>JAIOJX010000032.1:148146478-148771478 GCA_022376925.1 Tragulus kanchil
CTGTCCCTGGGAGGCCAGGCAGGTTGGGAAAGGGCCCATCGCTGGCTGGCTGCCCATGGGGTGGCTGGTGGCGGGAGAGCCTGAGCTCCCAGGGGTGGTCTGAGCTTCCCCGTGCAGATGGGTCCCAGGACAGTCTGGGACGCAGGCAGCCTAGGCCTGCATCCTGCTCTCCCCAGGGCTCCAGCCCACAAGCTCATTCATCCAGTACATACACAGGGGTTGAGGACCTGCATGCGCTGCATTCATAGATACCAGACGGTGTCCCGTCCCCCGCTGGGGAAGCAGGACTCAGAGAGTTAAGCCTCTGAGGGGGCAGCATGTTGCATGTCAGTCAAGCCCAGGGTCTCATAGGGTAAGTTTCGCTGGGAAACGTAGTCATGGAGCCCTCTGAGCCAGAAGTCTGAGCCCAGGATCTCTCTCACCCCACCTTTCCTGATGGGAAAACTGAGGCCCAGAGAGATTGAACAGTGTGTCTGAAGTCATTCAGTCAGACTCAGAGTCGATTCTCCTTCCCAGGACTGGCAGAGTCGGATCTCCTGCTTCCCAGGCCAGTGCTCTTTCTGGGGTTTGGGTCAGGGAATGGGTTTTTCAGCCTGATAAAGGTAACCGATGGCCCTCAGACCTGACAGTCTGTGCCCCTGATGGGTGCCCTGGAAGCAAGGCAGCTGGTGCCATGGGGCTCCCCAGCCAGGAATCAGCACCTTCTTGTTCACCTTCTGGGTTGGCAGATTCCTGGCGGGCCTGGCCTGCCCTCAGAGCCCAGCGGTGGCACCTCCTCCACTCCCACCTGCCCTGTGGTCCCTTTTACTCCTGGCCTCTCTGACTGCCATTTAGTTAGCCTCTCCCTGGGAGGCGCCTCTCCGACACAGGTGGAGGGCAGGAGGCCTGAGTGTTACGGACAGTGACGAAGCTTCAGGGAGACGCTAGCTCCCGTGGCCGTGGCAGGAAGGGGTTAAGAGTCCTGCCCCGGCAGGACTCCCAGCTGGTGTCCTGGCCCCTCAGGCCAACCAGGCCATCTGGCTTGGCAGACGTCACACCAAGTTCCATCTGTCCCAAGGCAAAGTCCCCAGGAGGAAACTGCCTGCTGCCTTTGTGGGCCTGCTGGGGTGGGCGTGGACCGGCCCGTCTGTCCCTGGGAGGCCAGGCAGGTTGGGAAAGGGCCCATCGCTGGCTGGCTGCCCATGGGGTGGCTGGTGGCGGGAGAGCCTGAGCTCCCAGGGGTGGTCTGAGCTTCCCCGTGCAGATGGGTCCCAGGACAGTCTGGGACGCAGGCAGCCTAGGCCTGCATCCTGCTCTCCCCAGGGCTCCAGCCCACAAGCTCATTCATCCAGTACATACACAGGGGTTGAGGACCTGCATGCGCTGCATTCATAGATACCAGACGGTGTCCCGTCCCCCGCTGGGGAAGCAGGACTCAGAGAGTTAAGCCTCTGAGGGGGCAGCATGTTGCATGTCAGTCAAGCCCAGGGTTCTGCCATCCCCGCAGCTGGGACTGAAGTTTGCTTGCTAAGGTGAGCAACAGCGTGAGATGCTTGGTGTTCATGATCTTGTATATCTTCACAACCCAGTGAGGTCAGCATGGTTGTTATCCCATGGTACAGATGAGGAAACTGAGGCTCGGGGCGATAAAGTCACTTTTGCCAGGTCCCCAGCTGGGGCCTGGCAGAGGCCGTGTGCTGACATCAGAGTGTTTTGAGAAAAGGGGCAGCAGTGAAGCTGTGTGAGTGAGCCCCACCCCCAGGCTGCTCCTTTTTGTCTAGGAGCATCTCCATTTCGGCTTCTTGCTGAGTCCAGGCATCGTGTGGCTGGAGGACCAAGTCTTGGTGGCGAGAGAGGCACCCTGACCTCGCACACATTGCTTCACTTCCCTGGGCCTCAGTTTCCTTATCTGTAAAATGGTGGTAATGGTAGCATCTACCTCATTAGGCTGTTGTGGGGATTCAATGAACTGATGGTGCCCGTCACATCCTAACACTTCATACTCTTAACTGCTCTGCTTGTGGGAACTGGACCAGCCAGCTCACCTCTGTGAGCCTCAGCCTCCCCATCGGCAAGGGGTGCGGGGAAACCAGCGGCTCCTCTAAGGAGCTCTGCTGGGGCGTTACTGTCACAGAAGGCTCTCTGCTGCTTCTGAGCTCTCTTTCCCCGGAGAGGCGTGCCCAGGTCAGTGGATGGGTGGGAGGGACACACTGTGTGTCTGTGTTTCTGTGTTGGAGAGCCCCGGGGCCCTGCCCCCTGGTTCACATCACTGTCAGGGGAGCTTCCCTGGTGGTCCAGTGGTTTAGGCCCCACCAGGGGCGGGAGTGTGGGGGGGTTCCGTCCCTCCTGTCGTGCAGGGCAGCCAAGGGAAAGAAGGTTGACTCTGCGAGCTGCGCAGTGGCAGGAGGCCGGTGTTCAGTCCTGAGTCCTTCGCCTTGAGCTGTGTGTCACCAGTCTCGCCGGCGCAGGTGACCGCAGGTCTAATTACCTGTCCCGCCCGCTGGCCTTCCAGGCAGGACTCAGAGAGTTAAGCCTCTGAGGGGCAGCATGTTGCATGTCAGTCAAGCCCAGGGTCCTGCCATCCCGCAGCTGGGACTGAAGTTTGCTTGCTAAGGTGAGCAACAGCGTGAGATGCTTGGTGTTCATGATCTTGTATATCTTCACAACCCAGTGAGGTCAGCATGGTTGTTATCCCATGGTACAGATGAGGAAACTGAGGCTCGGGGCGATAAAGTCACTTTTGCCAGGTCCCCAGCTGGGGCCTGGCAGAGGCCGTGTGCTGACATCAGAGTGTTTTGAGAAAAGGGGCAGCAGTGAAGCTGTGTGAGTGAGCCCCACCCCCAGGCTGCTCCTTTTTGTCTAGGAGCATCTCCATTTCGGCTTCTTGCTGAGTCCAGGCATCGTGTGGCTGGAGGACCAAGTCTTGGTGGCGAGAGAGGCACCCTGACCTCGCACACATTGCTTCACTTCCCTGGGCCTCAGTTTCCTTATCTGTAAAATGGTGGTAATGGTAGCATCTACCTCATTAGGCTGTTGTGGGGATTCAATGAACTGATGGTGCCCGTCACATCCTAACACTTCATACTCTTAACTGCTCTGCTTGTGGGAACTGGACCAGCCAGCTCACCTCTGTGAGCCTCAGCCTCCCCATCGGCAAGGGGTGCGGGGAAACCAGCGGCTCCTCTAAGGAGCTCTGCTGGGGCGTTACTGTCACAGAAGGCTCTCTGCTGCTTCTGAGCTCTCTTTCCCCGGAGAGGCGTGCCCAGGTCAGTGGATGGGTGGGAGGGACACACTGTGTGTCTGTGTTTCTGTGTTGGAGAGCCCCGGGGCCCTGCCCCCTGGTTCACATCACTGTCAGGGGAGCTTCCCTGGTGGTCCAGTGGTTTAGGCCCCACCAGGGGCGGGAGTGTGGGGGGGTTCCGTCCCTCCTGTCGTGCAGGGCAGCCAAGGGAAAGAAGGTTGACTCTGCGAGCTGCGCAGTGGCAGGAGGCCGGTGTTCAGTCCTGAGTCCTTCGCCTTGAGCTGTGTGTCGTCACCAGTCTCGCTCGGCGCAGGTGACCGCAGGTCTAATTACCTGTCCCGCCCGCGCCTGCTGCCTTCCAGGCCAGTTAGGGCAATGACTCCGCCCCGCGGGTTGCACCAGCCGCCCCGTGTACTTGGTTTCCCGGGTCCTTGTCACTCTTCCCTCCTTCCTCCCCGTGGAGTGCTCAGGGCTGCCCTCCTGCCCGTGGCAGCGGCTTGGCGGGAAGCACACATTCTGGGTTCCAGTGCCTGCTCTGCCCCTGCCTGGCTGTGTGACCTTGGGCATGTCATGTCACCCCTCTGGGCTTTGGACCTCTCGTTTACAAAAGACCTGGGCTTCTGAGTATCCCCTTCTGAGGTCCTGGGGACCCATGTTCTGTGTTTTTCCCCCATTATACTTGGAGCCTGTTTGTGCTTGCCAATCTTCATCTAATCCAAAAGGGGGTCATTCTCTCCCATTTCACGGTTGAGGAGACCGAGGCCTCGTGAGGCCACTTGCTTGAGACTACAGGGCCTTGGTTTAAACCCAGGATGGGGTGTGTTCCAGCTCCTGCCTCGTGGGCTCTGCCCGGCTGCCCACCCCTCATTGGTCCTGGTGTGCTCAGCTTGGAGTGAGTGATGTGGCCGGGATGGGACAGAGGCCTTGAGCTACAGACCTGCAGGGCCATGCATTTACCTGCAGGGTGGCACGGTCACTCAAAATAAACAGCAGAGAGGACCAAAGTGCACATTAGGTTTCCAAAATAGCCTTGGGAGTTGCTGTTTTTCCTCAAAGCTATAAACATGTCCTTGGGTGGGGCTCCTCTACCCTTCTAGATACCCCCCGGGCCTCCTGCTCATGGATCTGGGTGCCAGGACCCACTCCTGGCTTCTGGACTTGAACGAGAGATGGAGAGCCGCTGACCCCACAAACTGGGGTTGGGCGGAGGGTCTCTGGGGGCTTGGCCAGGCCTGGGCAGAGAGGCCAGGTCCTAGGGATGGAGCGCTGTGGCTCTAACCTGCCCATCACCTGCGTCAAGGTAGGCCTGGAGTCAAGGTGAGGATGGAGGATCCTTGGAGGAGAGCAGGAGCGCTGGCGGGGACTGTGGAGGCTGTCTGGGGAAACTGAGATGGAGCGGAGGGAGGGGTGGACAGGGAGGCCATGGCCAGGGCCGCACAGTGAGGAGGAGCTGCACTGACTCCAGAGTGGGCCTCCTAGGGAAGGCCCTGGGGGTGACATTCCGTGGGCCCTTTACCCAGAGAACATTTATTTGGTGCCTCCTGTGTGCCAGGCTCCATGCTGCGCTCTGGGATGGCAGCTGGGAGCAGAGATGGATCTCACCTTACAAGGGCCGAGTCAAGTAGGGGAAACCAGCAGGTGAACAGACCTCACCTGCAAGTGGCCAGTGCCTCTGGCATACGGAAGAGGGGCGCTTGATCCTAAGGAGCCAAGACAGGCTTCTTGGAGGAGAGGGCATACGTGCTGCATCCTGAAGTTGGCAGATGACAAAGCGGGCCTGTAGAGAGAGGCTTCCAGGCAGTCTGCAGCACAGGGCAAGGCCGGGAGATGTGATGCAGCGCGGCCCGCCGGGGCTGGGGGCGCCGCGGGGATGCTGCTCTGTCTCGCCCCATGCTAGCGTGTGGCCACTTGCTCCAGGGCTCTTCCCTCCCCAGGCGGGAGCTTCTCCTCTTTTGGAAGAGAGGTGCTGGGGCCTGTTTCTCATAGAAGCCTGATTGCCTGGCCCTTGCTCCTTGGGGAAGGCAGAGTGCCACCTCCAGTTAGGGTGAGGAAGGATGGTAGTTATGGTGAAGTTTTCCTCCACCCCAGGGAGAGGCAGCCTTTTGACTAGTCGGGAAGCCAACACACAAAACAGCGTTGCTGCTGAGCTGGGGTGAGGATCCAGGGACCCTGCTTGTTCTGGTCTCCCTGGGCAGCTGCTGAGCCCCTTGAGAGTACAGCCTTGTCACACCCCGCACTTGGGAGGGGCGCGGAAGTCTCTTCTACGTTCCTACCCTTGACCCAGCAACCCGCTCCATGGAGATAACTGGATACATTTGCAAATATGTGTGTACCGAGGTGCTCTTCCCAGTGTTGGTTAAGTGTTCGGGACTTGGGAATGACAGTGCAGGACTCAGGAGAGCCATGGCCACCCACTGCGTCACCTACCGGGAAGGCTTTGTGCCCTGCATTGTGAAGGGGGAAAAGCCACTTGAAAACCACACGTGGTCTGATCCCGTGTTCATTATTAGAAGATCACATGAGAGGAGAAAGTCTCAGAAGAAAGCACTGAGGAGGATGTGCAGCCGATGTTAATGGGTTAATGGTGAGTCTCTCAGGGATGGAGGATCAAGTGTTTTGTTTTGTTTTTTTTCCCATTTGTTGGCTTACCTAATTTTTTTTTCCTGTTTCTTGTGTCATCATTATAAAATATGCAGGCAATTTAAACCAAAAGGAAAACAAGTGGGTATCTTTGTCTTAATGGCTTTGATTTTTTTGACTAATTGACACGTTATGTGATTCAGAATTTAAAAGCTACAGCAGAAGAAATTCAGACACATGCTATAACAGAGATGCACCTTGAGAATATTATGCTAAGTGCATGAAGCCAGTCATACAAAGGCAAATACTGTATGATTTCACGTATGTGAAGGACCTAGAGCTGTCAGATTCTTGGAGACAGAAGGCAGAGCGGTGGTTGCCAGGGGCTGGGGGAGGGGACGGGGGAGTTATTGATGAATGGGGACCTAGTTTCCATTTTCCAGAATAAAGAGCTCTGCAGATAGGGGTGGGATGGGGGGAGTGTTGCACAGCAGAGTGACTGTACTCAGTGCTGCAGGACTAGACACTGAGAAACGGTTCAGATGGTGCTGTTCACGCGTGCTTTACTATGACTTAAAAAAAAGGGGACAGAAGGGGACAGTGACAAGTCCCCCCCACCCTGTCCCCAGCCACGAGGCTCTCTCTGGAGACCTCGGCTGCTTTCAGCGGGGTGGTGGAGGCCTGCTTTCCTCCCTCCTTCTCTGGATACCAGCAGGCAGGGGCCGCTCTCAGGGAGCCCCTTCACTCACGGGCAGAGCGCAGATACCTCCCGCCCTCGAGAGCCCTGCACACCCTCTCCCATCTGCACGTTCACAGCCCAAGGCAAGCGGTGGTGGTTGGGGATTGAGGACCCAAGGCTCGGCGATGGCCCAGGTCCTGTAAGAGCCCCGGAACTCACCACCCCACGTGCAGCGGGAGGAGAGTCCTCTTAATTCAACCCTGGGTCCTTAAGTGGGCACTTGGGAAATGTTTGTTGAATCTGTCGTGGGGAAAGGAGACGGAATCTAAGCCAACAGCCAGAGTGGCTGGGCTGCAGTGGCCCCTGAGGCTGCCGTGCTGGGCGTCACAGAAGCACCCGCCCTCACAGGGCCTCCTCTGTGTCCATCTCGTGCCAGAGCAGGGATGTGGCACTAGATTGGACACGAGGCAAGTGAGACACCCTCCCAAGATCGGACAAGCCTCCAAAGACCTGACGGCCCCTCGGGTCACCAGGCACTGAAAGCAGGGAGTCTGGTTTGGTGCCTGGGGATCCTGCCTGGCGTCCAGGGCCCTGGCCACCTGCTCAGCGGACCTGCCACCCCAGGCTGAGCCTCCCGTCTCCTCGGCAGGAGAGACCACATTTTGTGGCTAATCGCTGTCTATCTAGTGAGCTGTCCAGCAGGCTGAGCTCTGTGCTCAGCGCGTGATGGATGCTGACTCATTTAACACCCCAGCGCAGCAAGGCAGGTGCGCCGCAGGCCCCGCCTGAGAAGGGGCCGCCAGGAGCACGGGGTGGGATGGTGGCAGCCCTGTCTTGGCCGGTGGAGGTGGAACGCTAGGCCTTTTCTCTGCCTGGGGTCTGGGGTCCAAGAAGTGCGTAAACAGGCTACGTGCCCGTCTTCTTAGTCAGGGACTGTGACCCGGGGTTACACATTGGTGCCGACACCGGCCGGGTCATTTGGGGGTGTGTCCTGAGCCGTGTGCTGGGGGGCATGGAAGGCAGTGGGGCTTCTGGAACCGATGGAAGACTTATTACTGCCAGGTTACTGAGACGTGAGAGTCAGATGGACCTGGGCCTGGCTTAGAGCAAGTCCGTTCACCTGGGCCTCAGTTTACTCACTTGTGAGATGAGACGGCTAATGCCTAGGTCACAGAGCCATGGTGGGAGTAAAGTGCATAGTTCAGTCTAGCACAAGATAAGCATTTTACAGTGAAAGCAAGCTTCCCCTTTTTCGAGGAGAGCAGAGTCTGATGACAGAGGCAGAGAAGTGGACACTTACAGCACCCTGGATGCCGTGAGAAAGGCATGCGCCAGGGCTGGAAACACTGGGCTGGGTGCAGTGACTCATCCTGGGGAAGTCCTGAAGGGCTTCTTGGAGGAGGTGATGAAGGTTTTTACAGGCCTGGAAGAAGTTGGAAATGGTGCCCCAGAGACTTTGCAGCGGGCTGCGTTTTGGGACACAGGCTCTTCCTCACCACAGGATGCTCACTTTCCTTCTCGGAGTGGCCTGCTGGGTTGAGGGGTTTGGGGGAGGGCGGGTCAGTGCCACTTGGATGTGGTTTCTAGACAGAGGGGCTGGAAGGAGGACACTGCCCCACCCTCAGCTCCGGGTGACAGGTGTCCACAGAGCCTCCAAAGGGGCTTTCAGTGAGTGACACCAAAGTGGGCATGATGCTGGCCTCCCGGGCAGATGTGGACAGTGGGTAACTGGCCCGGAAGGTTGGTGTAAACAGCTGCAGCCTGAGATGGGCATGAGGGCCGGTGACCAGGGGCATCTGGGCCTGCTGGAGTGACCTTCAGTGCCTCATGTCTGCTGGGGTGACCCCGTGAGACCAGCTAAGCTCTAGCTGGCGGGACCCCTCCTGCCTCAGGCTTACCTGCTGCCCTGGCGGCCCTGGTCGGGCCTCTTCACCTGAGCACGTGCCCATTCCTTCTTGGGGGCCATCTGGGGGCGCGGAGGGCAGAAGCAGGACCCTGGCCGGGGTTTGCCGTCAGTGGAAACAGCAGTGTCAGCATCTGGCTCTACTGCCTCCCCCACCCCCGCGGGCGCGTCTCCCAGCCAGGTGACCGTGGCATCCAGCTCGTTCTTTTCATCTCATTCACGTGATGATGATGGCAGCACAGAGGCTGTAGGTCACCCAGTCTTGGGTTCAGGTCCGGCCCTGTCACATGCAGTGTGGCCTGGGGCCACCCTCCCAGCCTCTCTGATCGCCTGTCGCCGGGAGGGCGCAAGGATACAGAGGAAGCCTCTGACCGCACCAGTCACACACGTGTCCACTGACCAGCCGTGAAAAGCCCTGCGAGGCAGGTGGTCTTACCGAAGCTCGGAGAGGGTGGGCCGCCTGTCCCAGGTCCCAGTGCAGCAAGGTGGAGAGCTGGGGCTGGGCCCCAGGGCGCTCTGACTGCAGAGCCGCTGCCCCTCGCTCCTCCACGCACACTGAGCCCACAGGCTGATGTCCCAGCTGGCTATGACACTCTGGCTCGTCAGATGGCTTTACCTTTGCCATGGGGTGTTTGTCCAGGCGCTGTGGAAGCTGCTTCCTGGCCTGACTGGGTGGGCCTTTCGAATTTATAGTTTCACGTCTTTGTATGAAGAATAGGAAAACGATACCAGCGGAGGGGAAGGGACTTGCAATCGCACAGCAGGTCCCAGCAGAGCTAGGAGCAGATACACGGGGACTTTGCTGGTGGTCCAGAGGCTAACACTCCACATTCCCAGTGCTGGGAGCCTGCATTCGATCCCTGGTTGGGGAACTAGATCCCATGTGCTGCAACTAAGACCTGGTGCGGCCAAATAAATACATATTTTTTAAGAAAAGAGAGAGAGGACTAGATACAAGAGTGCCTGAATGACTCTGTCCGCCTCGGTGCCTGAGTGGGTGTGGCCTGGGGAATGCGGTCCAGCGACAGGCTTGTCAGTCTCTCCCTCCCTCCTTTCTCAAGGCCTGGTGGCTCCCCATGGAGAGCCCCAGGGGCCAGCCAGCGCCCAGTAAAGGGTGCCTGTGGTCACTGAAACAGACAGCGAGAGTGGGGAGGACTGCATGCTGAGCTTCATGTACCTCCTTGCTGGGAAAATTCTTATTATAGACGGGGAGATGGAGGCCCAGCCAGAGGAAGGCCTCGCTGGGTCGAGCAGTGAATTCACCACAGAGCCGGGACTTGAACCGGGATCTCCTCCTGCCTTGAAGCCCCGGACCCGCTCCTCCACTGGGTGCTTCCCTGTGGGCCTCGGCCCCCCGGGCACTTTGAGGAGCCCGGCCAGGCCGCTCTGTTGGGAATCCCTAGAGGCAGCTGCTGTTTCAGGTGGAGAGGGAGCCTGTGTGTATGTGTGTGTGCGTGTGTGTGTGTGCGCGTGTGCGTGGCGAGCACGCGGTGCCAGCCTGCTGGGGAGACGTGCACACTCGACAGAGTGGCTGCTCCGCCCGGCCTGTCTCCAGCTCGCAGCCTGTGCTCTGGCCTGCCCGGCCCATTACCGCCGCCTGTAATGGAATCGGCTGCCCTGGTTAAGTGTTCACATTAAATTAATACCTCCTCCGCGGAGACAATCGGTTGGCATTTAATTTGTGTTTCTTTCTGAGTAGCGGAGTACAGCTGGGCAGCTGGGCAGCTGGGCCTCCGACGGGCACTTCTGGGAGGCGTCCGTCCCGGGATCAGGGGCCGGGTGGGGATGGGAGCACCGGAGTCCGCAGGAGGGCGACGGTGAGCGCGGGGGGTGGGCGGGCCGGGGGAACCAGGAGAGTGGGGTAGCGGGGGCGGTGGGCTGGCGGGCCTGTCCACTCACAGGCTGGGGGTCTGGCCCTCCTGTTCCTGGAGAGAGAAGATGCAATGAGCCGATGAGGGAGGAAGTCAGGAGCTGGAGGGCCTCCGCGAGTTTCCGGGCTGGGTTGCCCGCGAGGAGGAGGAGCTCCTTCAGAGAAAAGTGGCCTCCTACCGTTATCCCCGGCCCCCCCCACTCCCACTGCCCTTTTGCTCCCCTGTATTTCTTTTTCTGCCACCAGCAATGAATTGTTTGTGATCTGGGACAGAGGCGGGTAGCATGGAAGGAGGAAGCTGACCCAGTTGTGATATTTGAGCTCTCTAGCGGGGCTCCGCAGAAGTGGGGAGGGGCCCGCTGAGTGCCCACTCTGATCTGTTACCCATTGGCTTCTGCAGAACTGCGCTTGAAGAAGGGTCGCCCTGGTCTGCCTCGTCCTCCAGCTCAGATATTAGTCTAGAGAAGGAGCTGCCGGTCAGGGTCCCAGCTCTGCAGCGAGGCCGGGGCAAGGCACACCCACGTGGGGAGGGGAGCGGCACCTCTCCGCATCTGTGGTGGGCAGTGTCGAGCCCTGGGACACGTGGGCAGAATGGCCCAGCACGCCCCCGGCCGGCCCCTGGCAGCCTGCACCCGGCCGGGATGCTGTGGGCCGAGCTCCCCGTGCCCAGGTGGAAACTGCCCTCCGCCTGTCTGCCCACCGCCGGAGGCGGGGCCTGCGCTAAATGAAGCCCAGCTGACCAGTCCCTGAGCTGCTCCCATCACCTGAGTGAGTTGGCTTGGGCGTGCGGCGGCCTCGGGGGACCTAGGGCTCGCAGCCTGTGCTCTGGCCTGCCCGGCCCATTACCGCCGCCTGTAATGGAATCGGCTGCCCTGGTTAAGTGTTCACATTAAATTAATACCTCCTCCGCGGAGACAATCGGTTGGCATTTAATTTGTGTTTCTTTCTGAGTAGCGGAGTACAGCTGGGCAGCTGGGCAGCTGGGCCTCCGACGGGCACTTCTGGGAGGCGTCCGTCCCGGGATCAGGGGCCGGGTGGGGATGGGAGCACCGGAGTCCGCAGGAGGGCGACGGTGAGCGCGGGGGGTGGGCGGGCCGGGGGAACCAGGAGAGTGGGGTAGCGGGGGCGGTGGGCTGGCGGGCCTGTCCACTCACAGGCTGGGGGTCTGGCCCTCCTGTTCCTGGAGAGAGAAGATGCAATGAGCCGATGAGGGAGGAAGTCAGGAGCTGGAGGGCCTCCGCGAGTTTCCGGGCTGGGTTGCCCGCGAGGAGGAGGAGCTCCTTCAGAGAAAAGTGGCCTCCTACCGTTATCCCCGGCCCCCCCCACTCCCACTGCCCTTTTGCTCCCCTGTATTTCTTTTTCTGCCACCAGCAATGAATTGTTTGTGATCTGGGACAGAGGCGGGTAGCATGGAAGGAGGAAGCTGACCCAGTTGTGATATTTGAGCTCTCTAGCGGGGCTCCGCAGAAGTGGGGAGGGGCCCGCTGAGTGCCCACTCTGATCTGTTACCCATTGGCTTCTGCAGAACTGCGCTTGAAGAAGGGTCGCCCTGGTCTGCCTCGTCCTCCAGCTCAGATATTAGTCTAGAGAAGGAGCTGCCGGTCAGGGTCCCAGCTCTGCAGCGAGGCCGGGGCAAGGCACACCCACGTGGGGAGGGGAGCGGCACCTCTCCGCATCTGTGGTGGGCAGTGTCGAGCCCTGGGACACGTGGGCAGAATGGCCCAGCACGCCCCCGGCCGGCCCCTGGCAGCCTGCACCCGGCCGGGATGCTGTGGGCCGAGCTCCCCGTGCCCAGGTGGAAACTGCCCTCCGCCTGTCTGCCCACCGCCGGAGGCGGGGCCTGCGCTTGGCCCAGAATGAAGTTTTCCACTGAGGGCTGCAGCCCAGCCTCACCTGAGCTTGCTTCCCATCACCTGAGTGAGTTGGCTTGGGCGTGCCGGCGGCTCGCCCTAGCTGGAAAGGTGTGGACCATGCCTATGGCGCCCTCCCAGCTCTCTTGAGGTCAGGCCGCTGGAGCCAGTGTGGGATTCTGCAGTTCGAATTGAGCCTTGGAGCATCAGTTGTCTGCCCGTGTGCCAGCGGAGGGGCTGAGGTTTTCACCCACCCCACCCCACCTCGTGGAGTTCTCACAACCCACCCTCAGAAGGGGTGGTGTGCTTCCCATCTCGCAGATGAGGCAACAGAGGCCCAGAGAAGGTCGTTGACCTGCCTGAAGGCACCCAGCCGGGCAGCGGCAAGGGCAGGATTCTAACCCAGTCTCGTGCTGCCCCGGAGTCTCCAGGACTCTCCCCAGAAGCCCCAGGGCCATCCCAGAAACTGAAATTGTTTGGCTGGGGCTGCACCCACTTTCCTCTGGAGCTGGAGCCCCGGAGCCTCTTTCTGTGACTGACAGGAAGTGAAAAAGCTGTGAGTCAGTCCCTCTGCCAGTGACTTCAGCTTCTCTTTCCGCCCCTCAGAAGGCCAGGCTTTGTGGCCCCTTTCCTGCAGCTCTGTGTGTCATCCTGAGCCCGTGGGGGAGGGGAGACCCAGGCCCTGAGTGCTGGCTGGGGGTGGGGCTGGCATGGAAGCGCTGCATTCCCTCCCCCAGTGGTCTGCGGTGACTTCCCGTCCACCACGTGGCCCCGCGGTGGCTCCTCAGGAATGCGTGGAGGCCACATCTGGCTGAGGCAGGCGGCCACCTCCCCCTCCTGGCCACCTCCTCACACGTGTGCACCTTCCGCTAAGACGGCGGCCTTGGGATCTCAGCAGCGCTGTCGGGCTGGGGAGGCATTTCCTGTCCCGCTTTCTGCCCTGACATCCCGTCCTTCCCGGCCACCTCGCACGGGCCGAGCCGGGACACGTGGGCAGAATGGCCCAGCACGCCCCGGCCCCTGGGCCGAGCTCCCCGTGCCCAGGTGGAAACTGCCCTCCGCCTGTCTGCCCACCGCCGGAGGCGGGGCCTGCGCTTGGCCCAGAATGAAGTTTTCCACTGAGGGCTGCAGCCCAGCCTCACCTGAGCTTGCTTCCCATCACCTGAGTGAGTTGGCTTGGGCGTGCCGGCGGCTCGCCCTAGCTGGAAAGGTGTGGACCATGCCTATGGCGCCCTCCCAGCTCTCTTGAGGTCAGGCCGCTGGAGCCAGTGTGGGATTCTGCAGTTCGAATTGAGCCTTGGAGCATCAGTTGTCTGCCCGTGTGCCAGCGGAGGGGCTGAGGTTTTCACCCACCCCACCCCACCTCGTGGAGTTCTCACAACCCACCCTCAGAAGGGGTGGTGTGCTTCCCATCTCGCAGATGAGGCAACAGAGGCCCAGAGAAGGTCGTTGACCTGCCTGAAGGCACCCAGCCGGGCAGCGGCAAGGGCAGGATTCTAACCCAGTCTCGTGCTGCCCCGGAGTCTCCAGGACTCTCCCCAGAAGCCCCAGGGCCATCCCAGAAACTGAAATTGTTTGGCTGGGGCTGCACCCACTTTCCTCTGGAGCTGGAGCCCCGGAGCCTCTTTCTGTGACTGACAGGAAGTGAAAAAGCTGTGAGTCAGTCCCTCTGCCAGTGACTTCAGCTTCTCTTTCCGCCCCTCAGAAGGCCAGGCTTTGTGGCCCCTTTCCTGCAGCTCTGTGTGTCATCCTGAGCCCGTGGGGGAGGGGAGACCCAGGCCCTGAGTGCTGGCTGGGGGTGGGGCTGGCATGGAAGCGCTGCATTCCCTCCCCCAGTGGTCTGCGGTGACTTCCCGTCCACCACGTGGCCCCGCGGTGGCTCCTCAGGAATGCGTGGAGGCCACATCTGGCTGAGGCAGGCGGCCACCTCCCCCTCCTGGCCACCTCCTCACACGTGTGCACCTTCCGCTAAGACGGCGGCCTTGCCGGGATCTCAGCAGCGCTGTCGGGCTGGGGAGGCATTTCCTGTCCCCGCTTTCTGCCCTGACATCCCTGGTCTCCTTCCCCGGCCGGCCGGGAGGGAGCTGGGGGCCGTGGGAGGGGGAAGCTTTCTCTTTCTCTCTGCCCACTTCCTGCCCTGGCCAGCCCTCCCCCGGTCTGACTCCTCCCCGGGGAGTCTCTGGAGCCAAGCGCACAGACACAGAGCAGTGGAACCCCCAGGCTGGGGCCGTGCCGCCTGAGGATGCCCGAGGGGCCCCGGCTGGGGAGGGGGCAGTCAAGGGGGCTGAGGAGTGATTGTTGCTGGGGTGGGTCATCCATTCATTCAACAAGTCCGTTCAATAACTGTTTGACTCCTTAACTAAGTGCGGGCAGGCTTCGTGGAGGGAAGACTGCAGTGCGGATAGATTATGCACAGCTGGGGGAAAGGCCGGACCCCTGGCTTTAGACCTGACACCTCCAGCGCCTCGTGCAATGGCCATGCTTCTCTGCGCCCCTTTTCACACCTAGAACAGGCGTCTCCCCCATATTTTTAGGGCTCCGACAGGCCAGGGTCCAGGGTGCCTGCAGCCTCCAGAGATGGGAACGGGAGGCGCTAACCACGTTGCCCGAGCCCACGTCCACATTCCCCATGCGTGGGCTTCCCCGTCTGAGCCCAGCCCAGCCCGTGGGTACCGAGTGGCTTGAGGGTTCACAGCGTGTGCTGGACTCACCCTCTGTCTCATTTACAGACAGAGAGACTGAGGCTCTGAGCGGTGGAAGCAGGTGCCGGGGTTCGGACTCACATCCTTCCGACATCGCTCCGCATGAGCGCTGGCTGCGGCCGGGGGAAGGGGAGGGCGCTCGGCTGTCCACGCCCTGGGTGACCCTGCACCTCAGTTTCCTTATCTGTATGCTCAGAGGTGTGGTCGAGGTTCAGCCTTCGTTTCTGGAAATCCTGAGTGTCTTGTGTCTGTGAAATAGGAGTCTCCCCCACCTCCTTCCCAGTTGTGTGATTTTGGGGAGGTGCTTCCTGCTTTGGGGCCTCAGTGTCTTCGTCCATGACCTGAGCGAACATAACCCGGCCCTAAAGTTACCGTGCAGCTGAAGTGAGGCTCTGCCTGGGAAGCCCTGAGGCCGGCGCCTGGCACCTCGGAGCGCTCGGCCTGACGTCACGGCTGCAGCAGCAGCACCGCCATCCGCCCTGCCTGCTTCAGAGTCTGGCGTGAGCGCCTGTGGGTGGAGAGGACGTCGAGGCACCGACCCCTGCACGAGGCTGTCGTTGAAGGGGGTCTGCAGGTGGGGAGAGAGCGAGAGGAGGCCGGGGGTGAGAGCAGGTCCCCACAGTGTGGGGGGAGCACGAGCCAGATCTGGGGCCCGAGCGCACTTGGGAGTGGAGGAGACGGAGCGTGGTCTGCCGCTCTCCCTGGCGTCGTGGGCCGGCTCTTCAGGTGAGAGCCATGCTTGATGAAATGCCGTAACCGAGCGGCCCTGGGAGGGTGGCATCCTGAGGGCTGCTGCCTCCAGCCTGAGGGCAAACAATGAAAGTGGCTGCTGAGGCTGAAGGAGAGAGGACATTTGAGATGAACCTGGGAGAACCAATAGGTTTCAGGAGGCTGGAGTGGAGGGAGGGAGAAGGGAATCGAGTTACCTCTGATTCTCCGGTTCCTGGTCTGTAAAATGGGGACCATCCTTAGCGGGGAGGATTAAGCGCTGGCTTATCTTTTGTATGTATTTGAGGGCCCAACACGAGTGACGCCAGTGGGAAAGAACCTGCCTGTCAATACAGGAGACGTAAGAGTCGTGGGTTCGATACATAGGTTTGATCCCTGGGTTGGGAAGATCCCCTGGAGCAGGGCATGGCAACCCACTCCAGGATTCCTGCCTGGAGAGTCCCGCGGACAGAGGAGCGTGGCGGGCTGTGACCCAAAGGGTTGCATGGAGTCAGACACGACTGAGCCACTTAGCACGCAGGCACACCACCCAGACGGTGGCCCATACGTCTCTCTCCACTCCCTTCAAGAGAAAAGAATCTGAAAGTCTTATGGGCTAGTGGGTCAGGGCGGGCAGGGGTGGATCCAAGGGATTCAGGCCATCTTGGCCTTGGCTAGAGTGGTCTGCGTGTGCTGGGCCTTCATTTTCCCACCTGTAAAATGGGGAGGAGGTTTCTCTGCAGCTTCAGAGCCCACTGTGTTGCTCAGCCGCCCCCAACCCGCAAGCAGGTGTGTCCCCTCTTGGTGGCCGCTGGCTCCTCCCTGGCTCCCTGCGGGCCTGTCTTTGCTTATGTTGGTCCCAATGACTGAAACTCCCCTCCTCCTGAAACCGACCTCCTGTGGGCAGATCCAGGTCAGGGGAGGGGACGGGCCTGGGAAGCAGGTTTTGGAATGCCAGAGAGCCCACAACTTGGCTGACCAGTTTCAGCTTCATGCTCCCTCCCTCCAGGCTGAGTTGCAGGGATTGCAGGGCGTCTGGGGCTCCTTAAGAAACATCCCTCATCCATCCTTTCACCCCCGTCAGCCAGAGCAGCTGAAGGACAGAGCTTTTCCTCACTGTCAACATTGAAGCCGGCAAAGCCACGCTGTCCCGCCGTGGCCCCGCAGGGAGGTCAGCGTGGGCAGCGGGCTCCGTCTGTCAAGCCAGCTGCTGTCCACACACAGGGGTCCTTCCTGGGTCTCCTGGGGGCAGGTGCACCACTGCCCACCCACCCACAGAAGGCCATGAAGTCACTCGTGCAAACTCATCTGGGGTGCAGCTTAGCGAGGAGAGGGGGCCACCAAAGCAGCTTCTACAGGGGAGTTCATAAGAAACGAGCCCCATTCCAGACCTGATCACCCCTGAACAAGGTCCCCGGGTGAGTCCCATGGCCATCCAGCTGGAAACTGGACGCTTTAGAGCACGACTCCAGCTTGAGTCCCATCCATGGTTACTGGTTGTGTGACCTTACATAAGTTACCTCACCTCTCTGAACCTCAGCTCTCTCATCTGCAAAATGGGTTTGGGGAACATTTCTTTACCTGAGAGGGTTAGTAATTCACTTGAATGCCGATGAGATGTGTACACTCTCGCTGAGCCCAGCGCGTGGGACCCAGACCGTGCTTGCCAGTCTGTGGCTGCTGCTGCTACTGCAGCTCATGTGTCTGGGGATGCAAAGACGTGGCTTGTGTTCTTGCTCTGGGTTGACCTGGGAGAAATTGCTTTCCTTGGCTGGGCCTCATTTTTCCCATCTGTGCAATGGGTCTATTGACCCCTCCTCTACTTCCTCACCGAAGGTTGCTTCAAGGAAAAGGAAAAGTGAGAGGGGCGGCTGGGCCTCATCCCCAAAGCTTCTCTGGGAGGGAAATGGGTGTGTTGGGGGGTGAGAAGCCCCTGGGTGCCTGCAGCTGCATCTCTCACTGCCCCTTCTGTCTTGCTGTTGCTGAAAGGCACAGCAAGGAGGCGGCCCCAGGAGGCAGCCTGCAGCCAGTGCCCTCCCTTGGCCCGCTCTGCTCAGTGGCTTTGGAATAGAGTCCCCTGCCCCCCACAGGGCAGTGTGGCCAGGAGGGATGATTCAGCTCAGGACCTTTGTTCTGGACCTTGGCCTTCCTTGAGGGGAGCCCCAGGTGCCCCGTGCGGCTGGGCTAGGTGAGGGCAGCCTCGAACGTCCCCCTACCTGGGGTTCTTGTCCCCCAGCTGGGCTGAGGGCTGGACCCGTGCCCCACACCCAGGATACACTGGATGACCTTGGGCAGATTCCTGTTACTCGCTGGGCCTCCGTTTCTCTCTTCGTACAACGAGAGTGTTCAGTAAGATGATCTCCCCTTGGTTAGACGCCGAGATTCTTCTGTGCCCCTCCTGCGCTTCCTCTGTGTCCCTCGTCCCCACCAGGACCCCCGCCCCAGCCCCACTGCCGCTGGGTTCTGAGCTCTGCAGCCCACGGCCGATCCAGGCCTGGCCACCACCTCTACAGGCTGGTGAAGACCGAAGGGAGCGGGGAGGGCGGTGCGCGTGTCCTCCGGGAGGCCTGCCCAGGGCCGTCATGGCTCGTGTGGGAAAGAGGAGGAATTTTCCTCTGTGTGTGCAAACAGTATCCGTTTTCTCTTGTTTCCAAAAGCCGGTGACGTAACCCGCTCTTCAGCCATCCCTCCCCTCTGGCCTATTTTTAGCTGGCCCTGACAGCGGCCTAAGAGCCTCCAGACCGGCCTGCTCTGAGTCCATGTAGGGAGGCCTCCTCGGGGAAGAGAGAGACGCCGGGTCTGTCTGTCCCGGGAGAGAGAAGGGCCTGCCCCTCTGGGGAGGGAGGGCGATCTGGGCAGGGCTGGGCTAGGGCTCTGCTGGGTCCACGGCTCATGGGGAGCCTGGCAGGGCTGCCAGCACTTGATCTTCAGCCTGGGTTTGAGTCTGGGCCCCACCTGTCCTCACCCTGGGCACCTGCCTCCGCCTTGCTCTCTTCATCTGTGACGTGGGGATCTTGGCGGCACCTGGGCTAGAGGGTTGTTTTGAGGATCGAATGACATCATGTAGAGTGGTCCCTGGTACAGAGTGAGTGCTCAGTTAAGGTGGGTTGGTATTGTTGTGGTAACTCAGTGATTATCACCCCTTCCTGCCTCCAGTTAATGCTGGGGGACAGTCAGAGCCCGTGTGCCTTCTCCCCTGTGTCCTGTCCTGTCCCACGCCAGCCAAGGTGCACAGAAATGGGATGACACATGTAAAGCCCCTGGGATGGAGCCTGGCACTTACTAGGTATCAAATAAGTGAGAGTTATAGCTCTTTTTTGTTTTAATGTAGTAAAACAGGCCTGAGTTTGAAGTCCAGCCCTGCCCAGGCAAGATACTTAACCTCTCTGAGCCTCCGTTTCCTCATCTGTCAGATAGGGATGCTAACAGCTAGGTAGGAGACGTCTGTTGGTTAGGGTAGGTTTCAGGACAGACTGACTCCGAGATTGCAGTGGTTGGCCCAGTAAGAGTTTGTCTCTTGTGGGAGAGCCCGAGTGTGGTGCTGGCTATAGCCTGGCACCTGAGAACACCCTCAGTGTCACATCTTACAGAAGCAGGAGGGGCCTCAGCTCTTGTCCTGTGTTTACACTTTGTGTGAAGAGGGGGTGGGGGCGGAGTGGTCGCTCCTGCCGTCATCTCCCAGTGGTACTGCTCGTGCCCGGAGCCTGGCACCCATCCCCTGGTATCAGGCCACCCCCCAGCCTGGGAGCTCCCGAGGGGCGGGCAGGGGTAGAGTCGCTGCCGCACCTTCCAGGCCTGGGGACGATCCAGGGTGGGTGCTGGCATTGCGTCTGAGGCTGGCCTGGCCTGGGGACGCCACTGTCTGACCACCTGTCCCTCTTGGCTCTTACAGATGGGAGGAGGAGCTCGCCAAGCGCATGAACCTGCAGACCATGGTGGACACGCTGCAGGAGGTAAGAGATCCCGACCCAGAGGGGCTGGCGGGAGAGCCATGCGGCCAAGAGGCAATGCTGGAGGCAATGCCCAGCGCCGCCTCTATGCTGTTCCCTTGAAGACACCAGGGGCCCCTCCCGCGCCGGGGCTGGGACGGCACCAGCACAGAGCCACAGCGAAGCTCGGGCACAGGAGCCCGATGCTGCCCCCGGCGTGCGGGAGCAGACTCGGGGCGGAGTGCCTTGGAGAGGGTGGGAGCGAGGTGGGCTCTCGGCCCCAGAGGGCACTCCGTGGAGGGCATGAGGACTTTCTCTTGCTTTTCTGGCTCGGGGGCTCTATGTTTGGGGCCTTGCTTCACACCAGCCTCCTGTGTAGCCTGGGCAGCGAACTTTACCTTCTCGGCCTCTGTGTTCTTCTCAGCCAAATGGGCACAAGAATGGCCACCCCATGAGACGCCATGGAAAGCTCTTTTTAACATCGAAAAAAACTTGCCTTCTGATAGTTAAAGCATTGACAGTGTAAATAAATAAATAACCAAAGAAGAAAGAAAGGACATCAACATTGGTTGATCTTCTAAGGAAGTTAGTGATTAAAATAATGCCAAGGAGGCATTAAAAGACATCAGTGTCAAGGAGAGGTTAAAATCATGGAAAAGGATGAACAATACCCCCACTCCTACCCTGCTGACACTTTCTTTTATAAGAAAAGGACTTTTTACTTTACAAACATGACATGTTCGTGGTCGAGTATTTGGAAAGTTTAGAAAAGCACAGGGAAGAAAATGAAACTTACCTCCAGTCCTCTCTGCTCCACTTGATAGATGGGCGTGTGACCTACGGGTCTTTTCTGTGCACACGCATAAGCCCGAGATGTGCATGTTTTAGTGAGATGGACACATGTGTTGTTGCTATTCTGAAGATCGGAGATGGTTAAATATTGACAGTTTCGCACATACACTGTAACCTCCTGAAATCACTTTGATCTCCACATCTTCCTGTCTGCCATGGGCTTTCCATACTGTAAACAGCCCTTGGAGAAGAAGTGTTTTAGGCTGAGTAGGGCCCCTGGCGTGAGTAAGGGCTGAGTGGGGAGCCAGGCTGGGACGAGGGCTTGGTACCCCTGCCTTTCCTGGCACAAAGGCGCCCAGCGTGGTTGGATGTCAGGAGTCTGGGGCTCTGGACCCAGGTGTCCAGCCTCTCCGCCCACCCCCCGATCACGGAGCCCAGCCCCCCTAAGCCCTCCCCCATTTCCATCCCCCCAATAGGCAGCACAGGAGGCAGAAGCCATCCAGGAGGAGATGAACGAGAAGATCGAGCGTCTCAAGGCCGAGCTGGTGGTGTTTAAGGGGCTCATGAGTGACGTAAGTGCCGCCGACCGCTGCCCCCGGGGCCATGACCTCCCTCCACTCCCATCTTGCAGAGCGCTTCATGCACTCCGAGGCTCCAGAGCGCGGCTTCTAGGTAGCGTCCTGGCTGGCTGCATTGGCCCCGTGAGGGTGACGGGATGCATCGGAGGCCAGGGCCCCCTCCTCGCCCCTCCCACTTCCGCTTCCCTCGGTCTGAGTAGAGATGCATTAATCGGCTGCTAACCCATCTGCCCTCCCCGGGCTCCTCGGCGGGTCTGCCTGCGTTTGCTCCGATGCTGCCAGCTCACCACTGGGAGGGGGGCGGGGTGGGGCGGCTGTGGCCTCAGTGTCTGGGCGCGGGCTGACGGCAGGTTGAAGGAGTCGCTGGGTCTGGTCCGCGCTGGCCCGAGAGGCTCCCCGCGCCGGCGACCTCCAGGACGTTGATCTGTAAAGTCAGGACTGGGCCGTGGGTGCGTCCTGCGGATGGTCCAGGCCCCTCGGAGTCACTGTGGGCAGGGGCCGCTGTTGGCAGCGCAGAAAGGGCCTCTTGCCAGCCGGGGACCTGGTTTCCTGCCACCTTCAAGCAGTGGGTCGTATGTAGAGAAAGCCTCCAGAGAGGGGAAGGAGCCCAGTCCAGATGCCTCAGCCTGGCGTGGCTTCTTGTCCCGAGGGGCGGGACACGAAGAGGCCACTGGGCTTCCCCTCCCTGGGGTCTGGAGGACCCCCTCGTCCTAGGCAGCCCCTGCGGTCAGCCCTGGGAGGCGTCTGTGTAGGGGACAAGGGGGGCAGGTCTAGGGGGAGAGCAGGGGGGCTTGTCTTTCGTTTTCCTTTGTTCTGACAAAATAAACCCCGGAGCCGTGTCTACTGAAAGGATGACTTCCAGCCTCAGGGAGACGGGCAAACCCGGTCTTGCTGTGTCCACTTGGCAACGATGCCCTCAGCGCCCACCATCCCTCCGCCCTCTGCCCTGAACCCGAGCAGCTGGCCCGACCCTTCACGCCCAGAAAAGGCTCAAGGACCCCTTGGACCACGGGGGCTTCCCGCCCAACACCTGAGGGTCTCCCCACGCTCCGTCCAGCCAGAGCCTGGGAGTGCCCCCTCCACCCCGTGCTTGCTCCATCCCTCGCTCACGTAACCCCCTGCTGTCCTCCCTGCAGCCCATGACAGACCTGGACACAAAGATCCAAGAAAAGGCCATGAAGGTGGACATGGACATCTGCCGCCGAATCGATATCACGGCCAAGCTGTGCGATGTCGCACAGCAGCGGAACTCGGAAGACGTGTCCAAGATCTTCCAGGTGACTAGGGCCGCCCTGCTCACCAGCTCCACGGCCAGCCGCCGCCTCCCTCCACCCCTGCCTGGCTGCCCTGTCCCCGCCCCGGCGCCCTCACACCTGGCCCACACCCCTCTCCGCCCCCTCACGCCCCCTACCCCGATCCTTCACCCCAGGTGGCCTTTGCCCAGCTCTCTAGCCTCCCAGGAAAATGTAGAATCAGGGACACAGAGACTCATAGGCCTGTGTGACTACCTCACCAAGGCTGACTGCTTCTCCCTGTGACTGAGGACACCGCTCACCTCGGGAGGGGGACGTGACGGGCTCCCGGAAGGACGTGGCAGAGCTGGGACTAGGACTCAGGTCTCCGGACCCTCCAGGGCTCAGTCCATCTGTCCGCCCTGGGTCCACTGCCCTGCTTCCTGCCTCTCCTGTGGGAGCTGGGTACCACTGGGTCAGGGAGGCCCTGGCCAGGCTGTGGGAGCCTTGAGGGAGCAGCCTGAGCCCTGGCCGGTGAGCCTCAGAATTCAGAAGAGGAGCTGTCGGCCCGTCGACTCTTTCATTCCCACGCTGAGACTCGTTCAGTACCCCGCTCCCCGTCCTCCAACAAGCCCAGGGGGTGTGTGTCCTGAGTGAGGGCAGTGGGTTAGCTCTGGCGAGTCTCCTCCAGGGAGGGCTTGGGGGCTGGTCCAGCTGTCCACAGGGCATGCGTCACTCTCCAAAGGCTGCTTCTTGAGTTGTGGGTTGTGGTTGGCTTTTGCTTGAGCCCAGGGCAGTACGGTGTGTTGTCGCTTTAAGGAGGTGACTTTGGATGTCGCGGGGTGAGGTTTGGGCTTCCTTGGGGCCCATGGTCCTTCTCGTGCCTTCTTGCTGCCCCTCTGTGGGGAAGCAAGGGACCAAGCCTTCGTCTGGTTTGTCGTGTCGTGTCTGCTTGGAGTGGAGGAAGCTTGTTGAACGTGAGGTGCCTGCCTGTCACCGCTGCATGTGAGCAGGAGGGCTCTGGGAAGCATGGAGCCGTCAGCGCTTCTATAAGGGATTCTCTGTCTCTCGGGGTGGCTCTGAGACCCCCCTGGCCATGCCAGGAGGGCCTGCTCCTCTCTCCAGATCATGAGGCTGCCTTTCTGGGGAAGGGGTGAGCTGAGCCGGCCCAATCACCAGGCCTCCCGGGGCGGGAAGGGTCCCGGCCATCTGGTCCGCCATCCTCTCTGCATGCCTCCCTCTCATGCTTCCTGCTCACGCCGCCTGCTTCTTAGAGAACCCGGCGCCCTTCCCGGCAGTGGCCGCCCCCGCCACACTCCATCCATCCCTTGGGACGCCCGCTCCCCTCGCAGACCATCCCACCCACCATTCGGGCAGAGCCTCCCCATCATCCGGATCGTTCTCTTTCTGGGTCAGGTGGTCCCCAAAAAGAAAGAGCGGAAGGTGGCTTCGGACGACGAGATCTCTGAGCAGGACGGGGAGGTGACCCGCTTCCCGGACGACGAGGTTGGCTCCATGAACATCACAGACGAGATGAAGCGCGTGTTTAACCAGCTGTGAGTATCCCTGCCGCCCCGGCGCTGCAGGCTCCTCTCTGCCTCCCCAGGCTGCTCGGGCAGGCGTGGCACGCCGGTGGCCGGGGCTGAAATCTGCAGGCCTACGGATGTTTTGTTGGCCGGCACGGTGTTCTGAAAGGGTTTGAGTTCGTTTTCAACATTTGTTCTTTGCGAAGTTCCACATTTTCAGAAAGGGCCACACTGCTCATAGTGTTCATTTTTGTTGTTTGGTCACTAAGTTGTGTCCAACTCTGTGACCCCGTGGACTGTAGCCCGCCAGGCTCCTCTGTCCATGGGATTTCCCAGGCAGGAATGCTGGCGTGGGTTGCCATTTCCTTCTCCAGGGGATCTTCCTGACCCGGGAGTTGAACCCGTATCTCTTGCCTAGAAGGCAGATTCTTTACTGCTGAGCCACTGGGGAAGCCAAATAGTGTTCATATTTGCAGGCCATTATTTTTAAAAAACTGAGATATAACTGACGTATAACATGTTAGTTTCAGTTATGTAACATTATGATTTGATATTTGTATGTATTGTGAAATGCTCATCACAGTAAGCCGGGTTAGCATCCATCACCATACAAAGTTACAAGTTTTTTTCCCTCTGGATTGAGCTGCTGCCGGGCTGGGTATGGTCGTCGCTGGGCTGGAGCTGGCTTGTACCAGCCCTTGAAAGCCGAACTCCGTCCACTCCAGGTTCAGTAGTAGCACGCTAAGCTTCGAATTGGCCTCCAAGGGAAATTGTTACATGTTACGCATCTGGGCGGCACTTCCTTGGGGGCTCAGTGGTAAAGAATCTGCCTGCCGATGCAGGAGACACGAGTTTGATCCCTGGGTTGGGAAGATCCCCTGGAGAAGGAAATGGCAACCCACTTCGTTTCACTGGCAAGTATACTGACAACCCAGTATTCCTGCCTGGGAAATCCCGTGGACTGAGGAGCTGGGCGGGCTACAGTCCATAGGGTTGCAAAAGAGTTGGACACAGCTGAGTGACTAAACAACGACAGCCTCCCCTGATCCGGGCAGTCCTCTCTGGCCTCTGCAGACAGCTGGTTTACTAGAACCCGGCTGGGTACCGTCATCTGGGCCAGGGACACATCGTGGCCTTGGTTGGTCCTGGGCTACACTGCAGTCCTGATCCACCTGCGGCTCTGATCCATACAGTGTCCTGCTAGGGGGTGGGGGAGGGGAGCTGGCAGGGATTGATTCAGCTCAGGGCCTTGGGTCAGAGGACAGGCTGGGCTGGGTCTCTCGGGTCCACTTCCCCTCCTACCCCCCCTGGCCTGCTCTTGCCTGCTCTCTCCCCAGAGTGCCTTGCTCTTGGGCCCCTGAGCCCTGAGAGCTCAGTCTTGGCCTGGGACTCCATCATTGCTCCCACCCCCTCCTCTGCCGACCTCCTGACCTCTGAGCCTCATGGCTGAGCATGCTTTCTGGCCTGATGTCCCTTCCCTGAAACCCTGGGTGTCCAACAGCAGGGACGATGGGAGTGCCTGGCTCCGAGGAGCCACCACCCGCCTCCCAGGGCCCCTCCTGTTATAGGTGCTTCTGTCTTCATACTCGTTTCAGAAGTCGGGGACCCCGGCCTCTCCTGACACTTCCGCAGGGCTTGGGGCTGACCTCATGTAGTAGAGTCCGGCAATTACTCCCCCCGGCCCCTTCATCACAGAGGAGGAAACTGAGCTTAGAGAGGGCAGGCAGGTCCGGGCAGAGGCGGGATCTCGGTCCAGTGCTGTCTGTGTGCTGAGAGATTTCCCTCTTCCGTTTCCCCTGCCGCACCGTCCCCACCCTGTGACTGGTCAGGGAGATAGAAAGCAGCCCCGGGTGGAATGGGTTTGCCTGGCCCGTCCCTATACTTGCTGTTCACTTGAAGCAAAACTGAGACAGCACTGTGTTTGGCATGGGGGTGCTGTTTTGAGGGTGACGAGGAGACTCCTAGACTCTTCTTTTAATACCACCTGCCCCCGCCTCCCATGGGCTTCCCTGGTGGCGCTCGTGGTAAAGAGCCTGCGTACCACTGCTTCCCTGGGTTGGGAAGGTCCCCTGGAGAAGGGCATGGCAACCCACTCCAGTATTCTTGCCTGGAGAATCCCATGGACAGAAGACCCTGGTGGGCTACCGTCCACGGGGTCACAAACAGTTGGACACAACTGGATCCACTGAGCACACACACGCGTGCGCGCCCACACACACCCTTCTCATAGTCTCGTCTTTCACTGATGGGAGGGGCTTTGGAAGAGAGCTGCTGGTCAGGTCTAGGTTTTTTGAATGTTGCTGTGGGCATTCCTGAGTGTAGGGCAGGGTCTACACCCCCGAGGCCCAGGCTGGGCTCCTTTGGTTGAATGAGAGGGCTTCTCAAAATTGTTTTCTGAAGCCACCAGGCCTCCGTAGGCTTCTCAGGAAGGGGGAGGTGAGCTAGAAGGTCGTGCTGCTGGGTGCATGAAGGAGGTCTCTTCCATGCTGCCAAAATGGGCACCTGAGTGCTGACAGGTCTGAACTGGGTTCAGTGTCCAATGAGGTTGATTTGCTTGTCAAGCTGCCTGAGCTAAAGGGGAAAAAAAAAATCCTCTGATCACCCCCGCCCCACTTTTGAAGTTCTAGCCAGGAAGACCGCACCCTGGGTGGGCCGGGCCCCCCTCCCACCCACATCTCCCCGGCTCTGGGCTGAGGCCCAGGCCAGAAGCTGCCCCCGGCCAGTTCCTCTGAAGTCTTTAAATAGTGCACCCGTGTCAGGGCTGTTTTGTTTTGATCCACATCGATTGCTTGGGCTGCAGGTCAAGAAGGGGAGGAATCTGTTACTTTCCCTGCCCTGTGGCCAGTGCTCGTCCTCAGCCCTGCTCTCCATATCTGGGGGGAAGGGAGCGCCTCTTCTAAGCCCTTTCTCTTGTCCAGCTTCCTGTCCTTTCCAGTTACTCGTCTGGGGTTTCCTTCTGGTCCCAGCCTCTGGGAAGGAAGTGAAGTCAGCAGGCTGGTATGTGGTGCAGCGGTGTGACCCACTGATCCAGGGGCTCGCCTGGAGCTGTCTGGCCAGGGCCTCCCAGGACAGCGCTGCCGGGCTCTGGTCACTGGATGCAGGGAGCACCTACAGGCTTCCGCAGGAACTGCGTTTTGGTGGGGAACTGAGTTCAAGGGGGCGTTCTGGACAGCTCTTGAGATTCGTGGGCTCTGCCCAGTGGCCCTAGCCTAGTCCACTGTCAGCAGATTGGAAGCAGTGCTGCAGGATCCAGAAACTAGTTGAAGGAGTGAGTGTGGGCAGTGGGGAGAGTCCTGGGCTGGGAATCAGGACCTGGGACCCACATCTTCCTCTCCCGCTGATTCACCGGGTCTAGTGATTTAACTCCTGCAGACCTCAGCCTTCCCATCTGAATAATGGACGTATTGGGCTGAACGGTTCTTATGGTCCCCTGAAGTTGGGGTAACTGGTACGTCTCCAGAACCCCCTTAGTTCCAGATACACCTGCATGGTCCATCACCCTACTTCCAGTTCTAGTGAACAGGGAAGCCCAGAAATCACTCAGATTTTACATTCCAGTCTGATTTCCAGCATGTATTATTCTAAAAGTTTCCACCTAATGTCTCTGGGCCTCAGTTTCCTTACCTGTGAAATGAGACGAACAGTCATACTGACCCCACAGAACTGGTGTGAGAATGGAATGAATGCGGTTTTAATATAGGCCTAGTGGCCAGTCCTGTGCTCAGAACATAGTAGGTGCTTGTGTTTGATGGAGAAGAAGAAGCTGTAGAAAACAGAAAGACCTGGCTCTCAGCCCTGGTTTCTGTTACAGGCTAGCTGTGTGACTTTGGACAATTGAATCTCTCTCTCTGAGCTGCAGTTTCCTCATCTGTAAAATGGGAATAATAATACCCACCTTTCTGAGTTGCAGAGATTATCTGAATCATCTCGGGCATAGTAGGGGCTCCAGAAATACGTTGTTAAATGAATGGAAAACAGTCACAGGATGCTATCTTTAGTCTCCAGTGATGAAAGCCTGGCATCTTTAGGAATATGCATTTTAAGCTGTATACATAATACATACATTCTGCACTTGAAAATAGCTAAACTCCACAGAGAAAGTGCGTGTCCCCCTGGCTACTGCCCTTGTGTTTTGGGATGGCCACCTGGCAGAAGCCCACCCATTGCGGCAGTGCCCCTCGCCCTTCCCCTGTCCCCGGAGCCCAGCTGTGTCCCCTCATGCCCTCTGGTGCCCCCTGACAGGCGGGAGACCTTTGATTTTGACGATGACTGTGACAGCCTGACATGGGAAGAAAATGAAGACACTCTGCTGCTCTGGGAGGACTTCACCAACTGCAACCCAAGCATCGACCTGCAGGGCGAGGTGAGCCGGGCGGTGGGCACAGGGCACCTCCTTTCCATGGTCCCTTGTCCTCCTTTTTTTTTTATGGTTTTTTTTTTAAGGCCTCTTTTATTGGTTTTTTATTTATTTAGTTTCACCCATCTTTATTCTTTGGCCTGTGTGGGCCTCCCATCCTCTCCCGTTGCAGAGCACCAGCTCCAGAGTGCTGGCTTGTGATTGGACACACCAGTCCAGCTGCTCTGCAGTACGGGGTATCCTCCCGGACCAGAGATTGAACCGGTGCCCCTTGCACTGCAAGGCGGACTCTTTACCCACTGGACCACCAGGGAAGCCCCGATCCTTCTCTGTTTCTCCCCGCAACCCCCACCACCCAGCTAAGTTGTTTCTTCTGTTCTATTTCTCCAGCAGGAGGAAAACCTGGGTAACTTGATCCACGAGACTGAATCCTTCTTCAAGACGAGAGACAAGGAGTACCAGGAGACAATAGGCCAGATTGAGGTGAGGCGTCCAGTTGTTCATGTCCCCTGGTCATGACCCCTCGAAACCTCTAGTGACTAAGTGCCTGTGGGAACAGGGCCTGAGATGGCGATGCAGACACAGGATTGGGAATCAGGAGAGCCACCGATTCCCTGCCTGGTGCTGGGCCAGTTGCACCCCTCTTGGGTAGGGCCTCAGTCTCCTAATCTGTAAAATGGGGGTGACGATTCCTGTCTGTCCCAGAGAATTACTTTTTTGAAGTTATTCAACTGAGATGGTGATCTCAAAATAATGGGAACTGACATCTGAGTGATATCAAGTGATACTGGACACTGAGCCCTTTCAGAACACACCCTCCTTGGTCTTCTTAGCCCCTCTATATGTACCCTGGAGGGACCTGGGTGTCTCCACCCTGTGCAGTAGGTACTGTGTGCCCCATTTAACAGAGGAGACAAGGTGAGCCCAGGTGACTTGCCCAAGGCCACCTCCTCGCCCTGCCCAAGCCAGGAAGCAACCTGCAAGCCCAGATCGCCCTGCTCCCGGAGCCTGTGTGCATGGCCACACCTGACATGGGAAGAAAATGAAGACACTCTGCTGCTCTGGGAGGACTTCACCAACTGCAACCCAAGCATCGACCTGCAGGGCGAGGTGAGCCGGGCGGTGGGCACAGGGCACCTCCTTTCCATGGTCCCTTGTCCTCCTTTTTTTTTTATGGTTTTTTTTTTAAGGCCTCTTTTATTGGTTTTTTATTTATTTAGTTTCACCCATCTTTATTCTTTGGCCTGTGTGGGCCTCCCATCCTCTCCCGTTGCAGAGCACCAGCTCCAGAGTGCTGGCTTGTGATTGGACACACCAGTCCAGCTGCTCTGCAGTACGGGGTATCCTCCCGGACCAGAGATTGAACCGGTGCCCCTTGCACTGCAAGGCGGACTCTTTACCCACTGGACCACCAGGGAAGCCCCGATCCTTCTCTGTTTCTCCCCGCAACCCCCACCACCCAGCTAAGTTGTTTCTTCTGTTCTATTTCTCCAGCAGGAGGAAAACCTGGGTAACTTGATCCACGAGACTGAATCCTTCTTCAAGACGAGAGACAAGGAGTACCAGGAGACAATAGGCCAGATTGAGGTGAGGCGTCCAGTTGTTCATGTCCCCTGGTCATGACCCCTCGAAACCTCTAGTGACTAAGTGCCTGTGGGAACAGGGCCTGAGATGGCGATGCAGACACAGGATTGGGAATCAGGAGAGCCACCGATTCCCTGCCTGGTGCTGGGCCAGTTGCACCCCTCTTGGGTAGGGCCTCAGTCTCCTAATCTGTAAAATGGGGGTGACGATTCCTGTCTGTCCCAGAGAATTACTTTTTTGAAGTTATTCAACTGAGATGGTGATCTCAAAATAATGGGAACTGACATCTGAGTGATATCAAGTGATACTGGACACTGAGCCCTTTCAGAACACACCCTCCTTGGTCTTCTTAGCCCCTCTATATGTACCCTGGAGGGACCTGGGTGTCTCCACCCTGTGCAGTAGGTACTGTGTGCCCCATTTAACAGAGGAGACAAGGTGAGACCAGGTGACTTGCCCAAGGCCACCCCTCCTCGCCCTGCCCAAGCCAGGAAGCAACCTGCAAGCCCAGATCGCCCTGCTCCCGGAGCCTGTGTGCATGGCCACACCTGTCAGTGGGAGGCTCTGCTGCTCTCAGGCTGGAGAGGGGGAAGGCCGGCTCCTCCACGGGGCACGTAGCGCTCGGTGGAGGAGAGGGGCCAGAACGATGAGCGACCTCAGGACTCTACTAATGCAGTCCACATAAAGGAGTGCAGGGACGCCTGGGGAGGCCGGCGTTGCTAGAGCGGCCCCAGTGGTTGCTAGGCAACCAGGCACCTTCTGCTAAAAGTGGTTCTAGGGGCCCTGGACCCGTACGCAGAAGGCAGAGAGCAGAGGGAAGGCCCTGAGGGTGAGGTGCTCTGGGGTGGCCCCAGTGCCCGCCATGGAAGACGGGCAGGTGCTGAGAGGTTTGTGTCACGAGGGTGACGTGGCCTCCCCTTCACCTCCCGTTGGCTCCTCTCAGCTGGAGCTGGCCACGGCCAAGAGTGACATGAACCGCCACCTGCACGAGTACATGGAGATGTGCAGCATGAAGCGGGGCCTGGACGTGCAGATGGAGACCTGCCGCCGGCTCATCAAAGGCTCCGCAGACAGGTACGGGGCCTCCCTGGCGATGCAGGGACAATGTCCTGGTGTCGGGGGGTAGTTGTTGGCCTGCGACTTTACAGCCTGATGTTTCACCTGCCCGACCCATCTGTCCATCCCCCTGTCCACGCATCCAGTGACCGTTTTCCACCCGCTGTCTGCTCACACATCTAATCCTAAGTGACTCCCACGACAGCCTGCCCCCCTTGAATCAACAGCTACCGTGGAAGGCCTGTTCTGTGCCCGGGCACAGGGATTCAGGGGTGAACAGAACGGACACAACCCCTGCCCTCCTGGTGCCCAGGCCCTACTTCCTGCTGAGCTGGTGGGTGGAGGAGGTGGGTGGGGCTTATATGTACCCATGGGAAGCAGTTTTGCTTCCTTTCCCATCTTCCAGCCCCAGGCCACACGGGTCTGTCCCCAGAAGATGAGTGTGCATTGGCCTCGTTCCTTTGCTGGGGATGGGGGAGGACACAGAGCAAAGACAGAGTCTTGCCCTCAAGGAACACCCAGCCTTTTGGGAGGGTGGCGTGCCATGCGTCTTTGTGCCCAAGCCAGGAAGCAACCTGCAAGCCCAGATCGCCCTGCTCCCGGAGCCTGTGTGCATGGCCACACCTGTCAGTGGGAGGCTCTGCTGCTCTCAGGCTGGAGAGGGGAGGCTCCTCCACGGGGCACGTAGCGCTCGGTGGAGGAGAGGGGCCAGAACGATGAGCGACCTCAGGACTCTACTAATGCAGTCCACATAAAGGAGTGCAGGGACGCCTGGGGAGGCCGGCGTTGCTAGAGCGGCCCCAGTGGTTGCTAGGCAACCAGGCACCTTCTGCTAAAAGTGGTTCTAGGGGCCCTGGACCCGTACGCAGAAGGCAGAGAGCAGAGGGAAGGCCCTGAGGGTGAGGTGCTCTGGGGTGGCCCCAGTGCCCGCCATGGAAGACGGGCAGGTGCTGAGAGGTTTGTGTCACGAGGGTGACGTGGCCTCCCCTTCACCTCCCGTTGGCTCCTCTCAGCTGGAGCTGGCCACGGCCAAGAGTGACATGAACCGCCACCTGCACGAGTACATGGAGATGTGCAGCATGAAGCGGGGCCTGGACGTGCAGATGGAGACCTGCCGCCGGCTCATCAAAGGCTCCGCAGACAGGTACGGGGCCTCCCTGGCGATGCAGGGACAATGTCCTGGTGTCGGGGGGTAGTTGTTGGCCTGCGACTTTACAGCCTGATGTTTCACCTGCCCGACCCATCTGTCCATCCCCCTGTCCACGCATCCAGTGACCGTTTTCCACCCGCTGTCTGCTCACACATCTAATCCTAAGTGACTCCCACGACAGCCTGCCCCCCTTGAATCAACAGCTACCGTGGAAGGCCTGTTCTGTGCCCGGGCACAGGGATTCAGGGGTGAACAGAACGGACACAACCCCTGCCCTCCTGGTGCCCAGGCCCTACTTCCTGCTGAGCTGGTGGGTGGAGGAGGTGGGTGGGGCTTATATGTACCCATGGGAAGCAGTTTTGCTTCCTTTCCCATCTTCCAGCCCCAGGCCACACGGGTCTGTCCCCAGAAGATGAGTGTGCATTGGCCTCGTTCCTTTGCTGGGGATGGGGGAGGACACAGAGCAAAGACAGAGTCTTGCCCTCAAGGAACACCCAGCCTTTTGGGAGGGTGCGTGCCTGGGTACACAGTCGCTCAGTTGCGTCTTTGTGACCCCGTGGACTGTGGCCCACCAGGGGATTTTCTCGGCAAGAATACTGGAGCGGGGTGCCATGTCCTAGTCAGGGGATCTTCCTGACCCAGGGATCGAACCTGAGTCTCCTGCACTGCAGGCAGACTTGTTGCCACTGAGCCACCTGGGAAGCCCCTTTTGCGGGAGACAGACATGCTAATAATGAAATGGGATAATACACACACAGTGCTTGGCATGAAGCACAAATACGTTAACTGTAATTGTTTCTCTCATTACGACTCTATTCTTGCAGGCTGTTGTGTAGGCTGTAAGAGAGAGGCAGGGGAAAAGGGTGTGTGTGTCTGTGACCCCGGGCTAAGCTTGACACCGTCAGCTCACTGCTTCTCAGAGCCCACTTTTGTTGCTTCCATGGTTTGGGTGGAGGAGTGTGCGTGTAGGCAGGGTAGACAGCTTGCACCAGGCCCCCAGCTCAGCGGTGATCAAGTGAGAATTCAAACCCAGCACTATCGGCCACTGTCCTGTGTGGCCTCCCTTTGGGCTCTAAGTTAACTGCCCAGATTTGTGTTAGGTGAAGGGAGTGTAAAAACAGCTCGACCGCTGATTCCTGCTCCCATGGAATGCTCAGCACCAAGCAAAGCTAGAGGCAGGTGCAAGATGTCCCAAGTGGTCTCGAGAGCCATGTGTAGCTCTTGAGTTTCGAGGATTCTGAGGAAAGTAGAGCAAGGGCCAGAACTCCAGGAGGATCCCCCGTGGAGGCTAGGTTTCCCAGGAGCGGCCGCTCTGTCTTTGCTGCTCTTTGAAGCCCTTCGGAGGTCCCCAGGCTGCCCTCTAACGTCCCCCGTTCTCCTGTGCCTTCCAGGAACTCCCCGTCCCCAGCTCCATGGCCAGCAGCGACTCAGGAAGTACGGACGAGATCCAGGACGACTTTGAGCGGGAGGCGGACGTGGAGCCCATGGTCAGCTGATGACTGAGGCCACCTGCCCCCCAGCCCGTGCCTGGTGGCCTTGGCGATGGGGCCTCTGTGCGCCTCCCCACGGGCCAGGAAGTGGGGCTCCCAGCCCTTACCACGCAGACTTCCTATGCCCTCCCTTCTCTGGAAGACAGAGTCTTCCCTCGGCAAGGGAATATTTTTGGAGGCTGTGGCCCACCAGGGATTTTCTCGGCAAGAATACTGGAGCGGGTGCCATGTCCTAGTCAGGGATCTTCCTGACCCAGGGATCGAACCTGAGTCTCCTGCACTGCAGGCAGACTTGTTGCCACTGAGCCACCTGGGAAGCCCCTTTGCGGAGAGATACATGCTAATAATGAAATGGGATAATACACACACAGTGCTTGGCATGAAGCACAAATACGTTAACTGTAATTGTTTCTCTCATTACGACTCTATTCTTGCAGGCTGTTGTGTAGGCTGTAAGAGAGAGGCAGGGGAAAAGGGTGTGTGTGTCTGTGACCCCGGGCTAAGCTTGACACCGTCAGCTCACTGCTTCTCAGAGCCCACTTTTGTTGCTTCCATGGTTTGGGTGGAGGAGTGTGCGTGTAGGCAGGGTAGACAGCTTGCACCAGGCCCCCAGCTCAGCGGTGATCAAGTGAGAATTCAAACCCAGCACTATCGGCCACTGTCCTGTGTGGCCTCCCTTTGGGCTCTAAGTTAACTGCCCAGATTTGTGTTAGGTGAAGGGAGTGTAAAAACAGCTCGACCGCTGATTCCTGCTCCCATGGAATGCTCAGCACCAAGCAAAGCTAGAGGCAGGTGCAAGATGTCCCAAGTGGTCTCGAGAGCCATGTGTAGCTCTTGAGTTTCGAGGATTCTGAGGAAAGTAGAGCAAGGGCCAGAACTCCAGGAGGATCCCCCGTGGAGGCTAGGTTTCCCAGGAGCGGCCGCTCTGTCTTTGCTGCTCTTTGAAGCCCTTCGGAGGTCCCCAGGCTGCCCTCTAACGTCCCCCGTTCTCCTGTGCCTTCCAGGAACTCCCCGTCCCCCAGCTCCATGGCCAGCAGCGACTCAGGAAGTACGGACGAGATCCAGGACGACTTTGAGCGGGAGGCGGACGTGGAGCCCATGGTCAGCTGATGACTGAGGCCACCTGCCCCCCAGCCCGTGCCTGGTGGCCTTGGCGATGGGGCCTCTGTGCGCCTCTCCCCACGGGGCCAGGAAGTGGGGCTCCCAGCCCTTACCACGCAGACTTCCTATGCCCTCCCTTCTCTGGAGGCCCCCCAGGGACCGCTGCTTCCTTCCTTCCTTTCTCCGCCCACCACCAACCAGTGCCCCTCTCCATCCACCCACCCAAGGAATGGTGCTGTCAATTTCTATTGTTCTCCACGTTACAAACGCAGACTTCTGTCCGGACGATGCAGTGTTAACTGTGCCTTTTCCCTTAAGCTGAGCCACTTTGAGCTCCAAAGAATTATTCCTAGCAGGTGTTTTTATACAAAGCTCTAAGGTGAGGGCGGGCCCCCCGGGCGTGGTCCAATGCCTTTTTCTACCCTCCCGCCTGCTCCTCTGATTGGCCATGAGCTCTGCCCTTCCTCCCCTGCTGGAGTTGAACTTGGGATGGCCCACCTCTCCCGAAGAAGACGCTGTTTGCCTTTGAGACTTTTCCAGACCTGGGTTGGGGCTTCCTGAGGGTATTTTACTTACTGAAAGAGAAAGATAAAAGGAGGGAGGGAAGACAAATTTTTCTTTTCTTTTTGGATCGAGTGGCAAAGCAGAGGGACAAGGCACTGTGGGGGAAGGTGGAACCTCACTGTGTTTAAACTACTATGCAAAAACAAAACAAAACAAAACAAAAAAGCAGCTTGCCTTATACCACTGTGGGAGGTAGGCCTGCTCCCAGATCCTTGGTTTTCCCCTGGACCTGGGAAGGAGGCAGAAGCTAGGACCATCTCCCTCTTGCAGCCTCTGAGGGTGAGCGTTGATTTGGGAGGGGCTTCAGTCAAGGTTGGTAGTGAGACTGGGGTCCCAAGGGCCTCAGCCACCTGATTGCTTGCTTTCTTGGGATTTCTGTGGGTTGGGGCCCTGGGGGAGGGAGGAAGGAGTATCTTTTATTTCCCTGATGATTTGATGTTTTTCCCGGCCAACAATAAGGGGTCACAGATCTGTAATTTCTCTGTGAGAAAGTCCGACGGGGGCCAGGCCTGGTATCTACTGCCTCCTCCACGGAGCTGGGTCAGTACCACCTGCCGCCATCTTGGTTCTCCACCGTGCCTCGGTTGCCCACTGTTTGGCCACTGGCAGGCACTGGAAAGGGAAGCAGAGAGAGGCAGCGGGAGCTGCTGGCAGAGAGAAGGTGGCAGGAGGAGGAGCTCGAGTGAGAATCAGGCTCATGGACATACAAGCTCGCCTCTTTGATAATGCACGGATCGATCGGTTGGGGAGTTCATCTGAGCCAGTATCTCTCCAGAGTTGAGTGGGCCTGAATCGGGGGACGCTGTGTGCAGACCACGGCCAGATCTCAGCCTGGGGCCAGCAGAGCGGGCTTTGCTTTTGTATTTTTTATTATTTTTTCTGGACCCAGTATTGTGGGTATGACTGGGAATTTTTGGTTTTGTTGGCTCAGGAGCTCCCCCTGGAGGTCAGAGGAGCAAAATGTGCCCAAGGACCTGAGTTCCCCACACACCACTGCCTGCGTCTGCAGGTGGAGGGGCTCTGAGGAGACCAGGCCTCCCGTCTTTCCTCCCCAGAGGACCAGTGATCTGTAAGGGCCTCCTCTCTCTTCTGTTTCCCCACCTGTTTGCAGTCTTAAAACCACTGTATATAATATTCATATTATATAAATATATATATATATATGGAGAGAGACAGAAGGAGTGTTAGTGATTGTGTGTAATTTTTATTTATTAGAACTTGGTGGCCTTTATTGGTTTTTTTCTTCTTTCTATTTTTTATTTTTTGGCTTTGTTTTGTGTTTGTAGGGGAGCCTCCCGCTGGTTCCCTGTGAAAGTCTGGCTGAAAGTCTTCCATTCCCAGCATCTCTTGGCCAGATAGTCCCTTTATAGGTACGTGGAGGGACGCGGTTTCAGAGGAGAGATAACCCCTTCCTCTCCTCTCACTGACCCTTGTTCTAAAGGTTACAGGGTTCAAACATATCAGACTGTTGTTGTCGTTATTATTGTTGTTGTTTTATTTTTATTTTAACCAAAGGTTATCAGAGCCAGTTGGGCTTGAACCTCAGCTGCTGAAAAGAGTTTCCGTTTCTGGGAGGGTGAAGGGAGGCAAAAATTTGGACAGTGCCTATCGTGAGAAAGTCCGACGGGGGCCAGGCCTGGTATCTACTGCCTCCTCCACGGAGCCGGGTCAGTACCACCTGCCGCCATCTTGGTTCTCCACCGTGCCTCGGTTGCCCACTGTTTGGCCACTGGCAGGCACTGGAAAGGGAAGCAGAGAGAGGCAGCGGAGCTGCTGGCAGAGAGAAGGTGGCAGGAGGAGGAGCTCGAGTGAGAATCAGGCTCATGGACATACAAGCTCGCCTCTTTGATAATGCACGGATCGATCGGTTGGGGAGTTCATCTGAGCCAGTATCTCTCCAGAGTTGAGTGGGCCTGAATCGGGGGACGCTGTGTGCAGACCACGGCCAGATCTCAGCCTGGGGCCAGCAGAGCGGGCTTTGCTTTTGTATTTTTTATTATTTTTTCTGGACCCAGTATTGTGGGTATGACTGGGAATTTTTGGTTTTGTTGGCTCAGGAGCTCCCCCTGGAGGTCAGAGGAGCAAAATGTGCCCAAGGACCTGAGTTCCCCACACACCACTGCCTGCGTCTGCAGGTGGAGGGGCTCTGAGGAGACCAGGCCTCCCGTCTTTCCTCCCCAGAGGACCAGTGATCTGTAAGGGCCTCCTCTCTTCTGTTTCCCCACCTGTTTGCAGTCTTAAAACCACTGTATATAATATTCATATTATATAAATATATATATATATATGGAGAGAGACAGAAGGAGTGTTAGTGATTGTGTGTAATTTTTATTTATTAGAACTTGGTGGCCTTTATTGGTTTTTTTCTTCTTTCTATTTTTTATTTTTTGGCTTTGTTTTGTGTTTGTAGGGGAGCCTCCCGCTGGTTCCCTGTGAAAGTCTGGCTGAAAGTCTTCCATTCCCAGCATCTCTTGGCCAGATAGTCCCTTTATAGGTACGTGGAGGGACGCGGTTTCAGAGGAGAGATAACCCCTTCCTCTCCTCTCACTGACCCTTGTTCTAAAGGTTACAGGGTTCAAACATATCAGACTGTTGTTGTCGTTATTATTGTTGTTGTTTTATTTTTATTTTAACCAAAGGTTATCAGAGCCAGTTGGGCTTGAACCTCAGCTGCTGAAAAGAGTTTCCGTTTCTGGGAGGGTGAAGGGAGGCATTGAATGCCGAGGGCAGAGTGGAAGCCTGCCTCCGGGTGGTGGGAGGGTGGCAGACCTATCTTTAGAGTTAAGACAGTAAGGCAATAATATAAGTCTTGGGGAGTCACTAAAGTTACCATGGTGATTGCTGTCCAATAGTATTATTTTTGCTTCCCTCCTTGTATACATAGGATATTTGTCTTTGGGGACTAGGGTACTCTGGATTTCTCTAGAGAGTATGAAAGTGGCACGAGCCAGAGTCAGATGCCGGCCAGAAAGATCTATCCTGCTGGCTTTCCAGAGCTGCTCTCCCTGGGGAGCAAGGATTTGGGGCCGGTGGATGGGGGGTGGCAGGAGTATTAGGGACCCGCCTCCCAGGCGTGGTCCTAGGCTTTGGCCTGGCTGCCTCCCTCCCCACCAAGTTCTTTTTTGAGTTAGTTGCCAGTGGGCCCCGCTTGTCCTCTTTGCCATGGGCTCACAGCTTGCCAAGAAAGACCCCAACGCTCGCTGGGGCAGCACCTGGTCTAGTTGGGACGAACTGGTCCGTCCTTTGTAAAGATGTAAATACTTAATTTTGTTTTTCTATTTCTTAGCCCAGTGTCATATTGACATTGGTATTTTAGAATTGTTCTCAGACGGGCTCTCCTGTGCTGCCCTCTCTCGCTCTCCTGTTTTGGGGGGTTTATAAAAAGAGGATTGGGGAGGGGCAGGGAGAGTAGCTTCCTCTGGGCTCCCCACTTGTCGAACACACACACACACACACACACACACACTTCTCTGAGACTCTGAACAGTGACGAAAATGATTGGCAAGTAAACACATTTTGTTTCCTTGTGCAATATGTCTAGGGGTCCAAAGGGCCTGTCCGTTCTGGACTTAACTCCAGAGAGAGCTCAGATGAATTTTAAAGAATCAAACCACTTTGGCTTGGGATGGGGGGAGAGGGTGTGGGGCAGGGGATCGTATAAGGTGTAACTTAAGCTAAATGTAATCTATTTATAAAGCAAGAGACTCTCATCTATTTTTATGAATGGAAAGGTTTTTTAAAGAAATCTAGGGTAGGCAGTTATGGTAGCCCAGCATTTTTCTGTGGAAAAGATGCATGTTGCTGCTGGATTTAATATACTCAGCACCCCTCCCCTTGTCTCCCCTTGCTCATCACCTGCTCATCTACGCCCATGAGTGGCTTCAGGGGCATAGGTCACCCTTACCCCCATTTCTCTGTCCCTTGATCTAAGTTAACAGTAAGGCAATAATATAAGTCTTGGGGAGTCACTAAAGTTACCATGGTGATTGCTGTCCAATAGTATTATTTTTGCTTCCCTCCTTGTATACATAGGATATTTGTCTTTGGGGACTAGGGTACTCTGGATTTCTCTAGAGAGTATGAAAGTGGCACGAGCCAGAGTCAGATGCCGGCCAGAAAGATCTATCCTGCTGGCTTTCCAGAGCTGCTCTCCCTGGGGAGCAAGGATTTGGGGCCGGTGGATGGGGGGTGGCAGGAGTATTAGGGACCCGCCTCCCAGGCGTGGTCCTAGGCTTTGGCCTGGCTGCCTCCCTCCCCACCAAGTTCTTTTTTGAGTTAGTTGCCAGTGGGCCCCGCTTGTCCTCTTTGCCATGGGCTCACAGCTTGCCAAGAAAGACCCCAACGCTCGCTGGGGCAGCACCTGGTCTAGTTGGGACGAACTGGTCCGTCCTTTGTAAAGATGTAAATACTTAATTTTGTTTTTCTATTTCTTAGCCCAGTGTCATATTGACATTGGTATTTTAGAATTGTTCTCAGACGGGCTCTCCTGTGCTCCCCTCTCTCGCTCTCCTGTTTTGGGGGGTTTATAAAAAGAGGATTGGGGAGGGGCAGGGAGAGTAGCTTCCTCTGGGCTCCCCACTTGTCGAACACACACACACACACACACACACACACTTCTCTGAGACTCTGAACAGTGACGAAAATGATTGGCAAGTAAACACATTTTGTTTCCTTGTGCAATATGTCTAGGGGTCCAAAGGGCCTGTCCGTTCTGGACTTAACTCCAGAGAGAGCTCAGATGAATTTTAAAGAATCAAACCACTTTGGCTTGGGATGGGGGGAGAGGGTGTGGGGCAGGGGATCGTATAAGGTGTAACTTAAGCTAAATGTAATCTATTTATAAAGCAAGAGACTCTCATCTATTTTTATGAATGGAAAGGTTTTTTAAAGAAATCTAGGGTAGGCAGTTATGGTAGCCCAGCATTTTTCTGTGGAAAAGATGCATGTTGCTGCTGGATTTAATATACTCAGCACCCCTCCCCTTGTCTCCCCTTGCTCATCACCTGCTCATCTACGCCCATGAGTGGCTTCAGCGGGGCATAGGTCACCCCTTACCCCCATTTCTCTGTCCCTTGATCTCCCAGCTCCTTGGTCCTTGGAAGTCCAGAGGGACGGGCACTTGTGGGTGTGGGTGGGCAGTGGGGAATTCAGAATGGAGGAGGGCGGTGGGAGGGAAAGGGAGCATTGGGTAGGGGACAAGCTCTGCTTCACAGAGTGGGCTCTGCTTAGCTGCTCCAGCTCTGGTCTGCCAGGATCCACTGCTGAGCTGGCTGTATGTGGGAGCGAGCGGAGAGCAGCAGCGTGTGAGTGGCCGTGAGCTGCTGGTTCAGGAAGCACACGGCTTCCTTGGGACCTTGGGCCCCCGTGGATCCCAGGGTGTCAGGCAGCCGGAGCAGGAGTAGAAATGCCACGAGACGCCCACAGCCCATCCCTGGCTGCGCCGACCCCAGGCCGAGGCCTGGGATGCAGTCCTTGTGGCACTCTTCCCGAATGAGGGCCCTGGATGTGGAACCAGGATGCCGGGAGCTTCCTGGGTCCTCCAGCTTGAGACACCACGCTCAGGTTCTAGAAGGGCACGCTCCTGAAGTGGGGAGTCTGGAAGCGGCTGGCTGGGTATGGGTACAGGCAGGTTTTCTGGAAGGGAAGTTTGAATGAGTGGCAGATGTCCAGCCTCAGGGTGGGCTGTGTGTGCGCCTCTGGCAAATCCCTCCCCATTCCCCCTGCCAAGCCCTCGAAGCAGTGAAGTGAAGGCACTCCTCGCCCACAGACTCCTTCGTGACATTTTCGCATCTACCTGATTTTTAGCCCCACCCAGGGAGACCTTCTCTCCCGAAGTCCCATCGCACCCCACTGTGGCTGTGTCTCTGCCAGCTGGGTCTAGCGCCAAGGGGAAGTGGGGGGGTTTATACTCACTGAAAGACTACTGATCCTACCGGAAACCAACCTGTTTACTGTACTGATGTAAATATCATACCCTTTATATCCTGTATATTGGCTTCTTTTAAATAAAGTGAAATGTCTTAGAATTGATGGTTCTTTTTTTTTTAATTAAGGGTACAGTGACGATGGGGGAGGGGCAAGAGGACAAGGGCCATGTAAACACGAGGAGTCTTCGGCTGGTTAGGACGTTTCTCCCTGCTCATCACCTGCTCATCTACGCCCATGAGTGGCTTCAGCGGCATGGGTCCCTTGATCTCCCAGCTCCTTGGTCCTTGGAAGTCCAGAGGGACGGGCACTTGTGGGTGTGGGTGGGCAGTGGGGCATTCAGAATGGAGGAGGGCGGTGGGAGGGAAAGGGAGCATTGGGTAGGGGACAAGCTCTGCTTCACAGAGTGGGCTCTGCTTAGCTGCTCCAGCTCTGGTCTGCCAGGATCCACTGCTGAGCTGGCTGTATGTGGGAGCGAGCGGAGAGCAGCAGCGTGTGAGTGGCCGTGAGCTGCTGGTTCAGGAAGCACACGGCTTCCTTGGGACCTTGGGCCCCCGTGGATCCCAGGGTGTCAGGCAGCCGGAGCAGGAGTAGAAATGCCACGAGACGCCCACAGCCCATCCCTGGCTGCGCCGACCCCAGGCCGAGGCCTGGGATGCAGTCCTTGTGGCACTCTTCCCGAATGAGGGCCCTGGATGTGGAACCAGGATGCCGGGAGCTTCCTGGGTCCTCCAGCTTGAGACACCACGCTCAGGTTCTAGAAGGGCACGCTCCTGAAGTGGGGAGTCTGGAAGCGGCTGGCTGGGTATGGGTACAGGCAGGTTTTCTGGAAGGGAAGTTTGAATGAGTGGCAGATGTCCAGCCTCAGGGTGGGCTGTGTGTGCGCCTCTGGCAAACCCCTCCCATTCCCCTGCCAAGCCCTCAAGCAGTGAAGTGAAGGCACTCTCGCCCACAGACTCCTTCGTGACATTTTCGCATCTACCTGATTTTTAGCCCCACCCAGGGAGACCTTCTCGCCCGAAGTCCCAGCGCACCCCACTGTGGCTGTGTCTCTGCCAGCTGGGTCTAGCGCCAAGGGGAAGTGGGGGGGTTTATACTCACTGAAAGACTACTGATCCTACCGGAAACCAACCTGTTTACTGTACTGATGTAAATATCATACCCTTTATATCCTGTATATTGGCTTCTTTTAAATAAAGTGAAATGTCTTAGAATTGATGGTTCTTTTTTTTTTAATTAAGGGTACAGTGACGATGGGGGAGGGGCAAGAGGACAAGGGCCATGTAAACACGAGGAGTCTTCGGCTGGTTAGGGACCAGACAGTGAAATTTCACACCACTTGTTCTGTCTACATCTTGCAATAAAATCTTTGGAACTAAAGAAGTTAAAGCAGGAATTATTAGACACATTTTACAGAAGGGGCAGAGAGCCCGAGTGACCACAGACTGAATAACTGGCCCAGCCTGGTTTGGAATTGAGGTCCTGTCAATGATGTCAACCCCATCTTTGAAACCTCCTCTGAGTGCTCCTGAAAAGCTACCTCCAAGGCTCTGGACTTGGCACTGTCCAATATTCTAATTTTGTTGTTGTTGTTAATGAATGAATTCAGGGAGCCATTGCCCTTGTGAATTGGGCCCCCTTGACTAGGGTTTTCTTTAAGGATGAAGAAAAACAGCCACTACCAATTCCAATGTACTTTTCACCATCTCTAAGACTTGTGCTTAATGTACAGATGGCTCTCAGAATTTGCAAATTTCCCATCCTCTGATGGAGAAGGCTGACTATAGCGTGCCATCTCATGTGACTTGAGCACCCATGGATTTTGGTGTCTGTGTCAGCTCTTGGGACCAGTCTTGCACTGATACAGAGAGGCAACTGAGGTTCCCTTTCCCATTCCCCACTCTTTGTTTAAATCCTCCGAAGTACCTTAAAGAGTGTGCCCTTCTAGATAAAAAAGAGTAGGATGGGGCTTACCTGGTGGTCCAGTGGGTAAGGACACCGCCTTGCAGCGCAAGGGGCGCCAGTTCAATCCCTGGCCTGGGAAGATCCCACGTGCTGTGGAGCAGCTGGACCGAGGTGTCCAACTACCTAGCCGGAGCTCTGGAGTGCATGCGCCCAGAGCCGGTGCTCTGCGACAACGGGGGCCACCGCAATGGGAGGCCCACACGGGCCGAAGAACAAAGATGGAAATAAATGAAAGACCCATAGAAGTGGTCCCTCCCCACCACCAAAAAAAAAAAAAAGAGGAGTAGGATAAAATTATGAGGGAATTCTAAGGTGGGGATTATTGCCCCTGATTGACAATCATAAAAACTAAGGCTCAGGAGAGTTAACCCATTTCCCCAGTGTCATAGGGAACAACCATGATCAGCATCAGAGCTCCTAAGCATATTCTTGGTACACACTGCTGGAGAAAACACTAACAGACACATTAGAAGGGAGTTTTAGAAAAGCTGTAACAGTCCTTTAGGAATGGAATGGGCCCCTCAGATTCCAGCCTCTGAACTTCAGAATCAGAGTTTTAATACCGTTCACGTGTTCATGCAAACAACTTCCTCAAGAGAAATTTCAGATTTAGGTCCCGGGCGCCAAAATCAAGCACAAGAGTAACGGATTCCGAGTCCAGAGATTTTGAAGGAAAGCCGGAGCGTAGACAGGCGCCGGTTTTCTCTTGTATTGATCGTAATCTGCAAGGAAGTAGACTGATTTATCTAAGCGCTATGTCTGAGGAAGTTGGGTGGCCCCGCTCCAGGTCGGGAGGTGGTGGGTGGCTGGGTCCCAACCAGGAGGCTAGAGCCAGGGGTAGCGAGGCTCATTCTAGAGGCTGCAGCCTCAGAGATGAGGCAGGGGGCTGGCCACGACGTGGCTCTACAGGGCCGAAGAGCCTGGCAGCCACTTGCCGAGAGCAGCGAAGAGGGGTCTGGATGCGACTCCAGCTGCACCTGACCTACAGATCCGCGGTCCTTCCGCCCCGCCTCACACGTGTCTCATCTCTGCTCTCTCATTGGCTGTTTCAGCCCCTCTGTCCCGGCCTAAGAAGGCTGCAACATGAACGTCCCTCTGATTGGTCTAGGAGCTTCCATGTATCACTCTGATTGGTCGATGGGGCTCACTCCCTCTAGTCCTCGGCCCCCTTTGGAGGGCGACTGGGTCATACCATAAAGAGAGAAGGGGGCGAATGTGTACATTTCAAGACTACTGTTTTGCACGATTTTGTCCTACGTCACTTAATGTCTTTTATCACGCCCTCAAAAGAGAATTATTTTCTTAGTAGAAGGTAAACATAGATGCGTTTCGGTCGAGTCTGACTTGGAGGACGGTCTTCGGGACAGCTTCCCCTCGGTAGCCGCGGTGGTGCGCTCCAGGCGGGGCTGCGCACTCCGGTCGCTCCGGGGGGAACGGTCCAGCGAAAGCGTTGCAAAAAGCTCAAGATGCTGCCGCGTACGTCCGCGCTCGGCCGCGCCCTGCTGGCTCGCCCGTGGAGGGCGGTCGGGTGAGTGACCACCGGGCCTAGGGAGGCCGGAGCGGCGCTTGCTGACCCGGGGTCGCGGGGGTCGCTAGGCAGCTTCCCGTCCCCGAGCCGGACTCCCTCGGGGCCGGACCCCTTCGCCGGGGCTCACTTCCTCGGGAGCCGTTCAATGCCACAAAAAGAGAAATTCAGATTTAGGTCCCGGGCGCCAAAATCAAGCACAAGAGTAACGGATTCCGAGTCCAGAGATTTTGAAGGAAAGCCGGAGCGTAGACAGGCGCCGGTTTTCTCTTGTATTGATCGTAATCTGCAAGGAAGTAGACTGATTTATCTAAGCGCTATGTCTGAGGAAGTTGGGTGGCCCCGCTCCAGGTCGGGAGGTGGTGGGTGGCTGGGTCCCAACCAGGAGGCTAGAGCCAGGGGTAGCGAGGCTCATTCTAGAGGCTGCAGCCTCAGAGATGAGGCAGGGGGCTGGCCACGACGTGGCTCTACAGGGCCGAAGAGCCTGGCAGCCACTTGCCGAGAGCAGCGAAGAGGGGTCTGGATGCGACTCCAGCTGCACCTGACCTACAGATCCGCGGTCCTTCCGCCCCGCCTCACACGTGTCTCATCTCTGCTCTCTCATTGGCTGTTTCAGCCCCTCTGTCCCGGCCTAAGAAGGCTGCAACATGAACGTCCCTCTGATTGGTCTAGGAGCTTCCATGTATCACTCTGATTGGTCGATGGGGCTCACTCCCTCTAGTCCTCGGCCCCCTTTGGAGGGCGACTGGGTCATACCATAAAGAGAGAAGGGGGCGAATGTGTACATTTCAAGACTACTGTTTTGCACGATTTTGTCCTACGTCACTTAATGTCTTTTATCACGCCCTCAAAAGAGAATTATTTTCTTAGTAGAAGGTAAACATAGATGCGTTTCGGTCGAGTCTGACTTGGAGGACGGTCTTCGGGACAGCTTCCCCTCGGTAGCCGCGGTGGTGCGCTCCAGGCGGGGCTGCGCACTCCGGTCGCTCCGGGGGGAACGGTCCAGCGAAAGCGTTGCAAAAAGCTCAAGATGCTGCCGCGTACGTCCGCGCTCGGCCGCGCCCTGCTGGCTCGCCCGTGGAGGGCGGTCGGGTGAGTGACCACCGGGCCTAGGGAGGCCGGAGCGGCGCTTGCTGACCCGGGGTCGCGGGGGTCGCTAGGCAGCTTCCCGTCCCCGAGCCGGACTCCCTCGGGGCCGGACCCCTTCGCCGGGGCTCACTTCCTCGGGAGCCGCCTGACACCCACCTCCTACTGCGGTCCCTCCGTCTCCAAAAAGTCTTCCATCCGCTACGGGACGCCCCCTTCCCGAATCCTGCAGCGGAGTGGGGTGCTTCGGTGCTTCTTCGGTGCCCACGCTTAAAAAGTAGCCGCTTAATCACTGGTCTTTCTCCGGATGGATCTTTGAAATTTGCCCACCGCCGGAGTACAGCGGCTTCAGCTCCGAGGGCACCTCTATTTTTAGCACACCTCGGCTCTCACCTGCCCTCCCTCGGTCTCACATTGAGGAGCCTCCCCGGGGTCCCCTCTCCTCTCCTGGGTTTTCTGTTTCTCTCTTTCCTCCTTCCCCTTTTTTCAAGTTGTATTGGGCAGAAAAATGGACTCCTTTCTTCTGATAGGTGGAATAACATTTATAGAGTGCGTGTAACGTGCCAAACCTGTGCTCCACACTTGGTGTATGTGCCTTATTGTGATGATTAACTAGTTACTACATGGACTGGATTGAACAGTGCCTGGCACGTAGGAAGTGCCCTTACTATTAATCACGATCATCATTATCACGACCCTATTTAAACTTCCCCTGTGGGTAGCTATTATTCCAAATAACAGACGAAGAAACCGAGGTATAGTGTCCTCGTGGAGCTGCCCAGCAAACCCAGCTTTGCAGCCCCCTAAGTGGATGGAGTTGGGTTCCTGGACCCTTGCCCACAGTGGCAGATAGTCTCAGATAGTCTTTTCTGCCTCTGGGCTTGGGAGAGGAGGTGGGTAGGACACAGATCCTGCCCCGGGACTTAGTAGGAACCCCCAAAGCTTCCCTCGGTAGCCGCGGTGGTGCGCTCCAGGCGGGCTGCGCACTCCGGTCGCTCCGGGGGGAACGGTCCAGCGAAAGCGTTGCAAAAAGCTCAAGATGCTGCCGCGTACGTCCGCGCTCGGCCGCGCCCTGCTGGCTCGCCCGTGGAGGGCGGTCGGGTGAGTGACCACCGGGCCTAGGGAGGCCGGAGCGGCGCTTGCTGACCCGGGGTCGCGGGGGTCGCTAGGCAGCTTCCCGTCCCCGAGCCGGACTCCCTCGGGGCCGGACCCCTTCGCCGGGGCTCACTTCCTCGGGAGCCGCCTGACACCCACCTCCTACTGCGGTCCCTCCGTCTCCAAAAAGTCTTCCATCCGCTACGGGACGCCCCCTTCCCGAATCCTGCAGCGGAGTGGGGTGCTTCGGTGCTTCTTCGGTGCCCACGCTTAAAAAGTAGCCGCTTAATCACTGGTCTTTCTCCGGATGGATCTTTGAAATTTGCCCACCGCCGGAGTACAGCGGCTTCAGCTCCGAGGGCACCTCTATTTTTAGCACACCTCGGCTCTCACCTGCCCTCCCTCGGTCTCACATTGAGGAGCCTCCCCGGGGTCCCCTCTCCTCTCTCCTGGGTTTTCTGTTTCTCTCTTTCCTCCTTCCCCTTTTTTCAAGTTGTATTGGGCAGAAAAATGGACTCCTTTCTTCTGATAGGTGGAATAACATTTATAGAGTGCGTGTAACGTGCCAAACCTGTGCTCCACACTTGGTGTATGTGCCTTATTGTGATGATTAACTAGTTACTACATGGACTGGATTGAACAGTGCCTGGCACGTAGGAAGTGCCCTTACTATTAATCACGATCATCATTATCACGACCCTATTTAAACTTCCCCTGTGGGTAGCTATTATTCCAAATAACAGACGAAGAAACCGAGGTATAGTGTCCTCGTGGAGCTGCCCAGCAAACCCAGCTTTGCAGCCCCCTAAGTGGATGGAGTTGGGTTCCTGGACCCTTGCCCACAGTGGCAGATAGTCTCAGATAGTCTTTTCTGCCTCTGGGCTTGGGAGAGGAGGTGGGTAGGACACAGATCCTGCCCCGGAGGGACTAGCTCACAGTGAGGTGAAGCTGCACCCCTGTGGACCCGTGTGTCTGTCCACCTCCGTTTTAGAGCTCGGCAGCTCTGGCCCCGATTTGAGTTTTGTTTGCCTGACCCCTAGGACTGATCAGTTCTGTCTCTCTCCCCTGCTGAGCTATGCGTTTACTGAGTTAATCAGTGTCCCAAGGGATGGTGCGGGGTGCCCTGAGGACGGATGTGCTTCAGCGCTGCCATGTATATACTCTGTGGGGAAAGAGGACGAGAAGGGCTCTTTTTTCCCAAAATGAGCTTGTGGGCCATGCTCACTGCACGCTCGGCGTGGCCTCATCTGCAGCCTCTCCCTGCACTCTGAGGCCTCTCCCCTCAGACCCTAGATGGAAGCCATATAGATTCACCAGCTTACTGAGTCCCTGCTGTGTGCGCATGGTGGGTTAAACCCTGCGGGGAGAGGTACTCGGGCAGTTTACCTGTGGATGGGAGCCTGTGGATGGGGCTCCCCAGGTGGCGCTAGTAGTAAAGAACCCGCCTGCCAGTGCAGGATATGTAAGAGACATGAGTTCCATCCCTGGACTGGGAGGATCCCCTGGAGGAGGGCATGGCAGTCCACTCTGGTATTCTTGCCTGGAGAATCCCATGGACAGAGGAGCCCTGTGGGCCACAGTCCCTGGGGTTGCAAAGTGTCAAACAAAACTGAAGTGACTTAGCACGCACACGCAGGAGCCCTCCAAGAGTTTCCAGTTTAGTGGGGAAGAAAGCCTTAGACATTAAAAAAGAAAAAGAAACAAACAAGCTGTCTAATGTTTGGTAGAAAGGAATCCCTATTCTGGGAAGAAACAAAAGTTCATGACAGCGACAGTTATAAAGCAATCAAGTACCATAGACCTGGCCCTGTGCAGATAAGCCCTGTACCATTGCAATTTTACAGATGGGAAACTTATCTGTTAAGAAAAATGTTGAGACTAGGGCTTCGGTGCTGGCAGAACGGTAAAGAATCCTCCTGCCGATGGAGTTGGGTTCCTGGACCCTTGCCCACAGTGGCAGATAGTCTCAGATAGTCTTTTCTGCCTCTGGGCTTGGGAGAGGAGGTGGGTAGGACACAGATCCTGCCCCGGAGGGACTAGCTCACAGTGAGGTGAAGCTGCACCCCTGTGGACCCGTGTGTCTGTCCACCTCCGTTTTAGAGCTCGGCAGCTCTGGCCCCGATTTGAGTTTTGTTTGCCTGACCCCTAGGACTGATCAGTTCTGTCTCTCTCCCCTGCTGAGCTATGCGTTTACTGAGTTAATCAGTGTCCCAAGGGATGGTGCGGGGTGCCCTGAGGACGGATGTGCTTCAGCGCTGCCATGTATATACTCTGTGGGGAAAGAGGACGAGAAGGGCTCTTTTTCCAAACTGAGCTTGTGGGCCATGCTCACTGCACGCTCGGCGTGGCCTCATCTGCAGCCTCTCCCTGCACTCTGAGGCCTCTCCCCTCAGACCCTAGATGGAAGCCATATAGATTCACCAGCTTACTGAGTCCCTGCTGTGTGCGCATGGTGGGTTAAACCCTGCGGGGAGAGGTACTCGGGCAGTTTACCTGTGGATGGGAGCCTGTGGATGGGGCTCCCCAGGTGGCGCTAGTAGTAAAGAACCCGCCTGCCAGTGCAGGATATGTAAGAGACATGAGTTCCATCCCTGGACTGGGAGGATCCCCTGGAGGAGGGCATGGCAGTCCACTCTGGTATTCTTGCCTGGAGAATCCCATGGACAGAGGAGCCCTGTGGGCCACAGTCCCTGGGGTTGCAAAGTGTCAAACAAAACTGAAGTGACTTAGCACGCACACGCAGGAGCCCTCCAAGAGTTTCCAGTTTAGTGGGGAAGAAAGCCTTAGACATTAAAAAAGAAAAAGAAACAAACAAGCTGTCTAATGTTTGGTAGAAAGGAATCCCTATTCTGGGAAGAAACAAAAGTTCATGACAGCGACAGTTATAAAGCAATCAAGTACCATAGACCTGGCCCTGTGCAGATAAGCCCTGTACCATTGCAATTTTACAGATGGGAAACTTATCTGTTAAGAAAAATGTTGAGACTAGGGCTTCGGTGCTGGCAGAACGGTAAAGAATCCTCCTGCCGATGGAGGAGACTTGGGTTTGACCCCCAGGTCAAGAAGGTCCTCTGGAAGAGGTGATGGTAACCCACTGCAGTGTTCTTGCCTGGGAAGTCCTATGGACAGAGGAGCCTGGTGGGCTCAGGGGCTATGGGGTTGCAAAGAGCTGGACATGACTTAGCAACTAAACAACAATAAAATCACCCTTCGGTAGGGAAGCCTGGCGTGCCACAGTTCATGGGGTCGCAGAGAGTCGGACATGACGGAGCGACTGAACTGAAGTGAGTCTGACTCCAGGCTCAGGCCTCCTGAGTGGAGAAAAAACATTTTTCAGTCTGAGAGAAAGCGTTTTGCAACCTGATCTGTCAGTTCAGGTTACCTCCTTGGATATGGCGGCTGGCTTGGTGCCCCAAGACGGGGTTTCCCAACCTCGGCTCTATTAACATCTGAGCCTGGTAACCCTTTGCTGTGGGGCCTGCCTGTGCATCCGAGAATGTTTAGCAACATCCCTGGCTTCTGCTCACTGGACGCCATGGCATCCCCCAGTGTGACAACAAAAAATTCTCCAGGCATTGCCAGATGTCACTAGGATTGCTCCCAGATGAGAACCAGCGTCGTGTCCTTCACCGTCTCGTAGGGTTTGCTTAAACTCACGCCCACTGAGCTGAGGATACCATCCCTCCCTCTCATCCTCTGTCTTTCTCCTCATACCCTCAGGCTTTCCCAGCACCAGTCTTTTCCAGTGAGTCAGCTCTGTGTCTCAGGTGGCCAAAGTATAAGAGCATCAGTATCAGTCCTTCCAATAAATATTCAGGGTCAAAAAAAAAAAAAAATCAGGGTTGATTTCCTTTAGGATTGACTGACTTGATCTCCTTGCAGTCCAAGGCACTCTCAAGAGTCTCCTCTAGCACCATAATTTTTTTTTTTTTTAAAGATTTATTTATTGATTTATTTTGGGCAGGGGTCAGGTTGGGGAGGGAGGAGAGTGGGCGGGCCACTTCTATTGGTCTTTCATTTCTCTGTTTTCATCCATCTTTGTTCTTTGGCTCCTGCGGACCTCTCATCGCAGTAGCACTATAATTTGAAAGCATCAATTCTTCCGCGCTCAGCCCTCTTTATGGTCCAACTCTCACATCTGTACAGGACTCCTGGAAAAAACACAAAAAGGCTTTAGAAAAACAACATAAAAATGGGCTCCTCGGTGAATTCTTTTTTGTAGCTTGCTTTTTCTGTTGAGACTTACCTGCCTTATGATATGTCCTCAGGGTCTAGAACTGTGACTGACACCTGGTAAGCCCCCAGCACACATTTGTTTGCTGAATGATCATGGGATTCCTTCCTTGTCAACAGAGATTTAGCTCAACCCATCTAGGAGACAATCACGACAAACACTTGGCCTTTATGGAGGGGCCAGGGGTAGTCACTAGGGGCTGCCATTTACTTTTTATGTGGATGATTTTACCTAGCTCTAGCAAGCAATGAGATAGGGTTACTATCCGCATTTCACAGATTAAATAACTGAGTTCTATGGCATTTAAGGAAAACGCGTCTGAAGTCTTAAGCTAGTCAACACTAGATCTCCAAATTGACTGCCTGTCTGCCTTTTTCTTTCATTAACTTTGTCATGGTGTCTTTTGTAAATCTTAGTGTGTTTTGCTTTTGTTTCGGCTGCACTGGGTCTTCCTTGAGGTACGCTGGCTTTTTATACTTACAGTGCTCGGTCTTGGTTGCCCTGTAGCATGTGGGAGCTTAGGTCCCTGACCAGGGATCCAGACTGCCCCCCTGGCCTCTTAACCACAGGGCCACCAGGGAGGTCCCTGCACATTCTCTTTGGAAAGAGCCAAGATACATATTTATATTTATATATAAATGTAATAAATAGAAGAACTAAGCTGGGCTCCTAGGAAGCTCATAATAAATGTTAATATTTGTCCCTTACATACTTCTGTGTCAGACCTCACTGGGTGCCGGGGTCCGGAGGGGATTCCAGCCTGGCCCCTCGAGGTCAGGGGGTTTGTGGGCTGGGATCCTGATAACTTTGGAATCCTGATGCCTTCAGCCTACCTGTCTGCCTAATTTTCCCAACTTCAGAATCACCTCGTGCTTGTCCCAGCCTGCGCAGTGCTGTGCTGGCGAGGAGCCTGCAACTCCCACCATTCCCTGGGTCTGCTCTGCCCTTTCATTCCTCCAAGCAGCAGCCAGGTCAGTGTTTCTTGCCCAGGCTCACCCAGTGCTCACCCAGTGCTTTGTGGCCTTGTTCTCCTTTGGCGCTTCAGTGCCCTGCCTGTAAAATGGGAATGACCCTGTTAATAGGCATGTAGCACCAGGATGCAATGGATATGAATTTGAGCAAGCTCCAGGAGATAGTGAAGGACAGGGAAGCCTGGCAGGCTGCTGTCCATAGGGTTGCAAAGAGTCAGACAGGACTTAGAGACTGAACAACAGCAAAACACAAGGGTTAGCGTTGACGTGACAGGTGGCTGGCTGGGGGCCTGGGACCCAGTGCGTGCTCTGAATAAATGGAGTAAAGGAATAAGTGGAACCTACCACGGTCAGAAGACTTGCTTCTAAAGTTGCTTAGGCCGCAATCAGCACTGGCACTCAGACCTGGGGGTACCCAGCTTCCGATGCCCAGCACCTGGCTCGGCACGTGGCAGGCGCTCAACAGTTTCTGTGGGAATGGCCCACAGGACAGCCCAGGATAAATCCTGAGCTGATAGCTGCTGTGTGACCCTGGGCAGGTTCTTCGACCTCTCTGTGCTGCCTCTTGTTCTCATGTGGAAAAGAAAGATAACAGCAGTTACCTTGAAGGGCTGCCTTAGAGAGTAAACAGGTTTGTGTGTGAAAACCACTTTGAAGAGTGGCCAGCACTGCGAAAGGCTACCCACTCCAGTGTTCTTGGGCTTCCCTGGTGGCTCAGATGGTAAAGAATCTGCTTACAGTGCAGTGGGTATGATTCCTGGGTTGGGAAGATCCCCTGGAGAAGGGAAAGACTGCCCACTCCAGTATTCCTGTCTGGAGAATTATAGAGGAGCCCGATGGGCTATAAAGTCCATGGGGTCACAAAGAGTCAGACACAACTGAGCAACTTGACTTCACTTTCAGCACTGGGACTTCCCTGGTGCAGGGGGTCTGGGTTCGATCCCTGGTCAGGGAACTAAAATCCTACATGAAGTCTTAGTGGCTAAAATAAAAAGGCCAGCACCGAGAAAATTTACTGTTGCTTCAAGCATGATTTTGATCTCCTCACCCACCAGCGGGCTTTGTAATGGATTGAAAGCCCTGGGCTGAGCTGGCCGGACCGGGGGACAGCTGTGTGACCTTGGGCAAGCCCACTCCCTACCTCAGGATGCCTCTGCTCAGGTGGGAAGAGAAGAGGTGCCAGCTGGCCCCTAGGCAGAGGACCCTGTCCCATCAGCTAGCCAGGGGTCTCTGGGATGCTTCATGATGTTGTTATTTGGTCACTAAGTTGTGTCTGACTCTTGTGACCCCATGGGCTGCAGCCAGGCTCCTCTGTCCGTGCGATTCTCCGGGCAAGAATACTGGAGTGGGTTGCCATTCCCTTCTCCAGGGGATCTTCCCAACCCAGGGATGGAGCCCAGGTCTCCTGCATTGCAGGCAGACTCTTTACCCTCTTTGCCACCTGGGAAGCCCTCCACGTGCCTCTCCTAAGTGAGGAAACCTTGGTTCAGGTCCTGCGCTCTCATTCCCCGAGCTGTGACCACCAGCCGTTCATCTCTGAACCTCAGCTTCCTCCCCGCCCCCTCGTCAGACGGAGGTGGTAGCGGCTTGTAGGGCAATAGATGTGTCGGGTAGATTCAATGAGGTAATCACGTAGCACCACACCCGTCATGCCTTACATGCTTCAAACAGCATTCCTTGAAGCTTTCCAGGGCAGCTTATCCTGGACTTTGGGCCCTTCACTTCTGGCCTGGCCCTGGGTTCGCAACTTTCTCTCAGCTCTCCTCCATCCTAGGTCCCTTATCTCAGTGATAAGGAGGATTGGTCTTATCAGGTCCCAGATAACAGCCCCAAAGCTCAGAAGCTGAATGAAGGAAGGACAATTTCCTTTCTAGTCCTTTCCCTGGCCTCGGCTGCCCCTGACTCCAGCCGCTGGGGACCTGCGTCCAGAGAGTCCAGTCCTGGGGGCCTGATGTCTGCTTGTGTGTTCATTATTTTAAGGGTGTTTCTTAGACACTTTCTGCGATCTGGGCAGTGAGAACACGATCAGTCAGAGCTCTGTGATGAGGGTTGTCCTCTACGAGATGATCTGATGGGGGCCTCTTCCGGTTGGGCAAGGCCGATGTCCCCCGCAGAGAGAGGAGGACAAAGAAGACCAGGACGACAGAATTGCAGCAGGCAGGGTGGGAGGGGGTGGGGATGGGGAATAAGTCTGGAGGCCTCGGTAAGGATTCTGATTATTGTAGAAGAAACAAGAAGCCACTGAGTAGTTGTGAGCCGAATGTCTGCCCTTTGTCTCTGTGCTGATGACATTTTCGTGTTAAAACTATGAACATTGGTAGCTGCTCCTTTTGGAGCTTCTGCCCTGGGTGGGACACGGGGCCGAGTTTATCTCCGTGGTGTCGAGAGGGGCGTGGAGTCGGTGGGGCTGGCGTGGCTGTTACAGGTGTGCAGGGAAAAGCCCGTGGCACCTTAGCCCGTGGAGCCTTAGCCGGTGGTGCCTTAACCTGTGGAACCTTAGCCTGTGGTGGTGACTGGGGAGACCTGGGTGCTCAGGACCCCTGCTTCCTCTCAGTTTTCCTTTTTGGAGATTTCAGAGCTTGACGTCACCTGTTTCAGGAAATGTTTTGGTCTTGCAGTCTTTTTAGCTCTGATCCTGGTACCAGCAGAGGGTAGGTCGGGGCAGCTGGGGTCTCAGGCCCAGGCCATGAAGTCACCAGGTGAGCTTCACGGTACCCCAGGTTGTTAGGGGAAACTGAGTCAAATTCAGACTCTGCCTTGGGCTTCTTTCCTGAAATGGGAGGGCTGAGGGCTGTCCTAAGAAGGTCAGAATGGATTTGCTTCTGCGTCCCAGAGCCAGGCACCTGCCAGGTGTGATGAACACATGGGTGGCTGAGACCTTTGACCTCATCTGAGTTATCTGTGGGCTTCCCAGGTGGCACTAGTGGTAAAAAACCCATTTGCCAATGCAGGAGATGTAAGAGCCGTGGGTTCAATGCCTGAGTTGGGAAGATCCCCTGGAGCAGGGCGTGGCAGGCCACTCCAGTAGTCTTGCCTGGAGAATCCCAGGGACAGAGGAGCCTGGCGGGCTGCAGCCTGTGGGGTCGCAAAGAATCGGCACAACTGAGTGACTAACGCACACGCTGCTCCTAAGGCCCAGACAGAGATGTCTAGAACCTTCCAGAATGGACGGGTTGGGGGAGGCGCTGCCCTCTTCCTGGCAGGATGTTGCGACCTATGGCTCCTGGAATATTCCAGCGTCTCCACGCTTCGCCCACCATAGTAGGTGCGAGGGGGCCGCGTGGAGTTTCGTCAGTTGAGCACACCTGTAGCGTTGCATCGTTACCTCTTCAGAGCTGCAGGGCAGCCCCACGAGGTGGTGTCCATCTACAACCCGAGGAAGCCAGCTCTGGGTCACACAGCTGGCCAGGGGAAGAGCCGGCTCCACATTTCTTCCTGTTTGGGTCAGGGTGGGGCCTGAGGAATGCGGGCTTCCTCGGGTGTGGTGGGTGCAGCTGGGGCTGAGGAGGAGGGAGAGGGAGGAGAAAGCCCCAGGGCTCCTTTGCTGAGGTGGGGAGGTGGGTGTGCCGGGATGCGGGCCCTGTCCCCACCCTCCCTCCCTCCCCCTCCTCTGCAGGCCCCTTTCTGCTCTTCCTAACTCAGGCTCCCTGCCCTGGGCCTTCGTCTTTGCTCTTCCTGCTGCCTCAAATGCTCTTCCCAGCTCTTCTCCGACCTCCAGCTCTCGGGCAGAAATCACCTCCCCTGTGACGCCCTCCTTGACCACCCTAGCTGAAGTAGCCCGGCCCTTCCCCTTTCGTAGTCAATTTCATGTCTTTTCAGTCACGGGCTTCCCTGGTGGCTCAGATGGTGAAGAATAGGCCTGCAATGCAGGAGATCTGGGTTTGATCCCTGGATCAGGAAGATCCTCTGGATAAGGAAATGGCAGCCCTCTCCAGTATTCTTGCTTGGAGACTTCCGTGGGCAGAGGAGCCTGGCGGACTACAGTCCACAAGGTTGCAAAAAGTTGGACACGACTGACCGATGGACTCTTGTACTTTTTTCAATCACAGTTGTTTCTTTTTCTTAAATTTTAAATATTTATTATTATTTTGGCTGTACCCTTTGGCGGCATGTGGGATCTTAGCTCCCTGACCAGGGTTTGAACCCGTGACCCCTGCTGTGGAAGCTCAGAGTCTTAACCACTGGGCCACGAGGGAAGTCCCTGTGTTCCCGTCTTGCCCGTGCCTGCATGGGAGGTCAGCCGCGTGCCGTGGGAGGCATCGCTGCCTTGGTCACAGCTGTCTCCAGAGGCAGGGCCAGGCGCCTAGGAACCCTGTAGGATCCACGGAGGAGCTGCCCTTACAGCCCTCGCAGTTAGATGTCCTCCCTCTTGGCCTCCCTGGCTGGGTCTCTGGGCCCCAGAGGCCTTCTCAGTGAGAAAGAAAAGAGAAAAAGTGCTCAACGCTCGTAGCCAGGCTGTTCGGGTCTTTTGGGCATAAGCCGCTGTGCAGAGGCCCAGCCTCACGCGCGGTCTGGAGGCCGTGATGAGATGGGCGGGGCAGGTCTGCTCCAGGCCGTGTCGCAGCACAGCCCTCACTGTGCCCTCCCGGCCCCCGGCCCCGGCCCTGACCCTTACCCAGTGAGGAAGTGCGACCTTTCTGTCCTGCTGCAGACTGGCCGCGCTGCCTGGTCCAGAGCCAGCCCCTGCTTCCTGAACCCTCCCCAGATCACCGGCTGTAACCCCAGCCCTGCGACGGGTTCCTCCTCACACCCTCATCCCCGGAGGCCCTCGGGTCCCGCAGGGCTGCGTCCTTCCTCCTGCGTGACCAGTAGCCCGACTCGTCCACCTGCCGGCGTGTGCCTCCTGGGCTCTGCCCGTGGGGCGTTGACACCAGAAGGAGCCAGAGCTTGACCCTCTCGAACTCAAACCTAGGTTTCTCCGCTTGGTCTTGAACTGGCCTTTTTCCTTTTGGGACCTAATTACCTTATGTCTATCATGGGGCCAGCGGTGAGGCCCTGCAGATGCCGGGATGGTGTTACCGAGGCTGACGCACCCCGTGTGTCCTGCGTGGCCTGTGTCACGTTGTTGTCTTAGTTTACCGGTGGGGAAACTGAGGCCTGGAGGGGCAGTCCTACTGCTGAGGGTCCTCCAGCTCTGGAATGACTGGCTTTTCTTTTTTTGAAAAATTTTAAAGCTGTATTTAATTATACTTTTTCATTTAAGTATATGTTGCCTTGTATAACATATTTTGTATGTGTGTTCTGTATGTAGTTTTCCATTTAAGTATATGTTATATAAAATAGTATTTTTATATACCATTTTTACCAATTTTAAGATAATGTGTATATATATATGTATATATACATATATATACACATTCTTTCTTTTTAATATTCTTTTCCATTATCACTTAGCAGAATACTGGACATGGTTTCCTGTGCTATACGGTAGGACCTTGTTTGCCCATTGCACATGTAATAGCCTGGGCTTGGCTCAGTGGTAAAGAATCTGCCTGCCTATGCAGGGGATGCTGGGTCGATCCCTCAGCTGGGAGGCTCCCCCAGAGGAGGGGAGGAGGAAATAGCCACCCACTCCAGTATTCTTGCCTGGAGAAGCCCATGGGCAGAGGAGCCTGGCGGGCTACAGTCCATGGGGTCCCAAAGAGTCAGACACGACCAGGTGACTGAGCACGTACACACATCACAGCTTCCATCAGCTCACTCCAGTCTGCCACTCCAGCCCTCCGCCTTGGCAGCCACAAGTCTATTCTCCATGACTCACGCTTACCCACCTGTGCCTCTCACCCACCTCAGGACTCCCAGACACGTTAGGGATGGCGCCACAGGTGGTCAGTCATCAGGGAGGTCAGACAGGTCCACCGGGTAAGGAGCTCTTGGACTTCAGTCCCAGGAGTCAGACCCTGGGCTCCCGTGGCTGTGAGCTCAGCCCAGGGCACGCCTCCAAGTTCACGGTCCATGCCTTGGACATGCTTGCCCACCCGCAGAGCTCAGGTCTTTGTGGCAGAGGACTCTCAGCGGGGTTCCATTCTGATGCGACTGAGCTGAGGAATGTGCTGCCTTTTCTTGTTAGCGTGAAAAGTTTAGCTCAGGAGAAGGTCCATATTGTGGAGACACGGAGGGAGGGTAAGCCTGCTTTATGGGCAGAACACCAAGTTATGGCTTTGCACCTGGAATTTCAACGTCAGGCAACCATGTGAGTCCCTGTGATTAGTCTCTCTTGGGAGATGGAGACATAGGCCTCAGAGGAGGCAGGTCCCGTGTTCAGCAACCCACAGTAACGGGGCCTGGACGTGAGCTTGGGTTTTGGACTCCAAGGCCGGTTCCTGTCTCTTGGTTCTGTAGTTGCTCCAGATTTCACGATTCTGGGCCAACCCTACTCCCCTCTGGTCCCCTCGTTGGAGATGGAGGGGCGGGGCTGAGGGCGGCCTCTGCCGACCTGCCCACCTCTGGTCCCGCCCTCGCTCCGCAGGCTGTGTTGGAAGCATGTCTCCTCCTTCGAGGTGGCCAACGAGCCCGTCCTGGCGTTCACACAGGGCAGTCCTGAGCGAGAAGCACTGCAGAAGGTACTGGGGGTGGCGAGGGGCACCCAGCAGTGCCTGAGGGGCCTGGGGCACAGGTAGCCTTCGGCAGCTCCCACAGGACCTCTCCCTGCCCACAGCCACCCCCTGCTCCTGCCCCCGCTCCCAGCCCTGGGAGGAAACCAGAAATCCGGGGAGGGCTGTACACTGGGGAGGGGGCGCCTGGGAGTGGCCACCCCCGGGGGCCTAGGGGCCCACAGATATTTTATGAAAATCACAGCTCCATCAGCTCACTCCAGTCTGCCACTCCAGCCCTCCGCCTTGGCAGCCACAAGTCTATTCTCCATGACTCACGCTTACCCACCTGTGCCTCTCACCCACCTCAGGACTCCCAGACACGTTAGGGATGGCGCCACAGGTGGTCAGTCATCAGGGAGGTCAGACAGGTCCACCGGGTAAGGAGCTCTTGGACTTCAGTCCCAGGAGTCAGACCCTGGGCTCCCGTGGCTGTGAGCTCAGCCCAGGGCACGCCTCCAAGTTCACGGTCCATGCCTTGGACATGCTTGCCCACCCGCAGAGCTCAGGTCTTTGTGGCAGAGGACTCTCAGCGGGGTTCCATTCTGATGCGACTGAGCTGAGGAATGTGCTGCCTTTTCTTGTTAGCGTGAAAAGTTTAGCTCAGGAGAAGGTCCATATTGTGGAGACACGGAGGGAGGGTAAGCCTGCTTTATGGGCAGAACACCAAGTTATGGCTTTGCACCTGGAATTTCAACGTCAGGCAACCATGTGAGTCCCTGTGATTAGTCTCTCTTGGGAGATGGAGACATAGGCCTCAGAGGAGGCAGGTCCCGTGTTCAGCAACCCACAGTAACGGGGCCTGGACGTGAGCTTGGGTTTTGGACTCCAAGGCCGGTTCCTGTCTCTTGGTTCTGTAGTTGCTCCAGATTTCACGATTCTGGGCCAACCCTACTCCCCTCTGGTCCCCTCGTTGGAGATGGAGGGGCGGGGCTGAGGGCGGCCTCTGCCGACCTGCCCACCTCTGGTCCCGCCCTCGCTCCGCAGGCTGTGTTGGAAGCATGTCTCCTCCTTCGAGGTGGCCAACGAGCCCGTCCTGGCGTTCACACAGGGCAGTCCTGAGCGAGAAGCACTGCAGAAGGTACTGGGGGTGGCGAGGGGCACCCAGCAGTGCCTGAGGGGCCTGGGGCACAGGTAGCCTTCGGCAGCTCCCACAGGACCTCTCCCTGCCCACAGCCACCCCCTGCTCCTGCCCCCGCTCCCAGCCCTGGGAGGAAACCAGAAATCCGGGGAGGGCTGTACACTGGGGAGGGGGCGCCTGGGAGTGGCAGGGTGGCACCCAGGGCCTCCTTGGGGTCCCAGATGAGGGGTCATAAGTCCACAGATATTTTATGCTTAAAAACATTCTCCAGGGAATTCTTTGGTCTTGTGGTTAGGACTCCGGGCTTTCACTGCTGAAGGTGTGTGTTCAGTCCCTTGTTGGGGAACTAAGACCCCGCAGGCCAGCAGCACAGCCAAAAAAAATCCCCCCTTAACTGCCAGTGTTTTAAAATGGTGAGATTTCACATCAGTTTCAGACAGGCTCTTTTAAAGTCTCTCTAACCGGAAGACCTGGCAATACTGACCTTACCTTCCTGCAGGCCAGGAAGGCACAATGGGGAGGGCTGAGTTTGGCTGCACAGCATTCCCCACCCTCCCCCCCCGCCCCCAGTGGAGGACCACTCTGACCACAGACCTGGGCTGGGCCCCTCCTCATTCCTCTCTGGGTGTCTGTGCAGACCCTGCATCAGGCTTTTGGGGTGGGGGGCAGGGTGGAGAGGGAGTACTCGTCTGTCCTCTCCTCCTCTCCCCAGGCCTTGAAGGACCTGAAGGGGCAGACGGAAGCCATCCCGTGCGTGGTGGGAGACGAGGAGGTGTGGACCTCGGACGTGCAGTACCAGGTGTCGGTGAGTCCCAAGCGCCGGCAGGGCTCAGCCTCTGCCCTGAGTCTGGGGTCTGTACCTCGAGCAGGGGGTCCATGTGCAACTCGGGGCCTCTGTCTCCAGGGCAGCTTCGTGTCCACGGCAAGGTTTGGAATTCTGTGCGCCGGTGTCAGACTTCCCAAGGCTGCCTCGGGGGCCTCTCGTGAAAGGTGCCGGCATCCCGCCTGCCAAGAAGTTAAAAACAGCAGCGGCCCCCAGCTTTGCCACCGCTTTAGACAAGGTGATCCACTAACCCCCTAGGGATCAGGGAGCGAGGCCAGAGTGTCCGAATCAAAGCAGATCCTTTCATTAACAGATGCACACTGCTCTGTAGACAGCTGATAAGCACCAAGGATTCCCTGTACAGCACCGGGAAAAATAGCCGATATCTGGTAATAACCTGTCATGGAAAAGAATCTGAAAAAAAATGTATATGTTTACATGTATTTGTATGTTTATATACATATTTAGTTTTTATCTAGATATATAAAATTTTGCTGTACACCTGAAACTAATAGTATTATAAGTATTGTAATGTTATAAATTAACTGTACTTAAGTTATATAAGGGGCTTCCCTTGTAGCTCAGCTGGTAAGAATCTGCAAGCAATGCAGGAGACCCTGGTTCAATTCCTAGGTTGGGAAGATCCCCTAAAGAATGGATAGGCTACCCACTCCAGTATTCTTGGGCTTCCATAGTGGCTCAGATGGTAAAGAATCCTCCTGCAATGCAGGAAACCTGGGTTTGATCCCTGGGTTGGGAAGATTCCCCTGGAGAAGGGAAAGGCTGCCCACTCCAGTATTCTTGCGTGGAGAATTCCATAGGCTCGTCCATGAGTTGCAAAGAGTCGGGCACGATGGAGTGAGTTTCACTTTGACTTTCATACTTGAATTAAAAAAAAAAAAAAAAGATAATCCTTCCAAAGAAAGGAGTCACTGAAATAGCCTTGGTCCGTTTTGGGGGACCAGGGGTCTAGCTGACAAGGAGCTCCCAGGGTGTGGCCAAGTGTCACCTCCTCCCAGAAGCCCTCCTGTTGGAGCCCGGGCTCCATCCACAGACACATCTGTGAGGCCCTGTGCCCTGTGTGCAAGCTCCCTGGGCAGTCCCTGCCACCCCTCTTGGAGGCTGGAAGAGCAGGAGGTTAGCCACCCATTTTACAGATCAGGGAAGAAACTCAGAGGCGTTGGTGACCCAGAACAGGGACGATGGGTCCAGGTTCCCGAACCGTATCCCCTTGATTTTGACTCATTTTTTCTTAAATTTTTTTTTTTTTGGCTATGTCTGCACGCATGTGGGATCTTAGTTCCCCAACCAGGGATCAAACCCTGTCCCCTGTGGTGGAAGTGCACAGTCTTAACCAGTGGACTGCTGTCGGAGCCCCTGGATTTTGATTCAAGTAAATTCATTCGCACCCTGACTATTTCTTCCATTTTATTTATTTATTTATTTAAAGCTTTTATTTTACTTTTAACTTTTTACAGAGTTTTGTTGTTTGCAGATATGTATGTTCCCAGATTAGTCCTATGTATATCCCCCCCCATCCCACCCCTCCAGACCGTCACACAGCATCCCTGCAGGATCCCCTTTTATCACAGAGCAACGACTATAGCTGTTTTCTTCACATATGATAGTACAGGCCTTCATGCTACTTCTTTTACGCCTCCCAGCCACTGTTCATTCCCCACCCTGACTATTTCTAAAGGGGATTTAGAAGCAGCGTGCTAATGCGCATACGGCAAATAGTCTTCTTGTTCGGACCTGCTGGTCGCAAAATCGTGAGGCCCTAGGCTCTTGCTGGAGGTGGCCACAGACTTCCTTCTGGGGCTCCTGGCTCACAGGGGAGAGGAGAGTGCACCCCTGGCCCTGGTCGGAGTGTTCCTGAAATGAATCCCACGTGCGCAGTAGGAGGAGACTAGCCACTGCGGGTTCTGGACCCAGAGAGAAACTTCTCCCGGAGGTGTCAGAAGGACACGGTGACGGGACAGGCAGAGCCCCCAAAGAGTCCCAAAAGAGTCACTTCTCTCCTGCACAGATGATCGTGGGCCTGCTTCTCGCACATGGAGTGTGGGCGTGGCTTCAAAGCCAGGGACCGAGGATGCCCAGGGGCTGCCCGGCAGGCCCCATATCCTCTGCTGGGCTGGGCTTTGCCTTGGAAGCTCAGACCGCAAATTGGCAGCTGGTAGCTTTGTTTCCAGCACCTGAAGCTGGAGCCATTTCGTGTATAAATTCAAACATCTGGCTTCTCTTGTGGCGAAGATGTGGCCACACGAGTGACCTTTCTGTGAGCCTCCAGCGCCTGTCCCTAGTGCTCCCTAGCACAGCCCTCTCCAGCCGCGGCGGGTCGGTGTGCCCCTCGGGCGTCCTCCGGTCTTTCTCTTGGTGAGCATTTTGCCAGGATTGGGGCAGCACTGGGGCAGCTTGCCTTTCCTGACACACCCCTGGCTCGACAGTCAAAAAACAGCACCTGCCCCAGTGCCCCGACTTCAGTCTGTTCAAGAGTGAGACTGCCATTCCCCGGGCCAGCTGGGATCTTGACGAGGACTCACAGCTGAATGGCAGTCTGCAGTGCTTCCACACAAGGTGGCCTGGGGTGACCCCTGGGGCTGCTGCCGCTGGCCAAGGCCCACCACTCCCGTTTACCCTTGTTATGACCGTCACACAGCATCCCTGCAGGATCCCCTTTTATCACAGAGCAACGACTATAGCTGTTTTCTTCACATATGATAGTACAGGCCTTCATGCTACTTCTTTTACGCCTCCAGCCACTGTTCATTCCCCACCCTGACTATTTCTAAAGGGGATTTAGAAGCAGCGTGCTAATGCGATCGGCAAATAGTCTTCTTGTTCGGACCTGCTGGTCGCAAAATCGTGAGGCCCTAGGCTCTTGCTGGAGGTGGCCACAGACTTCCTTCTGGGGCTCCTGGCTCACAGGGGAGAGGAGAGTGCACCCCTGGCCCTGGTCGGAGTGTTCCTGAAATGAATCCCACGTGCGCAGTAGGAGGAGACTAGCCACTGCGGGTTCTGGACCCAGAGAGAAACTTCTCCCGGAGGTGTCAGAAGGACACGGTGACGGGACAGGCAGAGCCCCCAAAGAGTCCCAAAAGAGTCACTTCTCTCCTGCACAGATGATCGTGGGCCTGCTTCTGCACATGGAGTGTGGGCGTGGCTTCAAAGCCAGGGACCGAGGATGCCCAGGGGCTGCCCGGCAGGCCCCATATCCTCTGCTGGGCTGGGCTTTGCCTTGGAAGCTCAGACCGCAAATTGGCAGCTGGTAGCTTTGTTTCCAGCACCTGAAGCTGGAGCCATTTCGTGTATAAATTCAAACATCTGGCTTCTCTTGTGGCGAAGATGTGGCCACACGAGTGACCTTTCTGTGAGCCTCCAGCGCCTGTCCCTAGTGCTCCCTAGCACAGCCCTCTCCAGCCGCGGCGGGTCGGTGTGCCCCTCGGGCGTCCTCCGGTCTTTCTCTTGGTGAGCATTTTGCCAGGATTGGGGCAGCACTGGGGCAGCTTGCCTTTCCTGACACACCCCTGGCTCGACAGTCAAAAAACAGCACCTGCCCCAGTGCCCCGACTTCAGTCTGTTCAAGAGTGAGACTGCCATTCCCCGGGCCAGCTGGGATCTTGACGAGGACTCACAGCTGAATGGCAGTCTGCAGTGCTTCCACACAAGGTGGCCTGGGGTGACCCCTGGGGCTGCTGCCGCCGCGGGCCAAGGCCCACCACTCCCGTTTTACCCCTTGTTATGACCGCAACAATTTTAGCCCACAGAGGCTTAAAGCGATTGTCCATCTTGGCTATGAACAGACGTGAAATGTGTGTGTGTGTGTGCACGCGTGTGTACACGTGTGTGTATACACGTCTGTGCGTGCACATATATCTGCATTTGGGTGTTATGGATACACATAAGTTTCCAGCTTGCTGCAGCGCAACCAGTTTCAAAATGAATACCATAGCAGATAAACCAAGTGGTCTCCTCCATGACATTATTTGCTAGAGACCTGTTCAGAGTTGGAAGACTGTTTCCAAAAGGATGGCTCTTCTCTTTCTAGAGGGTTACTTATAAGTTGTGATAACACAACCCGCCTGTCCCTTCGTCCATCCAGGTCGGCTGGGCGTTAGACAGAGTGACGAGCACAGTGGGTACCTCTGCCCTCGCGGCACTGACCTGGGTCAGGGGGGATTCCAGATGGTGAGAGGGGCTGTGGAAGGTGCAGGTGACGGGCTAGAGAGGTGACAGCCTCGTAAGGCAGGGGCATCCCCAGGCCTCTCTGAGGAGGTGACATCTGACGTGAGCCCCGGGGAGGAGGATGGCCGGGGCTCCCTGCCCATAGAAGGGTCCGTGGGTGCAGAGTCAGGAGGCGGCTGGGTGAACTGCAGAACAGGGAGGAAGCCAGCGGGGCAGGGGAGTCGGGCGTGGTTCTTGTTGGCTGTGGTTAAGAGCCTCCTCCAAGAGCCCAGGGACCCATTGGAGGGTTAAGGAGGGTGAGACTTTGAGGAAAAGCCCATTGCTCGTTCAAGTGCTTTCTGAGTTTAGGGTGGTGGAGGGGTTAAGCAGGCACGCTTGGCAGAAGTGAGCTCAGACAGAAATGTTTGGAGGGCCAGGTGCCCGTGGGGAGCCGGGCAGCTGGGATGGGGAGCGGGGTGGTGGGCCACGCTGAGGGGTCCACAGCCGGCAGGTGGCCAGGGAGGCCGGGGAAGGCATGCCGGGAGCTGTGGGAACACTTGGAACAAAGCCCTGAGGATTCCACACGAGGCACAGTGGGCACCTGGGGGGTGGGGGTCTGCCCAAATTGATGAGCTCCTCGCCGGCCCCCACGTGGCTAGAGAAGACTTCCTGGGGACGGGAGTGGAGAGTGAGCGTGTGAGGACTCTGGCCTGGCTTCCTCTCCACCTGCCCAGGTAGGGCGCCTCCCTCCTGGACAGCCGCCTCACCCCGCTCTCTTCTTCCAGCCCTTTAACCATGGACACAAGGTGGCAAAGTTCTGCTATGCCGACAAGGTGAGTCCCTGGCGACCTATCCAGGAATCGCTGCCTGGCCGGTAGAGGTCAGTCACTGCTTTCCTCTCGGGCTGTGGAGGGCGGGGGCCGCTGGCACTGAGGGTGTCCCCGGGCAGGGGTCCTTGGCCAGGCCAGGTGTGCCAGGGCTAACGTGAGCCTAGTGAGAGATGCCTTGGCCAGGGCCAGGACATTGCCTGACTGAGGGAGAGGGAGTTCTGGAAGACTGAGTCAGGGAAACGGGAGGCATCCCTGATGGAAAGCCAGGCAGAGAATTGGCATCGGGGAGGGCCGGCGAGAGGGCATGAGGTCAAGGCACTGGCGTCACGTGACAGTGAGGGCCGTTGGCAGCTGGGGTGCCAGCAGCAGGTGTCTGTCTCTGACTGAAGTTCTGACCTGGCAGGGACAAGGTCAGGTCCTGACCTCAAGGGCTGGAGGCTCTGAACAGCGGGCTCAGGAGCACCAGGCTCCAGGAGTAAGGGGAAGACCGTGGGGGAACGTGGAGCGAGTCCTTGGCACGCTGACCTACCGGGCAGGCCCCCAGGACTCTTGACTGGCGCGGGGCAGGCTCCGAGCCCGGGGCGGCCCAGCTGGCCGTGGAGCTGTTTATCTGCCAGCTGTGGGGGGAGAGGGCTGAGGGAGTCAGGGGTCTTCCCTGGGTGGAGAGTGACCTCCAGATCTCTCCCCATCCCTTGCGCCTCTGGGACCCTTCCTGCTGCAGGAAGAAGCCCCCAACCTCTTCCTCTTCATCAGGCCCTGCTCCACAGAGCCATCGAGGCCGCCTTGGCTGCCAGGAAAGAGTGGGACCTGAAGCCTGTGGCGGACCGGGCGCAAGTCTTCCTGAAGGCGGCAGACCTGCTGAGCGGGCCGCGCAGGGCAGAGGTCCTGGCCAAGACCATGGTGGGGCAGGTGAGGTGCCGGCCGTGCAGTGGAGGCTGTGGGGGCGGTGGTGGAGCCTCATCCATATGAGCAGACAGCAGCTGAGTGGCTTTGGGGTACCAGGACCTGCTTTGCGTGCCAGAGTCCAGGAAGTGTTCTTGAAGGACCAGGCCTAGGAGAGGGGACAGACCAATATGGACTATAGACGAGGTGGCTTGTACTAGGCTTGCGTGTCCTACTCTGGAAATAGCCCCTTGCGTCCGTCTCTGTCCCCGCCCTGGACCAGGCCCTTGTCGTGCTTTGCCTGGACTGACAGTTACCCTTTACGTCCTTTTGGGCTTAGTAATCCCATGTAAATGTTTTCTGTCTTCCTGGGTCCTGTTCTATGTCTTCCCGTCATCACGGAAGCTCCTGATAAATGTGTTTTGGGTAGCTGTTTGTTGAGCCAGGAGATAACAGGCACGGAGTGCTGGGGAAGGAGCGGAGGCAGAGAGGGTTAATTTCACAGGAGGGATTTGGAGTCTGCCCGGTGCGCTTCCCAGTAGTCATGTATGCATGTGAGAGTTGACCATAAAGAAGGCTGAATGCGTAAGGACTGATGCCTTTGAACTGTGGTGCTGGAGAAGACTCTCGAGTGTTCTTTGGACAACAAGGAGATCAAACTAGTCAATTCTGACGGAAATAAACCCTGAATATTAACCCTGACTATTCACTGGAAGGACTGAGCTGAAGCCACCCGATGCAAAGAGCCAATTCATTGGAAAAGACCCTGGTGTTGGGAAAACTAGAAGGCAGAAGGAGAAGGCGACGACAGAGGATGAGAGGGTTGGATGGCATCACTGAATCAATGGACATGAGCTTGAGCAAGCTCTGGGAGCAGGTGAAGGACAGGGAAGCCTGGTGTGTCGCAGTCCATGGGATCGCAGAGCTGGGCATGACGGAGCCACTGAGCTGAACGGAGCACTTTTCTTGCTCACTCGCCTGTGGCGAGAGCGCCCCCTGCTGCACACGGCGGGCACGACGGCGCCACTACCGGCTGAGTGTCTCCGGAAGGAGCAGAGCCCCGGGGGTGGGTGTCCAGGCTCCGGAGGGGCCCCGGTGAGTCACCCCTGGGCAGCAAGAGCCCCCACCCTCCACGACCGAATGAAGGTGGCTCTTTATTGGACTGAAGGCCCGAGCTTGCAGGAGGCACGGTGGCCACGCAGAGCAGGAGGCAGGGCATCTGAGCTTAGCTGCTGCCGCTTCGCGTCCTGAACAGGGTGAGCCTCTGTGTGCAGCGAGGGGCTGCCGAATCTGAGAAGGCCTGACTCTGGCCGCCCAGAGCCCTTTCTCCACGGCCCACGTTCGCCACGAGGAGGAACCGACCGTCTAAGGAGATGTTTACGGTCCTCAGGTCCCCTGGCTCTTGGCACATGAGCACGATGGGACCGTGGGCGCGGGGTCCCGAGTGAAGGGGGCTCTCGGGAGACGCGTCGTCCGCCGCTGAGCCGCTGCCCTCCCGCCTTGCAGGGGAAGACGGTGATCCAGGCGGAGATCGACGCCGCAGCCGAGCTCATCGACTTCTTCCGGTTCAACGCCAAGTTCGCCGTGGAGCTGGAGGGCGAGCAGCCGCTCAGCGTGCCGCCCAGCACCAACAGCGTGGTCTACCGGGGGCTGGAGGTAGCCCCGGGTGGCGCAGCGGGCGCGGGCTGCCGGCAGCCTCGGGCTTGGCCTCACCGCGGCGTCTTCCCCAGGGCTTCGTGGCGGCCATCTCCCCCTTTAACTTCACTGCGATCGGCGGCAACCTGGCCGGCACACCGGCCTTGATGGTGAGTCGTGGGCCGCGGGAAGCGGGTGGCAGGACCGGGTCGTCAGGTCCCTCTCAGCAGACAGGAGGCCGCGTCGGAGCCCTGGAGCCCCAGCCCTTGCTGTGGGGAGAGGCCTGGAAGGTGGAGGCAGCTGGGGCTGCGGAGAAGCTTCGGTGTCAGAGGCTGACCAGGGTCCCCGCCGTGTCCACTCGGTCTAGGTGACCCCAGGCAAGCCCATGCTCTCCTCTGAGGCCATTTCCTTGTCTGCAGAGTAGAAATAACAGAAAGCCTTGCGTTAGAGGGCGGTGGAGCGCAGACGAGGCCGCGTTGTAACACGTCTAATGCCAGACAGGTCTGGCCCAGCGCAGGCTTAGCAACCTACTTGGGCTGCTATTAATGCTGGTAATTATAGCTCACCGTTGAATGCTTGCTCTGTGCCCCGTGGCTCGTTTGTCGGAGTTGCATGGCTAGTAAGTGATGGCATAGGTAGGGACTGGGGCGTGGTCTGCCCCTGGGCAGGCGGTCTCAAACTCCATTGCTGTTGCCCGGGGGAAGGTGGCCATGGGCTCCTGTGGGTCAGAGAGGGAGATGCAGCCCTGCCCGCAGCGGGCCTGGGTCCCTCAGGGAACAGAGGAGGTCTAAGGCCATACCACCCTGAACGCGCCCGATCTGGTCTGATCTCGGAAGCTAAGCAGGGTCGGGCCTGGTTAGTACTTGGATGGGAGGGAGCCGTGGAGGAGGGCTGGGAGCGGTTGGCCGCGGCTGGGTGGCCTGGAGGGTGCTGGTGCACAGGGCCGTCCTCGTGTCTGCGCTCAGACAGACGTGCACACGCCCGGCGCTCGTGTGCCCTCCTCCAGAGCACGTGCGGACAGAGCCTGGGAGCGCTGGCCCTGCCTCACCCCGCCAGCACCCAGAGACTTGGAAGCATCTAGAACAGACCTGCCCGGGGGGTGCTGGCAGGACCAGGTGGCATAGGCTTCTGGAGGAAGGGAGCTGTGGCCAGAGTCAGAAAGCAGACGGGCAGGGCGTGAGCTCGTTCGCAAAGGCTGTCAGGGCCCGGTGCCCGGCAGCTGGAGGCATGGGGCCGGTTGGGGACATCCTGACCTGCACGGGGGCCTGGTGGCTCCAGGTGAGGGATGGCCCCGCCCCAGGGTAGGGTGGGCGTCGGGACTCGTGGCCCCAGCCTCAGGAGTCCCACCATGCTCCCCGGGCAGGGCAACGTGGTGCTGTGGAAACCCAGCGACACCGCCATGCTGGCCAGCTACACCGTCTACCGCGTCCTCCGGGAGGCTGGCCTGCCCCCCAACGTCATCCAGTTTGTGCCAGCCGATGGGCCCACCTTTGGGGACACCGTCACCAGCTCGGAGCACCTGTGTGGCATCAACTTCACAGGCAGCGTGCCGTAAGTCCCCACGGCGGGGTGGGCAGGGTGGCCCGGGATGCTCACCAGGCCTCATCACCTCTCTCCGGGAGCCGGGGCTGTGAACCCAGAGATCAGGTGCTAACCATATCCCCTTCCTTGCTGTGTGGTTCTGGGTGAGTCGCTTCACCTCTCTGAGCCTCCAAGTCTTCCCCTGTGTGACACCAGTGATGCGTCTGTCATGGCTAGTAAGTGATGGCATAGGTAGGGACTGGGGCGTGGTCTGCCCCTGGGCAGGCGGTCTCAAACTCCATTGCTGTTGCCCGGGGGAAGGTGGCCATGGGCTCCTGTGGGTCAGAGAGGGAGATGCAGCCCTGCCCGCAGCGGGCCTGGGTCCCTCAGGGAACAGAGGAGGTCTAAGGCCATACCACCCTGAACGCGCCCGATCTGGTCTGATCTCGGAAGCTAAGCAGGGTCGGGCCTGGTTAGTACTTGGATGGGAGGGAGCCGTGGAGGAGGGCTGGGAGCGGTTGGCCGCGGCTGGGTGGCCTGGAGGGTGCTGGTGCACAGGGCCGTCCTCGTGTCTGCGCTCAGACAGACGTGCACACGCCCGGCGCTCGTGTGCCCTCCTCCAGAGCACGTGCGGACAGAGCCTGGGAGCGCTGGCCCTGCCTCACCCCGCCAGCACCCAGAGACTTGGAAGCATCTAGAACAGACCTGCCCGGGGGGTGCTGGCAGGACCAGGTGGCATAGGCTTCTGGAGGAAGGGAGCTGTGGCCAGAGTCAGAAAGCAGACGGGCAGGGCGTGAGCTCGTTCGCAAAGGCTGTCAGGGCCCGGTGCCCGGCAGCTGGAGGCATGGGGCCGGTTGGGGACATCCTGACCTGCACGGGGGCCTGGTGGCTCCAGGTGAGGGATGGCCCCGCCCCAGGGTAGGGTGGGCGTCGGGACTCGTGGCCCCAGCCTCAGGAGTCCCACCATGCTCCCCGGGCAGGGCAACGTGGTGCTGTGGAAACCCAGCGACACCGCCATGCTGGCCAGCTACACCGTCTACCGCGTCCTCCGGGAGGCTGGCCTGCCCCCCAACGTCATCCAGTTTGTGCCAGCCGATGGGCCCACCTTTGGGGACACCGTCACCAGCTCGGAGCACCTGTGTGGCATCAACTTCACAGGCAGCGTGCCGTAAGTCCCCACGGCGGGGTGGGCAGGGTGGCCCGGGATGCTCACCAGGCCTCATCACCTCTCTCCGGGAGCCGGGGCTGTGAACCCAGAGATCAGGTGCTAACCATATCCCCTTCCTTGCTGTGTGGTTCTGGGTGAGTCGCTTCACCTCTCTGAGCCTCCAAGTCTTCCCCTGTGTGACAGCAGTGATGCGTTCTGCTCTGCAGAGTCACTGTGAGGGTCAAACTAGTTAATGGACAGGAAGGAGTGTTACGGGCTAGAAGCAGCCCACAGGTGTTTGGTGATACGGATTTCAATGACACCTCTGTCCCTGGAACCCTTTCCAGGGAGCTTGGGATGAATTAGAGGAGAAGTCAGGAAGGCTTCTTGGAGGAGGTGGCATAGAGGCAGATGAGCAGGCCGGGCAGAGGTGGAGGGGAGCTGTCTAGGAGGGAAACAGCACACGCAGAGACATAAGACTGGAGCTCTTGTGCTCTGGGAAGTGGACACGGTCCTGTGAGGCTGGAGTGCGGAGCTTGGGGCTGAGGGTCAGAGGGTGGGGCAGGGCGCGGCTTGAGCACAGTCTTTTTTTACACACTCAGCAGATGTTTATGGAGCCCTCGTGCTTGCCAGGCTCTGCCGACGCTCGGGCGGGTAGTGACCGCATGGCGTGGTCAGAGGTCTACCTCTTGGGGGATCTTCACCAGGTCTTTGTCGAGCCAGGCAGGATCCAGGTCCCTGGCTAGGGATCAAACCCAGGCCCCTTGCGTTGGGAGTGTGGAGTCTCAGCCGCTGGACCAGCGGGGACATCTCTCTTGAGGGATTTGGACCGATGCCTCTAGGGCCCCATGAGCCCAGAAAGGTGTTTGGCCTTTATCTTAAAGATGGTGGCAGCCATGGAGGGTTACATGCAGGAGAGTGAGAGTTACTCGCTCAGTTGTGTCCGACTCTTTGAGACTCCTTGGACTGCAGCCCGCCAGGCTCCATGGAATTCTCCAGACAAGAATACTGGAGTGGGCTGACCTTTCCTTCTCCAGGGGATCTTCCTGACCCAGGGATCGAACCTGGGTCTCCTGCATCGCAGGTGGATTCTCTAGAGGGTGTGGCTTAATCCGACTTCTTCGGTTTCAAGCAGAGGTCGCTCTCTGGTTGAACCTGGCAAGGGGCTCTGTGCCCTGTGATTCCTAACGGGGAGGGACCAGCCTTGTACCACTGGGACAGTTTCACGTAAAAGCCCACGTGGTGGCCTCACTTCAGCACCTGGTTCCACTGGGCCCGCGTTTCCACGTGGCACTGTTGGCTGGAGGCGGGCAGATGGTCTCCGGTTCCCCGTCGTCCTGCCGGGCCCTGGTCTCCACACACCTGGGCGGCCTCAGCCCCCTGGGCCCCGCCTTTGTGCAGCCTCTGACCTGGAGGCTCGCTCTGGCTGCTTGGAGCACAGGTCTCCCGGCCGGAAGCAGGGGACGGACGGGGAGAACCCGGGGAGCGACAGTGGGGGCCTGAACCCAGGTGTTGGGAAGAAGATGGCGCTGATGCTGGTCACTCTGAGCTTGAGGTCCCCACGGGTCATCGAGGTCTCTGTTCCGGGCCTTCCCGGTGCCCTAGGGACTCTTGCGGGGGCTTCTCGCCCTTGCTGCCTGGCCTCAGGCTCCCCCCCGCCTCCTCCAAGGTTTGCCGGGTGGCGATGGCAGTGTTGGAATTGCTGAGGAGGGCTGTTTCCCAAAAGGCCCGCTCTGCCAGCCCCGGGCCCCACGGGTCCCTGCCTATTAGCGGGCGGAGCGGGCCTGGCCCCCATTTGCCATGCTCTGACGAGCAGCGGGCTGAAAGGTAGGAAAGTCATAAATTAGTATTAGCTACTGTGTCGCCAGCTCCCTGGTGATTAGCATTTTTATTGTTTCGTGGTGCTGAGGTTGGTCACACTCCGAGCCCAGAGAGGAGGCGGGGGCCTGAGCTGCCTCTCCCAGGACCCTCCTTGGTCCCTGGAGCCCGGGTGTGAGCTCGGGGCGCCCCTCTCAGACCATGGTGATCTCTGTCCACCATCAGGCATCTGCAGTGTGCCCAGCCCTGGCCTATGCACTTAACTCACATCGGAGCCATCCCACATCAGCCCAATTCCAGGCGGAATTGTTCTTTCTGTTTCCACATGTGGCGTAGAATTTGAGGCTCAGAGAGGTTAAGCGATGGGCACAAGATCACACAGCTGCGTGAGCCTTAGTCAAGACTCAAACCCCACATCCCTTGTCCTCAGAGTCTGGCCCTTCTCTGCACTGTCCTGTAGGCCCTGGATGCGGCCCGTGTCCCGCTGCCACCACCTTCTTGGCTCCCCCGCACCTCCGTCACCTCCACTGTGACTCCCGCCCGCCTCCTGTGGGGCGGCTGACCCTGGCGCTCCTCCCTGGGCTCTCCTTCCTCTGGTGGGGCCTGCTCCCCAGCCCCGGGTCTCTCATCCTATCAGGTACCTGAGCCCGGCTCCCTAACCCCTGCCCTGTTCTCCGGTTTCAGCACCTTCAAACACCTGTGGAAGCAGGTGGCCCAGAACCTGGACCGGTTCCGCACCTTCCCACGCCTGGCCGGAGGTGAGGGCCCCTCTGCCCGCGCCGTGCCCTGCAGCCCCGGCCTTGGCCGTTGTGAGAGAGGAGCGGATGCCCCAGCAGTGGTGGTGGGGAGTGTCTGTGGGAGCAGAGAGCGCCTTCAGGGTGGAGCCCCTGCTGGGCAGGTCCCGGGGGCTGTAGGAACATTGTCAGTCATTCCTCTTTCAGCAAGAAAACTGTGAAGTTTGTGCACAGGCGCGTGTTAGAGACCGGCCGTCGCAGACTGTCCCAGCAGCGGGAGGTGGACAGTAAACAGCCAGACCAGTGACGTCAGGGAGTGAGCAGGGCCGCAGATAATTAAAGGAGGGCGGCAAGGCGATAGGCAGGGCCCCATGAGGGCTGCGTGTGGTGGGTGCCTGTGACCTGGGGGGCTGGGGCGTGACGAGTACCCCCAGATGTTCAAGGAGGGAACGTGTGAGCTGAAACCTGAACGAAAGAAGCCGGCCTTACAGAGGTCTGGAGTACAGAGCATCACGGGCACCTCTTTCTGTGAGGAAGGACCTGGGTGGCATCCGTGCCATCCTGGAGGGTAGCCGCTACCCACACGTGGCCACAGGCATCTGAAACGTGGCTCAGGTGGCTGAGGAAGTGAAACATATGTTGACTTTTAATTCGTGTGAATTGAAATGGCCACATGTGGCTGGGGACTGCCAGGCTGCTTTGTGTTGCCTAGTCCAGATCTAGGCTGAGGAAACGGCAAATGCGGACCACGAGGTGGGAATGAGCTTGTGTTTGAAGAAACAAGGCCAGTGGAGCTGGGGCTGAGCGGTGGGTGGCGGAGATGGGGCTGAGAGGCCAGCAGGGCCAGGTCTTGTTGAAAAAATAATCTTCCCACAGATAGTTTCGTGGTCAAGGACATTTGGTATGCACTGTGATTAAAGCAAAACAGACTCCTTCCCTGCAGGACTTCTCAGAGCCTTGAATGTGCGGATGGGCGTTGCTCATCTTCAAGAGTGAGGGTCGACGTGCAGTGTTTCTCAAACTCTTTGGCATGCAGAACCCTGTGTTGACGGAGGCCTCCGGGGGTCACACAGCACACGTAATGGCCAAGTTGGGGCTGGTGGTTTGGTGTTCCTGCTCCTGGGAGTGAAAGGGGACCCCAGGAGACTGGCCCCCACTCCTGAGCTGGTGGGAGCTTTTGAACAGTTTTACTGAAGTATAATTGATCTGCAGTATTGGGTTAATTTCTGCTATATAGCAAAATGATTCAGGTATACTTGTATGTATTCTTTTTCATATTCTTTTCCGTTATTGTTTATTCAGGCAGCGGAGGTGGACAGTTAAACATTGTCAGTCATTCCTCTTTCAGCAAGAAAACTGTGAAGTTTGTGCACAGGCGTGTTAGAGACCGGCCGCCCAGACTGTCCCAGCAGCGGGAGGTGGACAGTAAACAGCCAGACCAGTGGCGTCAGGAGTGAGCAGGGCCGCAGATAATTAAAGGAGGGCGGCAAGGCGATAGGCAGGGCCCCATGAGGGCTGCGTGTGGTGGGTGCCTGTGACCTGGGGGGCTGGGGCGTGACGAGTACCCCCAGATGTTCAAGGAGGGAACGTGTGAGCTGAAACCTGAACGAAAGAAGCCGGCCTTACAGAGGTCTGGAGTACAGAGCATCACGGGCACCTCTTTCTGTGAGGAAGGACCTGGGTGGCATCCGTGCCATCCTGGAGGGTAGCCGCTACCCACACGTGGCCACAGGCATCTGAAACGTGGCTCAGGTGGCTGAGGAAGTGAAACATATGTTGACTTTTAATTCGTGTGAATTGAAATGGCCACATGTGGCTGGGGACTGCCAGGCTGCTTTGTGTTGCCTAGTCCAGATCTAGGCTGAGGAAACGGCAAATGCGGACCACGAGGTGGGAATGAGCTTGTGTTTGAAGAAACAAGGCCAGTGTAGCTGGGGATGAGCGGTGGGTGGCGGGAGATGGGGCTGAGAGGCCAGCAGGGCCAGGTCTTGTTGAAAAAATAATCTTCCCACAGATAGTTTCGTGGTCAAGGACATTTGGTATGCACTGTGATTAAAGCAAAACAGACTCCTTCCCTGCAGGACTTCTCAGAGCCTTGAATGTGCGGATGGGCGTTGCTCATCTTCAAGAGTGAGGGTCGACGTGCAGTGTTTCTCAAACTCTTTGGCATGCAGAACCCTGTGTTGACGGAGGCCTCCGGGGGTCACACAGCACACGTAATGGCCAAGTTGGGGCTGGTGGTTTGGTGTTCCTGCTCCTGGGAGTGAAAGGGGACCCCCAGGGAGACTGGCCCCCACTCCTGAGCTGGTGGGAGCTTTTGAACAGTTTTACTGAAGTATAATTGATCTGCAGTATTGGGTTAATTTCTGCTATATAGCAAAATGATTCAGGTATACTTGTATGTATTCTTTTTCATATTCTTTTCCGTTATTGTTTATTACAGGATATTGAATATAGTTCTCTGGGTGTAGAGTAAGACCTTGCTGCTTATCCACCCTGTGTATAAAAGTTTGCCTCTTGAGCTGGTGGGAGCTTTGTTGGGGGTGTCAGGGCAGGTGACCCTCCTCAGGGCCCGCTGTTCCATCTCCGTTTTCCAGCCCCCAGCCACGCCCCAGTCCACCCCTCACGAGATGGGGTCAGCTGTCCATGGGTTTCTGTTCAGTCGCCTTCCCACAATCTCCTTGAAGGGGGAGCGATCACTGCTGACTGTGCCCCTTCCCAGCCTTGAGTGTGTGACTTTATCTCTGTGCCTCAGTATTCTTGTCTTTAAAATGGGATAGTAATGGGAGTTTGCCGTGGGACGGAACACAAAGGGCGTTGGACTGAGTCTGGCAGGTAGTGGGTGCTTTGTAACATGAGCTGCTGTTAGCTGCTGTTTAACTGAGTGAGGAGACCAAGGCCCGGATGGTGGAGTGATTGTGGGGGGCTCCTTCATGCCCAGGGAACCAGGATGGGGATGTCCCCACCATGGGTAGGAAGAAGGGGCGTGCACCTGGGTGCTCCCCCTGGTGGGGGTCAGGGGAAGGCTCAGAGGAAGATGTGCCCACTGCCGGGAGTGAACCGAATTTGTGGAGTCTGGGATTCTGGCCCTTTCCTCTGCCTTTATGTTGGGCAGCATCCCCATCCCTGGGCTCCGTTTCTCATCTGTGGAATGGGGCAGCTGGTCCTGATGCCATTTGCCCTCCCCCCGGTGCCCTTGGTCCTCGCCTGGGGCCTCAGTCTTCTCATCTGTAGGGTGGGAGGACAGGTCTGGCTGACCGGTATCCGGGATGTCGTCCGGCTGCACACAGCCCCGCCCCCCCCCACTCACGCCCCTTCCTTCCTGCCTGTAGAGTGTGGCGGGAAGAACTTCCACTTTGTGCATCACTCGGCGGACGTGGACAGCGTGGTGAGCGGGACCTTGCGCTCCGCCTTCGAGTACGGAGGCCAGAAGTGCTCGGCCTGCTCCCGCCTCTACGTGCCCCGCTCGCGGTGGCCGCAGATCAAAGAGCGGCTGCTGGAGGAGCACCGCAGGATCAAAGTGGGCGACGTGAGTGGCTGAGCGGCGGGCCGACCCGCCGCGGCCCAGCGGGGGGCTGATGGGATTGGAGGCTGGGGTGGGGGCGCGGGGCTGGAGGGGGCGTCCCTTTGTCTCGGCCCGCGGCCACTCTGTCTTGATCCGTGTCTCCCCCGCCTCCAGCCGGCAGAGGATTTTGGGACCTTCTTCTCTGCCGTGATTGATGCGAAGGTACGGGGGTTCCTTGGGGCGCCATGCTTGGGCTGGGCTGGGGGGCAGGCAGAGCGGCAGAGGTGACCCAGATCTATTACTTCGAGCGGGGCAGCCTGACAGCCGGGCCTACACCCTCTGGGGCCCCTGCCAGCTCTGGAAGGGCGGAAGCATCCGTGCCCAGAGAGGAACTCGCCTGTGCACACCCTCCCCCCAGACTCCGCGAGCTCTGTGTTCACACACATACACATGTGGGCCCACACACCTGCACGAGTAACCTTGAACATGTGTCGATGCACAGCCGTGACCGTGCTCCTAGAGATCTCTGAGGGGGGCATGCGTGTCGGTCCACCCACATAAACACACGTACACCCTTGCCACATCTCCATGAGCAGACAGATTTTCCAACATGTATGCGCACACGTGTGTATCTAGGCACACCTGTAGGTCTACATGCAGAAACACATCCATATAACACGGGCATGTGTGTGCTTACCTACTTAAACCTAAGAGTCGTAGCCGTGCTTTTCTATATGCGTTTACACATGTTCTAACACACCCACGAGCCTGTACCCGCGGATGCATGGGCCCCTGGGCTGCATTTTCGGTATGCATTGCCCTCCCCGGTGCCCTTGGTCCTCGCCTGGGGCCTCAGTCTTCTCATCTGTAGGGTGGGAGGACAGGTCTGGCTGACCGGTATCCGGGATGTCGTCCGGCTGCACACAGCCCCGCCCCCCCCCACTCACGCCCCTTCCTTCCTGCCTGTAGAGTGTGGCGGGAAGAACTTCCACTTTGTGCATCACTCGGCGGACGTGGACAGCGTGGTGAGCGGGACCTTGCGCTCCGCCTTCGAGTACGGAGGCCAGAAGTGCTCGGCCTGCTCCCGCCTCTACGTGCCCCGCTCGCGGTGGCCGCAGATCAAAGAGCGGCTGCTGGAGGAGCACCGCAGGATCAAAGTGGGCGACGTGAGTGGCTGAGCGGCGGGCCGACCCGCCGCGGCCCAGCGGGGGGCTGATGGGATTGGAGGCTGGGGTGGGGGCGCGGGGCTGGAGGGGGCGTCCCTTTGTCTCGGCCCGCGGCCACTCTGTCTTGATCCGTGTCTCCCCCGCCTCCAGCCGGCAGAGGATTTTGGGACCTTCTTCTCTGCCGTGATTGATGCGAAGGTACGGGGGTTCCTTGGGGCGCCATGCTTGGGCTGGGCTGGGGGGCAGGCAGAGCGGCAGAGGTGACCCAGATCTATTACTTCGAGCGGGGCAGCCTGACAGCCGGGCCTACACCCTCTGGGGCCCCTGCCAGCTCTGGAAGGGCGGAAGCATCCGTGCCCAGAGAGGAACTCGCCTGTGCACACCCTCCCCCCAGACTCCGCGAGCTCTGTGTTCACACACATACACATGTGGGCCCACACACCTGCACGAGTAACCTTGAACATGTGTCGATGCACAGCCGTGACCGTGCTCCTAGAGATCTCTGAGGGGGGCATGCGTGTCGGTCCACCCACATAAACACACGTACACCCTTGCCACATCTCCATGAGCAGACAGATTTTCCAACATGTATGCGCACACGTGTGTATCTAGGCACACCTGTAGGTCTACATGCAGAAACACATCCATATAACACGGGCATGTGTGTGCTTACCTACTTAAACCTAAGAGTCGTAGCCGTGCTTTTCTATATGCGTTTACACATGTTCTAACACACCCACGAGCCTGTACGTCGTGTCTCCGCCTGGGCTCAGCCAAGCCCTGGCTTTTGCTCTCAGGTCCCCCATTCCCTCCTTCAGCATGTGGGGCACAGGTGTTGGGGGGCTTCTGCTGGAAACAGCCTCCAGCCGGCCCCTGACGCCCACCCGCCCACCCCGCAGTCCTTCGGCCGCATCAGGAGCTGGCTGCAGCACGCCCACTCCTCGCCCAGCCTCACCGTCCTGGCCGGGGGCCGGTGCGACGACTCCGTGGGCTACTTCGTGGAGCCGTGCATCGTCGAGAGCAAGGACCCCCGGGATCCCATCATGAAGGAGGTGACGGGGCGGGGCGGCCGCCCGGGGCTGACTCTCACATGCTGGAAGCGAGGCACTGGGAGGGGACTCTCTCACGCCCAGCGAGAGCAGAGCCCGGCGTGGCGCTCAGCCCTCCTGACCCCAGATCCCGTGCTCGGTCCTGGACGCGGCTCACCGGGCTGGTGGCACCGCTCTTGCCCTGCCCCCTGCCACCGAGGCCCCTGCAGCTGTCTCAGCAGCTGCCATTTGTGGACTCTCTGAGCATGGTCCGGGAATTTGACAGAGTGGAGGCTCGGCATATCGTTGCCCCTTTACAGATGAGAAACGGAGTTTCTGGGAAGTCAGGGCACCTGCCCAGGGTGACGGCGCGTGAGTGGTGTTACCGGGCAGTGCCCTGGCTGGCTGCTGCTGGGAGCCTCCCCTTTGCAAAGGCCTGGGCTTTTGGCTCTGGCTGTGGTCTGGCTGGATCTTCTGCCCGTTGGTGGAGTGGGCAGGGCCGGAGCCGTCCCTGAGGGCACCCGGCAGGCGGCAGTGCATGGCCCTGGCTGCTGGGGCTGAGAAGGGGACCGGGAGAGGCAGAGGCCAGAGCAGGGGGACGGGCGGCCTCGGGACGCTGGTCCAGACGGGGCTGACCCTGGGGATGCTCTCACAGGAGATCTTCGGGCCTGTGCTGACCGTGTACGTCTACCCTGACGACGAGTACAGGGAGACGCTGCGGCTGGTGGACAGCACCACCAGCTACGGCCTCACGGGGGCAGTGTTCGCCCAGGATAGGTGAGCGGCCGCGGCCCCTCCGCCCCGTTCTGGTGTCCTGTGCCCAGAAACTGCCCTCCTGGACGCACATCCTAGCATAACGCTGTCCTCACGTCTCTCCATTCCCTCGACCTCCGCCCTGACGGCCGGTAGACAGAGGCAGCAGGCTCTTTGTTAAAATGCAGGCTGTGGGGCCCATGGTGGGCTGTGGAATCCAGGCCTCTGGGGGCGGGGCTGGGGAATCCGTGCCCTTGGTGTGCTTCCCAGGGCTGCCGGGGCTCAGGGTGGGAGACGGAGCCCAGGCCCAGGTGCACAGTTCGCCTGGCAGAGGCAGGATTCCTACCTGGGCGCCGTGGCACTGAACCTGAGGCTGTGCCCTTTGCTCTCTCCGTGGCGCTGGTGGCCTTCCTGCATCTCTTCTAAGAGCAGGTGTGATTGGAGCCTGTGGGGCAGGCCGGGGGCCGGGGGTTCCTTCGCTCCTAAGGGCAGGAGAATGGGACCGGGGTGGGCCACTCCCTCGGGGGCATGCAGCCTGACCTTCATCCAGTCCGGGCAGCAGCCCTGCGAGGGAGGCAGGTAACCCCCTTTCCAGAGGAGAAGGCTGAGGCTCAGACACTCACGAGAGCCTCTCAAGGCCCAGAGCGGGCGGCGGGCCCTGGGCTCACCGGGACAGCCCGTGCGGGCCGGGGCGAGGGTGCTGGAGGTCGGCCCTGGGGCAGGAGCGAGGTGATTTTGGGGGGTGGCTGTCCCTCTTCTGTGCCCTGGCTGGCTGCTGCTGGGAGCCTCCCCTTTGCAAAGGCCTGGGCTTTTGGCTCTGGCTGTGGTCTGGCTGGATCTTCTGCCCGTTGGTGGAGTGGGCAGGGCCGGAGCCGTCCCTGAGGGCACCCGGCAGGCGGCAGTGCATGGCCCTGGCTGCTGGGGCTGAGAAGGGGACCGGGAGAGGCAGAGGCCAGAGCAGGGGGACGGGCGGCCTCGGGACGCTGGTCCAGACGGGGCTGACCCTGGGGATGCTCTCACAGGAGATCTTCGGGCCTGTGCTGACCGTGTACGTCTACCCTGACGACGAGTACAGGGAGACGCTGCGGCTGGTGGACAGCACCACCAGCTACGGCCTCACGGGGGCAGTGTTCGCCCAGGATAGGTGAGCGGCCGCGGCCCCTCCGCCCCGTTCTGGTGTCCTGTGCCCAGAAACTGCCCTCCTGGACGCACATCCTAGCATAACGCTGTCCTCACGTCTCTCCATTCCCTCGACCTCCGCCCTGACGGCCGGTAGACAGAGGCAGCAGGCTCTTTGTTAAAATGCAGGCTGTGGGGCCCATGGTGGGCTGTGGAATCCAGGCCTCTGGGGGCGGGGCTGGGGAATCCGTGCCCTTGGTGTGCTTCCCAGGGCTGCCGGGGCTCAGGGTGGGAGACGGAGCCCAGGCCCAGGTGCACAGTTCGCCTGGCAGAGGCAGGATTCCTACCTGGGCGCCGTGGCACTGAACCTGAGGCTGTGCCCTTTGCTCTCTCCGTGGCGCTGGTGGCCTTCCTGCATCTCTTCTAAGAGCAGGTGTGATTGGAGCCTGTGGGGCAGGCCGGGGGCCGGGGGTTCCTTCGCTCCTAAGGGCAGGAGAATGGGACCGGGGTGGGCCACTCCCTCGGGGGCATGCAGCCTGACCTTCATCCAGTCCGGGCAGCAGCCCTGCGAGGGAGGCAGGTAACCCCCTTTCCAGAGGAGAAGGCTGAGGCTCAGACACTCACGAGAGCCTCTCAAGGCCCAGAGCGGGCGGCGGGCCCTGGGCTCACCGGGACAGCCCGTGCGGGCCGGGGCGAGGGTGCTGGAGGTCGGCCCTGGGGCAGGAGCGAGGGTGAGCTGGCTGTCCTCTTCCTGCCGCCCCGCCTGGTAGGCATGTCCTCCGGGAGGCCACGGAGATGCTGAGGAACGCTGCTGGCAACTTCTACGTCAACGACAAGTCCACCGGCTCGGTGGTGGGCCAGCAGCCCTTCGGGGGGGCCCGAGCCTCGGGTGAGTGGTTCTCCATTCTAGAGGGAATTCCTGGGAGGGACCCCCTGTCCTGCACCTGAAGGATGTTAAGAGGAACAGGAGTAGCACCACTGACTGAGCCCTGAAGGCCAGGCCCTGTGCTCACTCCTGCCAATAGCCTCCTGAGCGCAGGGGCTGCCTCTCTTCCCATTTTACAGAGAGGGAAGCTGAGGCCCAGGGAGGTGATGTCACTGGCCCAAGGGAGCATGACTAGGAAGTGGTGGAGCCAGGCTTTGGGTCCCAACATCCACATCGTTTGGCTTCTGAGGTGGCTCAGTGGTAAAGAATCTGCCTGCCAAGCAGGAGATGTGGGGTCAGTCCCCTGGAGAGGAAATGGCGACCCACTCCAGCATTCTTGTTTGGGAAACGCCACAGGCAGAGGAGCCTGGGGACTGCAGTCCACGGGGTGGAAAGGAGTCAGGCGCCAGTGAGCAGCTGAACAACCACAGCTCTTACCATCATGCTCCGGGCCATTGCCGTCTAGCCCTGCCTGTTGATAAATGGGGAAACTGAGGCGCAGCCAGGGTGGTGGCTTGCCAGAGGTCTCGGGTGGCAGAGCCAGGACCGGAAGCCGGGTCTCCTGACTCCCCTTCCAGGGCCTCCCGGCTTCCCGGACACGCCTTGCAGGTGGGGCACAGGGGCCTGGGGAGTGCGGAGTCCTGCCCACTGGCAGGTGCCTGTCCCGCCCAACCTGCAGCTGAGTTCCCTCCGCACAGATGTGCTCGGGAAGCCCTGGCCGCCGTGTTAGGGTTAGTTGAGCTGTTCGCTGCCCCGTTCATTCCATTAGCTCCTCCTCCTACCCCTTGTGCCTCTGCCGCTGACCGTCTTTTCCACAGGGACCAACGACAAGCCTGGGGGGCCCCACTACATCCTGCGGTGGACATCGCCCCAGGTCATCAAGGAGACGCACGGGCCGCTGGGGGACTGGCGCTACCCGTACATGCAGTGAGCCCCGCTTGGCTCCTCCGCGGCCACCCATCTGTCCGTCCAGACGACTGACCTCCGTGTACTGACCCCACCCCAGGCCCGCCACCCTCTCCCCGTGGAATGACCCTCTTTCTAGGGCCAAGGCCTGCCCCCACCCACTACCAGCCTATGTCCTGGCACGTCCCACCTTTTGGAGTCAGGTGTGGGGCTCTGGGTTGAGATCACGCTGGGAGGAGGACTAGAGCCTCCACCCCTGACCCCAGAGAATGTCCTAGAAATCCCATCTGGTGGGTGTGACCTCGGTGTCCGGCTCGTTCTCTGTCTGTGCCTTCTCGCTCCTCTCCCCTGGGGCCCGGGGCGCAGGGGCCTGGGGCATGGCGGTGGAGTCGCTCGCGGATCAGTGCAGGAGGAGACCGCTCTGGGCACCCTGGCAGACCTCCCCACCGCAGAGGCCCTGGCTTCTCCGGGCCTCCAGGATTCGGGGTGACCAGGGTGGCCTGCAGGGCCGCCAAGTCGTGGCCACAGGTCAGAGGGCACCAGCTGGCCTTGCCCTCTTTGGGTCCCACTGCTCACTAGCTTTTTGCCCAGACGCATCTGTGCCAGCAAGGAGTGGAGCCCGACCGCATGCCTTAGACCCCGTGTGCCTCGCTCCGAGTGCCTGAGCTCGCCTGAGGCCCGTGGATGCCTGGCCCTCTGCGTCGGGGCTGGGCTGCTGCTGCAGGCTGCCTGCCAAGGTGTGGGATGTGCTGGTCCTTCCTGATGGGGCTCTGGGGCTGGCTGACCCTGGGGGCCCGCCTGCTGCTTCCTCGAGCTCTCGGGTCCTGGCTCTAGAGCCTCGCTCGACCTGGGGCTTCCCGCAGGAGCTCCGTATCCACGGGCCCGCACAGATGTTGCCCTCACCTTCCTCAGCACCCCAGGATCTCATCTGGGCCCCGTCTGGCCTGGCTGCGCCTGCCTGTAGAAGCGTCCTGCCTTTGCCTGTCAGTGGCTCTGTGGGGACTGGCCGCTGGGAGGCCTGTTCCTAGACGTAGCCGCCTGGAGGGCCACCCGCTTCTGGGCGGTCGGGGAATTGTAAGAGGTGACTCTGGGGGACAGTTTGTAGAGGGCTCTGAAAGGCTGGGCCCTCCTCAGGCTCAGCGGGCGTGGGGCCCCGTGGAGCTGAAGGGCCCGAGCGCATGGTCACACACGGCCCACGGTCGGGTGGTCCTGATGCCGAAGGGCTGTTCCCCCCAAGGGGCCAGGACAGGCGTGTGGGGGGGGGGTTGTTCCTGGTTCTGCTGTCTCTACACCGTGAGGTGGCCGAGGATTTGCCCCAGTGCCGACTAATAAAATGCCTTGTTCATAACCCAGCTGGTGGTCTTTCTGGTGGGAGTGGTAGGCGCTGGTCACCTTGTCGGGCCGATGAGATTGCCCGTGTGTCACTAGGTGTTGGGGGCAGAGCCCCCCGGTGTGGTAGAGGGAGGGCGGGCCCTGAGGGCAGGAATCCATCAGTGGGTGGCGGGAGCTCCTGAGCCCGAGGACCTGGGTTCAAATCCCAGCTTTGAAAAGTTGGGCAGTCTCTCCGACCCTCTGTCTCTCTGAAGATGGACATGACCACACCCGTGCTCACGCACACGCATATACACGCCCACGCACTCACATACCGTCTTGAGAATTCAATGCGTTAATCCACACAAGTGCTTGGAACAACACCAGGTGTGGAATTCATGATTCAACAGTGTCACCCGTTTACTCGTTGTTGTAAAGACTCTGTTACGTGTCGTGATAGTTAAGTTTATGGGACAGCTTGGCTGGGCTATGATGCCCAGGTATCTACTTAAGCATTTTTCTGGATGTTTCCATGGAGGTGTTTTTTGGATGAGATTAGCAGGAGACGTAGGAGACGTGGGTTCGATCCCTGGGCCCCCTGGAGGAGGGCATGGCAGCCCATGCCAGTGCTCTTACCTGGAGAATCCCACGGACAGAGGAGCCTGGTGGGCTGCCGTCCACAGGGCCGCACAGTCAGACGTGACTGGAGTGACTCGGGTCACTTGGCACGGGTGCAATGTTGAAGTCAGTGGACTTTGGGGAAAGCAGATGACCCCTTGGGCCGTATCTCATCTGGGCCGTCTGGCCTGGCTGCGCCTGCCTGTAGAAGCGTCCTGTTTAGAGGGAGGCCTGTTCCTAGCGTAGCCGCCTGGAGGCCACCCGCTTCTGGGCGGTCGGGGATTGTAAGAGGTGACTCTGGGGACAGTTTGTAGAGGGCTCTGAAAGGCTGGGCCCTCCTCAGGCTCAGCGGGCGTGGGGCCCGTGGAGCTGAAGGGCCCGAGCGCATGGTCACACACGGCCCACGGTCGGGTGGTCCTGATGCCGAAGGGCTGTTCCCCCCAAGGGGCCAGGACAGGCGTGTGGGGGGGGGGTTGTTCCTGGTTCTGCTGTCTCTACACCGTGAGGTGGCCGAGGATTTGCCCCAGTGCCGACTAATAAAATGCCTTGTTCATAACCCAGCTGGTGGTCTTTCTGGTGGGAGTGGTAGGCGCTGGTCACCTTGTCGGGCCGATGAGATTGCCCGTGTGTCACTAGGTGTTGGGGGCAGAGCCCCCCGGTGTGGTAGAGGGAGGGCGGGCCCTGAGGGCAGGAATCCATCAGTGGGTGGCGGGAGCTCCTGAGCCCGAGGACCTGGGTTCAAATCCCAGCTTTGAAAAGTTGGGCAGTCTCTCCGACCCTCTGTCTCTCTGAAGATGGACATGACCACACCCGTGCTCACGCACACGCATATACACGCCCACGCACTCACATACCGTCTTGAGAATTCAATGCGTTAATCCACACAAGTGCTTGGAACAACACCAGGTGTGGAATTCATGATTCAACAGTGTCACCCGTTTACTCGTTGTTGTAAAGACTCTGTTACGTGTCGTGATAGTTAAGTTTATGGGACAGCTTGGCTGGGCTATGATGCCCAGGTATCTACTTAAGCATTTTTCTGGATGTTTCCATGGAGGTGTTTTTTGGATGAGATTAGCAGGAGACGTAGGAGACGTGGGTTCGATCCCTGGGCCCCCTGGAGGAGGGCATGGCAGCCCATGCCAGTGCTCTTACCTGGAGAATCCCACGGACAGAGGAGCCTGGTGGGCTGCCGTCCACAGGGCCGCACAGTCAGACGTGACTGGAGTGACTCGGGTCACTTGGCACGGGTGCAATGTTGAAGTCAGTGGACTTTGGGGAAAGCAGATGACCCTTCATAATGTGAGTGGGCCGTATCTCATCAGTTGAAGGCCTGCACGAGACAAAAACTGACCTCTTTCCTCCCCCGTACACTTACCTGAGCAAGCAGGAATTCTGTCCGTGGCTGCCTGTGGACTCGGCCTCTGCTTCCCGTGCTCCTGGCCTCCCTGCCAGCGCTGTGCACTTCAGACTTTCCAGCCTCCATAATCACGTGAACCAGCGCTTTTCAATAAGTCTCTCTGTGTCTGTTTGCCTCTTATGACCCCTAGAGGTTGTGCTTCTCTTCAGAACCCTGACTTGTACACATGCCAAAGCCTTCCTGTATCTTTTTCTTCACTCACAACCATCTAAGGAAGAAAGTACTTTCATGCACCCATTTTGCAGATGAGGACCCGGGTGCAGAAACGTGAAGGGCCTTGCCAAGGGTATGGTATCACCAGGATGGAAATCCAGGCCCATTTGGTTCCAAAACCCATCCTTCCCCCACCCAGATGTTCCCATGGCTTCCCAGGGCCTGCTCCGCTGGCCAGGTGACATGGCCGGGGGCAGCCCTTCACTTGCTCAGTTAATGTGAGCCCAGAATCCATGGGTCCAGGCCCCCTGAGCCAGCGGAGTTGCAGGGGAAGACACGTGTTCTGGCCTGTCTTCGCCCATAGATAATGTTAAAAGAGGGGTTCATAAACCACATAGATGCCCCCGACTCCCTCTGAAGCCCCACTGGTTAGGGCTGTTGGCTGGAGGATCTTAGAGCTGCGATCAGGGGAGGAGACTCGACCCTGGGCAGAGCCCCACACCCTGGCTCACTCAGGGTTTTATTGATTTGTGCCAAAGGGGGCTTGAGTCAGGCATCCAGAGTGCCCCAGCTGGAGCTCGTGGAAAGGAGGCAACTACATTGTGCAGTGTGTGTGTGTGTTTGTGGGGGTGGGGAACATGGAGGCCGTGTGAACGTTTCTGAATGAATGGAGCGACCTGTTCAAGGCTACACTGAGGCAGCGGCAGCACTGCTGGTTACCGGCGGAGTGCTTCGTCTGCCTGGTTTCGTAAAGGCTTGTCATTGACCTTACCCGGTGACTACTTTGGCGTTCTATGGAAGGGCTGTGGAGGTCCGGGGTGGAGCAGTGAGCTCAGTGTCCCACAGCTGGTCAGTGCAGGGCCAGGTTGAGCCCAGAGCTGTGGAAGCCATGCCCACGCTCCTCGCCACCCGCTCCATCAGGTCCCGGCTCCCAGTTGTGCTTTTACCGATGCTTCATCCCGTCTCCCTTCAGCCTGGCGCCCCGACCCAGCTGGACAAGAGCCGGGAGTGGCTCGAAGCTGTGGCTCTGTCCCCTCTGTCCTCCTTGTCTCCCAGGCTCGGTGGCTCCGGGGGCCCCAGCGCCCAGCCGGGTGCCCGGGGCCTCTTTGCATGGTAACCGCCGTTAAGTCCCCGTGACCACGATGGCCCGAGGAGCCTCTTCATTTCCTTGCTGTGGCTGGGGCCCAGCCGCGGGTCTGGGCGGGAGCGTGAACCATTTGACTGAGGCCGGATGTCCCTGCCACCGCCGTTCCGCGGGCTGGCAGTGGAGCGTGCGCACTAAGGAAATGAGGGGCCACCTGTGCCCTGTCGCCAAGCAGACCTGGAGCCCCTGGCGGTGGGGGAGGGGCCCTGGGAGGAAGCCGCAGGGCACAGCTTAACAGAGTTGGGTCTTCATTTTTTATTAATTCACCCCCCTCGCACTCATCATCACAGTTCCTGCACGTTCTGTCTAGAGGCAGCACGGGAAACGATAAGGGCCGTCACTGCTGAATGCAGGCTGTGTGTCAGGCATGGCCCCCAGTGCTTTAGACATCACTCTTTCGGATTCTCACTGCAACCCCAGAAGGTGCATTCCACGAGCCCCATTTTACAGATGAGAAGACTGAGGCACAGACAGGTGCCGTAACTAGCATGCCAGCAGGAGATGGCTGCCTGGGCTTCTGGTCTCCGTCTCTGCCTGCCTGGCCACTGAGCACAGCCCGAGCATCCTGCCTTAACCCTCCTTGCCTGTGCCATGGCCTCTCCAGCCTCAGATTTGATGTGTCTCCAGGAGCTGAGGAGCGAACGGGATGCTCAGTGAAGGAGAACTGACCTTCAGCCACTCTCTCAACATGATCGTCCTGGATGCCTGTGCACAGGAAGGCGGTGAAGCGGGGCTTCCCTGAGCACCTACCCCTGGGCCTGTGCTCCTGCTGATTACCTTGGACCACACCCGCCTGGGGCGGAGGTGGTGGTGTTATTGCCCCACTTCGTAGATGAGGAGACTGAGGCTCAGGGAGACCTGCTCAGAAAGGAGCAGGGGCTAGAGCAGAACTTGTTCCTAATGGCTGTACCAGCCCCCCCCCTTGTCCTGGTCCCTCAAAGGAATCCAGTGGCTTCCGGCAGGAGCCATCCAGCTGGTGGGTGGAGGGAGGGATGACTGACCCTGGCTCCAGAGACAGGCAGCCAGCCTCGCCCCCTTTCCTGGTGGAGCTGGTGCCATAGGACCTCAGGTGCCAGGGTACATCAGCATCCTGTCCTGGGGTCTTCCTTGCCCTCACTCCAGGTCCCAGCTGCCTGGAAGGAGCTCCTCAGCCTCACAAGCATTTGGGGCACAGAAGCTGGGGTGAAGCAAGGGAGCTGATGTTCTGTTGCAATACACGTGCATCCAGGCAGATGTAGTCGGAAAGAAAGTGAGGTCTGGGAGAGAAATGCCTGGAAGAGGTCACACTGCCAGTTAGGGCAGAGCCAGGACTGGAACCCAGGTCAATCAGATCTGAGCCTTCGGAAGGAGAGTCCTATGGAGTCGTAACTCCAGCCCATTCCTGGGACTGGAATCGAGGGTCTCCTGCCGGCTCCATGCTAGGACCAAAGCCATCAACACTGCAATGTAAACGCCATTATTATTTAGTCAGCAGGTGCGTCATGTATTCATCTCACTTAATCACCCTAGTTTGAGGGTGGCTGAGCCCATTTCACAGGTGAGGACGCAGAGGGGAATCAGAGCCTGCTGGTCAGCCACTGTCCGCTGGTCCAGGCTGGGCCTCGGGAGCCCCACAGCACAGGACCAGCCCTCTTCCCACCCCAGCCCCTCATGCTCCCTTTAGTGACGATCCCTTTCTGGGTGATCTTATTAGGCCACTGAGCACAGCCCGAGCATCCTGCCTTAACCCTCCTTGCCTGTGCCATGGCCTCTCCAGCCTCAGATTTGATGTGTCTCCAGGAGCTGAGGAGCGAACGGGATGCTCAGTGAAGGAGAACTGACCTTCAGCCACTCTCTCAACATGATCGTCCTGGATGCCTGTGCACAGGAAGGCGGTGAAGCGGGCTTCCCTGAGCACCTACCCCTGGGCCTGTGCTCCTGCTGATTACCTTGGACCACACCCGCCTGGGGCGGAGGTGGTGGTGTTATTGCCCCACTTCGTAGATGAGGAGACTGAGGCTCAGGGAGACCTGCTCAGAAAGGAGCAGGGGCTAGAGCAGAACTTGTTCCTAATGGCTGTACCAGCCCCCCCCCTTGTCCTGGTCCCTCAAAGGAATCCAGTGGCTTCCGGCAGGAGCCATCCAGCTGGTGGGTGGAGGGAGGGATGACTGACCCTGGCTCCAGAGACAGGCAGCCAGCCTCGCCCCCTTTCCTGGTGGAGCTGGTGCCATAGGACCTCAGGTGCCAGGGTACATCAGCATCCTGTCCTGGGGTCTTCCTTGCCCTCACTCCAGGTCCCAGCTGCCTGGAAGGAGCTCCTCAGCCTCACAAGCATTTGGGGCACAGAAGCTGGGGTGAAGCAAGGGAGCTGATGTTCTGTTGCAATACACGTGCATCCAGGCAGATGTAGTCGGAAAGAAAGTGAGGTCTGGGAGAGAAATGCCTGGAAGAGGTCACACTGCCAGTTAGGGCAGAGCCAGGACTGGAACCCAGGTCAATCAGATCTGAGCCTTCGGAAGGAGAGTCCTATGGAGTCGTAACTCCAGCCCATTCCTGGGACTGGAATCGAGGGTCTCCTGCCGGCTCCATGCTAGGACCAAAGCCATCAACACTGCAATGTAAACGCCATTATTATTTAGTCAGCAGGTGCGTCATGTATTCATCTCACTTAATCACCCTAGTTTGAGGGTGGCTGAGCCCATTTCACAGGTGAGGACGCAGAGGGGAATCAGAGCCTGCTGGTCAGCCACTGTCCGCTGGTCCAGGCTGGGCCTCGGGAGCCCCACAGCACAGGACCAGCCCTCTTCCCACCCCAGCCCCTCATGCTCCCTTTAGTGACGATCCCCTTTCTGGGTGATCTTATTAGGCTTGTAGTCACTTGGGATCTTCAGATCGTTTTCCGGATGAGACACAGCCTGCTTGAGGTCACCCAACATAGTTCAGCGAGGGGGCTTGAGTGAACCTTGGGACTCAAGATGTCACGATCACATCAGAATCTGTCCCTCCTTCAGGCCTTCGCTGACTCCCTGGTCCCTCGCCTCTAGGGATCACCCTGCCCGCCCCACTCTTGACGTCTAAACTCTCAGAGGAGTGACCGACGAGGCTGGGCCCTCTGAGAACCAGCTCTGAGCCCCCCGCCCCCCTGCCCCGTGTCCTCTTCCAAGGTATCTCTGAGCCAAGCCGAGGAGCTGCCCGGCTCCAGACCCTCCTTGGGGAGCCCCTGCCTGCTGGCCCCTGCCTTACCCTCAGCAGGACTGGAGCTAGGTTTCCACCTGCCCAGTTGCGTGCTGGAGGAGGCGGTGCTAATAGGAGAGAGACAGAAGGAAAATGAGGGAAGGGTGGGCAGAGAGGCAAATGGAGGATATGCAGGGGTGGGGTCTGGGAGAGAAGCCGATGCAGCCCCTGGTCCCTGGGGCAGGCTCCTCTTGGGGGATCCAGCCCCCACAACCTCCACGGTAGGGGAGGAAGGAAGTTCAGGGCAGCCTCCTGCAGCCCAAAGCAAACATGGCCAGTTACTTTCCGTAAGCACCCAGGGAAGCAGATGTAAAGCCAACGGGCAGCCTCTCCTGGGCCCCCGTTTCCACGGCTGGCCCCCACCCCATGAACTCTGCATAAGTCCGTCCTGGTCCCCCATACTGTAGCAACCGGAGGCCACACGGGCGTGAGCATGGGGACTCGGACCCTGGACTGGGCTGCGAGCGTGGCAGCCGTGGGGGGCCTGGGCGGCCCTGGGCCTGTCCTGTGTGGGCAGCCCTGAGGGAGAACTCCAGCCTTAGTGTGCCCCTGGCATTCGCCCTCAGGCTGGGCAGTGCCCACTCGTCCCTCTTAGGCGACATCAAGGCCAGAGGAGACGACGGAGATCATCTAGCCCGCGGCCTCTCAAGAGCCACGAACCGAGCCCTGTGAGCGTCGGGGTCTGGGTGCGCGGCCGCGTGTGTTGGGAGACGTGTTAGTGCCCAGGGCCTTCATCAGACCCTCAAAAGGATCCTCACCTCTGAAATGTTAAGACACACTGAGTCCATTTTACAGGTGGGGAGGCTGAGGCCCAGAGAATGGAAGCCACTTGTCCCAGGGCAGCCTTCAGCCTGGGACAGAGCTGAACCGGAAGCCAGGACTTCTGACTCCCCCTCCAGGGCCCCTTCTGCAGATGGTGGTCTGCAGAGAGGAGCATCTGTCCAGACCGACAGCCCACGCGAAGGAGGGGGACCCCATCCGTCCTTCCTCATTGGAAGCCCTTGGTCACACCACTCCACGAACCACTATTAGGGTCTTGGGTCCAATCCGCAATTGGCCACATGGCTTTGAATAGGTTGCTATCCCTCTGTGAACGTCAGTCTCCTGCCTGAAACATGGAGAGCTCATGCAGCACCTCAGAAGGTAATGGGGATGAAACAGACGGCAGCACAGCAAGTACTCAGTGTCGTGAGCGGTGTGGAGGGGGCCCCCGATAATTATGCGTTCATTCGGCTGGGCTGGCTCTGTGTGGCATGCCGGAGCTTTAGTTGCAGCATGTGGGATCTAGTTCCCTGACCAAGGACTGCACTCGGGGCCCCTCCGTTGGGAGCAGGGAGTCTTAACCACTGGGTTGCCAGAGAAGTCCACCAACACATTAACCATAGAAATACTCATGCTGGGCTTCCCTGGTGGTCCAGTGGGTAAGGACAGCGCCTTGCAGTGCAAGGGGCGCCGGTTCCATCCCTGGCCTGGGAAGATCTCACGAGCCACGGAGCAGCTGGACCGATGTGTCCAATTACCGAGCCAGAGCTCTGGAGCGCATGCGCCCAGAGCCGGCGCTCTGCGACAACAGAGGCCGCCGCGATGGGAGGCCCACATGGGTCACATCAGAACTGAGATCCCACAAGCGGTTTTTTGGCGGTTTTTGCTACCAAAAAAAAAAAAAGGAATTTCAATGCCATCATTTATTAGATGTGTGAGTTTTGGCAAGTTGCTTAACTGTTCAGCCTCAGTTGAAAAGTGGGACTAAAAACGGCTGCTTGGCAAAGAACAAAGATGGATGAAAATGGATAAATGAAAGACCAATAGAAGTGGCTCGCCCGCCCCCCTCCCTCCCCAACCCGCCCCTTCCCACCCACCCTCCAAAAAATTAAGAAATACTCGTGCTCATTGTCACCGTCCTCCACCTGTGCTCTCTGGCTGCCTGTCCCATGGACCTCCTGGCCAGCCCACGTTTGCCTTCCTCCTCACCCCGTTGTGGCAGCCAGCGCAGTGTGGGCCATCGCAGAGCTGTCCCGATGTGCTCTTGACCTGATTGGAGTCCAGGAGACACCAACCTGTTTCTCTGGCCCTTTCACAATGGGCCTGCTCCGTGCCTCGGTCTCCCTGCCTGTATAATGGGTAGCTTCCGGGTTCTGCAGGCCCTCTCAGTTCTGACACCACAAACCATGCTATGGATGGCCCTGGTGCCCCTGGCATCTTCCAACGTGTGCCCTCATGAGGGCTCTGGTATCTGTCTCCAAACCACGCGCCACATCCTCTGTGTGTCCTGGCTGTGGCCCTTGTACCCCACCCAGCCCTGCCGCGTGGTGGACTCGGCCGGTGCCCTCTGGATGGATGGCTTCCTCAGGCACTGTGTCCTCCACAACGCCACACCTGGGGGGCACCTGTTAACTTAGACCCTCTCTTTCTCTATCATCCCCTACGGCCGAGCTTCGCTAAATAACCTGACTTGGTTGCAAGTCTCAAGAACATTCCAGGGCCGCCCAGCAACCAGCATCTTCACTTTCCCTCTTCAAACTGAGGCAGGCCCTCACTGTGCCTGGAATTGCTCCTTCCCCACACGGTGGCCTTGAGGTGGGACCTGCACTGGGGGACAGTGGCACCAGCCCCCACCCCCGTGGTGGGTGTGGCGGTGTCAGCGCCTGTGGGCGGAGCCCACAAAACTCAGAGAGCAAGAGAGCTTGGCAGCCTGGCCTGCAGGCTAGGGTCCCTGGACATTCCCTGGGGGTCCAGTGGTCAGGACGCGGAGCTTTCACTGCTGTGGACTGGGTTCAGTCCCTGGTCAGGGAACTGAGATCCCACAAGCGGTTTTTTGGCGGTTTTTGCTGCCAAAAAAAAAAAAAAAGGAATTTCAGTGCCATCATTTATTAGATGTGTGAGTTTTGGCAAGTTGCTTAACTGTTCAGCCTCAGGTGAAAAATGGGACTAAAAACGGCTGCTTGGCAAAAACTAAATGACACAGTACCTGTGAGGCGCGTGGCACCATGCCTGGCGCATGCCCCCCAGGAGAGCCCTCCAGGTGGAGGCGAGGCTCCAACTGACCACTGAAAGAGGAGCCGGACGCGGCAGGGGTGGGCAGGGGGACAGTACGGAGTTTCCGATCCCCTTCTTGTCCCTCGAAGCCTCCTCCCCCTGTGACCCTGGACCCCAGAGTCAAACCCGTCCAGGCTGGGCATTTCAGAGCAGCCCTTAAGGGGCCTGTGCATTGCTGGGGCCAGAAAGGACCAAAGCAGCATTCCATGGACAACGGTCTCTGATTCAAACAGGTCCCCGATCTGCTGGCGCTGTCTCCCTCCATCTTGCTCCTCAGGGAGAGTCACTTCAATGTGAGGAATTTTCAGCTTTCCTTTCTGCCCCAACTCCTGCCCGGGGCGCCAGATAGGCAGGGTGCTCTCAGAAGGGTCCCCCTGCAGAGCTGACTGATGGGACTGTTAAGCTGACAGATAGTCCCCTCCCCCCACTCCCACTTCCTAGTCTTTTTCCTGCTGTGGTTCTGCTTTCACCAAAAGCTAGGCCCTCGAGGCTTCCCTGGTGGTCTGGTGGTTAGGAATCCACCTTGCCATGCAGGGGAGGTGGGTTCGATCCCTTGTTGGGGATCTAAGATCCCACATGCCATAGAGCAACTAAGCTGGAGTGCCACGAACAACTGAGCCCTTGCACCACAACCAGAGGGTCTGGCACCTCAAGGAAAGACCCACAGGTCTCACCTGACCTGATGAATGTTCTGCATGCTGCAACCAAGTTCCAATGCAACCAAAGAAGTATTTTTTAATAAAGCGAGGCCCTTCTGATGCAACACGGCATGGAGGTTAAGAGCCGGGTCCTGAGGTCTGACTATGTAATTTGAATGGCGCCTGTGGGCGGAGCCCACAAAACTCAGAGAGCAAGAGAGCTTGGCAGCCTGGCCTGCAGGCTAGGGTCCCTGGACATTCCCTGGGGGTCCAGTGGTCAGGACGCTGAGCTTTCACTGCTGTGGACTGGGTGCAGGCTCTGGGCAGGGAACTGAGATCCCACAAGCGGTTTTTTGGCGGTTTTTGCTGCCAAAAAAAAAAAAAAAGGAATTTCAGTGCCATCATTTATTAGATGTGTGAGTTTTGGCAAGTTGCTTAACTGTTCAGCCTCAGGTGAAAAATGGGACTAAAAACGGCTGCTTGGCAAAAACTAAATGACACAGTACCTGTGAGGCGCGTGGCACCATGCCTGGCGCATGCCCCCCAGGAGAGCCCTCCAGGTGGAGGCGAGGCTCCAACTGACCACTGAAAGAGGAGCCGGACGCGGCAGGGGTGGGCAGGGGGACAGTACGGAGTTTCCGATCCCCTTCTTGTCCCTCGAAGCCTCCTCCCCCTGTGACCCTGGACCCCAGAGTCAAACCCGTCCAGGCTGGGCATTTCAGAGCAGCCCTTAAGGGGCCTGTGCATTGCTGGGGCCAGAAAGGACCAAAGCAGCATTCCATGGACAACGGTCTCTGATTCAAACAGGTCCCCGATCTGCTGGCGCTGTCTCCTCCATCTTGCTCCTCAGGAGAGTCACTTCAATGTGAGGAATTTTCAGCTTTCCTTTCTGCCCCAACTCCTGCCCGGGGCGCCAGATAGGCAGGGTGCTCTCAGAAGGGTCCCCCTGCAGAGCTGACTGATGGGACTGTTAAGCTGACAGATAGTCCCCTCCCCCCACTCCCACTTCCTAGTCTTTTTCCTGCTGTGGTTCTGCTTTCACCAAAAGCTAGGCCCTCGAGGCTTCCCTGGTGGTCTGGTGGTTAGGAATCCACCTTGCCATGCAGGGGAGGTGGGTTCGATCCCTTGTTGGGGATCTAAGATCCCACATGCCATAGAGCAACTAAGCTGGAGTGCCACGAACAACTGAGCCCTTGCACCACAACCAGAGGGTCTGGCACCTCAAGGAAAGACCCACAGGTCTCACCTGACCTGATGAATGTTCTGCATGCTGCAACCAAGTTCCAATGCAACCAAAGAAGTATTTTTTAATAAAGCGAGGCCCTTCTGATGCAACACGGCATGGAGGTTAAGAGCCGGGTCCTGAGGTCTGACTATGTAATTTGAATTCCAGCTCTCTTGTGCAATTGACAGTGAGTTTCTTAATGTCTGTTGGTTGATTGGTTCTGCAATTGACAGTGAGTTTCTTAATGTCTCTGTGCCTCAGTTGCCTCATCTGTGAGATGGGTTTATTAATAGTACTAGTTACTGTGAGCCGTAAATGAGACAGTGAAGGGCAGGCTCTCACGTGATGCCTGGCTCCTAGTATCAGCAGCCGCTGGCTTGGGACAGCTGTGATGGGTCAGGGGCAGGATACACAATCACATGCCAGCCCCAGCTTGGTCAGGCTTAAGTGTGAACTATATTTGCCTTTCACTTTGTCTCCTAATGGAAGCATCTATGTCCTTCACTCTCGAATGTTTGCAACATTAGAAGATGTGACCTCAACAAAGTGGCAGAAGGCGCAGGTGTGGCCACGTTAGCAGGGCATGCTCTTTCTGCTGCTGAATGGGTTCTCCTGGATCACCCAGGCCCTGCTGTGCCCTAAGAAGGGCTCATCCTAATTCCAGCCTCCTCCCCTTTTCCCAGAGCCCACAAACCTCCCTGCCTGCCCCCAGGTGCTTTCCTACCCCAAGGACAGCGGCAGGAGCAGTATGCAAACATCTGTGCAAATCCCCGGTGTCAGGTTGCCAGCTCCACCGGGAGGCAGAGCCACTGCTGGGATTTCCACTTCCCAGCCATGGGGCCCCAGGGCCGGGCAGCCTGCTCCCTGCTCTTCCTGCTGCAGGCCCTGGCGGAGCCGGTGGAGAACTCCGAGTTCTTCCTGCCGGGGGATTATCTCCTGGGTGGTCTCTTCACCCTCCATGCCAACGCGAAGGGCATTGTCCACCTCAACTACCTGCAGGTGCCCAAGTGCAAGGAGTGAGTCTCTAGCATGAGGCTGGAAGTGGCGGTGGTGGCAGGGCGGCAAAAGTGGTGGTGGTTCTGTTGGTGATGGTGATGATGCTAAGTGATGGTGGTGGTGATGATGATGATAGTGATGGTGGTGGTGATGGTGGAGGTGGTGGTGATAGTGGAGGTGGTGATGATGCTTAGTGATGGTGATGATGCTAAGTGATGGTGGCAGTGACGGTGGTGATGATAGTGGTGTTGATAATGGTGGTTTCAGACATGGGGGGACCGTGACGGCAGAGGCGATGACACCCACAATTGCAACAGTGGGTGGTGTTGGTCAAAGCGGTGACGGTGAGGATGGAGGCTGGGTGGGGTGCTGGTCACACTGATGGCCATGGATAGAGTGATGACGAGGGACGGTGGCAGTGGGGGCAGTGGTAAGTGACTGAGGGTGGCCACAGAGATCAGCGGTGGTCGTCGGGACGATGGGGATCGCAGAGCTGTGGGGTGGTGAAAATGATGAGGTGAACATGCCAGCGCCCTCTGGAGCGGCTCCCTCTCTGGCGATGCCTTGGCATTCCTACAGCCGGCAGGAGGGACGGGCTGGTTCTCTGGGCCCCTCTGCTCCCCGTCCCTACTCCAGACCTGTTGCCCACGTCCCTCCACCACGGTCCCTGCAGGTACGAGATGAAGGTGCTGGGCTACAACCTCATGCAGGCCATGCGCTTCGCCGTGGAGGAAATCAACAACGACAGCAGCCTGCTACCTGGCGTGCTGCTGGGCTACGAGATGGTGGACACCTGCTACATGTCCAACAACGTCCAGCCCGTGCTCTACTTCCTGTCGCAGGACGACTACTCGCTGCCCATCCAGGAGGACTACAGCCACTACGTGCCCCGCGTGGTGGCCATCATCGGCCCCGACAACTCCGAGTCCACCAGGACCGTGGCCCACTTCCTCTCCCTCTTCCTCCTTCCACAGGTGAGGTCCGGGCTCTGGGAGAGGGGGCATCCGAGGGCTTGTCTAGAGGGCTTCCCACCTCCAGCAGTGTCGAGGGGAGACACGTGGAGGAGAGAAAGCAAGGTCAGGAGATCCACCCCAGCCCTGGCGAGTCCAGGCCTTGGGGGCAGAGAGACCTGGGTGTGCCTCTTGCCTCTGAGCACTGGCCATTGTGAGATCTTGAGTCAGTCTCTTAACTCTCCCAAGTCTCAGTGTCTACATCTCTAAAGTGGGATGATACGAGTCCTCTCTTTGGACTGTCAGAAGATGAAAGCATTCAACCTAAGTAAGAATGTCTAGCTCACAGTCGATGGCCAATAATGTTACCCTTGGTGGGAAAGGCACCTTGCATGAGAATGAAGGCTCAGAAAGTGCAGCGCACCACTCTGAAGAGTTTCCTAGCACAGAGTCTGCCCCATAGGTCAGGTCCACAGGCCCTCCAAGAAAGTGCTATAGAGTTACTACTGCTATTCGATTGTCATCATCATGATCTAAAAGGCGTAACAGGCATAAACGGTCTACTCATGACAGGGCGGCCAGCACAGGGCTTGGCAGACCGGGAGTAGTTACCAATGCTGGGATTGTTTCTGTCGTTTTGAGTATATCAAGCACCGAGGATCTGACTCATGGTAGTGTTCGGTAAACTCTAATCGTCTTCCCTGAAGCCTCTAGTCTAGGACTGAACTCATTCTTTCATTCATTTTAACATGTACTTATTGAGCACAGACTGTGTCAGGTACAGCTGTAGGCCCTGGGGATACAGCTGGGGAAACAGTACACACCCCCATAGAGCTGAGCTTCTCGTGGGGAGAAATAAAGGATCCGTGCAAATCAGGACCTTATACAGGATGATAGGTGGTAAGAAGTGCCCTGGAGGAAAGAGAAAGTCAGGTCAAGGTGAAGGGAGGTGAGAGGCCTCGCACGGCAGGTGCGGCGGGTACAAGGAAGCTGGATGGAGGCTTGAGGGAGGGGAAGGACGAAGGAGCTTTGTCTTGTGAGGCGACTGGCTGCAGACCCTTCTCCCCCGCAGATCACCTATGCTGCTATCAACGACGAGCTGGGCAACAAGGGGAAGTTCCCAGCGGTGCTGCGCACCATGCCGGGCGCAGATCACCAAACAGAGGCCATCGTGCAGCTGATGGTGCACTTCCGCTGGAACTGGATCATCGTGCTGGCCAGTGGCGACGACTACGGCCGCGACAACACCCATCTGCTCAGCCAGCGCCTGGCCCATCGTGACATCTGCATCGCCCTCCAGGAGACCCTGCCCACCCCAGCCCTGGCGAGTCCAGGCCTGGAAAGCCGGGGGCTTGCCAACTGGCCATTGTGAGATCTTGAGTCAGTCTCTTAACTCTCCCAAGTCTCAGTGTCTACATCTCTAAAGTGGGATGACGAGTCCTCTCTTTGGACTGTCAGAAGATGAAAGCATTCAACCTAAGTAAGAATGTCTAGCTCACAGTCGATGGCCAATAATGTTACCCTTGGTGGGAAAGGCACCTTGCATGAGAATGAAGGCTCAGAAAGTGCAGCGCACCACTCTGAAGAGTTTCCTAGCACAGAGTCTGCCCCATAGGTCAGGTCCACAGGCCCTCCAAGAAAGTGCTATAGAGTTACTACTGCTATTCGATTGTCATCATCATGATCTAAAAGGCGTAACAGGCATAAACGGTCTACTCATGACAGGGCGGCCAGCACAGGGCTTGGCAGACCGGGAGTAGTTACCAATGCTGGGATTGTTTCTGTCGTTTTGAGTATATCAAGCACCGAGGATCTGACTCATGGTAGTGTTCGGTAAACTCTAATCGTCTTCCCTGAAGCCTCTAGTCTAGGACTGAACTCATTCTTTCATTCATTTTAACATGTACTTATTGAGCACAGACTGTGTCAGGTACAGCTGTAGGCCCTGGGGATACAGCTGGGGAAACAGTACACACCCCCATAGAGCTGAGCTTCTCGTGGGGAGAAATAAAGGATCCGTGCAAATCAGGACCTTATACAGGATGATAGGTGGTAAGAAGTGCCCTGGAGGAAAGAGAAAGTCAGGTCAAGGTGAAGGGAGGTGAGAGGCCTCGCACGGCAGGTGCGGCGGGTACAAGGAAGCTGGATGGAGGCTTGAGGGAGGGGAAGGACGAAGGAGCTTTGTCTTGTGAGGCGACTGGCTGCAGACCCTTCTCCCCCGCAGATCACCTATGCTGCTATCAACGACGAGCTGGGCAACAAGGGGAAGTTCCCAGCGGTGCTGCGCACCATGCCGGGCGCAGATCACCAAACAGAGGCCATCGTGCAGCTGATGGTGCACTTCCGCTGGAACTGGATCATCGTGCTGGCCAGTGGCGACGACTACGGCCGCGACAACACCCATCTGCTCAGCCAGCGCCTGGCCCATCGTGACATCTGCATCGCCCTCCAGGAGACCCTGCCCACGCCGCAGCCCAACCAGACGATGACGCCGCAGGACCAGGAGCGCCTGGAGACAATCGTGGGCAAGTTGCAGCAGAGCACGGCACGCGTCGTGGTCGTGTTCTCGCCGGAGCTGGCCCTGTACAACTTCTTCCGCGAGGTGCTGCGCCAGAACTTCACGGGCGCCGTGTGGATCGCCCCCGAGTCCTGGGCCATCGACCCGGTCCTGCACAACATCACCGAGCTGCAGCGCACCGGCACCTTCCTGGGCATCACCACCCAGAGCGTGTCTATCCCCGGTTTCAGCGAGTTTCGCGTGCGCCGCTTCCAGGTCAGCCGGCCCGCGCTCAACCGGAGCAGCGAGGGGGCCAACTGCAACCAGGAGTGCGACACCTGCCTGAACACCACCGAGTCCTTCAACAGCATCCTCACGCTCTCGGGCGAGCGCGTGGTCTACAGCGTGTACTCCGCCGTCTACGCCGTGGCCCACGCGCTGCACAGGCTCTTGGGCTGCAACCAGACCCGCTGCCACAAAAGAGTGGTCTATCCGTGGCAGGTGAGGTCCCGCCCGCGGAGGACCAGGGCCCCACTGCGCAGGCGCAGCCTCTGTGGTTGCCTTGGAGACCGCAGGCGTGGGGGCGCCGCCCGCTCTGCTCTAGCTTCATCTTCCCTCAGTGGTTCTGGGCAAACCAGTGGGAGAGGCCAGACACATAGGAGTCCTTCGTGGTGACAAAACAAAATTCCTTTGTTAAAATTTAATTTCCGGGCTTCCCTGGTGGTCCAGTGGGTAAAGAGTCCGCCTTGCAGTGCCAGGGGCGCCGGTTCGATCCCTGACCCGGGAAGATCTCACGTGCCGCGGAGCAGCTGGGCAGGTGGGTCCAGCGACCGAGCCTGAGCTCTGAAGCGCATGCGCCCCGAGCCGGTGCTCGGCAACAAGAGAGGCCGCTGTGATGGGAGGCCCACACAGGCCAAAGAACAAAGATGGGTGAAAATGAATAAATAAAAAGCCAATAAAAGAGGCAGAATTTTTAAACAAATTAATGTCCTCATCACCATCCACGATTATCAGTCCTTGGAGATTTGGGTAAAATTCTCTATAAGAAATCTCCGCAGGACACGGGAGCCCCAGCTTCCTGTGCAGCCTCGCCAGGGAGAAGGGCCTGAGCATGGGGTTGCGCAGTCCCATTGGTTCTCATGTTTATGGATCTTCTTATCGTCCCAGTTCTGCACCGCCTTGATTCAGGCCTGGAATTGAAAGCTGAGAGTTCCACAGGCATCCTACCGTGCGCCTTGGGTGGGCGTAGAAGGGTCTATTGAGCAAGGGAGACAACTCACCGGAGACCTACACTCTCTGCCCGTTAGACATCTTCGCCCCAACAGCTCATTGTCTTTTTCATAGTTTGGAACCTCTGCGCCTCTATGGCTCAGCCACCTCCCACCCTCCTCTTTATCCCTTCAGGCACCTCTCACACAGCCCACCTGTTCAGGGGCAGGTGGTGAGGAACTGAGCAGAGGTTTGGAGGCAGGCAGACCTGAGTTTGAGTCTCAGCTCTGCCATCATTAACTGTGCAACTTTGGGCAACTTGCTTAATATCTGAGCCTCAGTTTTCATATTCCTTAAACAGAAAGAGTAATATATACACTGCTGAGTTATTGTAGGGTTAGCAATAATTGCTACATTGCCTGGTGCAGAGTAGATGCCGAGTGCCTGCTCCTCCATTCTGACGCAGGGTCTGGCCTTGGGAGAGAAGGTGGGGCTTGGGGCAGCGCCTCCGCTGGGGCTGGGGCGAGGTGAGGGAGGGGAAACGAGTGCTTAGTTGCTGGGTCATGTGGGACTCTGCAACCCCGTGGATTGTAACCCGCCAGACTCCTCTGTGCGTGGGACTTTTTTCCAAGCAAGAATACCGGAGCGGAGTGGGTGGTCACTTCCTCCAGCAGGGGACTTTCCTGACCCAGGGATCCACCTGCCCCTTGTGCACTGCAGGCAGATTCTTTACCGCAGAGCCCTTGGAAAAGCCCCAGGGAGAACCAAGCTCAGACCCAACAGCAGAGCCGGGAGAGGCCCGAGGCCCTGCCCGTGATAAGCCCGCCCACTCAGGGAATTGCCCGGAAATGCTCTCTGATCCTCCGCCTTGGACCCCTGGAAGCCAGGTAGCTCAGCCCAGCTTCTCAGGGTCACAACAGGGGTGTGGTAAGGACACCAGCACTGGCTCCCTAGGGACCGCTGGCACCCCAGTCACCATCCTCCGGCCTCCTCCTTTCTCCCGGGACCATTACATATTTGAGACTTCGGAGCCAGGACCTCACTCTCCTAGCAGGGCAGGCAGAAGGCTCCCCCTATTTGTATGTCAGTTGCTGAGGTGAGGTGACCTCTGGGACTCCGAGAATGGGTCTATTGAGCAAGGGAGACAACTCACCGGAGACCTACACTCTCTGCCCGTTAGACATCTTCGCCCCAACAGCTCATTGTCTTTTTCATAGTTTGGAACCTCTGCGCCTCTATGGCTCAGCCACCTCCCACCCTCCTCTTTATCCCTTCAGGCACCTCTCACACAGCCCACCTGTTCAGGGGCAGGTGGTGAGGAACTGAGCAGAGGTTTGGAGGCAGGCAGACCTGAGTTTGAGTCTCAGCTCTGCCATCATTAACTGTGCAACTTTGGGCAACTTGCTTAATATCTGAGCCTCAGTTTTCATATTCCTTAAACAGAAAGAGTAATATATACACTGCTGAGTTATTGTAGGGTTAGCAATAATTGCTACATTGCCTGGTGCAGAGTAGATGCCGAGTGCCTGCTCCTCCATTCTGACGCAGGGTCTGGCCTTGGGAGAGAAGGTGGGGCTTGGGGCAGCGCCTCCGCTGGGGCTGGGGCGAGGTGAGGGAGGGGAAACGAGTGCTTAGTTGCTGGGTCATGTGGGACTCTGCAACCCCGTGGATTGTAACCCGCCAGACTCCTCTGTGCGTGGGACTTTTTTCCAAGCAAGAATACCGGAGCGGAGTGGGTGGTCACTTCCTCCAGCAGGGGACTTTCCTGACCCAGGGATCCACCTGCCCCTTGTGCACTGCAGGCAGATTCTTTACCGCAGAGCCCTTGGAAAAGCCCCAGGGAGAACCAAGCTCAGACCCAACAGCAGAGCCGGGAGAGGCCCGAGGCCCTGCCCGTGATAAGCCCCGCCCACTCAGGGGAATTGCCCGGAAATGCTTTCTGATCCTCCGCCTTGGACCCCTGGAATCCAGGTAGCTCAGCCCAGCTTCTCAGGGTCACAACAGGGGTGTGGTAAGGACACCAGCACTGGCTCCCTAGGGACCGCTGGCACCCCAGTCACCATCCTCAGGCCTCCTCCTTTCCCCTCCCGGGACCATTACATATTTGAGACTTCCGGAGCCAGGACCTCACTCTCCTAGCAGGGCAGGCAGAAGGCTAGGGACCAACTCCCTGGGCTATTTGTATGTCAGTTGCTGAGGTGAGGTGACCTCTGGGACTCCGAGATGTAGCCTAATAGGCTCTCTCATTTGTGGAAGAAAGATCTAGGAGTCAGAGTGATGGGATATCTGAGTTGGGACCCATTTTGGGATAAGCCCAGAGAGGTTTATTGAGTAACCCAGTGTCACAAAGCAAATTGAAGACAGAGTTAGGACTGGAATTCAGGCCAAAGGATGCCCAGTCCAAGCATTTTCTAGTTCATACCAGCTTCTGTACGGTGAGAATAATGGGGGCTGGGGTGGGGAGAGGCTGAAACTAGAGTTGGCTCCAAAGAGGGTGGGAGAGGCAGTGGGCTCTGGATCCCAGGTACTGGGTCACAGAGGGACAACCAAAGTGACTTCCAGGAACACCTCAGTAGGAGGTGAGTGATGACTGATTGCCAGGCACCATTCCGAGCCTCCGATGGTCACCCACTGATGGCTACAGAGCCCCAAGATCAGACTTTTTGGCTCCCCGTGTGCAGAAGAGGAATCTGATTTTTGAGAGGTTAAGTGACAGACAGGTCCAAGGCCTCACAGCAGGTGGTAGAGCTGCTGCCTAAGCCCAGGTGTGTCTGACTCTAAAACCAGAGCTCCCAGCCTCCGAACTGCCTCATGTTTGACGTTTTATTGGCCCCATTTTACAGATATGGAAATCAAGGTCTGTGGACTGGTAGCATGCCTCCCAGCTTCTGATTCTAGCTCCACTTCCCTTCCCTTTGGATCCTCTAGCTGCTTTCGGAGATCTGGAAGGTCAACTTCAGCCTCCAGGGCAACCGAATCACCTTCAACGAGCAAGGGGACCTGTCCCTTCACCTGGAGATCATCCAGTGGCAGTGGGACCTGAGCCAGAACCCTTTTCAGGGCATCGCCTCCTACCAGCCGTCGAGCCGGCAGCTGAAGGACATCCGTGAGGTCTTCTGGCACACCCCCAACAACACGGTCAGCTCCCGGTGGGGTGGTGGCGGTGGGGCCCGAGCCTGGGTACCAGGGCTCACGCTGGGCTGGCAAGGGCCCCGTTGCCTGGGGTTCACGACTGATACGTGGTGGGGTCTCTGTCTGTGTGTGGTGTGGGGTCCTGGCCTTCTTACCCTGATGAAGAACTGAGGGGCTCACAGCGTGCGTGTGTTAAAGACTTCAACTCTTGTGCCAACCCTGGGAAATCGACGCTTCTCTTTCTCTGTTTTATGTGTTAGAAAACTGAAGGCACAGAGTGCCCTGACCCGCCTAGGGCCACACAGCTTGCCCGTGTCCCTCTGTACAGCAGGCTATACCCTATCAAAGAAGGCTCGCTTTGGCGGTTGGTGGCGCTGCCGTCCACCGTGTCTGACGTCTGTCATCTGAACTCCTTCTGTAGGAAGCTGTCAGAATGCTGCTGGGCAGGGAGCATAGCCCTGTGGGTGAGAGAGGGGATCTGAAGACTGAGGACAGAGCGCTCCTCACTCTCCCCACCCGACTCGTTCCAGAGGCGTCTGGTGCTGCTCGTTCCTGAGCTGCTCGGGGATTTTCGTGGAGTAGATCGGGTGGAGGTCTTCGTTCGTTTGTCAGAGCTGCTAACACAAAAGGACCACCGACTAGGGGACTTACCCACAGAAACGTACCGTCTCACAGTTCTGGAGGCCGGAAGCCCAAGATCCGGGTGTTGGAGGGTTGGTGCTTTCAGTTCCAGGCGTCGCTCCTGGCTGCTGGTGATTTGCGGGTCCCAGTTGGCTCCTCCCACATCCCTCCATCTCTGCGTTTATCTTCATGTGGTGTTCTCCCCATGGGTGTGTCAGTCTCCCGATCTCCCTTTTCATAAAGCCGTCAGTCATATTGAAGTTGACCCCACCTCATCTTAGCCAATGACGTCAGCAATGATCCTCCTTCTCATGTGTTTCGCAGCTCTCTTGTTATGTGCATATAGGTTTATCATTATTGTATCCTCTTGATGGATTGACTCTTTTATTGTTGTAATTATCTTTCTTTTCCCCTAGTAAACATTTTTTTTTGTATTCTCCCCACTCTGGCTTCCTTTGAGATTCTATCTTTTTTTATTTGAATGTTTGTGATAGTTTGAATATATGTTTTAGTTTGACTATTGCATGTGTCTGTGTGTGTGTACGTACACTTAGTCGCTTCAGTCATTTCCGACTCTGTGACCCCGAGGACTGTAGTCCACCAGGCTCCTCTGGCGAGAATGCTGGAGCGGGTCGCCATGCTCCTCCAGGGGATCTTTCTGACCCAGGCTTGTGCATTGCAGGCAGATTCTTTACCTCTGAGCCACCAGGGAAGCCCCTGAATATTGCATACCTAAGTGTAATTTTTTAAAAGTATTCATCTCATTTTGTGTTCTCTGAGCTTCCTGGATCTGTGCTTTGCCGTCTGTCATTAATAATTAGAAAATTCTCAGCCTTTACTCCTTCAAATATTTCCTCTTTTCCTTTCTCTCTTTCTCTTCCTTTGGGTATTCTCATGGTATGTTTTATATTTTGCAATTGTTCTCTAGTTCTTAGATACTCTGTTTTTTTTTTTTTTTTCCCTCACTTTTTTTTTTTCTCTTTGCTTTTCAGTTTGGGATGTCTTTATTGATATATCTTCAAGCTCACTGATTTCTTTCCTCAGCCACGTCCAGTCCACTGATGAACTCCTCAAAGGTGGTCTTTTTCTTTTAATTTAAAAAACATTCTGGCTGTGATGTGCCTGCTCTTTGTTGTGGCCTACAGGCTTTCTCAAGTTGTGGCCCTCGGCTTCTCTTGTTGCAGAGTGTGGGCTCTAGCGAGCATAGACTCAATAGTTGCTAGACGTGGCTTCTAATTTTACTTGTGGAGTTTAGTTGCCCCGACTTTTGGGAGGCGTCGCTCCTGGCTGCTGGTGATTTGCGGGTCCCAGTTGGCTCCTCCCATAGTTTATCTTCATGTGGTGTTCTCCCCATGGGTGTGTCAGTCTCCCGATCTCCCTTTTCATAAAGCCGTCAGTCATATTGAAGTTGACCCCACCTCATCTTAGCCAATGACGTCAGCAATGATCCTCCTTCTCATGTGTTTCGCAGCTCTCTTGTTATGTGCATATAGGTTTATCATTATTGTATCCTCTTGATGGATTGACTCTTTTATTGTTGTAATTATCTTTCTTTTCCCCTAGTAAACATTTTTTTTTGTATTCTCCCCACTCTGGCTTCCTTTGAGATTCTATCTTTTTTTATTTGAATGTTTGTGATAGTTTGAATATATGTTTTAGTTTGACTATTGCATGTGTCTGTGTGTGTGTACGTACACTTAGTCGCTTCAGTCATTTCCGACTCTGTGACCCCGAGGACTGTAGTCCACCAGGCTCCTCTGGCGAGAATGCTGGAGCGGGTCGCCATGCTCCTCCAGGGGATCTTTCTGACCCAGGCTTGTGCATTGCAGGCAGATTCTTTACCTCTGAGCCACCAGGGAAGCCCCTGAATATTGCATACCTAAGTGTAATTTTTTAAAAGTATTCATCTCATTTTGTGTTCTCTGAGCTTCCTGGATCTGTGCTTTGCCGTCTGTCATTAATAATTAGAAAATTCTCAGCCTTTACTCCTTCAAATATTTCCTCTTTTCCTTTCTCTCTTTCTCTTCCTTTGGGTATTCTCATGGTATGTTTTATATTTTGCAATTGTTCTCTAGTTCTTAGATACTCTGTTTTTTTTTTTTTTTTCCCTCACTTTTTTTTTTTCTCTTTGCTTTTCAGTTTGGGATGTCTTTATTGATATATCTTCAAGCTCACTGATTTCTTTCCTCAGCCACGTCCAGTCCACTGATGAACTCCTCAAAGGTGGTCTTTTTCTTTTAATTTAAAAAACATTCTGGCTGTGATGTGCCTGCTCTTTGTTGTGGCCTACAGGCTTTCTCAAGTTGTGGCCCTCGGCTTCTCTTGTTGCAGAGTGTGGGCTCTAGCGAGCATAGACTCAATAGTTGCTAGACGTGGGCTTCTCTAATTTTGACTTGTGGAGTTTAGTTGCCCTGCGACTTTTGGGATCTTAGTTCCCCAACCAAGGATTCCACCTGCGTCCTTGCATTGGCGGGTGGATTCTTAACCACTGGACCACCATGAAGTCCCCTCAAAGGCGTTCTTTATTTCTGTTACCATGAGTTTTTTTTTTTTTTTTTTTAAGATTTATAGATTTTATTATTTATTTTTTGGGCTGGGGTTAGGCTGGGGAGGGAGGGGAGCGGGCGGGCCACTTCTATTGGTCTTTCATTCCTCTATCTTCATTCATCTTTGTTCTTTGGCTCCTGTGGGCCTCCCATCGCGGTGGTGTCTGTCGTTGCAGAGCGCCGGCTCTGGGTGCATGCGCTCCAGAGCTCCGGCTCGGTAATTGGACACATCGGTCCAGCCGCTCCATGGCACGTGGGATCTTCCCAGGCCAGGGATCGAACTGGCGCCCCTTGCACTGCAAGGCGGTGTCCTTACCCACTGGACCACCAGGGGAAGCCCCTACCATGAGTTTTTAGAAAGTTTGTTCCATTTCTTTTTGATTCTTTCTCTGAATTTCCATTTCTCTGGTTGCATTAATCATCTCTTCTTGCGTGTTTTTCAATTACAGCTCTTAGTGTATTAATCACAGTCATTTTAAATTTCCTGTGTGCCGATTACAAAATCTCTACTGTACACAGCCGAGTATCGTTCTGGTGCTTGTTGTCTTTTCAGACATTCTTTTGGTCTTGTAACTTTTTTTTGAAAGCCAGACAAGATATATTCGCTAAAAGAACCAAGACAAATACATTTTAGTATGAGGTTTCGTTTATTGGGGTAGGAGTGAGGCTGTGTTTACTCTTTGCTGTAGCTGTGCTGTCAGAGGCTAAAATTTGCCTTAACATTCGCCTCTTTTGGTCATACCTGCTGGCTCTGGGTTTCCCTAGAGACTTATTCTTAAATGGAATCAGAACTTTAACCATTCTTTTGGTTATAAGCCCCTGTTATTATATAGGAGCCGGAATGATGTGGTATTCATTGGAAGGACTCTTGCTGAATCTCCAGTACTTTGGCCACCTGACGTGAAGAGCTGACTCACTGGAAAAGACCCTGATGCTGGCAAGGACTGAAAGCAGGGGGAAAAGGGGGCAGCAGAGGCTAAGGTGGTTGGATGGCATCGCTGACTCAATGGTCATGAGTCTGAGCCAACTCTGGGAGACAGTGAAGGACAGGGAAGCCTGGCGTGCTGCAGTTCATGGGTTGCAAAGAGTCGGACAAGACTGAGCGACTGAACCATAACAACAACAAAAATATGGGAGGAGGGGACACATTCTCGAATGATCTGCGACCAGGTTTTACTCTTTCAAGGAGCCTGTGCCCTGAGTTGTGTCCTTTGCAAGTGCCTCTCAGCTTTCCCCGTCTTAGATGAGACGGGAAGGCTGGAGGAGGCTGGCGTTGGGTGCTTCCCCTATGTCAAGTCAGCTCTGGTAAACTAGTTTCCTTTGAGCACAGGCCTTTGTTATGGAGAACAGAATGCTCCGGGTGTATTCCAGAATGGTTACTTTTCCCTCTCCCCTTGCTGGAGAACAGCCTCTACCCGGAGGAGCCAGTGGAACTGCTGGGGTTAAGGACGCACCCGTAGGAGTCTGTCTCAGGCTCGCCCACGCTCCGTCACCAGCAACTGGTCAAGTACGCTTCAGGTGCTCCTCCCGCTGTTGCCTCCGGCAGCAATTCCTGGTCCTGCTGAGCTGTGACTCTTTGTGTTCACCCGCCTCTCCAGTCTGGGGATCTGTAATTTGTCCCATGACCCAACTCTTTAATGGGTCTAAGAAGAGTTGTTGATTTTTAGTTTGTTCAGACTGCTTGCTTTTATGAGGTTGGAGGTGATGACTTCCAAACTCCTTACATGTCAGACCAGAAACCGAAAGTCTCCCAGTCTCTTGAATCTGTACCAATGAGGGTTTCTTCTTTACCACTCTTCTGAAGTTCCTTTTGGGCAGGTCACGGATGCCTGGGTGTTGCCCATCCAACTGCCGTCGTCATAATCCACCTGGGAACAGATCTGACACCCGACTGCTTCTTCCCTTCGGAAATAATATCTTTACTTAAATTCTGGGCCAATCTCTTCTCTTGGCTCCCCTGCAACCACGAGTACTCCTTCTGGGCCTTCTGTTCTAATCCCTCTTCATCCCTTTGACCTTCAAACCCTGCAGGTTACCAGGTTCAGTCATTGGACTTATTCTCTTCTCTGTCTACATGGCTGGAGTTACCATCCATAGGTTTATAGCTCCAATTTCATATCCTCAGACTGGTCTTCAACTTTAATTCAAATATTCACCTACCCACTCAAACTTGCTTCCCCGGGGTCTTTCCATTCCTGTACAAGGCAACACTGTCTTTCTGTTGTTCGACCCCAAACACCAGCCGGAGGTATCCTTGATTCCTTTCTTTCTCATCCAGTCCAGCAGTAAATCTTGTCCAGCCTCCCTTCAGAACATGTCTAGAATCTGACCACGTCTCATCTCTTCCACGGCTCTCTCGTTACTTAGAACCCCCACCATGTCTCACCTGGGCTCTTACAGTAACCCCCTGCCTGGTCTCTTGCTGTGCCCGGATCCCTCACAAACTGTGCTCAACCCAGAAACAGGGCGATCTTATTGAAAGAAAGTCAGCTCCCGTCACTCCTCTGCTTGGAATCCTCCAGTTTCACTTAGAGAAAAAGCCAAAGGATTTGGACTTCTCTTTGAATAGACTCACATTCTTTCTCTTGCTCGTTCTGCTTGAGCCACACTGGCTTTGCTCCACGTCTCCCAACCACAGGGCCTTTGCACATGCTGTCCCCTCTGCCTGAACAGACGTCTTCGTGACCTGCTCCCTTCCAGCCTCTACATCTTCGCTCCTGTGTCAGCCTGCTAGGTGAGCAATTTCTTGCCTTCTGACCCCATTTGAAATGGCAGTCAGCTCCTCCATCATTTTTTTTTTTTTTTTGGCCACTTCTACTGATCTTTCTTTCACTTATCTTTTTTGTTCTTTGGCCTGTGTGAGCCTCCCATCGCAGTGGCCTCTCTCGCTGCAGAGCACCGGCTCTGGGTGCATGGGTTCCAGACCTCCGGCTTGATAGTGGGACACATTGGCCCAGCCGCTCCGTGGCACGTGGGGTCTTCCCAGGCCAGGGAACGAACTGGTGCCCCTTGCACTGCAAGGCGGTGTCCTTACCCACTGGACCACCAGGGAAACCCTCCTCTGTCATTTTTCATCTCCCTTGGATGGCTTTATTTTCCTTTATGATTTTTATCACCATCTGTTTATCACAAATTTATATGTGTGTTGTTTCTCTTCCCCATGGAAATATTCATTTCATAAGATCAGAGACTGCCAGATTTGGTTCACTGCTTTATTTCCAGGGCCTGTTGTCAGAATATACTCAATACCTTTTTGAGTGAATGAATGAATATCAGGCTGAGACTCCATGGGTTGAGGGGTAGGATTAATTTGGTTATTTAGGGGTTTGAGGCTTGTGAAGAGATGAGTTTGGAGGGAGGGAGAAGGATACATGGCAAGGGAGTGGTGGGGGGTTGTCTGGACAAGGTGTGTATGTGTGTGTGTGTTCGTGTGTACATTTCTGCACGTGTGTGTGGGCCCACGGGAGGCAGAAACGAGCACAGAGGACCAGGAAAAGCTGGCAAGCCCCTCTTTTTTTTTTTAATTAAAAAATTTCATGTGTGGGCTTCCCTGGTGGTCCAGTGGATAAGGACACCGCCTTGCAGTGCAAGGGGCGCCGGTTCGATCCCTGGCCTGGGAAGATCCCACGTGCCACGGAGCGGCTGGACCGATGTGTCCAATTACTGAGCTGGAGCTCTGGAGCGCATGCGCCCAGAGCCAGTGCTCTGTGACAACAGAGGCCACCGCAATGGGAGGCCCACACAGGCCAAAGAACAAAGATGAATGAAAATAGATAAATGAAAGACCAGTAGAAGTGGCCGGCCCGCCCCCCTCCCTCCCCAATCCCCTCCCCACCCCTGCCAAAAAAAAAATTTTCCTGTGGGATCTTGGTTCCCTGGCCAGGGATAGAGCCTGTGCCCCCTGCAGTAGAAGTATGGAATCTTAACCACTGGACCACCACGGAAGTCCTTATATGTGTGGTCTTGGAATACCATCCTAACTGGTTATCAGAATGACTTTTATACAACCTGAATCTAATCAGGCCCCTCCCCACTCAGGAAGCATGGCTGTGTTCCGCTGCCCTTACATTTTTTTTGTTCAGCCTTCCACCCTCCTCCACCCTGTCCCTGCACGTCCTGACTCAGCCAGGCTGAGACACACCCTCTTTCCAAAAATGCATCCCCACCCTCTCCCCCACCCCCACTGCTCTTACTGTTTCCTCTACTTTGTGATTCATTCCCTCATTTAATAAACAGCTGCTGGGGGCCTCCTCCGTGCTGGGCACTCTTCTAGGTTCTAGGACATAGAGCAGTAAACCCAGGACGTGTCCACTGCCTGCCTGCTCTTGTCTACCTGACAACTCCTGCCCCTTCATAAAGGTGGTGTTCATTAGGGCTCCTGGTGGCAAGTGACAGAAAGTGATATGCACAGAAAGTTAATGTATTGCCCTTGATCATCGAAAACATCAGGGGTTGACCGGGAGGCTTCAGGCAAGGCTGGATCCAGGGCCTCATTCTCTCCGTCTCCCGGATTCTTCCTCAGGCACGTGTCCTCTCCCACTCTTCCAGAAATGGGAGGGCTGCCAGCCGCTCCAGAGTCAGGCTCCATTCACTCAGCAACCGAGGAACGTCTCCATCTCAACAGCTGGGTGCTGTTGCCTGTTGCTGCAGGTGGACTGGGTCTTTGCCAAGCCAAGCAAAGAGGGCCTCTATGAACACCCCGTTCTCAGGGCAGTCCTGGCACCCTTCCCCCTCCCCAGCAGGGGCCAGTTTCCTTCCTCCAGCCAGTATGCTGGGGGTAAGTTGGGGAGAGTAGGGAGGTCTCCACTCAGGGTCTTTTGTCCTTCTCCCTCCAGATCCCTGTCTCCATGTGTTCCAAGAACTGCTTTCCTGGGCAAAAGAGAAAGCCCGTGGGCCTCCACCCCTGCTGCTTTGAGTGTATTGACTGCCCCCCGGGCACCTTCCTCAACCAAACCCTAGGTATGGCCCCCGTGCCCACGCGCTCGCCCTGCGCCTGCCTTGCCCTGGGGTGGGGGTGAGGGTGGTCTACAGGGCCCGTGACCTTTGGCAGAGTTGCGGAAGTCTCCCCCAAAGGGACGTAAGTGTCCAAAAACTGAGGATTCCATCTTTCCTGCCAGAGGGTGAGATCTTGGAAGGAAAGAGTTATAATTGTTAGACTCTGTGTCCAGGGGACCTTGGTTCAAATCAAGCCTCTGATTTGAAAATCATGCCTCTGATCTTGGCTTTGTGGCTTTCTGTCTGAGCCTCCGTCTCCTAGTCTGTGAAATGGGGTTCCTGAGCAGGGGGTGTAAGGGACGCGTGAGCCTTGGTCGCCCGTAGCTCTCTCTCTCCCCCACGGGGGCCTGGCCCAGTGCAGGCCTGGAGGATGCAGGTGCTGGGAAGGCGCCTTTCGCTGATGGGAGTTGCCGTGGGCTCTTGCAGATGAATTTGAATGCCAGCCCTGCCCGAGCTCCGAGTGGTCCCACAGGAACGACATCTCCTGCTTCAAGCGGCGGCTGGCCTTCCTTCAGTGGAGCGAGGCGCCCACCATCGCTGTGGTCATGCTAGCGGTCCTGGGCTTCCTCTGTACCCTGGCCATCACGGTCATCTTCTGGAGGCAGTTCGAGACGCCCATGGTTCGCTCAGCGGGGGGCCCCATGTGCTTCGTGATGCTGACGCCGCTGCTGCTGGCCTACACAGCGATCCCCGTATACGTGGGGCAGCCCACGGTGACCACGTGCCTCTTCCGCCAGGCCTTCTTCACGCTCTGCTTCACCGCCTGCATCTCCTGCATCACCGTGCGCTCGTTTCAGATCGTGTGCGTCTTTAAGATGGCCCGACGCCTCCCACGCGCCTACAGCGGCTGGGTCCGCTACCACGGGCCCTACATCTTTGTGGCGTCCGTCCTGGTGCTCAAGACGGTCATCGTGGCCAGCAACATCCTGACCACGGCCACCAGCCCCATTGCCCGCGCTGACCCTGACGACCCCAAGATCATGATCTTATCCTGCAGCCCCAACTACCACCGGGGGCTGCTGATCAACACCAGCCTGGACCTGCTCCTCTCTGTGCTGGGCTTCGGCTTCGCCTACACAGGCAAGGAGCTGCCCACCAGTTACAACGAGGCCAAGTTCATCACCTGCTGCATGGTGTTCTACTTCTCCTCCTCGGTCTTCCTCTGCACCTTCATGGCTGTCTACGAAGGCGTGCTGGTCACCATCCTGGACCTCTTGGTCACGGTGCTCAACCTCCTGGGCATCAGCCTGGGCTACTTCGGCCCCAAGTGCTACATAATTCTCTTCTACCCGGAGCGCAACACGCCGGCCTACTTCAACAGCGTGATTCAGGGCTACACCATGAGGAAGGACTAGCGCCGCGTCGTCCGCCCGTTGAGAGGAGGGCCTCGGCGTTGGGAGACGGCGGCCAGGGGCTTGCTTGTTCAATTCCGGATGGTCACAGGGCAGCCGCCCCCGACCCTTACCACCTCGCCCTGGTCTCTGACTGGGGGTCCCTTCCAGGTTCTCTGCATCCTGGGCATCTTTACCCATGTAGTGATGGATTCCTAGAAACGTTTGCCCTTTGTTCCTTTCCCTCGAGCCGTTTAGCTTGCCAGGTGCTGCTCCCCATTCTAGAAAACAACCCAAGGTCACCTGTTGGCCTCCGAGGACCGAGTCCGGCTTGGCCGTCGACAGCCGCCATCTGGTGGTCACTGTGGGTACCTGCGGGTTCTGACTGCAGGTTCCTGGTGAAGGGCTACCTGCTGGCGGGCTGGGTTGGGGTTAGCCGGGGAGGACGTGTGCTCAGGAAATGCTGCCTGGCCTCACTCACTAGCTGTCCATGTGTCCGTATCTCATTCTCTAGATTCTCCCAGAGCTCGAATCCTGGCTTCTTTGTTGTCTGTGCATACGGCTGAGCACATACATGCTTGTGAATAAACCTTACTCGGGTGCAAAAAACGAGTTTCCTCCTCGTTTTCTAGAGGTCCCCTGAAAACGAAGATGTGGAGTTGGAGACCATGGTTTCAATCCCAGCATTGCCACTGTGGGTGCGTGCGTGCGTGCGAAGTCGTTTCAGTTGTGTCCGACTCTGCGACCCCATGGCCTGTAGCCCGCCAGGCTCCTCTGTCCGTGGGATTCTCCAAACAGGAATTCTGGAGTGGGTCGCCAGGTCCTCCTCCAGGGGATCTTCTCGACCCAGGGATCGTGTCCACGTCTCTCAGGTCTCCTGCATTGGCAGGTGGGTTCTTTACCACTGAGCCACCCGGGAGCCCAAAGTACGTGTAGTAGGTACACAATAAACGCCAACCATTACAAATCCACGTCACCGGAACTGTCAGGGACAGAATAAGGCTTTGTGTCCGTTTTATTCTCCACTGTCCATGGCGTGTGGGCTTCCCGGGTAGCACTCACTGGAACCTGTCTGAGCAGGAGGAGAAGGGGGCGACGGAGGATGCGATGGCTGGAGGGCATCACCGACTCAGAGGGCACGAATTTGAGCAAACTCCGGGAGATGGTGAAGGGCGGGAAAGCCCGGCGCGCCGCAGTCCATGGGGCTGCAAAGAGCGGACACGACTTAGCGACTGGACGACGACAACAACGGGGTCCTTACTTTACAGATGGGGATAAAGGAGACTCGGGGTCTGTGAGAGGTCCCCAGCCCCACACAGCTCACCCATGGAACGTGACCTTCTATGCAGCGAGACCCAGACAGCCCTGCCTGCCACGCTGGTGTAGGGGAACCATAATCATGTTGGCCAGGGGAAGGGCCAGGGGGTGGGATTGGTGTCCCCGTGGGGGCACCGCAGCGTGCTGGGGGCGGGGGCTTCAGGTTTCAGGGAGATGGCTGGTGGACGCAGTGAGCTGGGAAGACCTTGTGGGAGGCTGACCTTGTTCCAGAGCCTTGAAGAACAGAGACGCTTGGGAAGGCAGGAAGTTTCAGTTGGGGAGTGGGGTGGGGAGGAATGGGGGTGGGGTGCGGTGGGGGCCAAGGCTGGGTGAAGGGAGCAGGTGGCTGGGGGCGGCCCGGTTGTAAGAAGCAGATATGGAGGGGCTAGTTGTGGGGGACCCTGACCGAGGTGCCTGGACCTTGTCTTCCCTGGTGGCCTCTGCCGTGTCCCGGCACAGGCGGGCTTGCCCCTCCCCTGGGGTCACCTGGGGCTGCCCCTCCGCTCTGGCTCTCTGCTCTTTCCTAGTCCTGGGCGTCGCCTGGTGGACTGCAGACTGCCGGGAGAAGACCCAGAGGACTGACTACCCTGTGACCGGCCTTCTCTGTCCCCTACCCCCTCCTCCCCCCGCCGGGGGAGCCCAGTGCCTCGGCGGAGCCCCCGGGGCCCTGAGCCTCCGGGAAGCAGCTCCGCACTGTGTGCTCCTGGATGAGTCTTGGCCTCCGCGCCCCCGGGACCAGCTTGTCAGAGGCTCAGGGAGTCTTAAGCTCTTAATTCTCTTTTCTTGCAAGCTTCTGACGCCTTGGTTTAAACATTTTTTTAAGAGATAATGACCTCATTTTCCTGGTTCTGCCTCACAGACCACCATTAGAGAGAGGATCTCCTACCGACCTCAGAGGCATCTGCTCCCCACCTCCTCCTATTGCCACTCCAAGCTGAGATCTAAATCCTTTCTTGTTTCCCTCTAGTGATGGGAGGCTCATTGAGGACAATGCTGGTTATTAGAAAATTCTTCTTAGCTTGAATCAACTCAACTCCCGGGCTTCCCTGCTGGTCCAGTGGGTAAAGAGTCTGCCTTGCAGTGCAAGGGGCACCAGTTCAATCCCTGACCCGGGAAGATCCCACGTGCCACAGAGCGGCTGGGCCCGTGTGTCCAATGACGAGCCAGCGCTCTGGAGCGCATGCGCCCAGAGCCGGTGCTCTGCAGCGAGAGTGGCCTCTGCAGTGGGAGGCTTACACAGGCCAAAGAATAAAGATGGATGAAAATAAATAAATAAAAAACCAATAAAAGAGACCAAAATTGAAAAAATATATATTAAATAAAAACCCAAACTCAACTCTCTGGGATTTCAAAACATTCAGATGTTTTATCCTTTGGGACCACACATTAAATCTCATGCCTCTTTCTCATGAAGGTTTTTTATATGTAATGACAAACAAAAAAGAATTGCCTTTGAAGGACACCTACTGTGTGCCCCGTGCTTCATACACATTCTCTCTACTCTGCACGATGACCCTGCCTGATGGGTACCAGCGACCCTTAGTGGCCACCTGCTGACACCTCCCAGCATCCTCTCCTCCCTCCCTCCCTCTCTGGCAGCCCCTGGTCTCCCTCTCAGTACTGCAGAGAAGCCATTTTCCTGGAGGGTGGGACTGCAGACTGCCGGGAGAAGACCCAGAGGACTGACTACCCTGTGACCGGCCTTCTCTGTCCCTACCCCTCCTCCCCGCCGGGGAGCCCAGTGCCTCGCGGAGCCCCCGGGGCCCTGAGCCTCCGGGAAGCAGCTCCGCACTGTGTGCTCCTGGATGAGTCTTGGCCTCCGCGCCCCCGGGACCAGCTTGTCAGAGGCTCAGGGAGTCTTAAGCTCTTAATTCTCTTTTCTTGCAAGCTTCTGACGCCTTGGTTTAAACATTTTTTTAAGAGATAATGACCTCATTTTCCTGGTTCTGCCTCACAGACCACCATTAGAGAGAGGATCTCCTACCGACCTCAGAGGCATCTGCTCCCCACCTCCTCCTATTGCCACTCCAAGCTGAGATCTAAATCCTTTCTTGTTTCCCTCTAGTGATGGGAGGCTCATTGAGGACAATGCTGGTTATTAGAAAATTCTTCTTAGCTTGAATCAACTCAACTCCCGGGCTTCCCTGCTGGTCCAGTGGGTAAAGAGTCTGCCTTGCAGTGCAAGGGGCACCAGTTCAATCCCTGACCCGGGAAGATCCCACGTGCCACAGAGCGGCTGGGCCCGTGTGTCCAATGACGAGCCAGCGCTCTGGAGCGCATGCGCCCAGAGCCGGTGCTCTGCAGCGAGAGTGGCCTCTGCAGTGGGAGGCTTACACAGGCCAAAGAATAAAGATGGATGAAAATAAATAAATAAAAAACCAATAAAAGAGACCAAAATTGAAAAAATATATATTAAATAAAAACCCAAACTCAACTCTCTGGGATTTCAAAACATTCAGATGTTTTATCCTTTGGGACCACACATTAAATCTCATGCCTCTTTCTCATGAAGGTTTTTTATATGTAATGACAAACAAAAAAGAATTGCCTTTGAAGGACACCTACTGTGTGCCCCGTGCTTCATACACATTCTCTCTACTCTGCACGATGACCCTGCCTGATGGGTACCAGCGACCCTTAGTGGCCACCTGCTGACACCTCCCAGCATCCTCTCCCTCCCTCCCTCCCTCTCTGGCAGCCCCTGGTCTCCCAAGGGAGATCTAAGCAGTACTGCAGAGAAGCCACTTTGTCCTGGCTCTGGAGGATGGAGCAGGTGACCCAGGCCAAGCCTAACCTTTCTTTGGCTGCAGTGATTGACTCCGGGGAGGACCTGTGACTTGGGTTGGTCCAATCAGAATGCCTCTCAGAACAGTTGCTGGGATCCGGGTCTTTCTGTAGGAACCAGCAAAGCTTTTGACCCGGGAGCTGGGGCATTTCTTGCGGGACTGCAAGGCAGGTCAGCCTTAGAGGCCAAGTGGAAGGATGGAAAAACTGGGTCTGAGATGGTGGATCAGCCCCACCTCTGAGCTCTCCCGTTTCATGAGTACATTAATGTCTGCTCTCGCTCAAGATAGTTTGGGTTGGGTTTTCTGCCCCTGGCAACTCAACGCATTCTTACCCTACGGAAGAGGAAACTGAAGCTCAGAGACGCAGATTTTAACTTGGAAGTCAGGGAGCTAGGATTTGGGTTCAAGGGGGTACTTGAGGGATTATAGCTCTTGTGTTCTCCTTGGATCATTTCTTTCTTTGGTCTGAAGTTTCTCACTGGACTTCTCTGGGAGTCCAGTGGTTAAGAATCCACCTGCCAAGGCAGGGAACATGGGTTCAATCGCTGGACTGGGAAGGTTCCGCAGGCTGCAGGGTGGCTCAGCCCATGCGCCACAACCACTGAAGCCCAAGCGTCCTAGAGCCCGTACTCTCTGGCGAGAGAAGCCACGCCAAGAGAAGCTCGCGCACCTCGAGGAAGAGCAGGCCCTGCTCGCTGCGACCAGAGAGAGCCCAGGTGCAGCAACGGAGACCCTTCACAGCCAAAAGCAAATGTATGAATAAAAATAAATAGAAGTTAAGGGCTCCACCTGGATCCTGGCCTCCGACACTTCCTTTTTGAAGGTTTTTATATGTAATGACAAACAAAAAGAATTGCCTTTGAAGGACACCTACTGTGTGCCCCGTGCTTCATACACATTCTCTCTACTCTGCACGATGACCCTGCCTGATGGGTACCAGCGACCCTTAGTGGCCACCTGCTGACACCTCCCAGCATCCTCTCCTCCCTCCCTCCCTCTCTGGCAGCCCCTGGTCTCCCAAGGAGATCTAAGCAGTACTGCAGAGAAGCCACTTTGTCCTGGCTCTGGAGGATGGAGCAGGTGACCCAGGCCAAGCCTAACCTTTCTTTGGCTGCAGTGATTGACTCCGGGGAGGACCTGTGACTTGGGTTGGTCCAATCAGAATGCCTCTCAGAACAGTTGCTGGGATCCGGGTCTTTCTGTAGGAACCAGCAAAGCTTTTGACCCGGGAGCTGGGGCATTTCTTGCGGGACTGCAAGGCAGGTCAGCCTTAGAGGCCAAGTGGAAGGATGGAAAAACTGGGTCTGAGATGGTGGATCAGCCCCACCTCTGAGCTCTCCCGTTTCATGAGTACATTAATGTCTGCTCTCGCTCAAGATAGTTTGGGTTGGGTTTTCTGCCCCTGGCAACTCAACGCATTCTTACCCTACGGAAGAGGAAACTGAAGCTCAGAGACGCAGATTTTAACTTGGAAGTCAGGGAGCTAGGATTTGGGTTCAAGGGGGTACTTGAGGGATTATAGCTCTTGTGTTCTCCTTGGATCATTTCTTTCTTTGGTCTGAAGTTTCTCACTGGACTTCTCTGGGAGTCCAGTGGTTAAGAATCCACCTGCCAAGGCAGGGAACATGGGTTCAATCGCTGGACTGGGAAGGTTCCGCAGGCTGCAGGGTGGCTCAGCCCATGCGCCACAACCACTGAAGCCCAAGCGTCCTAGAGCCCGTACTCTCTGGCGAGAGAAGCCAACGCCAAGAGAAGCTCGCGCACCTCGAGGAAGAGCAGGCCCTGCTCGCTGCGACCAGAGAGAGCCCAGGTGCAGCAACGGAGACCCTTCACAGCCAAAAGCAAATGTATGAATAAAAATAAATAAGTAGAGGTTCTCCATTGCTCCTAGGACCTGCTCGTGACCTCCAACCTGGACCCCTCCTTCGGTCCTCTCCTTCCTCTCTGACCTGCAGCCATGTCTCCTCTCTGGGGTCCCTGGAGTCTTTCCCGATACCCACACTCTGACCAACTGAGCGTCGTCCCCCCAAGCCCATCACGGTCCCAGGCCTTCCCGGCTCAGGAGCCTCCCGTGACTCCCCAGAGCCCACGCGGTCAGGCCCCACCCTCCTCGTGTGCCAGTCAGACCCTTCAAGCTGCAGACCCTCCTCATCCCTCCAGCTTCATCGCCAGTGGCCTGTTGCCCCCCTGGCCAGTCCCCAAACACGCTGCCTGTTTTCACACCTTTGCTCAAGCTCTTCTGTCTGCCCCCAGTGGGCTTGTATTCACCCCTTAAGGCTCAGTTCGAATGCCCCCTCCCCTGGGAAGACTCCCCGCCTCGGCGGAGGGCGGCCTCTGTGCTCCCGTCGCTGCTCGAGCTTAGCCCCTGCTGGAACTGCACTCGTGACCTGGCTGCTGCCTTCTAGTCTGGGACCACCTGTGGGGAGAGCAGGGGCCGGTCTCCATGCAGCCCTTTTCTCCTCTGAGGTCTGGTCTCAGGCTTTCGTTGCTCACGCCCGTAGGTGCTTGTTGGCTGGGCAGTGAGATGCTCGGGGCCTTCGGCAGCGCTCCAGCAGAACTCATGCGCGCTGGCTGTGAGCTGGGGCCCTGGGGCAGGGCTGGGATGAGAGTGTCCCTTTCCCTGGTGGCTGAGGCTGCAGGGGGACTGGAGAGGGTGGGCCTGTGCTGGAGGGAACTGGCAGAAGCTTGTGACACTCCAGGAGCTCGGGAGCATTTAGGTGGATCCCTCTTCTGTCTTCATGCATAACCAGAAGCAGGTTCCCCCCAGCTCTCTGGGAGCAGGAGGTGAGGCTGACTCTCCCTGGGTCTCAGGTCTCCCCCACAAGACCCCCCAAGGAGGCCCTCCAACTCGCCAGCATCGAGGGCTGTCTGGGGTGGGCCGGGGAGAAGGGCTGGGCCCCACCTGCCCCTTCTGCAGGGAAGCTGGGAGCATGGGGTCTTCCGCACGATAACGTGCTGGCCCATCTGCTTCCAGTTAGCAGCTCCGGGGGGAGCCTAATTGGCAGATCAAACCATTAGATGTTCCACGTTAGGTAAGTCGTTAGAAGAGCCCCAGCAGAGTCTGACACTTTTGGACGGAGCCCAAGGCCTGTGTTGACCACCGCGGGGCTCGGGGTGCTAATGCGAACCAGACCCGTGTGCACGGAAGCGGCAGGATATTCACACGTGTCAAAAGGCTTTGAAGAGCCCAGGCAGATGCGCTGGTCCTCTGCCCCTGTGCCGAGGAGGGGCGCCCGGGCTCCTGAGCGTAAGCCTGGGCTTGAAGGAAGAGGAAGGGCTCTGGGAGGGAGGCATCCTGACAGCGGCTGCGGCTGGGGGTGTCCCAGGGCCACCGGTCCCGCCCTGGCAAAGACCCACGGTGGAAGGCTAGGGGCTCAAAGAGGGGAGACCTTGGTTCTCCTCCCTGCATGACCTGCGGTGGACCACACGACACGAAAGGACTGGCCCTAGCTGTGTGATTGTCTGTAAAACGGGAGAACACCGTTCAAGGCAGATGGAGGCGTTCGGACCCCAGCTTGGCTCGTTACTACCTCAGACATGATACTTGGCATTTCGGGGCTTTACTATCCTCATCTGTGAAAGAGTGTTCATATTGGGTTGGCTCACGAAAGCTCATTCAGGTTTTCACTAAGATGTTCTGGAAAAACCCAAATGAACGTTTTGATCAACTCAAGAATAGAAACCATCTTATCAGGATTGCTCTGAGGGTCAAATGAGACACCACACATAAAGTGTGAAGATGGTGCATGGCCCGTGGGCATTACTGTGTAAGCGCTGGCTGTTGTATCGGTTACTGTTTGCTAGGTTTTGCTACGTGACAAGCATCCCCTTGGTCTCAATGGTTTATAGTAGCAAAAGCTTCTTTCTTTCTCACCTCATGGGGCAGTTGTGGGATGGTCTCAGCTCTTTTCCGTGCATCTTTTTTCCAGGATCCAGGCTGAAGAAGCAAGCCTGCATTGAAACATGCAGCTCAGGGCAGAGAACAGCAAGCCCCACCTGCCCCTTCTGCAGGGAAGCTGGGAGCATGGGGTCTTCCGCACGATAACGTGCTGGCCCATCTGCTTCCAGTTAGCAGCTCCGGGGGGAGCCTAATTGGCAGATCAAACCATTAGATGTTCCACGTTAGGTAAGTCGTTAGAAGAGCCCCAGCAGAGTCTGACACTTTTGGACGGAGCCCAAGGCCTGTGTTGACCACCGCGGGGCTCGGGGTGCTAATGCGAACCAGACCCGTGTGCACGGAAGCGGCAGGATATTCACACGTGTCAAAAGGCTTTGAAGAGCCCAGGCAGATGCGCTGGTCCTCTGCCCCTGTGCCGAGGAGGGGCGCCCGGGCTCCTGAGCGTAAGCCTGGGCTTGAAGGAAGAGGAAGGGCTCTGGGAGGGAGGCATCCTGACAGCGGCTGCGGCTGGGGGTGTCCCAGGGCCACCGGTCCCGCCCTGGCAAAGACCCACGGTGGAAGGCTAGGGGCTCAAAGAGGGGAGACCTTGGTTCTCCTCCCTGCATGACCTGCGGTGGACCACACGACACGAAAGGACTGGCCCTAGCTGTGTGATTGTCTGTAAAACGGGAGAACACCGTTCAAGGCAGATGGAGGCGTTCGGACCCCAGCTTGGCTCGTTACTACCTCAGACATGATACTTGGCATTTCGGGGCTTTACTATCCTCATCTGTGAAAGAGTGTTCATATTGGGTTGGCTCACGAAAGCTCATTCAGGTTTTCACTAAGATGTTCTGGAAAAACCCAAATGAACGCTTTTGATCAACTCAAGAATAGAAACCATCTTATCAGGATTGCTCTGAGGGTCAAATGAGACACCACACATAAAGTGTGAAGATGGTGCATGGCCCGTGGGCATTACTGTGTAAGCGCTGGCTGTTGTATCGGTTACTGTTTGCTAGGTTTTGCTACGTGACAAGCATCCCCTTGGTCTCAATGGTTTATAGTAGCAAAAGCTTCTTTCTTTCTCACCTCATGGGGCAGTTGTGGGATGGTCTCAGCTCTTTTCCGTGCATCTTTTTTCCAGGATCCAGGCTGAAGAAGCAAGCCTGCATTGAAACATGCAGCTCTCAGGGCAGAGAGAACAGAGCAATGGCAGAACGCACACTGTGCCTCTGGTCGAGGAGGCGGATGTTACTTGTGCTCACATTTCAGTGGCCAAAGCAAGTCACATGACCTAGCCCGATGTTTCTGGAGGACATGGTGGTCATGACCGTGGCCGTGTGGGGGCCACGGGGATGTGGAGGTGGAGATGGTCGTCAGCCGGACATTCCGTCTCAGTTTGGTTTCAGGTTGTGGCAAAACGGGGGTGGTTTCAAACTTTGTTGTTAGCATGCCTCCCCTCCCCTCCCAGCACCCTTGCCCAGTTTGTCGGATCCCTCCCGACTCCTCCCGCTGCAGAGAAGACCTCGTGGGGTAAATTCACAAAAGGTGAAAGTCAGTGTTTGCTTGAGAGCAATGCTGAGAGTGGTGATCGGCACACTGTACGTGGTAGGCTTAGGTGCCAGCCAGAAGAAAGGCAGCTTTGCCAAGAAGGCTTCCTAGCGCCTGGGCAGACGTATAGGCCTGAAGAGGGTTTTATGTTAACTTCATGCCACGAGCTTTTTCTTAGCTATTTATTGTTTTCATCCATCTTAATTCTTTGGCCTGTGAGGGCCTCCCATTGCAGTGGCCTCTCTCACTGCAGAGCGCCGGCTCTGGGTGCATGCGCTCCAGAGCTCTGGCTCGGTAGTTGGACACACCGTCCAGCTGCTCCACGGCACGTGGAATCTTCTTGGGCCAGGGATTGAACCGGCGCCCCTTGCACTGCAAGGCAGACTCTTTACCCACTGGACCACCAGGGAAGCCTCCTGAAGAGGATTTTTTAAAAAATATTCATTTACTTACTCAGCTGAGTCTCAGTTGTGGTGTGTGGGATCTTCATTGTGGCTCATGCGATCTTTCAGTTTCTTTAGGTGTGGCATGCCGGATCTTTAACTGTGGCATGTGACCTTTAGTTGCAGCATGTGGGATGTAGTTTCCTGGCCAGGGATCGACCCTGGGCCCCTGCATCGGGCGCCTGGAGTCTCAGCCACTGGACCCCCGGGAACGTCCCCATGTCTGCAGAGGATCCGTGTGGCATGGTTCCACCCGGTGCCTCACCTGTCATCAATGGTGAGGCCTGATGGAAGAGTCACCTACTTGATTCTGCGTTGAACCATGAGCTGCATGGTCTCAACCAGAGAATGCGAGACTTGCGTTTGGGGTGGGGGACCTACGAAATGCACCTGTACATTCTTTAATTCCCCTCCTTGCGGCCTGGAATCTCGGGAGAGGGGCAGCCTTGCCCACCTAGGGGCTCTGTTCTGTGCTAGTCCTACCCGGTGCCTGCTCCCAACCCTGAGGCCGCTGCCCGCTGTGGGGCTGGAGCAAGTTCCTTGAACACGGGTCATGAGCCCTCACGAGGGAGGGTGTCTCCCACCCCACCCAGCCCATTTTCAGACCCAGGGAAGATCTGGTTCACGACTCTCGTGTTGGTGAACTGGAGGTGCTTGGTGGAGCTCGGCAGGAACTGCGGCAGTGACAACAGGGGCCACTGATGCGTGTCTCCTGTGATCAGCTGCTGCTGTGTAGAGCAGTTTGCACACATCACCCGGTTTCACTCTCATAGCCACCACATGGAGGCTGCTATTACCCCCATTATACAGGTGGGAAAACTGCAGCTCAGAGGAGTCTTGAGTCATCCATTTAGTAGTGGATGGAGTTGGGATTGGAATCTAGGTCTTCTGACTCTAAAGTAAAAGTGGAAGGCATGTTCTGGTGGTTAGGGTAGGGATAACATTGTAGTGACCTTCTTAATGATGCTGTGTTAGCCTGTAAACTAACAGTACAATCAATAGCTGTTACCGAGGAGACAGCTCTAGGTTCAGCACTGGTCGGGAGGTGTGGGGGGGGGGAGGGGCAAAGCTTCTGTATTAACACACGTGGTTCTTGTCACATATACAAACAAACGTCATTTTGTTTCATCCTTATGACACCCTTGCAATGTATGAATACTATAAATAATATATACAAAATTATATATTATAGACTACGTATTTTCTGAAGAGGAAATGGAGGTCCAGAAAGGTGTAGTGACTTGTCCAAGGTCTTAGAGCAAGTGGGCGGCAGAGCCAGGGTTGAACCTGGAGTTGGACGTGGTGTTGGTGGTGATGGACCCAGTGGCGACCCTGTGGTGAGGCCTGATGGAAGAGTCACCTACTTGATTCTGCGTTGAACCATGAGCTGCATGGTCTCAACCAGAGAATGCGAGACTTGCGTTTGGGGTGGGGGACCTACGAAATGCACCTGTACATTCTTTAATTCCCCTCCTTGCGGCCTGGAATCTCGGGAGAGGGGCAGCCTTGCCCACCTAGGGGCTCTGTTCTGTGCTAGTCCTACCCGGTGCCTGCTCCCAACCCTGAGGCCGCTGCCCGCTGTGGGGCTGGAGCAAGTTCCTTGAACACGGGTCATGAGCCCTCACGAGGGAGGGTGTCTCCCACCCCACCCAGCCCATTTTCAGACCCAGGGAAGATCTGGTTCACGACTCTCGTGTTGGTGAACTGGAGGTGCTTGGTGGAGCTCGGCAGGAACTGCGGCAGTGACAACAGGGGCCACTGATGCGTGTCTCCTGTGATCAGCTGCTGCTGTGTAGAGCAGTTTGCACACATCACCCGGTTTCACTCTCATAGCCACCACATGGAGGCTGCTATTACCCCCATTATACAGGTGGGAAAACTGCAGCTCAGAGGAGTCTTGAGTCATCCATTTAGTAGTGGATGGAGTTGGGATTGGAATCTAGGTCTTCTGACTCTAAAGTAAAAGTGGAAGGCATGTTCTGGTGGTTAGGGTAGGGATAACATTGTAGTGACCTTCTTAATGATGCTGTGTTAGCCTGTAAACTAACAGTACAATCAATAGCTGTTACCGAGGAGACAGCTCTAGGTTCAGCACTGGTCGGGAGGTGTGGGGGGGGGGAGGGGCAAAGCTTCTGTATTAACACACGTGGTTCTTGTCACATATACAAACAAACGTCATTTTGTTTCATCCTTATGACACCCTTGCAATGTATGAATACTATAAATAATATATACAAAATTATATATTATAGACTACGTATTTTCTGAAGAGGAAATGGAGGTCCAGAAAGGTGTAGTGACTTGTCCAAGGTCTTAGAGCAAGTGGGCGGCAGAGCCAGGGTTGAACCTGGAGTTGGACGTGGTGTTGGTGGTGATGGACCCAGTGGCGACCCTGTGGTCAGGACAGTGATGTAAGTGATTGCTCTCGGTGAGGGTCAAGGAGAGTAGGGGCCATAAGGAGACTCCCACTGCTTAGGCATGGCAGACGTTGTTTCTTCCCCATGGAATAGTCTGGAAGTGTGCAGTGAGAATTAGTGGACTTGTCTTACACTCTACACGTGGATCCAACTCAGGGCCCACCGTGGCTGCTCCGGCTCCCACCATCACATCTGCAGTCCAGCAGGGAGATGGTTAAGTGGGAAGTCGATTCCAGCTCATTCCTTTGCAGGCAGAACCTGAAGGTGGCAGAGTTATTTTCTCCTACATGGCATTGGCCAGAATCGAGCCAGCTGGCCACACCTTGCTCCAGGGGAGGGTGGGAACGGGGTGTTTTGTGGCATCTGTGGTGGGCATGGGATGCATCACCCAGATCCCCCTCCAGGCTTGCCCGTGGTCCTCAGTCCTCCCTGGAAATGGCTCCTGACTGAAGAGAGCTCTCTTGCTTGAGGTTACAGCCCCTCCCAGCGGGGGAGCATATAGGCCACGAATGGATGCTGTGGGCTCTCAAGGCGTGTCAAGGGTGGCCTCTTAGATAGAAAGCGGGACAGCCGTAGAGGACCATGCAGTCTTCAGAGGCCCGTGTGGGGTCACCAACGCCGTTGTTGAGCTGGCTCTGCATCCAGCTTCTCCCTCGGCCCAGTCCTGCTTCTTTTGCTTCCTTTTCACGGGTGCCCCACATAGCTTTGCCTGTGTGTGTGTGTGTGTTTATTTTCAAAACAGATCACAAATGTTGACCTCTTCTAGCCTGACCCACCCTGATCATACCCCTAGCTTCCTGGGAAGTCCCTCCCTGGTCTCCCGCCCTCGGCCTGTGCCACCTCTCCACGACATAGTGTCCAAAGCGCCCTTCAAAACCTACGTCAGATTTTGCTACTTCTGCTCAGAACAACACCCATTTCATCAGACAGAAAGCCCGAGTTCTGCTGAGGCCCAGAGGCCCTGCCTGAACCCCCCCCCCCCACACCCCCCATCAGGAGAGCCAGGGTTGAACCTGGAGTTGGACGTGGTGTTGGTGGTGATGGACCCAGTGGCGACCCTGTGGTCAGGACAGTGATGTAAGTGATTGCTCTCGGTGAGGGTCAAGGAGAGTAGGGGCCATAAGGAGACTCCCACTGCTTAGGCATGGCAGACGTTGTTTCTTCCCCATGGAATAGTCTGGAAGTGTGCAGTGAGAATTAGTGGACTTGTCTTACACTCTACACGTGGATCCAACTCAGGGCCCACCGTGGCTGCTCCGGCTCCCACCATCACATCTGCAGTCCAGCAGGGAGATGGTTAAGTGGGAAGTCGATTCCAGCTCATTCCTTTGCAGGCAGAACCTGAAGGTGGCAGAGTTATTTTCTCCTACATGGCATTGGCCAGAATCGAGCCAGCTGGCCACACCTTGCTCCAGGGGAGGGTGGGAACGGGGTGTTTTGTGGCATCTGTGGTGGGCATGGGATGCATCACCCAGATCCCCCTCCAGGCTTGCCCGTGGTCCTCAGTCCTCCCTGGAAATGGCTCCTGACTGAAGAGAGCTCTCTTGCTTGAGGTTACAGCCCCTCCCAGCGGGGGAGCATATAGGCCACGAATGGATGCTGTGGGCTCTCAAGGCGTGTCAAGGGTGGCCTCTTAGATAGAAAGCGGGACAGCCGTAGAGGACCATGCAGTCTTCAGAGGCCCGTGTGGGGTCACCAACGCCGTTGTTGAGCTGGCTCTGCATCCAGCTTCTCCCTCGGCCCAGTCCTGCTTCTTTTGCTTCCTTTTCACGGGTGCCCCACATAGCTTTGCCTGTGTGTGTGTGTGTGTTTATTTTCAAAACAGATCACAAATGTTGACCTCTTCTAGCCTGACCCACCCTGATCATACCCCTAGCTTCCTGGGAAGTCCCTCCCTGGTCTCCCGCCCTCGGCCTGTGCCACCTCTCCACGACATAGTGTCCAAAGCGCCCTTCAAAACCTACGTCAGATTTTGCTACTTCCCTGCTCAGAACAACACCCATTTCATCAGACAGAAAGCCCGAGTTCTGCTGAGGCCCAGAGGCCCTGCCTGATCTCCCTGACCGCGCTCCTCCCACTCCGCCTCTGCTCGCTCTGCCCCACCCATGCCGGTTGCCTTGCTGTTTCGCCAACATAGTAACCTGCACAGCCTACCGTAGGGCCTTTGCACAGGCTTCTTGCTTGGCCAGGAAGACACATCCACATGACTGGTTCCCTCACCTCCTCAGGTCTCTGCTCAAACATTACCTTCTCAGTCACACCCCTGGAGCTTTCTTCTGTCCCTAGCCACACCCTCCACCCCAAACACCCAGACTCCTTACCCTGCCTCTCTCCTGTTCCTCTCTGTAGCCTCTATCGAAATCTGGCCGGATGTGTCTTTTGCTGATTCACTTTATCTACCTGTCTCCCCACTAGAAGGAAATTTGTTTTCTTCTCTGCTCTATCTTCAGGACTTGGGATGGTGCTTAGTATGTAGTAAGTGTTCAATAAACACTTGTTAATGAACTTCTGGGTGTTTTCACATCCATGTTCCAGTGGGACACCAACACTGCTGAATGGATTTAAGATGCAGACACTACCCTGGCCCATATTCTGCAGTGGGGACAGGAGAAGGGCTCGGGCTGGAGGGCTGCTGTCCCAGGGCTGAGACCTGGGACAGTCATATGGGGGGACGTGAAGTTGGGCAGGTCAGTGCACCAAACTGAGCCTGCTTTCCTCACCTGTTGATGTGACAAGAAGGATCCATCCTGAAGGAGGATGGTCCCAAGCTTCTTAATAAACGGATAATATAGGGGTTTCCCTGGTGGCTTAGGTGGTAAAGAATTTGAGTGCAGTGCAGGAGACCTGGATTTGATCCCTGGGTCAGGAAGATCCCCTGGAGAAGGAAATGGCAACCTACTCCAGTATTCTTCCCTGGAGAATTCCATGGACAGAGGAACCGAGCGGGCTACAGTCAATGGAGTCCCAAAAGAGTCGGACATGACTGAGTGACTAATTTCACGTTCTCTAGGCTCGTCCACATGAAGATCCATGAGCCAAGGGAGAAAGGATTGATTCATCGTCATACAGGCTTCCCTGGTGGCCCAGTGGTTAAGACTCTGCGCTTCTACGGCAGGGGGCACGGGTTCGATCCTAGGTGGGAACTAAGATCCCACGTGCCAGGTAGCTTGGCAAAACAACAGACAAACCCCCTCCCCTCAAACTGTCAGTAACCCGTAGCTACTAGGATCTGGCCATTCCTACTGAGAATCCCTCAGCCCCTTGAGATCTATGGTATCCATGACTTAGAAGGAGGAGGCAGGGGTAGGGGCTGGCCGAGGGCTGGGCAGGGAGCCGGGTAGAAGCTGCCTTGTCCCAGGCCTCCTGCACCCCCGCATCGGCCTCTGGTCTAGAGGGAGGCCTGCGAGTCTGTGTGTGCATGTTCAGTCGTGTCTGACTCTTTGTGACCCCATGGACTGTAACCCACCAGGCTCCTCTGTCCATGGGATTTCCAGGCAAAAATGCTGGAGTGGGTTGCCATTTCCTTCTCCAGGGGATCTTCCCAACCCTGGGCTCGAGCCCGTCTCTTGAGTCTCCTGCATTGCAGGCTGATTCTTTATTGCTTGAGCCATCACAGGAAGGAAGTTGACCAGACCCTTTCAGAGCCTAACTCAGCCACATCCACCAGGGGTGTGAAAAGAGCCCCCCTACCCCAACTACCACTGTAGACAGGGTAATTCAGGACCCAAGGCGAAGAAGGAGCCTGCCACAGGAAAGGCAAGAGTGCTGAGCTGGGCACAGAGACCAATTCCTAGCTGGCCGTTAGCTTCTGTGCCCTTGGGGATCCCTCCTCCCCAGGGCCTCAGTCTCCCTATCTGTACAATGGGGGACTGCGCCTCTCCACTCTAAGCCTGCTTCTCTCTCAGATCCGCAGGCGTGGGCACGGTGGGACAGGAGTGTGGTGCCAGAGCCGGCCAGGGCCACCTTCTCGCCCACCAGCGGCCTCCCTCACAGCTCGCACTCCCCAGCGGTGTCTGACCTGGGACGCCCCACCGCTGCAGTCCCTTCACGGGGTGTCAGGTGGGTGCGTCCGTGTGGGGGAAGACGTGATCTGTACAGGGGGTTTCCTGTCCTGGGCAGGACTCAACTTGTCTCCCATCACTTCATCCCAAGAATTGGGGAATCTGCGCTTCTACGGCAGGGGCACGGTTCGATCCTAGGTGGGAACTAAGATCCCCCGTGCCAGGTAGCTTGGCAAAACAACAGACAAACCCCCTCCCCTCAAACTGTCAGTAACCCGTAGCTACTAGGATCTGGCCATTCCTACTGAGAATCCCTCAGCCCCTTGAGATCTATGGTATCCATGACTTAGAAGGAGGAGGCAGGGGTAGGGGCTGGCCGAGGGCTGGGCAGGGAGCCGGGTAGAAGCTGCCTTGTCCCAGGCCTCCTGCACCCCCGCATCGGCCTCTGGTCTAGAGGGAGGCCTGCGAGTCTGTGTGTGCATGTTCAGTCGTGTCTGACTCTTTGTGACCCCATGGACTGTAACCCACCAGGCTCCTCTGTCCATGGGATTTCCAGGCAAAAATGCTGGAGTGGGTTGCCATTTCCTTCTCCAGGGGATCTTCCCAACCCTGGGCTCGAGCCCGTCTCTTGAGTCTCCTGCATTGCAGGCTGATTCTTTATTGCTTGAGCCATCACAGGAAGGAAGTTGACCAGACCCTTTCAGAGCCTAACTCAGCCACATCCACCAGGGGTGTGAAAAGAGCCCCCCTACCCCAACTACCACTGTAGACAGGGTAATTCAGGACCCAAGGCGAAGAAGGAGCCTGCCACAGGAAAGGCAAGAGTGCTGAGCTGGGCACAGAGACCAATTCCTAGCTGGCCGTTAGCTTCTGTGCCCTTGGGGATCCCTCCTCCCCAGGGCCTCAGTCTCCCTATCTGTACAATGGGGGACTGCGCCTCTCCACTCTAAGCCTGCTTCTCTCTCAGATCCCGCAGGCGTGGGCACGGTGGGACAGGAGTGTGGTGCCAGAGCCGGCCAGGGCCACCTTCTCGCCCACCAGCGGCCTCCCTCACAGCTCGCACTCCCCAGCGGTGTCTGACCTGGGACGCCCCACCGCTGCAGTCCCTTCACGGGGTGTCAGGTGGGTGCGTCCGTGTGGGGGAAGACGTGATCTGTACAGGGGGTTTCCTGTCCTGGGCAGGACTCAACTTGTCTCCCATCACTTCATCCCAAGAATTTGAGAATACTCCCTATGGGAAGTGGCTGTGCCCTATTCCCCGGGCGACCAATGGATCTCATCATTCTCTCACTCAGGGACCCCAATTTGGGTGCAGAGCTTTTGAGAAGGCTCTGACCAAGAGCCCCGTTCTAGGCCATGGGGTTGAGGCGGGGCTTCCTGTCACCTCAGCTTGTTCTCGGGATCTCAGGTCCTTCCAGAAAGTCAGCTGAGGGCCGGGCAAGCTCTCTGAAGGGCAGTTCCAGAAGCTGGCAGCAGATGGTGCTGTTGACCCCATTCCAGGGCAAGAGGAGAGCGGGGAGTCTCTCCTGCTCCCAGCTACAGGGCCTGGCTGGGCTGCTGGGCCTGGGGTCCCCTCTCCTGGGAGGCCACCCTCTCAGGCACACCCTCCACGGCCCGTCACTTACCCCAAGGAAGTGCAAACTCACACACAGGACAGTGCACACAGGACGAAAGAGGCTGTTCGCCTCTGTCCTTTGTTCCCTGGCTCAGTCTTGTGAACCCAGCCTCACACCAGGCTTCTCTGTCCTTCACTGTCTCCCAGAGTTTGCTCAAACTCATGTCCATCGAATCGGTGATGCCATCCAATCATCTCGTCCTCCTAATGTCCTCCTCTTACAGATGAGGAAACTGAGGGTCAGAGAGGTCGAGGAACTTGGTTGTGGTTGAACAGCAAGGGCTGGTGGACCTGGGTCTTGAGCTAAAGTTCAGCCTTAAGACTTACTGTGGATCTCCTCTGCTCCAAGCAGCCTTGGCTGGCGGGCTGTGAGGGTGGTAAATGTCAGGTCACGAGCCTGGGATAGCCAGAGGACAGGTTCAAAGTCAAGGATAGGATAAGGGAAAGGAGTCACGGACTCTCATGGTCAAAGGAGGACGCTCAAGGCAATGGAAAATTCCTGGCTCTGGGGCAAGTGTGGCCTGGAAGGGTGGGCCTCAGCCCACAGCAAGGCGTCAGCTTCTGGGAGCCTCAGTTTCCCTGCGTGCTGGCCCCCTCTAGGTGCAAGAAGCCTTGTTCGGCACCGCCTACCCCCTTTCATGCAGCAAATGTTTCTTGAGCACCTGCTCACGAGTACCTCGTGAGGTTCTAGACGCTGGATATACAGCAAGGTAGACATGGTCTGTACACTCAGAACCAAGTTTCATGAGAGACAAGAGAGAAAAAAAGGTAGCATGAAAGAGACCCATTCAGACTGAGGTGAGCGCCGAGAAGAATGGAACAGGCGATGTGACAGGCAGCAGCTGGGCCGCTCTGCACAGCGTGGTCAGGGAGGGCGCCTCCAGGGGACAGTCCTGGGGCTGAGGAACCGAGCCGAGCGGGCAGCAGGGGCTTGACTGATGCAGGCTGTGGGATGCTGGAGGACGGAGCAGGGAGCTGCAGTCCACGGCGAGCACTTGGGATTTTATTCTCAGAACAACAGGGAAACCCCGGAGAGGTTTGAGCAGGACAGAGTTAAGCGGATTTGCCTTTTAAAACTGGCCCAGGACTTCCCTGGTGGTCCAGTGGTTCCGAATCAATGCAGGGGATGCAGGTTCACTCCCTGGTTCGGAAAGATTTCACACGTTGCAGAGCAACAAAGCCCATGTGCCACAACTGCTGAGCCTGTGCTCTAGAGCCCGTGCTCTGTAACAAGAGAAGCCACTGAATCGAGAAGCCTGTGCACCACAGCCAGAGAACGCCTGCGCAGCAATGATAAATAGCCAATGAATAAATAAATAAAATTAATATAAAAAATTTATTTCAAAAGCTGGCACAGTGCAATGCAGAGAATGTTCCATGGGAGCTGATGATTCCACAGAACAGCACTTGCATATCTGCAGCAGAGAGTGTCTGGACCTCTTACTGCGCCCAGAGGTTGGGAGCGCAGGTGGCCTGGGAAGTCGTGGCTTGAATTTGGATCCCAGAGCAAGCCTTCCTCCCGTTCTCTTCCTTCCCATCAGTCCCGTATGTCCTGTGGGTTCTAGCTTTTTCCCTGAGCTGGAAATTGTCTTATACCTAGAGCTATTTGCTTCCCCATTATCAATCTTGGGAGTGCGGTCTGTGGGTGCAGCCTCTATTCTGGCACAGAGTTCAAATCTCAGCTTGAAAGAATAGAAGCACCCTATGACCCAGCAACCCCACTCTTAGGCTTATTCCCTGATGAAATCAAAATTGAAAGAGGCACCTGTACCCCAATGTTCATTGCAACTCTCTATACAATAGCTAGAACATGGAAGCAACCTAGATGTCCGTTGACGAAGGAATGGATACAAAAGCTCTGGTACATATATGCAATGGAGTACTACTCAGCTGTTAAAAGAAATGCAGAAGAATCAGCCCTAATGAGGTGGCTGGATCTAGAACCTATCATAAAAAGTGAAGTCAGTCAAAAAGAGAAAGACAAGTACAGTATACTAACACATATATATGGAATCTAGTAGGATCGTACTGATGAATACGCATGTATAGCATTGATGGAAAAACAATCATAGAGAACAGACTTACGGACATTGGGGAGAGGGAAGAGTGGGTGAGAGATATGGAAAGAGTAACATGGAGCCCTATACTAGCATATGTAAGAGATAACTATTGTCAGTGCACTGTGGGTTAAGGGATCTTACACGGGAGCTATGTGATGGCCTGGAGGGATGGAACGGGGGGATGGGATATACATGTGACTAATCTGGGATTATACATATCTATGAACAACAAAACTCTGTAAAAGCAAAATAAAAAAATAATGGAAAAAAAATCTCAGCTTGTTTCTTATTGGCAGAATGGCTTTGGTCAGGTTACTGCTCTGAGACCTCAGTTCCCCTGTCTATGAAATGGGGATGAGGGTGTTTCTTAGAGCATCAGACGGTGCTGAGGGTTAGACGGGATGGAGCAGGCAAAGGGCTCGGTGCAGTGGCCGGCAGGCGATCGGCAGAGCTGCAGTGGCTTTCGCTGTGGCTGTGGTGTTGATTCCTTAGCTACCTGAGTACCCAGCACGGGCCCCTTGACGGGCTAAACTGCAGTTTCTCCACCTGTGGAATCAGATCCAGTTTGAAGGTACAGCCAGAAACCCACATGAGATGTGGGAAAGCGCATGGCAGAGGAGGTGTTTGGAAAACGTGACTTCAAGGTGCTGCCTTAGCCCAGGCTTCCTTCAGGGGCAGGCACCAGCCTAGCTCTGCAGAGCGGCGGCTCCCGGGAGCAGGGCCAGGAGGGTGTCAGCTTAGCACAAGGTCCCGAGACCCTTCTCTGCCTCCCTTGGCCTCTTCCTCCACCTCTCCCCCTCCGGCCTCTGCCTCCACCCAGGAGGTGGGTCTTGCGCCTTTCTCTGGAGTCTCTCCCCTTCTCCTGATTCGCATGTTTAAAACGTATTTGTAGATGCATCTTGCACCTAAGGCCCAGCTTCCATCCCTTCCTCCCTGCCGCTCTCAGAGCTGAGCTGTCTGAGTGCAGAGGAGCCCAGAAAACCCATCCACTGGCTTCTCCATGCCAGTATCTTCTGAGATGCTCGGCTCTTATTTGGGGGTGTCGGGGTTTTGAATCTCCCCATCTCTGCCTGTGCTCATGGGCTCTGCTCACTCCTTGGCGGCTGGGTGATGCTTTCAGATCACAGGCCTGACATTTGGAGTTTGTGTCTCCACGCCAGGCAGGCACCAGCCCAAGCAATCGATTCTCTCTGCATAATCGCCGAGCACCGTCCATAGCCCTTCATCAGCTCCCATCAGCCCTTCGGGCTGCTTCCTCTGGGCCTCATGCTGGGTTGCCCATGCCCTCTCTTCTGAGCCTGGGTGCTTTCTTTCCAGATTCTAGAAAGAGCCACCCCCTGCTCCATACCCCATCCTCCTTCTACTCCCCATGAGGCAAGGAGGGCTGTCTCAATTCTTAGTTCCCTCCCCCTTCCTCTGTGTCATCTTACACCAGCCACACTGTGTTCCTTTCAGCTCCTCTAAGAGGAATTGCCATCCAGCCCCAGGGCCTTTGCACATGCTGTGTCCGTCACCAGATCTTCTTCCCAGTAGCCCCAGTGCGAACTCCCTTTTTTACCTAGCTCAGTCCCACTTGGCCTTCAGGTCACAGCTTAACTGTTACTTCCTTCAGGAAACCCTCTTGGATTTCCTGGGCTAGGTTAGGTTATTCCATTCAATTCCTTTTTATTTTTTTTTCCCAACTCATTTTTGCACTCAGCTCACCTCTTTGGTGCTCTATTCCTCCTGGAATGATTTATCTGACATCTGTCCTCCCAACTCCATTTGAGGGGGCCCTTCCCTCTGTTTTGTTTGCTCCTGTATCTCTTTGACTCCCATGATGCTGCTCAATCAATGTCGACTGAATTGCATAAATGATTGAGTGAGTAGGGATCAAATGCAGTCAAACAACGGCCTGAATTTGGTGTCATGAAAAGTGTTCTTCCGTGATCTTGGGGAAAATGCTCCTCTCCAGGCCACTCTTCGTATAAGGAGGTGGCCTGGGTGGGGCGGGATGGAGAGGTCCTGATGATGGGAGCGGACGTGGCTCCTTGAGGCCAGGGTCCAGGCGTCCTCCTCTATCCTAGGCTGATGCCCATTAAGCTGAACCTACCGACAGTGCTGGGGCTGCTGGTGGTGCTGGAGGTGTGATGGGAGGTTCACGGTGATAGGTCTTGGCAGGGATGGCGCTGGTGGGGGCAGTGAGGGTGAGATTGATGCCGATGTGGGTTCCCTTTTTGGCCGTGAGAAACGATGGCGGTTTTGCTGCAGTTTTGGAGGGATGGAATAAAGTGTGTTTTAGAAGATGGACTTAGGAGTTAGACAAGTCTGCGTTCCTCCCCTGTTTCTAGTACTTCAGAGATTTAAGAAACTCTTCAGAGTTTCAGCTTCCTTATCTATAAAATGGGTACAAACCTAGACAGCATATTAAAAAGCAAAGACATCGCCTTGCCAGCAAAGGTCTGTACAGTCAAAGCTGTGGTTTTTTCCAGTAGTCATATACAGATGTGAGAGCTGGACCATGAAGAAGGCTGAGCGCTGAAGAATTGATGCTTTTGAACTATGGTGCTGGAGAAGACTCCTGAGAGTCCCTTGACAGGAAGGAGATCAGACCAGTCCATCCTAAAGGAAACTAACCCTGAATATTCACAGGAAGGACTGACGTTGATGCTGAAGCTCCAATACTTGGCCACCTGATGCGAAGAGACAACTCACTGGAAAAGAGCCTGATGCTGGGAAAATAGAAGGAGAAGGAGACAACGGAACGCATTCAATTCCTTTTTATTTTTTTTTCCCAACTCATTTTTGCACTCAGCTCACCTCTTTGGTGCTCTATTCCTCCTGGAATGATTTATCTGACATCTGTCCTCCCAACTCCATTTGAGGGGGCCCTTCCCTCTGTTTTGTTTGCTCCTGTATCTCTTTGACTCCCATGATGCTGCTCAATCAATGTCGACTGAATTGCATAAATGATTGAGTGAGTAGGGATCAAATGCAGTCAAACAACGGCCTGAATTTGGTGTCATGAAAAGTGTTCTTCCGTGATCTTGGGGAAAATGCTCCTCTCCAGGCCACTCTTCGTATAAGGAGGTGGCCTGGGTGGGGCGGGATGGAGAGGTCCTGATGATGGGAGCGGACGTGGCTCCTTGAGGCCAGGGTCCAGGCGTCCTCCTCTATCCTAGGCTGATGCCCATTAAGCTGAACCTACCGACAGTGCTGGGGCTGCTGGTGGTGCTGGAGGTGTGATGGGAGGTTCACGGTGATAGGTCTTGGCAGGGATGGCGCTGGTGGGGGCAGTGAGGGTGAGATTGATGCCGATGTGGGTTCCCTTTTTGGCCGTGAGAAACGATGGCGGTTTTGCTGCAGTTTTGGAGGGATGGAATAAAGTGTGTTTTAGAAGATGGACTTAGGAGTTAGACAAGTCTGCGTTCCTCCCCTGTTTCTAGTACTTCAGAGATTTAAGAAACTCTTCAGAGTTTCAGCTTCCTTATCTATAAAATGGGTACAAACCTAGACAGCATATTAAAAAGCAAAGACATCGCCTTGCCAGCAAAGGTCTGTACAGTCAAAGCTGTGGTTTTTTCCAGTAGTCATATACAGATGTGAGAGCTGGACCATGAAGAAGGCTGAGCGCTGAAGAATTGATGCTTTTGAACTATGGTGCTGGAGAAGACTCCTGAGAGTCCCTTGACAGGAAGGAGATCAGACCAGTCCATCCTAAAGGAAACTAACCCTGAATATTCACAGGAAGGACTGACGTTGATGCTGAAGCTCCAATACTTGGCCACCTGATGCGAAGAGACAACTCACTGGAAAAGAGCCTGATGCTGGGAAAATAGAAGGAGAAGGAGACAACGGAAGACGAGATGGTTGGATGGCATCACTGACTCAATGGGCATGAGCTTGAGCAGGCTCTGGGAAATGGTGGAGGACAGGGAAGCCTGGTGAGCTGCCGTCCGTTGGGTCAGAAAGAATCCGACACAACTCAGCAACTGAACAACAGCGACAACTCAACAGAATGGACACAACCCCTGCACCCACCCCACAGGCGCAGGGCTGGCACCAGGCTTGTTGTGATGATTGAGTGAGCGCGTGCGTGGAAAGCTCTCAGCACAGGTGAGGTTTGGGGCAGACATGTGTGGAAGGACGGTACGGCGACACAGCCTTGTGGCAGCCTCTGGGGTGTTGCCCTTGCCGAGGACGATGAGGGTAGTGTTTGTAACGCAAGTGATGAGCATGGCCACCTTGGCGCCCTTCCTGCTGCAGGTGGAGCTGGTGGCGGTGAAGTGGAGGCGCTGCTGACAGAGGGGCCTGCACGTTACTAACTTAACCTGTCAGTTAAAGACACAGTGATGCCTTTTGTGCCAGACCACTTTGGGATGAAAAGAAATAGAACCCTTGATGTTCATGCAAAGTCAGTTCAGTCGTGGCTGACTCTTTGGGACCCACGGACTGTAGCCGCCAGGCTCCTCTGTCCGTGGGATTCTCCAGGCCAGAACACTGGAGTGGGTTGCCATGTCCTCCTCCAGGGGATCTTCCTGATCTGGGGGTCAAATGCTCCTGCATTGGCAGGTGGGCTCCTGACCACCAGCACCACCTGGGAAGCCCCATTTTCAGGTGTTATCGATAAAGTAGCAACCACACACGCCCAGATGGTACAAAACAAGGTGACAGGTGACCAGATGTCAAGTGCATGTTTTCTGTCAGAGGAGAGGCGGGAGACGGAGGATCAGAATGGCGCCAAGCGGGAGGGGTTTCCAGGGCAGGAAAGGCGTGATGCTCGGAGGCTCAGGAAATGGCAGGAGGCAGGAAGGAGAGGGGCCGCAGGGGGAGGAAGAGAGAGGAGGCTGCAGAGACAGAAGCTGTGGCCAGGGAGGAAGGGTGACAGTGCCCGGTGTCTACACGATGTGCCGGGTCCCGCGCGGGAGTCCCCGTCTCCCGCCTGGAGCCCTGGTTCCAGTCCCAGCCCTCCCGCGATCCTCTGTGTGACCTAGGGCCAGCTCTTTTCCTCGAAACCATCCCTGGATTCCCCAGACTCCAAAGAGATTTAGCTCTCGTTTTAGAGATGGGCGCGCTGGGTACCCTTGGACTCCATCTAGAATGCAGGCGGTGACCTTGCCGAAGGTGCCCTTGAGGCATCAGAATCGCGCGTGTCACGGCAGGGTTGAGTCTATTTGTGAGGAATCATACTAGGCTGTCTGAGCACTCCTCCCTTCCTCCCCGCTGGTGTTGAAAAATGCATCTGCAGCTGCATCTTGGGCTGCTAGCCTCCCTCTCTGCGCTGCCTGATCTCTGGGGCTGAGCTCTCAGCCTGCACCAGAGCCTCCCAAAGTGTATCTGCCCGGCCCCTCTGCAGCCATGCTCCCGTTCTGATGTTCACGTCCAAGATGTGAGTCACAACCAGAGAGGGCAGTGCCTTGCCTAATGCCGCACAGCCATGGGAGGCAGAGCAGCGGCTTAAGGGCACAGGCGAAAGCTGTGGTGTGAGCCTCGCCTCACCCAGGGCTCTTCCCACACCGGATTGACCGCGGGGTGGGCAGCGGGTGAGGACTGGGACAATGGGGCAGCAGGGAACCCCTCTCTAGCAGACGCTTCGGTGGAATGAAGCCTGTGAACTTCAGCGCTCGAAAGGCCTGGGTTTGAACCCCAGTTCTGAATCTTATGGACTGTGTGATACCAGGCAGTCCACTCAGTTTCTCTGCGCCTCAGTTTCCTTGTCTGTAAAAGGGAGGTGATAATGATAAGACCTACCTAAGTCAGAGGATTCTTGCAAGGATTAAATAAGTTCGCATAAGCCCCTAGGACACAGCTGTCCCGTGGTCAAGGTAACCAGTGTTCTGTGCCCATCTTCAGCCATTCTCATTCTTCACAGGCGGGAAAACCGAGGCTTAGTGAAGGGAGGCGGGAGACTCTCCGGCCAGGTTCCACACCCCGTGAGCTGGTTCCACACCCCGTGAGCTGCCTTGGCAGAGAGATGTGCAGGGTGGCTCTGGAGAGCCGGCGGTGGGTGGGGGGTCTGGAGGGGAGTGGGAAGCAGCGAGCCTGACATAAGGCCCTCAAGAATGTGATCTGCTTCCTGCGGAGCTCCTGGGAGCTTGGTCATCCTGAGGCGGCTGGGACGCGGGCAGGCAGCTGTGCCGGGTAGGGTGGGGGTGAGGGGGGCTGGGGGAGGCTCCGGACCCTGGCCCCCTCCTCTGCTTTTCCTGCAGGGGTGGGGGCGGCGGTCCAATTAACTCTGCAGGACTGGGGTCAGGAGTTGGGAGAGGAAGGCTGGCGGTGGTGGGGACTCGGCCAGGTCTGAGCTAGGCCTGTGGTGAGCCCACCCGGGTAGCCTGTCCCCAGGTGTGGCCAGCTGGCCCTCCCGGGGAGGTGCTGGGAGACAAAACTTCTGAGCGAGACAAAGGAGGAGGGGAACGGCTGGAAGGCCCCTTGGGCATCCTCTAGCCCAACCCCTCCGCTTTACGGAAGGGGAAAGTGACCGGGAGGCCCAGAGAGGAGCAGCAACCGGCTCAAGGTCACACAGAAGTCAGTGAAACTGCACAGGGAATAGGCCCGAGGCCCCCTGGCTGCAAGGCTGAGAAACTCTCCCCTGCCCGAGTGGCGCTCTGCCTCCACCCTGCCTCAGGGCCGGAGTGCACTTGGATGGTGGGTGTGGGGCCTTGGACTCAGCTTGGCTACCCCTGTGAGTCACATGTCCACCGCAACTGAGCTGCGTCTAGAAGGAGGACGTGCCAGCCAGGGGAGTGGGCAGGGAGTGAATTCCGGCAGGAGGTGCAGTGAGCTGAGTCAGGGAGGCTAGGAATCGTGATCATGATGGCACGGGAAACATTTTGTCCCTTTTGCTTTCATACATAGTTTCTAGTTATTTTGTTTCTATTTTACAGTATTTTATGCTTGACCGAGCCCTTCACATCCTTCATCTGTGAGTAGATGTTCTCACTCCCATGTTACAGATGTGGACATCGAACCTCAGAACGGAAGCTCTTGATTTAGTCACTTGGTGACTAGTAACAGCCTCAAACCTTTACAGACGTGCTGAATACAGCAGGCTTCCCAGGTGGCGCTGGTGGTAAAGAACCTGCCTGCAATGCCAGTGACTTGATGAGACGAGGGTTCGATCCCTAGGTTGGGAAGATCTCCTGGAGGAGGGCATGGCAACCCACTCCAATACTGGCTGCCTAGAGAGCTCCATGGACAGAGGAGCCTGGTGGGCTACAGACTACAGGGTTGCAAAGAATTAGACAGGACTGAAGCGACTTAGCACACACATGTGACCAAGATCGTTGGGAGCCAAAATGTCGACTATTTCCTCTTTCTCAGCCTACCTGACTTTCTGACACTGACTCCCAGACTAGAACGTCTTTCCTGTTGCACTGGTGCCCTGGGACTCCTGTTTCTCCATGAATATTTAAATTATGGACTTGTTACTGTGTATTGGGTAGCCTGCGAGGCCCAGAGGCGAACAAAAGGCAAACAAAAATAAGACTCGGCCTTCAGGGCGCTAAACAAGGAAAGTGGGTAAGGTAAGAGAGGTGGACAAAAGGTTTTAACAAGCTGGGCAGCTCTTAGTGAGCACCTACTCTGTGGTAGGTACGTTGCAAACCTTGCTACATTGAATCCTCATGGAATCAGTCACTGTTGGAGGGAGGAAGGGATAAATCCTCACAAACTCCCAGCACAGTGGGGGCTTGCCTCCTGGTGAGATCGAGGGAAGGGGAGGCGTGCTGAGGATGGATGGCGCCTTGGCCGAAGGCACACAGCTGCTGAGAGGCTGGAGTCAAACTGAGGTCTGTCTACTCCCAAATCTGACTTTATGAGAGAGTGGGAGGTCAAGTCTGATTGGAATGGGGAGGAGGCAACTGAGCGGAGTCTTGGGGCAGAACGCTATGGTCTTCCCAGGAGTCATGTACAAGTGCGAGAGCTGGACCATGAAGAAGGCTGAGCGCCAGAGCATCGACGCTTTCCAACTGAGGAGCTGGAAAAGGCTCTCGAGAGACCCTTGGACAGCAAGCAGATCCAACCAGTCCATCCTGAAGGAAATCAGAACGGAAGCTCTTGGTTTAGTCACTTGGTGACTAGTAACAGCCTCAAACCTTTACAGACGTGCTGAATACAGCAGGCTTCCCAGGTGGCGCTGGTGGTAAAGAACCTGCCTGCAATGCCAGTGACTTGATGAGACGAGGGTTCGATCCCTAGGTTGGGAAGATCTCCTGGAGGAGGGCATGGCAACCCACTCCAATACTGGCTGCCTAGAGAGCTCCATGGACAGAGGAGCCTGGTGGGCTACAGACTACAGGGTTGCAAAGAATTAGACAGGACTGAAGCGACTTAGCACACACATGTGACCAAGATCGTTGGGAGCCAAAATGTCGACTATTTCCTCTTTCTCAGCCTACCTGACTTTCTGACACTGACTCCCAGACTAGAACGTCTTTCCTGTTGCACTGGTGCCCTGGGACTCCTGTTTCTCCATGAATATTTAAATTATGGACTTGTTACTGTGTATTGGGTAGCCTGCGAGGCCCAGAGGCGAACAAAAGGCAAACAAAAATAAGACTCGGCCTTCAGGGCGCTAAACAAGGAAAGTGGGTAAGGTAAGAGAGGTGGACAAAAGGTTTTAACAAGCTGGGCAGCTCTTAGTGAGCACCTACTCTGTGGTAGGTACGTTGCAAACCTTGCTACATTGAATCCTCATGGAATCAGTCACTGTTGGAGGGAGGAAGGGATAAATCCTCACAAACTCCCAGCACAGTGGGGGCTTGCCTCCTGGTGAGATCGAGGGAAGGGGAGGCGTGCTGAGGATGGATGGCGCCTTGGCCGAAGGCACACAGCTGCTGAGAGGCTGGAGTCAAACTGAGGTCTGTCTACTCCCAAATCTGACTTTATGAGAGAGTGGGAGGTCAAGTCTGATTGGAATGGGGAGGAGGCAACTGAGCGGAGTCTTGGGGCAGAACGCTATGGTCTTCCCAGGAGTCATGTACAAGTGCGAGAGCTGGACCATGAAGAAGGCTGAGCGCCAGAGCATCGACGCTTTCCAACTGAGGAGCTGGAAAAGGCTCTCGAGAGACCCTTGGACAGCAAGCAGATCCAACCAGTCCATCCTGAAGGAAATCAACCCGGAAGACTCATCGGAAGCACTGACGCTAAGCTCCAGTCTTTTGGCCGCCTGGTAGAACGAGCTGACTCACTGGGAAAGACCCCGGTGCTGGGAAAGCCTGAGGGCGGAAGGAGAAGCGGGTGGCAGAGGAGGATGGCATCACTGGGTCAATGCCCATGAGTCTGAGCACGCTCTGGGAGCTGGGGAAGGACAGAGAAGCCTGGTGTGTCGCTGTTCACGGAGCGGCAGAGTCGCACACAGTGACTTAGCACCACTGATGAGGAGGGGAAGGCGTGGACCAGGGGCAGCGGGTGGGGAGGCGATTTCTGGCAGGCGCCCAGCGAGCTGGGGTGAGGAGGCAGGGAAGACTGGGACGGTCATGGTGAGAGAGCGGCCTTCCTGGGGTACTTAGAGGAGGAAGAAAGATGAGGAGAGGGACAGTGACCTGGCCAGATCCTTGTCACTTGTTTTAGCACCATGGCGACACAGTAGGGTGACCAAGAGTCCTGGGGTTGACGTTGAACCCCAGAAACGTCCTAGCAAATCGGTCCAGATGTTGGCAGTGGGGCTGGCCAGGAGGGATCTTCTCCGAGCTCAGTGACCCTCCAGAGGTTTGGGGGAGTGGAGAGGACAGTGTGAACGGAGAAAATAGGAGACTTCACTCTGCCAGGCCAGGAAGCCGCAGCCTCGGCGCTCTGAACAAGAGCTGGTAGGCGCTGTGGGTTTGGGAGGTGCTGGACCTGAGTTCCGATCCTGCCATTTCTGGACTGTGGTCTTGGTGTGCCAGATGGCTCTGAGTCTAGAAACTCCTGTTATGATGAGAACTAAAGATCTTAACGAATGTGATGAGGCCAGCACCATGGTGATCTTTAAACACAGTCAAGATGAGTGTGGAAGCCCACTCCTCCCCTGACCCACGGGAACTGCTGACCTTGAGAGGCTGCAGACAGACTGGCTTGCCTGAGAGGCCGGGCTGCTCCTGTCAGTGGGTGAAACGGTTGGGCAGGGCTCTGGGGAGCTATGCACCCTGAGCAGTTTTAAAAGAGAGGCGAGAAAGGTGGATGTCAATAGGGAGTCTCTCACAGCTACGGGACAAGAACCCCCTCACCTCCCCAAATAAAACACCCAAGGTTCCCTAGGTGGCCAGTCGTCAAACCCTCTCTGAGCACCTGACTGGAGACATCTGGGGGACCTTCTGAGATTGGGGTGGGGAGAGCGGGGTTGGGGGATGGATCCGTCCGGGGTATATGAGGCAGAGAAGACTGTTAACTGACAAGTTAATGAGGGAGAAAAGCTTCACTGACCTGGTCAAGGTCAAGGTCAGAGCACGTCATGGAGTGAGTTCCAGGTTGAAAGATGATGAGGCCTGGGAGCAGAAAGCTGAGATCTGGCCTTGGCTCTGAACAAGACTGCTGTGTAAACCTGGGCAAGCCCCTTGCCCTCTCTGAGCCTCTGCGACATGAGTGAAGAGGCTCTATCAACCATTCTGGCTTTCTAGGCTTTGGTGGGGGTGGTCACCTGTCTCTCCCAAGAGCGAATGATCAGGAGGACACCTCGAGGCGAGAGGGGGAGTGCCCCGCCTCCCCTCCTGGAGCCTGGGAACAGCAGGAGGTCTGATCGGCTGTTGACACTCCCCTGGGTCCAGGGGCTTGGGTTTCTCCTGGCCCGTGTGATCCTCGGCAGGCTTACGCGGGGGAGAGCACTTGCTCCATGTCACTCTGAGATGGATTAGGGACCCGGGGGCCAGGGGGTTGGGGGGTTGCTTAGAAGAGAGGCGCTGGGGGCAGGGCTGAGGGGCAGCTGCTGGCTGAGAGCTCTACCTTCTTGTGCGTTTGTGGGGAATGTGCTCAGAAAGCTAGACTAGACTCTGCAGCTAACAATCACCCATACAGTCAACAGATGCTAACTGAGCACCTGCTGTGTGCCGGGGTGAATAGGAAACCAGCAGGCTGCACCATTTCACCATTATTACCCCCATTTAACAGAGGGGGGAGTGAGGCTCAGGGAGGGGAGAGGACTCACCAAGGTTGTTAGGTGATGATGGGATTTGAATCAGGGCAGCCAGACTCTGAAACCCGCACATTCAAATCACTGTAGATGGTGACTGCAGCCATGAAATGAAAAGATGGTTGCTCCTTGAAAGAAAAGCTCTGACAAACTTAAGACAGCAGATTAAAAAGCACATCGCTTTGCCAACAAAGGTCCAGGTAGTCGAAGCTATGATTTTTCCAGTCATCACGTACGGATGTGAGTATTGGATCATAAAGAAGACTGAGCACCAAAAGAACGGATGCTTTCCAACTGTGGTGCTGGAGAAGACTCTTGAGAGTCCCTTGGACTGCAAGGAGATCAAGCCAGTCCATCCTAAAGCCAGTGAACCGTGACTATTCACTGGAAGGACTGATGCTGAAGCTGAAGCTCCAGTACTTTGGCCACCTGATGCGAAGAGACGACTCATTGGGAAAGACCCTGATGCTGGGAAAGACGGAGGGCAGGAGGTGAAGGGGCAGCAGAGGGTGAGATGATTAGATGGCATCATCGACTCAATGGATGTGAGTCTGAGCAAACTCGGGGAGGTGGTGAAGGCAGGGAAGCCTGGTGTGCTGCCGTCCACGGGGTTGTCGGAGATGACTGAGCAGCTGAACAACGACACATGGACTGACATGGCGGTCACAACACAAGAGCGATGGATGCCACCGAGGGGGTGTGGCCCAGGCTCCGTGATGGGGAAGCGTGTGATGGGGCACTCAATGTAGCCCCGTGGAGCTTCCCAGGAAAGCTGGCACTGGGTCCTGGTGAGCTTCAGGGAGGAGGGGGGTTTGCTGGAGGGTCTTCAGTGGGGTCCGGTTTGTGCTTTAGACAACTCGCCCTCAGCAGGGTTCCCTAAAGGCCGACCTGGAAGAGGCTCTTCTGAAGGACAAGGCTTCTGTGGTCAGGGGCCGACCTGGGTGTCTCCACACTGGGGCCTAGGCCCCCTCAACTGTGGACACCCATGGCGTGAAACGAGGACCCCTGCTGGTCTGTGAAGACCGTTTCTCTTTGAGCTGCAGCCGGAGCGTCCCTTGGGCCCCAGAGCTCTCCTTTTCTCTTCCCTCCTCTCTTCCTTTCCTTGCATCCCTCCTGTGGGCTTGGTGCTAAACGAGTGACCGGAGGGCCCAGACACAAATGGTCACCACCTCTGTCCCCAGGAGACTCATGATTGGCTGGGAGGGCAAAGACAGGGACCTCAGCTCCAGGGTTTTGAAGTCTCTAGTTGAATGCAGGAGGTGGGAACGCTGCCACGCAGCCTCGGGCACATTGCTGTCTGAGATTCTGCGTCGTGTCTTCACGATGGGAGTGGAACGCCCCTCATGCAGCCCGGCCCATCAGCTCCATGCGTGCACTCATTCATTCATTCATTCATTCACACCGAGGGCCAGGTACTCCCTCCAGGATCTGAGAGCAGCATGTGACGTGTCAGTGGCTCAGTTGTGTCCAACTCTTTGAGTCCCCAGGGACTGTAGCCCTCCAGACTCCTCTGCCCATGGGATTCTCCAGGCAGGAAGACTGGGGTGAGTTGCCATGCTGTTTTGCAGGGGATCTTCCCCACCCAGGGGTGGAACTCAGGCCCCCTGCACTGCAGACAGCTTCTTTACCAGTGAGCATCATCGGCAACATTAATTATTTACTCAATAATGCGAGGTCTGATATTTTTTCAATTTTATTTATGCATTTTTAGCTGTGCTGGGTCTGCTTTCTGCGTAGGCTTTTCTCTAGTTGTGGAGAGCAGACTTCTCGTTGCCGAGCATGGGCTCTAGGGCACAGGCTCAGTGGTTGTGGTACACAGGCTTAATTGCTCCACAGCACGTGGGATCTTCTGGAATCAGGGATTGAACCCATGCCTCCTGAATTCCCAGACGAATTCTTTACCACTGAGTCACCAGGGAAGCCTCTCTAATGTGCTTTTTTGTGTGTGTTCATTGGTTTTCTTTTCCTTTTAGGCGGTGCTGGGTCTTTGTCATGGCTCAGGGTCTTTGGCTGTGGTACTTGGACTCCAGAGTGCTCAGTCTGCGGCATGTGGGATCTTAGTTCCCCAACCAGGGATCTGACCTGCATCCCCTGCATTGGAAGGTGGAAGTCCCCAGGCCTGATGGTAAGCGCTGCATTCGTGACCTCATTTGTTTTGCACCAGAGCGCCAGTATCCTATTAGCGCGCCCATTCTGCAGATGGGACATGGAAAGGCTGGTTCCCAAGTGGAGGTCTGAGCTGAGGTCAGCTGCAGGCAGAGCCCAAATCCCAGTCCCTACTTTACCCTTGATCTGCTCCTCGATCCTGCAGGCCGTGCACAGGAATGAAACCTCAGAGTTGGTCTTTCCTGGGCCTCCGGAATGGACGCTCCTTGAGGTCAGGGTCTCTGGTTCTGCTCACCTCTCGAGCCTCTTCACCAGGCACAGTAGGGTTTTGAGCAATGAATAAGCGAATGCATAAATGGACGGATGGCTGTCCAGGCCAAGTCTCCTTAGGAGTCCTAGAGGGACGCTGTGGCCGTTCTCGGGCAGGCATGAGGCCCAGGCACCCACTGCCCCGTGGCTTGACTGTGGAGGGCGATCTGTCAGGCCTCTCCGCTCTCCGGTCTCCTCCAGGACTTCCAGGACCTGAGGATATGGGCCTGCGGCGGGTTCCAGAAGCCCTCGGATAGAATATCAGTGGCTGAGCCCTTGAAAATCTGATCTCACCCCAGCCCACCTCCCCAAGGTTTCCCCCAGACCATCAATCAGCGGCAAGACATGATCATATTTTATAGCCAGGCCAGGGAGGCGGTGGCATGAAACCCAAGCCCCCACTGTGCCTGGGGTCCTGCCTGCATAGAAGGATCAAGGCAGACCCAGGCAGGGCCTTAACCCTTTGTGATCCTGTTCCTACCAGTGGTGGGCACAACTCTCCCACAAACCTTCCCGCACCAGGTCCCTCGAGGAAATAGAGGGACTCGCTGGAAAAGCAGGTGGGTGTTCTGCCTCACAGGAGCTTGCAGGAATGTCTGTGGATTAGAGGATGGTTCTGGTTCAAGGTCTGTGCATTCGTGGCTGTGTGACTTCAGGCTGGTTGCCTCCCCTCTCTGGGCTCACTCATCAGCTCTAATCTGGGAATCCCAACAGCTTCCTGCCTGTCTTATTAGGGGCCTTTTTTTAACTCTTTGGGCCCCACGATCTTTATAACAGGGATCCCCTGACCTGCATCCCCTGCATTGGAAGGTGGAAGTCGCTGCCATTCGTGACCTCATTTGTTTTGCACCAGAGCGCCAGTATCCTATTAGCGCGCCCATTCTGCAGATGGGACATGGAAAGGCTGGTTCCCAAGTGGAGGTCTGAGCTGAGGTCAGCTGCAGGCAGAGCCCAAATCCCAGTCCCTACTTTACCCTTGATCTGCTCCTCGATCCTGCAGGCCGTGCACAGGAATGAAACCTCAGAGTTGGTCTTTCCTGGGCCTCCGGAATGGACGCTCCTTGAGGTCAGGGTCTCTGGTTCTGCTCACCTCTCGAGCCTCTTCACCAGGCACAGTAGGGTTTTGAGCAATGAATAAGCGAATGCATAAATGGACGGATGGCTGTCCAGGCCAAGTCTCCTTAGGAGTCCTAGAGGGACGCTGTGGCCGTTCTCGGGCAGGCATGAGGCCCAGGCACCCACTGCCCCGTGGCTTGACTGTGGAGGGCGATCTGTCAGGCCTCTCCGCTCGCCGGTCTCCTCCAGGACTTCCAGGACCTGAGGATATGGGCCTGCGGCGGGTTCCAGAAGCCCTCGGATAGAATATCAGTGGCTGAGCCCTTGAAAATCTGATCTCACCCCAGCCCACCTCCCCAAGGTTTCCCCCAGACCATCAATCAGCGGCAAGACATGATCATATTTTATAGCCAGGCCAGGGAGGCGGTGGCATGAAACCCAAGCCCCCACTGTGCCTGGGGTCCTGCCTGCATAGAAGGATCAAGGCAGACCCAGGCAGGGCCTTAACCCTTTGTGATCCTGTTCCTACCAGTGGTGGGCACAACTCTCCCACAAACCTTCCCGCACCAGGTCCCTCGAGGAAATAGAGGGACTCGCTGGAAAAGCAGGTGGGTGTTCTGCCTCACAGGAGCTTGCAGGAATGTCTGTGGATTAGAGGATGGTTCTGGTTCAAGGTCTGTGCATTCGTGGCTGTGTGACTTCAGGCTGGTTGCCTCCCCTCTCTGGGCTCACTCATCAGCTCTAATCTGGGAATCCCAACAGCTTCCTGCCTGTCTTATTAGGGGTTCTCCTATTATCTTTAATAGGGGTGAAATTTGATTCTTGGCTTTGGGCCCCACGATCTTTATAACAGGGTCCTTCCGGGATCCCTGGAATAGTTTATCCATGATAAGAGACTCTTGGCTCTCTCACAAACTGGAATTTCCAGTTTACGGACAGAAAAGTTAAGGCCCAGATGCAGAGTTTACACTGCTGAGCATCACCGACAGTGCAGAACGGGTGGACTTGGATTGGGGCAGCAGAGACGCTTGGAGTTGGCCTGAAGATGTTGCCCTGAGATGGCACCCTCAGGAATGACCCAGGAAGAAGATCACAGGAGCTTCTGGAGAACTCAGGCCGGGGGAAGAGCCCCAGGTTGGAGAGGCTTGTTAGCATGACAAGGGAGGTCTGGTAACACCCCCAGCTTTGGGGCAAGCACATCCTTGGGTGGAATCTTGCCTGGTGACCTTGGAGCCTGATTTTATCGTCCCTTGGATGAGAAGACTAATATCACCTGCCTAATTCTCCTGAAGCTCAACATAAGGACCACTCCCAGTTGTTCCCTACTTGTGATCACTGGGGGCCCCAGGAGGGGCTGAGCACCCCGTCACTGAGGGGCATTCAAGCAGACTGTGGTCATGAGGTGGAGGAGGTGTCTTGGAGGAGGGGTGAACCAGGTGTCCCTGAAAGCCTTTTTCAGTGCCGATGGAGCGGGGGTGGGGGTGGAGTGGCAGGGAGGTGTTTTCTCGTGTCCAGTTACCAGCTCCTGGAAGCACAGAGGTCATTTTGGCAGCAGGGGCAGGGAAGGCGGGGCTCTAGGAGCACTGTCCTCAGGTGGACAAGGCTCTGGGGAGGCGGGTATCACACCAACAGCTGGACGTGCTGAGCTGATGGATGGCTGTTAGAAAATCAATTTTCTGAAGCCCGGTCAGTGGGGTGGGCAGGCAGGCCTAGGGGAGCCTTGGACCAGCATAGGGAGGGGCTCTGTGCCCCGCAGGTGGAGAGCAGCCCCCCTCCCCAGCTCCAGAGGGGCTTCACCTCTTTCCTGCTCACCAGCTCCTGCCTCCTCACGGGGCTGGCCTCAGGCTGAGAGACACTCCCCGTACCCTTTCTGGGCTCCTCGAGAGGGAAAGAAACCAGGGGGGGCTCACCTGGCTTTGGGCCCCACGATCTTTATAACAGGGTCCTTCCGGGATCCCTGGAATAGTTTATCCATGATAAGAGACTCTTGGCTCTCTCACAAACTGGAATTTCCAGTTTACGGACAGAAAAGTTAAGGCCCAGATGCAGAGTTTACACTGCTGAGCATCACCGACAGTGCAGAACGGGTGGACTTGGATTGGGGCAGCAGAGACGCTTGGAGTTGGCCTGAAGATGTTGCCCTGAGATGGCACCCTCAGGAATGACCCAGGAAGAAGATCACAGGAGCTTCTGGAGAACTCAGGCCGGGGGAAGAGCCCCAGGTTGGAGAGGCTTGTTAGCATGACAAGGGAGGTCTGGTAACACCCCCAGCTTTGGGGCAAGCACATCCTTGGGTGGAATCTTGCCTGGTGACCTTGGAGCCTGATTTTATCGTCCCTTGGATGAGAAGACTAATATCACCTGCCTAATTCTCCTGAAGCTCAACATAAGGACCACTCCCAGTTGTTCCCTACTTGTGATCACTGGGGGCCCCAGGAGGCTGAGCACCCCGTCACTGAGGGGCATTCAAGCAGACTGTGGTCATGAGGTGGAGGAGGTGTCTTGGAGGAGGGTGAACCAGGTGTCCCTGAAAGCCTTTTTCAGTGCCGATGGAGCGGGGTGGGGTGGAGTGGCAGGAGGTGTTTTCTCGTGTCCAGTTACCAGCTCCTGGAAGCACAGAGGTCATTTTGGCAGCAGGGGCAGGGAAGGCGGGGCTCTAGGAGCACTGTCCTCAGGTGGACAAGGCTCTGGGGAGGCGGGTATCACACCAACAGCTGGACGTGCTGAGCTGATGGATGGCTGTTAGAAAATCAATTTTCTGAAGCCCGGTCAGTGGGGTGGGCAGGCAGGCCTAGGGGAGCCTTGGACCAGCATAGGGAGGGGCTCTGTGCCCCGCAGGTGGAGAGCAGCCCCCCTCCCCAGCTCCAGAGGGGCTTCACCTCTTTCCTGCTCACCAGCTCCTGCCTCCTCACGGGGCTGGCCTCAGGCTGAGAGACACTCCCCGTACCCTTTCTGGGCTCCTCGAGAGGGAAAGAAACCAAGTCCTGGTGGGAGGGCCAAGCCATTCCAACCTCGTTCTGGCTTCACGGCTCATGGGCCCTGCTCCCCAGGGACTGGTAAGCCAGCTCTTCTTTGTGCTTCTGGTCTCAGTTAAATATCATCTCTTTATTTGTGGCCACACTGCGCGGTATACAGGCATCTCAGTTCCCTCAACCAGGGATTGCACTGGGGGCCCTGCAGTGGAAGCACAGCCGCTTGACGGCTAGAATGTTCTGTAAACATCATCTCTTTAGAGAGATGGCCCCTCTTCTCCAGTCACCCGAGGGCCCCATCCTCAGCAGCCCGCTTATTTCCCCTGGCTTTCAGCATCGTGTCGGGGGCTTTATCCAGGCCCATCTCTCCCAGGAGGAGGTGAGTTAGCTCCGTCAGGGAAGGCAGCGGGTCACAGGAGATGCTGTCGTGTCTCTCGGGCCTACACGGTTGTGTCTGGCGCATAGTAGGTCCTCGATCAATGGTGGTTGAAGGCATGAATCAATGGCAGGTGTTCTGGAGGCCCAAGAAAGCCATGGCGCGTTCAACCGTCGAGGAGCTAAGAGGCGGGTGGAGCGCTGTTCCCAACGTGCTTTGATTCTGAAGCGGTGAAGAGGCCAGAGAGAGGAGGAGGGAGGCGGCCCAGGGTGCAAGGTGGAGCCAGAGGTGAGGAAGTGAGGGGTGGAACCGATGGGGATGCGCTGGGGCAGGGCTCTGTGTCTCTGACCCCGCGTTTACAGCGGTGTGGGCATCGTGATGGCCAAGTGGAAGCTCAGCCCCAGATGAAGGGCCGGGGTCACAGGTCCCTCCGGCTGGACCAGAGAGCACCCCCCACCCTACCTCCAGCCCGTTTCTTTGGCTTTTGCTCAGAGTCTTTGGCCTTGCTTGAGCTCCTTCTCTTGGGCGGCCGCAGGGCGGGGCATGGCATCCGGCCTGAGACGCCCGAGTCGCAATCCCTTTCCCTCTGGGTGATCCTGGGGCAAGCTGTTCATCGCCCTTGCGTGCCCCATCTGTGACCCTGCAGGGAGCTGTGAACAGAGATGCAGAGAGCCACGTGTAACCCTCCGCAGGCATCGTGTCTGTGTGTCCGTCCCCAGTGACGCCGCTCTCAAGGATGGATAGCACATTCATACCCATATCTCAGCAGGGAAAGGGAGTCCCAGGAAGAGGTCCCGCATGTATGCAATATGTAACTGAGGGCCCGACTCGGCGGCACCTGGGTTAGGGAGAAGCCCTCTTCTCTTCGGCCTAATTTCTTTGCTTTTGATTCGGCTTTTCAGCAACTCCACTGGACCCCGGCCCTTGCCCCTGATAAATCCAGGCTTGTGAAAAACAGAGCTGGAAAGGGTCTATTTGAGAGGTCTGGGACCCGTGGATCATGGATCCATCTGGCAGATAAGCAGGTAAAGGCCCAGAGAGCTCCGCCTGGCCCAAGGTGGACCGAGCCTGGGGGAGACAGAGCAGGTCACGATGTGCCTCGAGCAGGAAGCCACCTCAGGGAGCCGGGGGTGTCTTTTGGCTGTGCCTGGAGATAAGCAGCAGGAGGGGTCATGGGACAGCATTGTGGAAGGTCTTTTCTCCGTTTTCTCTCTTTTTGTCTTCCCCTCCCCTGGCCAACAAAATCCTGGATCTCCCACGACTTGGAAAAATGGCTCGAATCCTGTGTCTGGCTCCGGAGCATTTTATGGCCCTCTCCAGGCCGGGACGTGAAGCCCCCGGTGACATGAGCTCCCTGTTCCGCAGCCCTGGCCGGGGAGGGCCCATCCATCTTCCCCAGCTGGCGGCCGCGTGTGGGAACGGCCCCGCTGGCGGGGCTGCCACCTGTCGCCCTCACTCTCCCTAAGCTTCTGTTCAGTCCTTTGTGGAGGCCGTGCCGGGGAGGGCCCCGGGGGGACCTCTGTGCCCACCACAGTCTCTGAGCACCACCAAGAGCGCCCGGGCGGCGGGGCTGCCGGGAGAGTCAGGGTCTGCCCGGAGCCTGGGCGCTCCTGGTCCTCCCCTGCGTTCCTCCCAGGGAAGGTAGTGGGCCCTGGAGCATCCCCAGAGGCGGGGGGAGGCCGACAAATCCACAGCAGTGACAGCTCCGTGGGGACCACGGACAGCGCGGGACAGGCTAGCGAGGCTGAAGGCCCAGGGGCCCGGCGAGGCAGGGTAGGGGAGCTTCGTGCAGGGCGGGAGGCAGTCTCAGCCCGAGGGTGTGAGAATGACCTCAGAGACGGGACCGCGCCCTTGGTCTAGTCCTGAACACCGGAAGCTCCTGAGGGTTCTAGGTGAGAGACAATGCTCAGATCTGCATTCCACAAAGAACCTCTATGCTTTCCAGGGCGGAGGCAGGGTTGAAGGTGGGCAACAAGGCAGAGATGGAATGGAGCCCAGGCCAAGGGGGACGAGGCCAGAGAGGCATTTTGATGTGCCACCGGGGACAGAGGCAGAACTGAGACGGAACTGAGGGGGTCGAGGTCACGTGCAGTTGAGTTCACACCCCTGACCCTTATCCCCGCGGCAAGCCACGTCTCCTGTTTCCCCAGCCGTGGCGTTAGGGGGTTGGACAGGCAAAGTGTGGAGGACCTTGAATCCATCCAAGCTCCTCCCCAGATGTGCCAATGATCGGCACTGGCAACAAGTCTCTCACCTCCCCCAAGCCTCAGTTTCCCTGTTTATAAAGCCTCTAACTGGCAAGCGAGTTGGAAGCATCAGCTCACAGTTGGTAAGGTGCCCAGCACCAGGGCGGGCGCGTACTACGTGATGCAGGGTGGAGAAATGCTTCTGCTTTAAGCCCCTCCCAGGTTGACCTTGCTCTATCTCTGGGATGGCTCTCATCGAGGGTTTGCTGGGGAAACAAGACAGGAGCGTTGAAGGAAAATGGGGCCCGAGGGAGCCCTGGTTGGGGCGGAGGGAGAAGGCTGGGGCTCCGGAGGGGCCACTCAGGTTTCAGAGATCCCGGGACCTACAGAGCTCCTAGGAATTTTCCCAGGCTGGGCGGCAGGCAGCTGGAAGCCATCCGTCCCAGCCAAGAAGAGGGATCAGGGGTCCTGCCAAGGTCTCTCGCTGGGAACGAGGACGCGGGGGTGGGGGCAGGATTCTCCCATCCAGCCTGGAAAGACGAAACCCTTCTGCCCCGGCAGCTGCTTGTGGGGATGCCAAAAGCCCAACGGCCGGCCTCCGGGCTCTCCTGAGGCTGTGACCGGGTTAAGGGGCTGTGTGGAGCCCTGACGGCCGGGGAGCCCGAGGAGCAGACCCAGAATCTGCCATCTTCTGAGTCTGAGCAAGCTCTGGCTCAGACCTGCCCTGGGTGGGGGCCTGAGCGCATTGCCCTGGGGGCTCTGTGGCTTCCCCTGGGCTGCCGGGTGCCACAGACCGGGAGACGAGGAGGCAGGAGACAGTGGAGGTCAGAGCCCTACTCTGCACCCGGCCAAAGTGGGCAGCCCGAGGTTAAGGTCATGTCAGGCTCAGTGTTCTTTACTCTGTAAGTTTGTTGTAAAGATTAGAGATAATACATGGGAAGCGCCAGCACAGAGCGGGTGCTCAATAGATGCTAATTGTATTATTGGACATGACTGAGTGACTGAACAAGAATAGTGCCGGAGGAGATAGAGACCAGTGATGAAGAGTGCAGGCTGACCCAGAGCCCGTGCTCTGCCGAGAGAGGCCACTGAGATGGGAGGCCCACACAGGCCAAAGAATAAAGATGGATGAAAAATAAATAAATTAAAGAAAAACAATACAAAGAGGCCAAAATTAAAACAAACAAACGAAAGAACGCAGGCTGAGACTGACTCCCTAGGTTCAAGCCCCGGTTCAAGCCCCATCCCGGGCACCTCCTGGTTTTGCTCCTCAGTTATCATTCCTGAACCTCAGTGTCCTCTTGAACTGCACCAGAGACCCCGGCAAGGCAGCAAGCCCTCTCCGAGCACTAGCTGTGACAATGACGACTATTGCTACCAATGCCCTGTGAATGCTTTGGGTCCAGATCCGCAGAATGAGAACATTCTTTTTCTCCTGCCAGCCCCAGTAAGAGTCACAGCTGCTGCTCATGCCTGGCCTTCTGGGTGCTGGGGGCCGGGCCTGATGACTTACATACGTTTTCTCTGCCCACCACACACACGAGAGTTTGCTTGACAGGCGAGGAAACAAAGATCTTAGGTCTAAAGTAGCAGGCCACTTCGGGCCCCCATCCAGCCTGGAAAGACGAAACCCTTCTGCCCCGGCAGCTGCTTGTGGGGATGCCAAAAGCCCAACGGCCGGCCTCCGGGCTCTCCTGAGGCTGTGACCGGGTTAAGGGGCTGTGTGGAGCCCTGACGGCCGGGGAGCCCGAGGAGCAGACCCAGAATCTGCCATCTTCTGAGTCTGAGCAAGCTCTGGCTCAGACCTGCCCTGGGTGGGGGCCTGAGCGCATTGCCCTGGGGGCTCTGTGGCTTCCCCTGGGCTGCCGGGTGCCACAGACCGGGAGACGAGGAGGCAGGAGACAGTGGAGGTCAGAGCCCTACTCTGCACCCGGCCAAAGTGGGCAGCCCGAGGTTAAGGTCATGTCAGGCTCAGTGTTCTTTACTCTGTAAGTTTGTTGTAAAGATTAGAGATAATACATGGGAAGCGCCAGCACAGAGCGGGTGCTCAATAGATGCTAATTGTATTATTGGACATGACTGAGTGACTGAACAAGAATAGTGCCGGAGGAGATAGAGACCAGTGATGAAGAGTGCAGGCTGACCCAGAGCCCGTGCTCTGCCGAGAGAGGCCACTGAGATGGGAGGCCCACACAGGCCAAAGAATAAAGATGGATGAAAAATAAATAAATTAAAGAAAAACAATACAAAGAGGCCAAAATTAAAACAAACAAACGAAAGAACGCAGGCTGAGACTGACTCCCTAGGTTCAAGCCCCGGTTCAAGCCCCATCCCGGGCACCTCCTGGTTTTGCTCCTCAGTTATCATTCCTGAACCTCAGTGTCCTCTTGAACTGCACCAGAGACCCCGGCAAGGCAGCAAGCCCTCTCCGAGCACTAGCTGTGACAATGACGACTATTGCTACCAATGCCCTGTGAATGCTTTGGGTCCAGATCCGCAGAATGAGAACATTCTTTTTCTCCTGCCAGCCCCAGTAAGAGTCACAGCTGCTGCTCATGCCTGGCCTTCTGGGTGCTGGGGGCCGGGCCTGATGACTTACATACGTTTTCTCGGGAGGCTGCCCACCACACACACAGATGAGGATTTACTGTCGAGTTTGGACAGGCGAGGAAACAAAGATCTTAGGTCTGTAGAGACGTACCTAGGTCTCACAGCCAGGATGTGCCAGGGAGAAGAGATTTAAGGCCAACCTCACGGAGCACAGCAGCTCAGGGAGGATTTCCAGGCAAAGGAAACAGGCTTCGAGACAGTGGGAAGACCATTGGGCTGGGAGTCAGGACCAACATTCTTTTGTCGTTCTTTTCATGTCTGGTTGGTCATGTTTTATTATTTAAGTCATCCCTGTTACTTAAAAAAACAAAAACGAAAACAAACCTTTGGTGCTCAAATAATCCACACACTCACAATGCCACAAACTACATGGAAATTCAGATCTGTTTTGTCAGCCTTCATATGGAAGATCTATCTGAACCTTGGCGTTTTCTACAGAATAGAGGTTATTTTGCTTAATAATAGAAATAGTTTACATAATGTAGACAATAACCTTAATTGCAAGATTAGAGCATTAAGAATATTTGTAACTTAAAAAAGGTAAAAAGGTGAGCAGGCCACGAAGTGAGCAAAAACAGCAACTGACACACCCAGCAGTAGTAGTAAATCATCGTGTTCAAGAGTACGACTCTGGAGCCAGACTGCTGGGGCTGAAGTCTCAGCTCCACTATTTATTCGTTGTGCTTGACCTTGGGCAAGTGACTTCACCTCTCTAGCCTTCAGTTTCCTTCCAAGACTCTTTTTTGAACACACCATTACTTTCTCGAGCATGCGTGCTAGGTCGCTTCAGTCGTGTCCGATTCTTTGCGACCCTATGGACTGTAGCCCGTCAGGCTCCTCTGCCCACGGTGCTGTCCAGGCAAGAACCCCGGAGTGAGCTGCCACGCCCTCCTCTGGGGGATCGTCCCAACCCAGGAATCGAACGCCTGTCTCTTACGTCTCCTGCAGTGGCCAGGTGGGTTCTTTTTTCAAAATGATTTAGTTATTTATTTATTTTGGGCAGGGGTCGGGTTGGGGAGGGAGGGGAGCAGGTGGGCCACTTCTATTGGTCTTTCGTTTCTCTATGTTCATCTGTTTTTGTTCGTTGGTTCCTGTGGGCCTACTGCAGTTTGGACAGATGAGGATTTACTGTCGAGTTTGGACAGGCGAGAAACAAAGATCTTAGGTCTGTAGAGACGTACCTAGGTCTCACAGCCAGGATGTGCCAGGGAGAAGAGATTTAAGGCCAACCTCACGGAGCACAGCAGCTCAGGGAGGATTTCCAGGCAAAGGAAACAGGCTTCGAGACAGTGGGAAGACCATTGGGCTGGGAGTCAGGACCAACATTCTTTTGTCGTTCTTTTCATGTCTGGTTGGTCATGTTTTATTATTTAAGTCATCCCTGTTACTTAAAAAAACAAAAACGAAAACAAACCTTTGGTGCTCAAATAATCCACACACTCACAATGCCACAAACTACATGGAAATTCAGATCTGTTTTGTCAGCCTTCATATGGAAGATCTATCTGAACCTTGGCGTTTTCTACAGAATAGAGGTTATTTTGCTTAATAATAGAAATAGTTTACATAATGTAGACAATAACCTTAATTGCAAGATTAGAGCATTAAGAATATTTGTAACTTAAAAAAGGTAAAAAGGTGAGCAGGCCACGAAGTGAGCAAAAACAGCAACTGACACACCCAGCAGTAGTAGTAAATCATCGTGTTCAAGAGTACGACTCTGGAGCCAGACTGCTGGGGCTGAAGTCTCAGCTCCACTATTTATTCGTTGTGCTTGACCTTGGGCAAGTGACTTCACCTCTCTAGCCTTCAGTTTCCTTCCAAGACTCTTTTTTGAACACACCATTACTTTCTCGAGCATGCGTGCTAGGTCGCTTCAGTCGTGTCCGATTCTTTGCGACCCTATGGACTGTAGCCCGTCAGGCTCCTCTGCCCACGGTGCTGTCCAGGCAAGAACCCCGGAGTGAGCTGCCACGCCCTCCTCTGGGGGATCGTCCCAACCCAGGAATCGAACGCCTGTCTCTTACGTCTCCTGCAGTGGCCAGGTGGGTTCTTTTTTTTTCAAAATGATTTATTTATTTATTTATTTTGGGCAGGGGTCGGGTTGGGGAGGGAGGGGAGCAGGCGGGTCACTTCTATTGGTCTTTCGTTTCTCTATGTTCATCTGTTTTTGTTCGTTGGCTCCTGTGGGCCTCCCATCGCGGTGGCGTCTGTTGCAGAGCACCGGCTCTGGGCGCATGCGCTCCAGAGCTCCGGCTCGGTAATTGGACACATCGATCCAGCTGCTCCGCGGCACGTGGGATCTTCCCAGGCCGGGGATCGAACCGGAGCCCCTTGCACTGCAAGGCGGAGTCGTTACCCACTGTACCACCAGGGGAAGCCCCAGGTGGGTTCTTTAATACGAGCACCACCTGGGAAGCCCAGTCTCAGAGAAGAGGTAAACATTGTAGACACTAGGTGGAGTTGGGATGAGCATTGGTTGAAATTGTGTGCGTAGGGACCTGGCACAGTGCAGGGCACAGAGTGCATTCTGCCAGTGGTGGCATGTGGGTAGGGAGTTTGCATTGTTGATGTTAATGGCATTGTTGGCTTTTCCGTTAGCGCCGACATTGTTGGTCCGCTGATGTAGTAGGTGTGGCTGTGGTTGGGATGACCGTTGCTCCTGTTGGTGGTGGCGATGTGGTATTGCAGATGGTGCCGTAGTGGATGGTCATGTTGGTGATGGTGATGCTCTTGCTATTAATGCTGGAGTTGGTTGTGATGGTTGACCCCAGTGGTGATGGTGTTAACGTAGCTATTGGCCACAGTGCTGTTAGAGAGGAATGCTATCACTGGTGTCGGCAATGTGGAATTGGAGTTGGTGCAGAGTTGCCTGGAGAATCCCATGGACAGAGGAGCCTGGCAGGCTACAGTCCATAGAGTTACAAAGAGCCAGACACAAGGGCGTCCCTGGGAGTCCAGTGGTTAACTCTCTGCACTTCCACCGCCAAGAGCCAGGTACGGCTGAACCGGCTTCGCCTGCTGCCGTTGAGGTCGTCGTCGTCAGTGGTGGTGGTACTGTTTTGACTGGTGATGTTGGGGTTTGGATGGGGGTTCTTACTGTAGTTATAGGTGGCATCGTTGCTGCCGGTTGCACTGGAGCTGTTGGCGCTGAAGTTGTTTGTTGTGATTGGGAGTAGTCACGTCCATGTTGGCGGCGTTGGTGCCTGTGGTATTCCTGGCAGGGCTGGTGTTGATCGTGGTGGTGCTGACATGGTCACGGATGCTGCTCACGGTGTGGGTGCTCACGCTGTTAGTAGTGACGTTGGGGTTGAGGGCAGTTCATCTGTTTTTGGGGCCCCCCCCAGAGCACCGGCTCTGGGCGCATGCGCCAGAGCTCCGGCTCGTAATTGGACACATCGATCCAGCTGCTCCGCGCACGTGGGATCTTCCCAGGCCGGGATCGAACCGACCCCTTGCACTGCAAGGCGGAGTCGTTACCCACTGTACCACCAGGGGAAGCCCCAGGTGGGTTCTTTAATACGAGCACCACCTGGGAAGCCCAGTCTCAGAGAAGAGGTAAACATTGTAGACACTAGGTGGAGTTGGGATGAGCATTGGTTGAAATTGTGTGCGTAGGGACCTGGCACAGTGCAGGGCACAGAGTGCATTCTGCCAGTGGTGGCATGTGGGTAGGGAGTTTGCATTGTTGATGTTAATGGCATTGTTGGCTTTTCCGTTAGCGCCGACATTGTTGGTCCGCTGATGTAGTAGGTGTGGCTGTGGTTGGGATGACCGTTGCTCCTGTTGGTGGTGGCGATGTGGTATTGCAGATGGTGCCGTAGTGGATGGTCATGTTGGTGATGGTGATGCTCTTGCTATTAATGCTGGAGTTGGTTGTGATGGTTGACCCCAGTGGTGATGGTGTTAACGTAGCTATTGGCCACAGTGCTGTTAGAGAGGAATGCTATCACTGGTGTCGGCAATGTGGAATTGGAGTTGGTGCAGAGTTGCCTGGAGAATCCCATGGACAGAGGAGCCTGGCAGGCTACAGTCCATAGAGTTACAAAGAGCCAGACACAAGGGCGTCCCTGGGAGTCCAGTGGTTAACTCTCTGCACTTCCACCGCCAAGAGCCAGGTACGGCTGAACCGGCTTCGCCTGCTGCCGTTGAGGTCGTCGTCGTCAGTGGTGGTGGTACTGTTTTGACTGGTGATGTTGGGGTTTGGATGGGGGTTCTTACTGTAGTTATAGGTGGCATCGTTGCTGCCGGTTGCACTGGAGCTGTTGGCGCTGAAGTTGTTTGTTGTGATTGGGAGTAGTCACGTCCATGTTGGCGGCGTTGGTGCCTGTGGTATTCCTGGCAGGGCTGGTGTTGATCGTGGTGGTGCTGACATGGTCACGGATGCTGCTCACGGTGTGGGTGCTCACGCTGTTAGTAGTGACGTTGGGGTTGAGGGCAGTGGTGGTGTGTGCAGGACTGCTAGTGCTCTCAGCCTTGATAATGGTCGTCTCAGTACTCACGTGACCACTGGGGCTGGTGGTGTTGACAGCGGTGGTGCCATCCTGCGTGGGTGTTGGTGGCAGTGGCGTTCACATTGTTACTGTTGTGATGCTACCATCCTTACTGGTGGCGTTGGTGTGGGTGTTAGTCCTGACGTGATCACTGGTACTGCCATGATTTTTGCTGGGGTCAGTATTGTTCATAGCAGTGCTGGAATGATTCTTGGTGCTTTGTTGGCACTCACGTTGTTCTTGGTATTGGTGTGGGTGGGGTTTTTTTTTAGATTAAATTTATCTTTAATTGGAAGATAATTGCTTTATGATATTATATTGGGTTTCTGCCACACATCAACATGAGTCAATCATAGGCAAACATCTATCCCCTTCCTCTTGAACCACCCTTCCACCTCCCACTCCATCCCGCCCTTCTAGGTTTTCACAGAATATCAGGTTTGAGTTGCCTGCATCATATGGCAAATTCCCACTGGCTATCTATTAGACACATGGTGATGTATATGTTTCAACGCCACTCTCTCAGTTCGTCCAGCCTCCCCTTTCCCTACTGTATCCCCAAATCTGTTCTCTATGTCTGTGTGTCCATTGTTGCCCTGCACATCCTAGACTCCACATGCATGTGTTAATATACGATACTTGTTTTCCTCTTTCTGACTTACTTCACTCTGTATAAAAGGCTCTGGGTTTATCTACCTTGTTAGAACTGATTCAAATGCATTTTTTATGGCTGCGTAATATTCACTGTACACAAATTCTTTATCCATTCATCTGCTGATGGACATCTGGATTGCTCCCATGGCCTAGCTATTGCGAACAGTGCGGTGATGAGCGCTGGGGTGCGTGGGTCTCTTGGGTGTGGGTGTTAATGCGCTGACGTGCTGATGAGTGGTGCTGGTGCTGTGGGAGCACTGTCGTCGGTGGTGGGGGTGATGATTCTAGCAGCTGCTCTTGTGTTTGGGGTTCAGCATTTGGTCACCTGGACTAAATCGATGCTGTGGCGGTGAATCCTCAGCTGCTCCAGCCAGATTGTCCTCTAGGAGCCTGTGCCCCCAGACACACCTGTGCACCTTGTCCTCGGGCTTTCTTTGCCCTCCCCTATCTTCCTTTTGAAAACTCCAGCCTGGAATGAAAGAGCACCGTGCACAGATCATTTGGGTTAGGCAGGGGATGGGTGTCTGGAAAGGGCAGAAAAAGAAAGAGGGGAGAATATGGAGCAGGTGAGCCTCGGGGAGGTGGAATCCACGAAGCCTTTCCTACCAGGGCTTCCCTGCCCTGCCCCTTCCCTCGAGCCCTTAGACCCTCTTTTCCTTCCCTCTTTCTATCCACCCTCTTTCATAAGGCTCATTCTCAAATTCACTTATTTACGAAAGACTCGCTGGGGACCCTCAGTGCCAGGCCCTGGTTGGGCTCCTGAGGTACCCTCATGAGCAAACACATTTTAGACCTTGAGGTCCCTGAGAGCAGGGAGTTCATCTAACTTGCTCACAGCAGTGTGCCCAACTCGTGTTGGATGAATGAATGAATGAATGAATGAATGAACGCACAGACAAACTCCCCCTTCTCGGGGCGCTCACAGACTGGCAGATGTTCAGCAAGTGGGGCAGAAATGGCAGCCAGGATTCTAGGAGCCTGAGGGAGGAAGGAGGGATTATTTTGCCTGGGGGGTGGGGTGGGGCTGAGGAAACTTTAGAGGAGGTGACAATCGATGTGAGCATTGAAGGACCAACAAGGTCACCGAGAGGCGAGGTGGGAAGTGAGACCTGCCTGCAGTTGAAGGAGCCTTTGCTAGGGCCCACCCACCCTCACTTCCCCAGATCCATCTTCCAAGACTTGAGGGAGATCTTGCGGCCATGGGCTGGTGAGGTGTCCCTCTGAGATGCAGTAGGGTGGGGGCTTAGTCAAAGCCTTACTTGTGGGTGTTAGCATGGGCCAGAGGGCCACCTGGGGATTTTTAAAAATCCTCTCAGAGCCTAGAGTGTCAGTGAAGGAAGGGCTCTTCGAGGCGGCCAGCCCAGCAGTTCTGCACTGGATTCCTCAGCATCCCGGTGTTCCAGCGAGGCATCTCTGGGAATGAGGGGGCGCGGAGCGGTCCCGGCCTCAGGCCCAGCAGCACCTCTTTCGCCCGATCCATGCACTTGGGGTCTGGGTAGAGGTTTTTCAGAAGGCAGGTCGTATCTCCTCTTCGCCTTCCATGGCTACTGATTGTTCTTAAGGAGGAAAATCCGCACCTTGCCCTACAGGGCTGTTATGTCCAGCCCCTGGCAGCCTCTGACCCTCCTCACACACCAGCCGTGTGTGGGGGAGAGAATGAGACGGTCAGATAGCATCACCGACTCAATGGACATGAAGTTGACCAGTCTCTGGGAGATGGTGGAGGATCGGGAAGCCTGGCGTGCTGCACTCCACGGGGCCACAAAGAGTTGGACAGGACTTAGCGACTGATCAACAGCAACACACACTGGCTGCCCTGGCTCGTGTCATCCTCGAAGGCGGCAGGCTCTGTCCCACCGACGCCACTCCGTCAGGGACACAGGGCCGACTCCTACTTCTCCAGGTCTTTGTTTCCTCCGGGAAGCCCGCTCTGCTTCCCCGGGGGTGGTCCTGCCTCCTGTCAATCATGTTCTTCCCCTGCCTGTTCCATTCTTCACTGAACTCCTATGATGGTCTACCTCGCCCGCCGACCATCAACTCCCAGAGGGCAGAAGGAGGCCCCTCTCCTGGGCTGCTCTGTCCCTGGGACCCAGCACATAGAAGATGCTCAGCAAATACTGTGAAGTACGCGTTGTTTTGAAGCGCTCTGGGGTCACAGATGGAGGGGTGAAGCCCAGAGAGGTCTGTGCAGGACCTGGGGTGCCCATTCAGCGGCGGACGCTGCCTGTGTCCTTGTCCCTGTGGCCTCTCCAGGGCTCCCCCGCACCATCCCTGGCCACTATGCCACCCCGCCCCTGCCCTAATCCTTGTGCTTCCTCGGAAGGCGCCCTGGACCATCTGTGGACTGGAGTGGGCATGGGAAGCTGGCAGTGGTCTCACCTCCTCCACGGGGGCAGGAAGTCGCGCTCCCTGCCAGCTCTGGCTGCTTGGCCCAGACTGCTCTCCTCTAAGCCCCTGCCTGGGAAAGGCGCTCCTGGCCCCAGTGTGGCATTCCTGGCCCAGCCTGGCCAAGCGCCTCGGCTGGTGAGGGCCAGGACGTGGGGCGGGAAGGTGGGGTGCTGGCATCTGGATCCATGGTGGGGGCGGAGTGGGGGCATTTACAGGAGCCAGCCTCCTGCCCAGCTGCCCTCCCACCTCCAGGCTGCAAATGCCAGAAGCTGGGCGGGGGAGGGTTTGGCCAGCAGGTGGCTGGTGGCCAGGGAAAGATGAATAACGACACCAGCGAGGCCAGACCGCTTCTGGGAAACACCCTTGAAAATTGATTCTCAGTGTGGAAAACCGATGGGTGAAGCAGGGTCTTTTGGGGTCTTCCTGAGCTTGTGGGCTGTGGCCTGCTCCCCTGGGTCCTCTGAGGCTTGCCGTGCCCAGGGAGGCTCCATCCTGTTGGGGTCCTCCCCGTTTCCAGGTACCACACCCGTCTGGATGCACAGGGCTGTGGCCAGCTAGACAGAGATGATAGAACTAACGACTCCTGACGCCGGCCTCGCTCTCTATCCCCCTGCGCCACAGGCCGGATTTGATGGAGCGGCTCGTGAAATCTGGGCTCTAGTTTTCCAGCAGCTGAAGGCTCTCACAGAGTAGGCACACGATGCTCTCGATCTTATTCCACTGTGTCTTGATAACAGTGTGAGAAGTGGTAACTGTTGTTGATTTCCATTTCACAGATGAGAAGACTGAGTTTCCCCAGCTACCGTCCTGTTCGAGAGCTCCTAGTTGGTGAGGAGCAGACTTCAGACTGTGTCTGCAGACCCCACCGTCTCCAGAAGTGTGTGGGATTCAGGCCAGAGTGCCCTGGAGGTGGGTCTCACCGCGCCAGCCGCTAGGATAGAGTGTCTTTGAGACAGAAATTGTAGACGTGCGCAGCCACAGGCTCCAGAACAAACAGGCAACCCACCAAGGAACACTGTCTAGTGTTTGCTTATTTTTTCTTCTGATTATCACAGTCAGACACGCTTATTGGAGAAAATACAGAGACGTAGAAAGAAGAAAATCAACCGCGTCTGAGGTGGAGTCTTGGGAAGACGTTGAAATTGGGAAATTCTGGATTCTTATGTCCGTTCTGCCCCTGGGATGGGCACTGGGATCGTCTGAGACTCAGTTGCCTCTTCTGTAGGGTGGGGACAAACATCCCTTTTATCGTCATGAGGCGATCGTAGGAGTAAGTAATGTGTGAGTGGTGGTCGAGGTGATCAAGTTCACCGCTGATGGGAGAGCGGCTGCCCCTTATTGTTTCGGCACAAGACTCATGTGGGGCAAACTTTGAATCCTGCTTTAAAAAAACGTTTCTAATTTGAAGTAATTTTAAATCTGCAGAAAGTTTCAAAGATTGTACAGAGAGGGTCTGTTTATCTTCCACCCCGTCTCCCAGGACGGTCGCCCCCCACAGCTTCAGTGGAGTGTCGAAATCAGGAAATGGATGTTGCACGGATGACACTGAAGTTGACCTTGAATTGCCAGTTCTCTGGCATCTTGTTCCTCGCGTGGATTTGTGTAAACACTCTCACAGTCAAGACACGGAACCCAAGGGTCCCCCTTGTGCTGCACCTTCCTGCTCACCCACAGCCCTAGGCCGACAGCCACGAGCCTGTCCTCCCTCGCTACGATGTTGTCATTTCAAGAAGGTTGTCTAAGTGGAATCACACAGTACGTGACCTTTTGAGGTCTTTTTTTTTTTTTAACTCAGCAAAAATCTCTAGAAGTTCATCCAGCCGTTGACTGTATCAGTAGTTCATTGCTTTTCATCGCTAAGTAGCATTCCATGGTCTGGATGGACCACTGCCTGTTCAAATACTCACCTAGTGAAGGGCATTTTGGTTGTTTCCAACTTTTGGCATTATGGCATTCTACACGAGCAGTCACGTGCAGGTTCTGGAGGGGACATCAATTCGTCTGTCTCTGGGGTGAATGCCCAGGATGGAAATTGCTGGATTGTATGATAAGTACATGCTTGCTTTTTCTTTTTTTTTAAAGATTTATTTATTTATTTTGGGCGGGGGTCGGGTTAGGGAGGGAGGGGAGCGGGTGGGCCACTTCTATTGGTCCTTCATTTCTCCATTTTCATCCGTCTTTGTTCTTTGGCTCCTGTGGGCCTCCCATCGCGGTGGCCTCTGTCGTTGCAGAGTGCCGGCTCTGGGCACGTGCGCTCCAGAGCTCCGGCTCGGTGATTGGACACATCGGTCCAGCTGCTCCGTGGCACGTGGGATCTTCCCAGGCCAGGGATCGAACTGGCGCCCCTTGCACTGCAAGGCGGTGTCCTTACCCACTGGACCACCAGGGGAAGCCCCTTTTTTTTTTTTTTTTAATTTTTACAGAGTTCTGTTGTTCACAGACATTACATGCTTACTTTTTTGAGAGACTGCCAAACTGTTTTCCAGAGTGACTTTACATTCCCCCATGAGAGCACTCTAGCTTCTCATCTTCACCGGCATCTCGTGTTGTCACTATTTTTATTTTAGCTGTTCTAACTGTGATATCTCATCGTGGTCTTACTCTGCGTGTCCCTAATACTAGGTGAGGCAGAGCATCTTTTCGTGTGCTTCTGTGCCATCCTGAGTCCTGATTTTTTTTTTTTTTTTTTACCAAGCCCTATCAAGTGTTAGCCCCTGCCGCCTGTGTTACTGCAAACTCCCTACAAACCTTCTTTGTGATGACTGTACAACGTCTTATCATTTTGGATTCCGCCATTCTCCTCTTCTCCCTGTTATAAATAATGCTGTGATGAACATCACTGTGCATGAATCATGGCTCCCTGGGTATACCACTCCCCTGGAACAGAGTCCCAGAGCAGAACTCCTGGATCAGAGGGTGTGGACCGCTTTCAAGACTCCGCTGCACATCACCAGACTGGCCTCAGGAGGCTTCTTCCCACTTCCCTTCTCAATTTTCCCAAAGCTTCTTTGGCATGAAATGTTTTAGAGCACAGGGAAGCACATAGCGTTCTCAAAAACAGATCATATCCTGTGGCCAAGTTTTCGGAGGTTAAATCCTAGCTCTGCCATCTATTTGCTGTGTGATCTTGGATAAGTTACTTAACTTCTTGGAGTCCCACTTGTCTCCTCGTACAATAAGGGTGGTGAAAGAATTTTCCTTCATAGGGTTATTATGAAGGCTGAATGAAATATTTGCATAAAGAACACAGTATAGCGCTTGACATGTAGTCGATGTTCAACAAATCAGTAAGTACTATTATTCCCATCATCATCATCCTTTGTTGGGCTCTTTGCTGGGCACTGGGGACGCGGAGGGGAACTGTGTGAAGACTGTGATGTACTCAAGACAAGAGTCAAGAGCAACGTGGTAAAGTCATGTGGATGTGAACAAAGTCCTCTGGGAACCCAGAGGAGGGAGTGGCCGGCTGGAGCCGGAGGAACACCGAGGGGAGCTGGGGAATCACTGCAGACAAGCTAAGGGTGGTGGGGGTGGAGGTGCCCACCGGGAGGAGGCGGTGTCCGGCAGAGGGAAGAAGGAACACAGGTGGGTCGGTGGGGAGAGATGAGGCAGCAGAGTGGACAGATAGTTGACGTTGGCTGCAGAGTGGAGTCTGGCTCAGAGAGATGGGAGAAGAGGCAGGAGGCTGGTGGAGGGCCCTGGGTATTCACACAAGGTGTGGCTCACTGCCAGATGCAACCTCAAAATCCCTCAGCTGGAAGAGTCCCTAAAATGTGCATTCTTCTCATGCTGCCATCATGGAGGTAAGGACCTGAGAAGGCAAGTGACCAGCCCGAGGTCACACAGCACAGTGCTGGCAGAGACAGACTTAGAGCAAGGAAGCAGGAAGTTGAGTGACCTGCTGGCCCTGTGACAGAAGACCAGGCGACATCCCAGGCTGTGGACCCACCTAGCTCCCGGCCCCTTCCTCGCAGCACGCCCAGACTTTCTGCCAGAGCTCCTCCTGACAGCCCTGTCTCTGAGACCCTCAAGCTTCCTCCCTCACCAGTCTTTCTGGAGATGAACTTTTTGGCCTTTAGCCAGACTTCACAGCTAAACTCTGAGCCACTAATGGAAGCGGATGGCGGAGAGGCCTCTCTGCTAGCTGGGGCCTACTCAGAGGTGGCTGCGGCCACAACTGGGCTGTGGGAAGGGTGCCGCCCGCGGTGCCCGCCCCCCGGGATCCTTCCTGCCACCGCCACCGAAGAAGAGGCCCAAGTCCCAGGCAATGGAGTCTCCATGGAACCCCTACATTCACTCCACCAGGATTCACTGGGGCAGCTACGAGCCAGGTGCTGTGATACAGTGACCAGCAGCAGTGACCTGGGGCAGGCAGCCACGCCCTGCCTTCACGGAGCTGACAGTCCAAAAGCAGGTGGGAAGTGGGTAGATGAGACCGTGTCATCTGGTGACAAGGGCACCTGGAAAGTGAGGCAGGCAAGGGGTTGGAAACTTCCGGGGAGGGGCTGGGTCTGTGCTTGAGGAGCTGGGATCAGGGAAGAAGACATTTGAACGGAGACCTGAAGGATGAGGAGGAGGGAGCTAAGCAGAGGTGGAGGGGAAGAGCTTTCGACGCAGGAGGAACAGCAACGCAAAGGCTCCTTGGAACCAGGAGTCAGAAATCCGTGACTTGCTCGGTGGCCCTGGGCCAGGCTGTGGTTCTCCCGATAGAACCGGGCTTGCTCATCCTTCCGAGCCTTAGCTTCTGTGTGAGTGAAGCTGCAGGGGCCGCAGCGGGTGGAGGGAGGTGGAAGGGGAGCTGGGACTTCATCTGCGAGCTGGGCAGCTCTGGTAAAGGTGTGGAAAGCCCAGTTTCACACGCTCTAACTAATTGAATTAACCCTTCGCACTTCCGCAGCCAATGCCCCCAGCTCCAGCTTTCGTACATTTGGCCAACTCTGGCAGCAACTTAGGAAGGGGCATTTCATGTCTCCAAGGTGGCTGGAGAAGGTCACCTGGAAGGTGGGGCCCCGGAGGAGGCCGCCCAGATGTCTCCAGGAATAGCTGACCCTGAGACGGAAAGACAGAAATTAGAACAATTAAGGACAGGCAGGTGCGAGACTGGGGTGAGAGCCAAGGCTCTCCTGTCCTCACTCCAAGAACTTCCAGAATGATGGGGAGAAACAGGTCCTGTTTTGAGGAACTCCCTGTCTGATGGGAGAGATAAAGCACCTGCCGCCACTGAGAAAAATGTCTGATGGTAAAGGTAGAGCCCTGACTCTGAAAGAGTTCTCAGTCTTAATTAAAAACCAGCCAGCCAACCAACCAACAAGTGTGAAAGACACATACCAAGAAACTTACAAAAGAAGTCAGACCTGGTGGCTGAGGACCTCAAAGGAGCCCTGTAGGTGGCTTTGTCTCCCATGAACTTGGTGGCAGGGCTGAGGGCCAATACTCTGGCCACCTGATGCAAACAGACGACTCACTGGAAAATACCCTGATGCTGGGAAAGATAGAAGGCAGAAGGGGAAGGGGACGACAGAGGATGAGATGGTTGGATGACGTTATTGAGCCAATGGACATGAGTTTTGAGCAAGCTCCGAGAGATGTTGACAGACAGGGAAGCCTGGTGTGCTGCAGTCCAGGGGTCTCATAAAATTGGACATGACTGAGCAACTGAACAACAGCAAGGGATGGCCAGTCTTTGAGGCCAATTGCTCAGGGACCTGGGGTGTGGCTGGAGGTGAGAGATGGGAAACATGGGGTGAAGAGTGGACTTCAGCCAGATCGCCTGGCTTTGAACTTGGTGCCAGCACCTGCCGCTGTGTGACCCAGAGCCTGTTATCTGGCCTCTTAAGTCTCAGCTTCTTTCTTCTGTAAAATAGGAGGTGGTAAGTTTCCATCAACTTACATCCGTAGGGACTTCGTGATGGTCCCGTGGCTGAGATCCAGAACTCACACGCTCTAACTAATTGAATTAACCCTTTCCGCAGCCAATGCCCCCAGCTCCAGCTTTGTACATTTGGCCAACTCTGGCAGCAACTTAGGAAGGGGCATTTCATGTCTCCAAGGTGGCTGGAGAAGGTCACCTGGAAGGTGGGGCCCCGGAGGAGGCCGCCCAGATGTCTCCAGGAATAGCTGACCCTGAGACGGAAAGACAGAAATTAGAACAATTAAGGACAGGCAGGTGCGAGACTGGGGTGAGAGCCAAGGCTCTCCTGTCCTCACTCCAAGAACTTCCAGAATGATGGGGAGAAACAGGTCCTGTTTTGAGGAACTCCCTGTCTGATGGGAGAGATAAAGCACCTGCCGCCACTGAGAAAAATGTCTGATGGTAAAGGTAGAGCCCTGACTCTGAAAGAGTTCTCAGTCTTAATTAAAAACCAGCCAGCCAACCAACCAACAAGTGTGAAAGACACATACCAAGAAACTTACAAAAGAAGTCAGACCTGGTGGCTGAGGACCTCAAAGGAGCCCTGTAGGTGGCTTTGTCTCCCATGAACTTGGTGGCAGGGCTGAGGGCCAATACTCTGGCCACCTGATGCAAACAGACGACTCACTGGAAAATACCCTGATGCTGGGAAAGATAGAAGGCAGAAGGGGAAGGGGACGACAGAGGATGAGATGGTTGGATGACGTTATTGAGCCAATGGACATGAGTTTTGAGCAAGCTCCGAGAGATGTTGACAGACAGGGAAGCCTGGTGTGCTGCAGTCCAGGGGGTCTCATAAAATTGGACATGACTGAGCAACTGAACAACAGCAAGGGATGGCCAGTCTTTGAGGCCAATTGCTCAGGGACCTGGGGTGTGGCTGGAGGTGAGAGATGGGAAACATGGGGTGAAGAGAGTGGACTTCAGCCAGATCGCCTGGCTTTGAACTTGGTGCCAGCACCTGCCGCTGTGTGACCCAGAGCCTGTTATCTGGCCTCTTAAGTCTCAGCTTCTTTCTTCTGTAAAATAGGAGGTGGTAAGTTTCCATCAACTTACATCCGTAGGGACTTCCTGATGGTCCCGTGGCTGAGATCCAGAACTCACAATGCATGGTGCCTGAGTTCGATCCTTGGTCAGGGAACTAGATCCCACATGCCACAGCTAAGAGTTCATATGCCATCTCTGAAAGATCCCAGCAATAAATCAACATATATTTATACATTTTTAAAGAAACCTATACCTGTAAAGTGCTTAGACCAAGTCACGTTGTATAAAGTAGATCTTATTTTGAAGATCTGTGTTCTCCCCATTTTGCAGCTGGTCAGATGGGCTCGGGGAAGGGCAGAGATTTTTCCAAAGTTCCTCAGTTGGCTGTGGCTGGCTGGGACTGGAACCCAGACCTCCTGACTCCATGCTGGTCTTCTTTCCACTGCTCCCCCAACATGGCCGTATTACCACGTTCCCAGGATCTTCACAATGGCCCTGTGAAGTGGTCCAGGGAGCATGGCAACCCATTCTGCAGATGGGGAAGCTGAGGCCCAGAGAACGTTGCTGATCTGAAGGCAGGACTCAGCCACATTTTATTTGCTGGAGCATCCCCGCCCTTGGCCTGCAGTGCATGATCCGAGGACACTTGTTGGGGGCAGTGGTTGGAGCTTAATGTCCCCCCCGGGTGGAGCTGAGACCTGACCCAGATCTTTTGCCTCCCAGTCCAACACCCGTCTTACTCTGCATCACTGCCCCTCCCAGATGCAGACGTTTGAATGAGGCTCTTGCCCAAGGCCCCCCACCCCCGTCCCGCCTACGCGTCTCCCTTGCCGCCCGTCACCCTGAGGTGGGGGAGGCTTCCGTGAAGGCAGCGGTGGTGGGGGGCTCTGGGCCCCGATGCTGAGACCTCCTGTCCAGGGCCTTGGGAACCCCTGCCCCTGGCTGGGGAAGATGACAAACAGTGCAGACCAGTGTCTGTGACGTCCCGTGAATTCCTCTGGGCGTCCCGGGCCTCGGGCGGTACAAGCCGTGGCAGCGGGGGGATCCTGTCTCCAGCCTTGATGAAATCACAGCGCTCTGCCAGCCTGTGCCTGCCAGCACAGCCAGGAAGGGCAGCGAAAGCAGAGACGAGGGGGCTGATGCGAGCGGGGAGAGGGACCCCAAGGCTGGGGTGCGGGGCGGGGCTCTGGTCTGCGCAGGCTGCAGAGGGCGGGAGCAGAGAGGACGTTGGGCCACGAGGCTGCCCACCATCACACACCCTTGTTTGATGATGTGAGCTGCCCCTGCGTCTCACCGGTGAGCCTCGGCTGGGAGGGTCTGCTTGGTCTCGGTAGACCCCAGTATTTATTATTCGTGTGTGCAGAGGGGGCCTCTTGCTCTGGGTGCTGTTGGCTAAGTAGGAGTCTTCTCGGCCCCTTTCCACCACCATTTTTTGGTCCCCATTTTGCAGCTGGTCAGATGGGCTCGGGGAAGGGCAGAGATTTTTCCAAAGTTCCTCAGTTGGCTGTGGCTGGCTGGGACTGGAACCCAGACCTCCTGACTCCATGCTGGTCTTCTTTCCACTGCTCCCCCAACATGGCCGTATTACCACGTTCCCAGGATCTTCACAATGGCCCTGTGAAGTGGTCCAGGGAGCATGGCAACCCATTCTGCAGATGGGGAAGCTGAGGCCCAGAGAACGTTGCTGATCTGAAGGCAGGACTCAGCCACATTTTATTTGCTGGAGCATCCCCGCCCTTGGCCTGCAGTGCATGATCCGAGGACACTTGTTGGGGGCAGTGGTTGGAGCTTAATGTCCCCCCCGGGTGGAGCTGAGACCTGACCCAGATCTTTTGCCTCCCAGTCCAACACCCGTCTTACTCTGCATCACTGCCCCTCCCAGATGCAGACGTTTGAATGAGGCTCTTGCCCAAGGCCCCCCACCCCCGTCCCGCCTACGCGTCTCCCTTGCCGCCCGTCACCCTGAGGTGGGGGAGGCTTCCGTGAAGGCAGCGGTGGTGGGGGGCTCTGGGCCCCGATGCTGAGACCTCCTGTCCAGGGCCTTGGGAACCCCTGCCCCTGGCTGGGGAAGATGACAAACAGTGCAGACCAGTGTCTGTGACGTCCCGTGAATTCCTCTGGGCGTCCCGGGCCTCGGGCGGTACAAGCCGTGGCAGCGGGGGGATCCTGTCTCCAGCCTTGATGAAATCACAGCGCTCTGCCAGCCTGTGCCTGCCAGCACAGCCAGGAAGGGCAGCGAAAGCAGAGACGAGGGGGCTGATGCGAGCGGGGAGAGGGACCCCAAGGCTGGGGTGCGGGGCGGGGCTCTGGTCTGCGCAGGCTGCAGAGGGCGGGAGCAGAGAGGACGTTGGGCCACGAGGCTGCCCACCATCACACACCCTTGTTTGATGATGTGAGCTGCCCCTGCGTCTCACCGGTGAGCCTCGGCTGGGAGGGTCTGCTTGGTCTCGGTAGACCCCAGTATTTATTATTCGTGTGTGCAGAGGGGGCCTCTTGCTCTGGGTGCTGTTGGCTAAGTAGGAGTCTTCTCGGCCCCTTTCCACCACCCTTGGCCCTCGTCTCTGACCTCCGCATCCCCCGTGGCTGGCGGATTCACACCTCTGTGCCTCTGCACTCTCTGTGCCACCTGGCAGGCTCCTATACACGGTGGAAATAAGCAAGTCCCACGGAAGGAGAAAAACCAAGGCTACTTGTTCCTAGCTTGCTGTAGCAAGGAAGTAGCCACTGTCACCTGTGGTTGGCAGTGACTCAAAGGCAGACGGAGAAGTGAGGAAGCTTTTATTTATTTATTTTTGGCTCTTCTGGGTTTTCACTGCTGCTGCAGGCTCTCCTCGAGTCGCAGGGAGTGGGGGCCACTCTCTAGCTGAGGTGAGCGGCTTCTTGTGGCGGTGACTTCTCTCGTTGTGGAACTCGGGCTCTAGGGCACGCGGGCTTCAATAGTTGCGGCTCTGAGGCTCTAGGGCACAGGCTGCATAGCTGTGGCTCACGGGCTTAGTTGCTCTGCAGCATGTGGGATATTCCAGGATCAGAGATCGAGCCCGTGTCTCCTGCATTGGCAGGTGAATTCTTCACCACTGAGCTACCAGGGAAGCCAGGAAGCTATTTATAATGGGAAAAAGGGGAAGCTTTAGGTGTACCCTGGTTAAAGCTGTTGTCAGCACAGGGAATCTGCAGATGAGCTCACCAGCAGGGCATCCTATGTCGTGGTCAATGGTGCATATTTGACTTTATCTGGTTGCTCCTAGGGGCTTCCCAGGTGGCGCTAGTGATGAAGGAGCTGCCTGGCCAATGCAGGAGACGTAAGAAACACAGGTTCGGTCCCTGGGTAGGGAAGGTCCCCTGAAGGAGGGCACGGCAGCCCACTCCAGTATCCTTGCTTGAAGAATCCCATGAACAGAGGAGCCTGGTGGGCTGCCATCCACGGCGTCACATAGAGTCAGGCACCACTGAAGTGACTTGGCACGCATGGTTGTTAAGCTGGAAGGGAGGACAGACATTAGGGGAGCGGCCAGGTAGTAGTCAAGTCCTGGACGTGTGGGGCTGACTCTTTCAGAGTTATGCCTAGTGTCGTGAATTGTCACCTCGAGGTGGCAGGCTGGTTTGCCACAAGGCTAACTGGGAGCAGGCTGGCGTCCTGGGCTGTTTGCTGTAGACACAGAGCTGGTTTCCTGGGCAGGATGCTGCACGTTGCGGGTGAATGTTCTATTCTTTTGTATGGTCTGGGCATGGTGCATTTGTAGGAGTCTCTCATGAACAAGACCTTCACAAACAAGACCAAGGGGCATCTGCTCCAGAAGCCTTCTACAGACGCCACCAAGACCAGGGCAGACGTCCTTCCTCTGCATTCTTAGATTCTTCCACTCGCATGGAGGTGTCTAGGCTCTTATTCAGTCAATTAAGGATTTGAATCCCATTTTCCCCACTCTGTAGCAGTGTCTGTCTGTCCTGAGCAAAGGGACAATCTCTCAGCTTCCTCATCTGTCAAATGAAGGGTAATGATATTCTTATCAGGAAGATGAGTTGAGATAATAGATATACCATGTTGGAAGCACAGCAGTTGTTATTAATAGCAGTAATAACAGCAACAGTAGTAGTAATCGTAGTAGGGATTACCTCCACTCTGGCAAGTCTCGGGGGGGTGGGATCACTTGTTCATCAATCTCTCTCCCCTCAGACTGGCATTTCCAGGTGACCCCTCCCCTTCAACCACCCACCGAGCTCCCAGTGTGGCCAGGCTCTGTACAGGCGTCTCTACCAGTGGGCTGCACCCCTACTGAGTGGTGAGCACCTTGAGGGCAAATCAATGTCTGATTCGTCTCTGTTCTAAGGCCCCATGCAGGGTCTGGCCAGGAGTGGGGGTCCAGAGGAGGTCTGCTGAGTGGGCAATGGCGTGGGGAGTGGAGGCTCACACAGTTTGATCTCTGAGCCACTGCTCCAGCCTTCTCTCACCGGGCACCTGAGCAAGTCCTCCTCCTCTTCTGCTCTGACAGGTGGGCGGACGGGGAGGTGGCTGGGGCTCATGCATCTGGGGAGGCTTATGCTAAAGGAGGGGGTTGAGGAAATGGGAGGAGGATGGGGAGGAGGCTGGGGCTCCCTCCCAGGGCAGACTTCTGGTGACTGGAGCTCTGCAATGAACAAGCTCCCTCCAGAGGGAGTGAGTTCCCCATCCCTGAGGGCATGTAACCCACATCAGAGATGCTACAAACTGAGCCTGTATTTAATTCAGTCACTTAGTTTTATATGCATTTGTTCATTTACTGAGCACCTCTCTGCACCAGGTACTGGGGTGGGCTCTCAGGACAGAAGGGTACGTCACACTGGATGGAATGCATCAGATTAGTGAGTCCCGAAGTGTGGGGCATGTGACGTGAGAGCCCCCCATGCCCTTTCTTGGCCAGAAGGGTCCACAGCCTCCCGCTGACCCCACATCACAAGACATTGCTGAGGGAGCCCTCCACCATGTCTCTCAAAAACCACAAAAAGGAGAAAGCCATTCTTGGAAAAACAAGGAACCGCCTGTCTGAGTCTGGCTGTAAGTGACCAAACGGTGATTTTAAAATAAACAACAAAAAACCATGTTTTTGTTGATAGAGAACACGAACACAGAAAAGAGCACAAATTGTAAGTGTACAGCGGAAAGCCTTCTTTGCAGGTAAGCACACCTATATGGCCAGCACTCAAATCAAGGAACAGAACATCCCTGGCTCCCAGAAGTCCCCGTCACACCCCGGCCAGTCACCCATCTTTCGGCTTCAAGTCTCGGGTGGGATCACTTGTTCATCAATCTCTCCCTCAGACTGGCATTTCCCCCCAAAACCCCGAGCTCCCAGTGTGGCCAGGCTCTGTACAGGCGTCTCTACCAGTGGGCTGCACCCCTACTGAGTGGTGAGCACCTTGAGGGCAAATCAATGTCTGATTCGTCTCTGTTCTAAGGCCCCATGCAGGGTCTGGCCAGGAGTGGGGGTCCAGAGGAGGTCTGCTGAGTGGGCAATGGCGTGGGGAGTGGAGGCTCACACAGTTTGATCTCTGAGCCACTGCTCCAGCCTTCTCTCACCGGGCACCTGAGCAAGTCCTCCTCCTCTTCTGCTCTGACAGGTGGGCGGACGGGGAGGTGGCTGGGGCTCATGCATCTGGGGAGGCTTATGCTAAAGGAGGGGGTTGAGGAAATGGGAGGAGGATGGGGAGGAGGCTGGGGCTCCCTCCCAGGGCAGACTTCTGGTGACTGGAGCTCTGCAATGAACAAGCTCCCTCCAGAGGGAGTGAGTTCCCCATCCCTGAGGGCATGTAACCCACATCAGAGATGCTACAAACTGAGCCTGTATTTAATTCAGTCACTTAGTTTTATATGCATTTGTTCATTTACTGAGCACCTCTCTGCACCAGGTACTGGGGTGGGCTCTCAGGACAGAAGGGTACGTCACACTGGATGGAATGCATCAGATTAGTGAGTCCCGAAGTGTGGGGCATGTGACGTGAGAGCCCCCCATGCCCTTTCTTGGCCAGAAGGGTCCACAGCCTCCCGCTGACCCCACATCACAAGACATTGCTGAGGGAGCCCTCCACCATGTCTCTCAAAAACCACAAAAAGGAGAAAGCCATTCTTGGAAAAACAAGGAACCGCCTGTCTGAGTCTGGCTGTAAGTGACCAAACGGTGATTTTAAAATAAACAACAAAAAACCATGTTTTTGTTGATAGAGAACACGAACACAGAAAAGAGCACAAATTGTAAGTGTACAGCGGAAAGCCTTCTTTGCAGGTAAGCACACCTATATGGCCAGCACTCAAATCAAGGAACAGAACATCCCTGGCTCCCAGAAGTCCCCGTCACACCCCGGCCAGTCACCCGTCTTGCTCCCCCAAAGGGAACCACTTTCAGGGCAATGGAACCCCGCTGGGTACACGCTTGCTGCCTGGTCTCCTCTCGACATTCCATGCCGCGTGCCGCTGGCCTCCGTTCACACATTCTCACAGCCGTGACGCGTTCTGTCCTGTTGGGTGGATGGGCATCGGTTTATTTATCCGCTTTATCGCTGATGGGCATTTGGGTAGTTTCCAGTTTGGGGCTACTATGAATAGCAGTGCCACAGGCGTGCTGGCAAATGGCTTTGGTGAATGTAAGAGCGGGTTCTAAGGACAGGAATTGCTGAGCCCTAGGGCTTGCCAGGTGGTCCAGCGGTAAAGAATCTGCCTGCAATGCAGCAGCTGCAGGAGACTGCAGGTTTGATGCCTGGGTCAGGGAGATCCCCTGGAGGACGGCACGGCGACCCACTCCAGTGTTCTTGCCAAGAGAATCGCATGGACAAAGGAGCCTGGCGGGCTACCATCCATAGGGTCGCAAAGAGTCAGGCACGACTGAAGTGACCTAGCACCCATGCAGGGAGGGCATATGGTTGGCTCCAAAGAGAACGCCTGCCAGTTTCCAAAGTGGCTGTACCGATTTCCTCCCCTGACAGCAGAGCCTGAGCCTTCCAGCTGGCCTGTCGCCTCCACAACAGTTTATATCTCTTCCTCACTCCTGTTCTGCTCGGTAGTTTTAATTTGTGCTTCCTTAATGATTAATGGTCACTTTGGTTAGCTGACCCCTCACAAGGCATGTGACTGATGGAGGGGGGCCCCCATGCCCTTTCTTGGCCAGAAGGGTCCACAGCCTCCGCTGACCCCACATCACAAGACATTGCTGAGGAGCCCTCCACCATGTCTCTCAAACCACAAAAGGAGAAAGCCATTCTTGGAAAAACAAGGAACCGCCTGTCTGAGTCTGGCTGTAAGTGACCAAACGGTGATTTTAAAATAAACAACAAAAAACCATGTTTTTGTTGATAGAGAACACGAACACAGAAAAGAGCACAAATTGTAAGTGTACAGCGGAAAGCCTTCTTTGCAGGTAAGCACACCTATATGGCCAGCACTCAAATCAAGGAACAGAACATCCCTGGCTCCCAGAAGTCCCCGTCACACCCCGGCCAGTCACCCGTCTTGCTCCCCCAAAGGGAACCACTTTCAGGGCAATGGAACCCCGCTGGGTACACGCTTGCTGCCTGGTCTCCTCTCGACATTCCATGCCGCGTGCCGCTGGCCTCCGTTCACACATTCTCACAGCCGTGACGCGTTCTGTCCTGTTGGGTGGATGGGCATCGGTTTATTTATCCGCTTTATCGCTGATGGGCATTTGGGTAGTTTCCAGTTTGGGGCTACTATGAATAGCAGTGCCACAGGCGTGCTGGCAAATGGCTTTGGTGAATGTAAGAGCGGGTTCTAAGGACAGGAATTGCTGAGCCCTAGGGCTTGCCAGGTGGTCCAGCGGTAAAGAATCTGCCTGCAATGCAGCAGCTGCAGGAGACTGCAGGTTTGATGCCTGGGTCAGGGAGATCCCCTGGAGGACGGCACGGCGACCCACTCCAGTGTTCTTGCCAAGAGAATCGCATGGACAAAGGAGCCTGGCGGGCTACCATCCATAGGGTCGCAAAGAGTCAGGCACGACTGAAGTGACCTAGCACCCATGCAGGGAGGGCATATGGTTGGCTCCAAAGAGAACGCCTGCCAGTTTCCAAAGTGGCTGTACCGATTTCCTCCCCTGACAGCAGAGCCTGAGCCTTCCAGCTGGCCTGTCGCCTCCACAACAGTTTATATCTCTTCCTCACTCCTGTTCTGCTCGGTAGTTTTAATTTGTGCTTCCTTAATGATTAATGGTCACTTTGGTTAGCTGTCTGTGATTGCGGTGTTCATTCTGGAGGCGGTGGGACTGTCGTTTGCTTCTTCTGTCTGCCTCTGATGAGGGGGATAAGAGGCTTGTGCGTGCTTTCTGATAGGAGGTACGGGCGGTGGGATTAACAACATTGAGCACTTTTCATATTTTTTAACTTTAATTTTATTTTATATTGGAATAGAGTTGGCTTCCCTGGTGGCTTAAAGGTAAAGAAAAAGCCTGGCAATGCAGGAGATACGGGTTTCGTCCCTGGGTCCAGAAGATTCCCTGGGGCAAAAAACAGCAAGCCACTCCGGTTACTCTTGCCTTAGAAACCCCACGGACAGAGGAGTCGCCAAGAGTCAGACATGACTTAGTGACTAAACACCACCAACAACCAATAGTTAATTTACCATGTTGTGCTAGTTTCAGGCCTACAGCAAAGCAACTCAGTCATACGTATACATGTGCCCAGTCTCTTTCACAGTCTTTTCCCATATAGGTTATTATAGAATATTGACAACGGTTCCCTGTAGTATACATTCTTAGGTCCTTGATGATTATCTGTTTTATGTACAGTAGTGTGTATATGGTTATCATAAACTGATTTATCCCTCCCCTGCCACCTTTCCCTTTGAAACCATGAGCTTGTTTTCCAAAAACAATATATTTGATGACTTCCACTTAGCAAGCTAATTCTAATTGTCTTTGAATAGAAATGGATGAGAATCTTTAAAAAGGCTTTAGTAGTGAAAAATAGAGCTTGGTTGGTCCAAAAGAACGCCTGCAGGTTTTGATGCTTCAGGAGATCCCTGGAAGAGGCGACCCATCGTTCCCCAAAATCGCTGACAAAGGAGCCTGGCGGGCTACCATCCATAGGGTCGCAAAGAGTCAGGCACGACTGAAGTGACCTAGCACCCATGCAGGGAGGGCATATGGTTGGCTCCAAAGAGAACGCCTGCCAGTTTCCAAAGTGGCTGTACCGATTTCCTCCCCTGACAGCAGAGCCTGAGCCTTCCAGCTGGCCTGTCGCCTCCACAACAGTTTATATCTCTTCCTCACTCCTGTTCTGCTCGGTAGTTTTAATTTGTGCTTCCTTAATGATTAATGGTCACTTTGGTTAGCTGTCTGTGATTGCGGTGTTCATTCTGGAGGCGGTGGGACTGTCGTTTGCTTCTTCTGTCTGCCTCTGATGAGGGGGATAAGAGGCTTGTGCGTGCTTTCTGATAGGAGGTACGGGCGGTGGGATTAACAACATTGAGCACTTTTCATATTTTTTAACTTTAATTTTATTTTATATTGGAATAGAGTTGGCTTCCCTGGTGGCTTAAAGGTAAAGAAAAAGCCTGGCAATGCAGGAGATACGGGTTTCGTCCCTGGGTCCAGAAGATTCCCTGGGGCAAAAAACAGCAAGCCACTCCGGTTACTCTTGCCTTAGAAACCCCACGGACAGAGGAGTCGCCAAGAGTCAGACATGACTTAGTGACTAAACACCACCAACAACCAATAGTTAATTTACCATGTTGTGCTAGTTTCAGGCCTACAGCAAAGCAACTCAGTCATACGTATACATGTGCCCAGTCTCTTTCACAGTCTTTTCCCATATAGGTTATTATAGAATATTGACAACGGTTCCCTGTAGTATACATTCTTAGGTCCTTGATGATTATCTGTTTTATGTACAGTAGTGTGTATATGGTTATCATAAACTGATTTATCCCTCCCCTGCCACCTTTCCCCTTTGGAAACCATGAGCTTGTTTTCCAAAAAAACAATATATTTGATGACTTCCACTTAGCAAGCTAATTCTAATTGTCTTTGAATAGAAATGAATGAGAATCTTTAAAAAGGCTTTAGTAGTGAAAAATAGAGCATTTTAATTTTGTCTTTCTGGGAAGAAAAAGCAACTAACATGATGAGGACACATGGATATTTTCTTTTTAAAAATTTTTATTTACAACTTTTATTCACATGGATATTTTCTTTGGTGAAGTGTCTGTGCAATTCTCTTGACCATTTATCTATGGATTTTCTTATTTATTGGTAGAAAAAAGTTAATATTCTGAATGTGAGTCCTTTGCCAAATATTAATGTATGCAAATACCTTCTCCCTCTCTGTGGGTTGCATCTTCACCTTCCTAATGATGTCATTTGCTGAATCGAAGTTCTTGATTTTAATATGGTTTCGTTTATAATTTTTTGTATGGTTTGTACTTTTGGTGGCTGAAGAACTAATGCCTACCTTCAGGTCACAGAGATGGTTTTCCCTCTTCTTGTAAAAGTGTTGTTATTTTACCTTTCACACTTAGCGCTGCAGTCTAGCCAGATGATAGTATATGGTGTGAGGAAGGGTTTACAAATCACTTTTTAAAAAATATAATTTAAAAAATGTATTTATTTGTACCTTTGGCCGTGCTGGGCTTTGTTTGTTGGGCAGGCTCTTTTCCAGTTGCAGTGCATGGGCTTTTCACTGGGGTGGCTTCTCTTGCTGTGGAGGACAGGCTCCAGGGCACTCAGGCTTCAGGAGCTGAGGCAGGTGGGCTCAGTAGTTGGGGCTCCCTGGCTCTAGAGCACAGACTCAACAGTTGTGGCTCACGGGCTTAGTGGTTCCACGGCATGTGGAATCTTCCTGGATCAGGGATTGAACCCATGTCTCCTGCATTGAGAGGGGAATTCTTTACCACTGAGCTACCAGGGAAGCCCAAGGATCACTTTAGTTCCCTGTGGGTTTCCAGTGGTCCCAGAGCTCTTTATTGTTGCTGGGGAGGGTGACGTGGCCGAGGGATGTGTTTGCAGAGACATGGGGGCAGGGGGAGCCGGGGAGCCGGGGAGCAGGCGGGGCCTCTTTTCCCCGAATTAGCAGAGCAGTTATCTTTGGGCGTCTGTCCCGTGATGTCTCTCTCCTAGACCCTGGTGCTAGGGTTTATTCTCACACTGTTCCTTGTCAGAAGCCGGGGCACGAGGCTGTTCCCAAATATTAATAGAAACTGCCCAAGCCCCTCCCAGCTAGGTGAGTGACTGTCCACTAGGAATGGCCCCTTTCTGGACAGCACATGACTTTTATTTGCTCATTCATTTCTTCATCAATTATTCACCCATTTCTCCCTCCACCCTTCTCTTTTTTTGTCTCCCTTCCTTCACTTCCTTCCTTCCCCTTTCTCTTATTTTTCCCTTCGTCCCATGGACACCCTTATGTAAAATCCTAGTTCCCCAACTCCAATCTCCTTCTCTAGTCTCCTCTTAGTGTTTAGGGCCACCTGATACCGCATGTATTTTCCTTACATGTTGTTGTTTAGTCGCGAGGTCGTGTCTGACTCTCTTGCAACCCCGTGGACTGTCGCCTGCCGGGCTCCTCCGTGCACAGGATTTTCCAGACAAGCATACGGAAGTGGATTGCCCTTTCCTTCTTCAGGGGATCTTCCCAACCCAGGGATCAAATCCACATCTCCTGCCTTAGCAGGCAGATTCTTTACCATGGAGCTGCCAGGGAAGCCCTTCATACATTTTTTTCTTTCTTTTTTTTTAAACGTATTCTTTACTGAAGCTTTATTTATATACAGTAAAATGTGCAGACCTTACATACATGGTGTGCAACGTTTTGGCACATGTCTACAACCATGTTATCACCTCCCCAGTCAGGATGCACAGCATTTTGATCACTCCAGAAAGCTCTCTCATGCCCCTTCCAGCCAATTCTCCCTCCAGAGGCAGCCATGGTTCTGATTCCTATCACCATCGGTTAGTCTTGCCTGCTCTTGAGCTTCATATAAATGGAATCCTACAGCAACTCTGTGTATTGTACTTATTTATCTTGCTTTTGTCTGTCTCCTCAAGCAAAACCGTGGGAGTGATTTTTTATTTGTCTTGCCCGTCGCTGAATTCCTCGTTTCTACAATAGTGCCTGGCATATACTTGGCAACATATTTGTTGAATAAAGGAGGAAATGTACAAATAAAGTTGCCCTTTCACTGACCCATCTGCTCATTTTCTTTTCTCTACCAGTCGTCAGGATGACGTTGAGAAGCCGGGGCACGAGGCTGTTCCCAAATATTAATAGAAACTGCCCAAGCCCCTCCCAGCTAGGTGAGTGACTGTCCACTAGGAATGGCCCCTTTCTGGACAGCACATGACTTTTATTTGCTCATTCATTTCTTCATCAATTATTCACCCATTTCTCCCTCCACCCTTCTCTTTTTTTGTCTCCCTTCCTTCACTTCCTTCCTTCCCCTTTCTCTTATTTTTCCCTTCGTCCCATGGACACCCTTATGTAAAATCCTAGTTCCCCAACTCCAATCTCCTTCTCTAGTCTCCTCTTAGTGTTTAGGGCCACCTGATACCGCATGTATTTTCCTTACATGTTGTTGTTTAGTCGCGAGGTCGTGTCTGACTCTCTTGCAACCCGTGGACTGTCGCCTGCCGGGCTCCTCCGTGCACAGGATTTTCCAGACAAGCATACGGAAGTGGATTGCCCTTTCCTTCTTCAGGGGATCTTCCCAACCCAGGGATCAAATCCACATCTCCTGCCTTAGCAGGCAGATTCTTTACCATGGAGCTGCCAGGGAAGCCCTTCATACATTTTTTTCTTTCTTTTTTTTTAAACGTATTCTTTACTGAAGCTTTATTTATATACAGTAAAATGTGCAGACCTTACATACATGGTGTGCAACGTTTTGGCACATGTCTACAACCATGTTATCACCTCCCCAGTCAGGATGCACAGCATTTTGATCACTCCAGAAAGCTCTCTCATGCCCCTTCCAGCCAATTCTCCCTCCAGAGGCAGCCATGGTTCTGATTCCTATCACCATCGGTTAGTCTTGCCTGCTCTTGAGCTTCATATAAATGGAATCCTACAGCAACTCTGTGTATTGTACTTATTTATCTTGCTTTTTGTCTGTCTCCTCAAGCAAAACCGTGGGAGTGATTTTTTATTTGTCTTGCCCGTCGCTGAATTCCTCGTTTCTACAATAGTGCCTGGCATATACTTGGCAACATATTTGTTGAATAAAGGAGGAAATGTACAAATAAAGTTGCCCTTTCACTGACCCATCTGCTCATTTTCTTTTCTCTACCAGTCGTCAGGATGAAGTTGAGATGGGGCACCAAAGTTGGACTGCCTTCTGGCTCCGCCACCTATCTGCTCTCTGAACTGGGCCAGTTGCCTCAGTTTCTTCATTTGTGGAATGGGTATGGGAATGTTCCTGCCTCATCCGGTAGGAACTGTATCCTTAGGGTAGGATTGTAGGTGTTGATACATGTGTAAAATTATTTAGTAAGCTTTCATTTAATGTTAATGATTGTAATTCATTGAGTAAACAATTATTTGTTAACATACCTGTAGAGGCCATCCAAATCATTCATTCATTTACTTATGCAGCAAATTTTTATTGACACCTGGCCTGGTGACATTAGGCTTCCCTGGTGGCACAAGTGGTAAAGCCTAATTAGGCCAATACAGGAGACATAAGAGATGAGGGTTCGATCTCTGGGTCGGGAAGATTCCCTGGAAGGAGGAAATGGCAAACTCCAGTATTCTTGCATAGAGAATCCTGTGGACAGAGGAACCTAGAAAGCTACAGTCCATGGGGTCACAGAGTTGGACTGTACTAAAGTGACTCTACACACACACACACACACACACACACAGACACACACACGCCCCATGACTATTACTGCTGCTGCCTACTGACACACATTGGTGCTATACCAATGAGTAAGTCCAAGTCCCTCCTTTGTGGGGTTGCCATTTTGGTGAGAGAGTGTATTAGTTGGGGTTCAAGCTAAGCTACTAGAAAAAATAAACCCAACAGTACAGTAGCTTAAATCACTTAGGGACTCTTTTGGGGTTTAGTATTTTTTACCTTGAGTAATACTCCAGAAATAAATGGTTCAGCCCTGCTAGGGTAATTCTGCCATCCTTAGCTGTGACCTTTACCTCTGGCTGCTGCGGCTTCTGCCATTTCACGTGCAACCCAGGAAACGGGCAACGGGAGAGGGCCAGAGAAGTGCCTGTCTCTTCCTTTAAAAGCGTGACCCGGAAGGCTCCAACCTCACTTTTCTTCACACCTCGCTGACCGGAGCTAACTCATGCGACAAGGTCTCATCACAAGCAGGTCTGGGAAACAGAATCTCTGGCTGGCATTTCTGAGAACCTGGGAACTAGTAGGCTCAGTTCACCAACGTCAGATCCCCAGGGGAGCCAGGTTCCTTGTGGGGTCGTTTGTGATGTTTCAAAGCAAGACCTGCCAGATTTAGCAAATAAAAATACAGAACACCCAGTCCCTTTGAGTTACAGGTAAATAACATTTGGGACATACGAAAAGTTATTCACTGTTTTTTTGAAATACCATGTGCCATCCGTAATTCCTATTCAAAAGTCTTCCTTGGGTAGGGCCCAAACTAGTCTTCCTGGGTCTCTTCGTCCATCCTAGCTCTGCCTTTGAAGTCCATGAGACTGTTGAGCCCCCAGGGGTGCGACACACTGAAGAAGACGCAGGATATCCAGGTGATGGGGCACCTGCTCCTCTGGGCAGAACCTCGAGGCCAGGCAGCTCCATCTCTCCATGAAGGTGTGCCAAACAGAAGCCTGCAGTTCACGCGGGACAGCTGGTCCAGGGCAGCCTGGTGGCGCTCGGCCCAGGTGTCTCACCACAGCGGCTGAGGTCTGCCTGAGAAAACTTCCTAGCGGAGCTGAGCCTTGAACCTGGGGTGCCAGAGCAAGGTCCGACTCCTAGAAGCATCCCAGCCCTGGCTCAGGTCCCAGGTATGCTCCTTCCTAGCTGTGTGACCTTGGGCAGATCGCTTCACCTCTCCAAGCCTGGATTTTCTGTGTAAAATGGGAATCAAGAGACAGCCCACTTCAGAACATGGTGGTGAAGATTGGGTGAGACAGACTCTGTAATAATGCTCCTGGTGCACCCTTGTCTTGCAAAAAGAAAAAAGAGATCTGGACTCACCTTTCTTGTCTGCTTGTTGTAACTATTTTTACTGAGCCTTTGAGGGAACAAAGGCTTGGAGTGGTTATACTGGAGGCTTCAGCTGCCTCACAGCAGGATGAGGTGGGAGGCAGGGCAAAGGCTTATATGTAGAAGGGTGGGGTCATCCTCCTGGCCGTCCTAGGAGGCAGTCTCTTCCTTTAAAAGCGTGACCCGGAAGGCTCCAACCTCACTTTTCTTCACACCTCGCTGACCGGAGCTCTGGGAAACGGGGAAATCTCTGGCTGGCATTTCTGAGCACCTGGGAACTAGTAGGCTCAGTTCACCAACGTCAGATCCCCAGGGGAGCCAGGTTCCTTGTGGGGTCGTTTGTGATGTTTCAAAGCAAGACCTGCCAGATTTAGCAAATAAAAATACAGAACACCCAGTCCCTTTGAGTTACAGGTAAATAACATTTGGGACATACGAAAAGTTATTCACTGTTTTTTTGAAATACCATGTTCCATCCGTAATTCCTATTCAAAAGTCTTCCTTGGGTAGGGCCCAAACTAGTCTTCCTGGGTCTCTTCGTCCATCCTAGCTCTGCCTTTGAAGTCCATGAGACTGTTGAGCCCCCAGGGGTGCGACACACTGAAGAAGACGCAGGATATCCAGGTGATGGGGCACCTGCTCCTCTGGGCAGAACCTCGAGGCCAGGCAGCTCCATCTCTCCATGAAGGTGTGCCAAACAGAAGCCTGCAGTTCACGCGGGACAGCTGGTCCAGGGCAGCCTGGAGGCGCTCGGCCCAGGTGTCTCACCACAGCGGCTGAGGTCTGCCTGAGAAAACTTCCTAGCGGAGCTGAGCCTTGAACCTGGGGTGCCAGAGCAAGGTCCGACTCCTAGAAGCATCCCAGCCCTGGCTCAGGTCCCAGGTATGCTCCTTCCTAGCTGTGTGACCTTGGGCAGATCGCTTCACCTCTCCAAGCCTGGATTTTCTGTGTAAAATGGGAATCAAGAGACAGCCCACTTCAGAACATGGTGGTGAAGATTGGGTGAGACAGACTCTGTAATAATGCTCCTGGTGCACCCTTGTCTTGCAAAAAGAAAAAAGAGATCTGGACTCACCTTTCTTGTCTGCTTGTTGTAACTATTTTTACTGAGCCTTTGAGGGAACAAAGGCTTGGAGTGGTTATACTGGAGGCTTCAGCTGCCTCACAGCAGGATGAGGTGGGAGGCAGGGCAAAGGCTTATATGTAGAAGGGGTGGGGTCATCCTCCTGGCCGTCCTAGGAGGTCGAGCAGCCCTGGACCGGGCTTGGAGTTGTTGGCGACACGACTGGGGATGGATCGGGGCCCGCAGGACCCTGAAGGCAGGTAGCACGACCTGTCCCTGTCCCCCAGGCCCCTGCCCCTTGGTCACCCCTGTGCTCAGACCAGCGAGCCCCTGGTTCCCGCGCCCTGCGGCGTCCCAGCCCACCGCGGCCACGGCCACGCTGTGGAATTTCCAATTTTCAGCTAATGTGCAGGTCGTGACAGAGGCTCAGAGGCCCTGGTCAGACATAATGGCAGAAGAATTGTAAATGTCGCCCCAGTGAATGGCAATGAGGAAGGGCGGGGAGGGGACGTTTTCCATCGGCCCTGCGCGGAGCCCGGGAATATATTTTCTCCCTGAGTGTGTCGCATTAGATTTCCAGAGGTGCTAGGGCTCCAGGTACATATCATTAGTAACAGTTTGGGTGATAATGAATCCTTTTATTTCTTTTCCTCACAGCTCATGAATACATAACGAGGCCCCGCTCAGGCGCATCTGGCCTGGGCTCCGAGCCTCTGCCACCTAATCTCATCCTGCTCCAATATCCAGGCGGCCCAGCTGGGGCCTGCCTTAAAGGAGCTGCATGCCCTTTCCTGCCTGCGGATGCCCAGCCAGGTGGCCGAGGGGCTGAGCCCTGGCTGAGCGTCTAGCACCACTGAAGCCTGGGACGTGGAAGAGGGTGGCGGAGTCCGGGGAGGTAGGGGTCCCCAGATCCTCACTCAGGTGTGAGCCTCACACAAGTCCCCCGCAGGTGCTCAGCAATGCTGCTTAGCACAGAGTGACTGCCTGGCTGGGGCCGAGCTGTCTGAAGGCTTTTCATGGACCCCCTCTTATGGCTAGCTGTTTTACCAGGTGATACGGTGAGGTTGTGACCCCATCTTACAGCTGGAGAAACTGAGAGCTAGAAGGATGAAGGCTTCATCTTGGGTTTAGCAAGGCAGGACAAGACAGGGCCCGGCTGGCCATCATTTAGCGAGGTTCCCAGGCAAGGACATTTTATCAAGTAATCCTTGGCTTTATAAAATGTTCCCCATCGAGAACTCAGTTTCTTTGTTCTTTGTGAATCTGTGTAGTTTTATCACTTTACTGAACAAATATTCAGCAGAAGAACAAAGAGTTTTCAACATTGTTTTCCCAGATGTTTAAGATCTTCTTTTCCACAAAGCCCTCTCCACCTCTTCAGCCCACTGTGTTTGCCTCATTGCGCCCGTGGGGTCCTCACGGGCTCTCTTCGACCTCGCCTTCTGTTCACAGTTCCACCAGATGTGAGCTCTGTGAGAGCAGGGACTTGGCTCTCCGCTGGGTTGTCAGGACCAAGGACAGTGGCATGCACCCAGTAGGTGATCCTCCGCCGACACAGGCCGTACAATTGACCAGGTTCTGCCCCAGTCCCTGTCACCCAGGGCTGGGCTCTCTGGCCCCAGGAGGCAAGGCCTCCACCGTGGCTGGCCTCCGGGTCTGCGCGTAGCCTCCAGTCTGGACCAGGAGGCGAAGCCCATCACAAAGGCACTGCCATTTTAGCATCTGAACTTGGCCTTCACAGCCCTCATGCCCAGGAGTCACGCTTGCCTGCTTCCCTGACCACTCAGAGATTCCCAGACAGCCCCCAATAGGAGGCTGCGCACTGACCTCAGGCCGGAGGCACCCGCCTCCACCCGCCAGAGCCACAGAGACCTAATGTGTGAAGACCATTCTGATGCTGGGATTCAGGCCAGGACACTCATGTATGGAAGGCTTGCCACCTGCTGAGCAACATTATAAACACACTAAAATCAGTAGAACATACTTAACGGTCCATGCTCCCGGAGAGGCAGGTGGGTATTATCACGTAATCCCGTTTCCTCACGTAAGGACACAGAGACACAGAGAGCTTAGGCAACTTGCCCAGTGACACACAGCAGCAAATGGCAGAGGTGGGATTTGCACCCACTGTCTGGCTTCTTTGTGAAGACTCTCAGCTGTGAGACTATCGTGCTATTCTCAGATGACTCTAAAAAGGCAGATAGTGTCGTGAGGACCCCTCTGCACAGCCAGCCATCCCATCTTTCTGGATCCGTGGACACTGGGACGGACACTCCCTATGACTCTTCTCTTAAATCTGAGCCATGCTGGTGTGACGTCTTGAACGGACCGGGGTGGCAGCGTCAGGTGCGTGGGTCCTGCCGTTACACAGACCCGGGTTGGAACAGCTGCTTAGAGCTGTGGGATCTGGAGCCAGCCACTTTGCCTCTCTGTGCCTCAGCTTCCTTGTCTGTAAAATGGGGGTGATAGGGATCTTCCCCGGTGGTCCAGTGTGTAAAGAGTCCACCTTGCAGTGCAAGGGGTCCCAGTTCGATCCCTGGCCCGGAAAGATCCCACGTGCCGCGGAGCGGCTGGGCCGGAGTGTCCAATTGTGAGCCAGTGCTCTGAAGCGCGTGCGCCCAGAGTTGGTGCTCTGCGACGAGAGAGGCCACTGCAATGGGAGGCCCCCACAAGCCAAAGAATAAAGATGGATAAAGATAAATAAATAAAAAAACAATAAAGGAAGCCAAAATTTTAAAAAAATGGGGATGATGCAGCAGCACCTCATGGGGATCTGGGGAGGATCAACGTGCCAATACATGCCATGCTTTGAGAACAGTGCCTGGGATGCTCAATGAGTGTTAGGTTTTTCTAGACAGAGCGTGAGGAAGGGTAGGGGAGACACCCTGGTTAGGGCTTCACCAGGTCTCATCATGGTGGACACGCATCAGGACCTCTTGCCTCACCACTCACACTGTCCTCGCCTTCGCTTCTTCATGGGACCATGCCCTCAGGCTGTGACGAGTACTTCATAAATAACCATCAGATGTGCCAAGTCCTGAGGTTGAGTCCTTTGCACATTACCTCATGTAAGACTTGCAAAATAGCCTGGGTGGAAGGCATTATTATTCCTACTTTATAGACAAAGAAACTAGGGCTCAGAGAGGTTAAGCAATTTCCCCAAGGTCAGACAGCAGGTACAGGGAAGAGCCTGGATTCAAAACTGGGTATTACTCCCAAACCCATGATCTTAACCACAATACAGCACTGCCTTTCTTCCAAATCCCTGTGGCTGCCTCCTGCCCCTGAACTTGCACGGGCTAAGAAGCCCTCCCAGATTAAAGAACACGGGGAGGGAGAAATGGTCCACCTCCTTGCCATCACCTGACCCACTTGCCCACGGTCTGAGGTGTGTCCTTTTTTTATTTTTATTTTTTTGGCCTCTTTTACTGTTTTTTTAATTTATTTATTTTCACCCATCTTTGTTCTTTGGCCTGTGTGGGCCTCCCATCACAGTGGCCTCTCTCGTTGCAGAGCACTGGCTCTGGGCGCATGTGGTCCAGAGTGCTGGCTCGTAACTGGACACACCGGTTCAGCTGCTGTGCGGCATGTGGGATCTTCCCAGGCCAGGGATCAAACTGATGCCCTTTGCACTGCAAGGCGGTGTCCTTACCCCCTGGACCACCAGGGAAGCCCTGATGTGTGTCCTGCACAGACTTTGTGTCACAGCTTTCAGGGCTGTGCCTTGGAGCTGAGTTTCTGGAGGGCAGGCACAGCCCAGGGGGGCTAAGTAAGGCAGGAAGACAAATGTCTGAGCCTCGGTGTCCAGCCTTGACGAGGTGCCAGAGCCCTTGGCTTAAACCCCACTACTGGCTTGGCCTTCTCCACGCACTTGTAGGGAGGCAACGTCATGAGGTGCGAGTCGCCCTGTTGGGAGGAGTAGTCCTCAATCCCAGGCCCAGCTCAGCCACTTACTAGCTTAGATGGACCTTCTGGCCAGTGACCCCTTTGTGACTCAGTTTGCTCATTTATAAAATGGGCATAATAATGCCGCTTCCTGTGCAGGGACTGCCCGAGCTCAGAACAGTGGTCTGCACCTGGAAGGTATCAGTAAACATCAAGCTAAAATTCTAATAAGCATTATTTTCTTTCCTTCTTGTCAGGCATCTCTACCCTGTGGCCCATGCAGTCACGGCCCTGCCTACATTTCCTTTGCTTCCTGCCTTGCTCTATTCACTCTTTAACCCACTTTGTGAGAGCTGCCCGGAGGAGTCCTCTGCGAATGCATCCCTCATCTCGTCAATGCCAACCCCAGGAACCTTCCATGGCTCCCTATTGTCTGAACCACATTTAAAAAGCACTGCTTTCTTCCAAATCCCTGTGGCTGCCTCCTGCCCTGAACTTGCAGGCTAAGCCCTCCCAGATTAAAGAACACGGGGAGGGAGAAATGGTCCACCTCCTTGCCATCACCTGACCCACTTGCCCACGGTCTGAGGTGTGTCCTTTTTTTATTTTTATTTTTTTGGCCTCTTTTACTGTTTTTTTAATTTATTTATTTTCACCCATCTTTGTTCTTTGGCCTGTGTGGGCCTCCCATCACAGTGGCCTCTCTCGTTGCAGAGCACTGGCTCTGGGCGCATGTGGTCCAGAGTGCTGGCTCGTAACTGGACACACCGGTTCAGCTGCTGTGCGGCATGTGGGATCTTCCCAGGCCAGGGATCAAACTGATGCCCTTTGCACTGCAAGGCGGTGTCCTTACCCCCTGGACCACCAGGGAAGCCCTGATGTGTGTCCTGCACAGACTTTGTGTCACAGCTTTCAGGGCTGTGCCTTGGAGCTGAGTTTCTGGAGGGCAGGCACAGCCCAGGGGGGCTAAGTAAGGCAGGAAGACAAATGTCTGAGCCTCGGTGTCCAGCCTTGACGAGGTGCCAGAGCCCTTGGCTTAAACCCCACTACTGGCTTGGCCTTCTCCACGCACTTGTAGGGAGGCAACGTCATGAGGTGCGAGTCGCCCTGTTGGGAGGAGTAGTCCTCAATCCCAGGCCCAGCTCAGCCACTTACTAGCTTAGATGGACCTTCTGGCCAGTGACCCCTTTGTGACTCAGTTTGCTCATTTATAAAATGGGCATAATAATGCCGCTTCCTGTGCAGGGACTGCCCGAGCTCAGAACAGTGGTCTGCACCTGGAAGGTATCAGTAAACATCAAGCTAAAATTCTAATAAGCATTATTTTCTTTCCTTCTTGTCAGGCATCTCTACCCTGTGGCCCATGCAGTCACGGCCCTGCCTACATTTCCTTTGCTTCCTGCCTTGCTCTATTCACTCTTTAACCCACTTTGTGAGAGCTGCCCGGAGGAGTCCTCTGCGAATGCATCCCTCATCTCGTCAATGCCAACCCCAGGAACCTTCCATGGCTCCCTATTGTCTCCAAGACGAAGACCTAGCCACTTACCCTGGCGCCCACAGCCCTCCACAGACAGTCCTCAGCCTTCCTGTCTAATCGGACCTTCACGAGGCCCCAGGCAGACCTCTCCTCCCTGCAGGTACGCACCCAGCACATGGTCAGTCCTGCCTCGAGGGCTTGGCTCTTGCTGTGTCCCCTGCCTGGAACGCCTTCTGCCCCTCCTGGCTTGAGCTTCCCTTCCTCCAGGAAGCGGTCCCTTTCCCTGACTTCCCCGAGCCTCTGCTTTCTCATCTGTCAAGTGGATGTCTGCCATGCCTGCTTTGTGGGGTTCCCATGACAACCGGAGGGTCTTCAAGCACAGGAAGGACTTTGAAAGCCATCGCTATGGGACGTCGTCTCATGATCACCTCTCTGATCGCTCAGCACACGACACGCCAAGACGATGCAGCCTTGGCAAGCCGTGAAGGCCCTCAGATGCTGTCTGGTGAGGACCCCTGGATGTGCCCCGTACAACCTCTCCTGGCCTCGCTGCTGACTTTGGCACATGGCCTCACCTGGGCTGCCGTGACCAGCCTGGAATTTCAAGCTGAATTTGATTTGACCTCTTCCATGGGGCTGGCCCCCAAACCAAACCATATTCCTGCAGAGGCCCCCTTGCCCAGTGTTCTCTGGGGAGCTGGGGATGGAGCCTGGATGGGCCACTGCCTGGGGTCACCTTCGCCAGCCCCTGCCCAGTCTACCTCCTGAACTAATTCCATAATCCTGCCTCCTGCCCGGCCCCAGCGGCTCAGGAAGACTTCTCTGGCAGCTCTGATCCCACTTTCCTGCTTGGCCTGGGCTTGCAGCCCTCGGCCCCTCACCAGCCCACGCTAGGGCCCTGCTGGGGTTCTGAAACTCATTTAGGTCCTGTGCTCTGCTGCCTTAGCACCCCCGCCCCCGGACCCCCAGCCGGGCCTTGTAACAGGATCCAGATGTTCCCTCCCCTGTCCCCAGGGTCCCTGGGATAATCCGTGACAGTTGAGGGGCCAGCAGGGGCAGGCACAGCTGCTGCTACCCCCAGGGGACCCCCAGTCAATGCAAACCCCCTTCCATGGCTCCCTATTGTCTCCAAGACGAAGACCTAGCCACTTACCCTGGCGCCCACAGCCCTCCACAGACAGTCCTCAGCCTTCCTGTCTAATCGGACCTTCACGAGGCCCCAGGCAGACCTCTCCTCCCTGCAGGTACGCACCCAGCACATGGTCAGTCCTGCCTCGAGGGCTTGGCTCTTGCTGTGTCCCCTGCCTGGAACGCCTTCTGCCCCTCCTGGCTTGAGCTTCCCTTCCTCCAGGAAGCGGTCCCTTTCCCTGACTTCCCCGAGCCTCTGCTTTCTCATCTGTCAAGTGGATGTCTGCCATGCCTGCTTTGTGGGGTTCCCATGACAACCGGAGGGTCTTCAAGCACAGGAAGGACTTTGAAAGCCATCGCTATGGGACGTCGTCTCATGATCACCTCTCTGATCGCTCAGCACACGACACGCCAAGACGATGCAGCCTTGGCAAGCCGTGAAGGCCCTCAGATGCTGTCTGGTGAGGACCCCTGGATGTGCCCCGTACAACCTCTCCTGGCCTCGCTGCTGACTTTGGCACATGGCCCTCACCTGGGCTGCCGTGACCAGCCTGGAATTTCAAGCTGAATTTGATTTGACCTCTTCCGCGGGGCTGGCCCCTAAACCAAACCATATTCCTGCAGAGGCCCCCTTGCCCAGTGTTCTCTGGGGAGCTGGGGATGGAGCCTGGATGGGCCACTGCCTGGGGTCACCTTCGCCAGCCCCTGCCCAGTCTACCTCCTGAACTAATTCCATAATCCTGCCTCCTGCCCGGCCCCAGCGGCTCAGGAAGACTTCTCTGGCAGCTCTGATCCCACTTTCCTGCTTGGCCTGGGCTTGCAGCCCTCGGCCCCTCACCAGCCCACGCTAGGGCCCTGCTGGGGTTCTGAAACTCATTTAGGTCCTGTGCTCTGCTGCCTTAGCACCCCCGCCCCCGGACCCCCAGCCGGGCCTTGTAACAGGATCCAGATGTTCCCTCCCCTGTCCCCAGGGTCCCTGGGATAATCCGTGACAGTTGAGGGGCCAGCAGGGGCAGGCACAGCTGCTGCAATAGAGTGCAGGTACGGGGCAGGAGGCCCAGGGCCCAGGGTCCGTGGCAGGATGAGCATATTCCCCAACACCGGCACCCTCGATCCAAACAGCTCCACCCTACTCCATAAAGGACCCTCCTCTCTCCAGGTAAGGGCTGAAGTACTGTGTGACCTTGGATGGGTTGTGGACCTCTCTAAGCCTCATCTGCCTCACCCGCTGGGCCAGCTCTGACCTCACCGAATTGCTCTGCATAGGTGAAGGGCTGATTTGGCATGGGGATCTGGCACAGAGTAGGTACCCATCAGTCTCGAGGAAGTCACTGCATCACTTAGAACCTATTTCTTCGTCTATAAAGTGGAGATAACAGGGTCTGTCTTTCAGGGGTTCGGGGAGAAAAGGTACAGTACAGGGGTTCAGCAGATGGCAGGTATTCCCTAGAACCCGTGTGGCAGAAGGAGGGGCCGGCCACCTCCTGGAGGGTGCCTTGGGGATGCCTCATCCAATGGGGAATTCAGAGGAGGGAAGACCTGGCTTCCGGTCCAAGGCCTACTTCCGGTCAAGTCCCTTCCCCAAGGGCCTCAGTGTCCCCATCTGAAGCCTAAGGCCTCCTCTAAGCATCTTGGACACATAGCAGAGGCTCTAGGAATGCCTGTGAAGGATGCTCTGGGTGCCCTCCGCCCTTTCCTCCCTTTCTCCTCTCTGTGCCCACTGTGCTCTGCACCCGTGGGTCTGACCCACCTTCTCAAGACTCTCATGGGCCCCAAGCTCAACAGAGGCGGGGTTGAGGGCCAGCTGACGGGAAAGGAGACCCTAGAGAACCCTCCCAGGCTTCCGAGGCGCCTTGTGGAAGACGCAGGGGACACAGGCTGGGGGAGGGGGCTTCGGGCATCTGTTAGGGTCTCTGCAGTCACTCAGTCTCATGTCACACGTGTCTCCTGGAAATAGAAGAGTAGTGGGGGTGACCTGAGGCATCGCGGGGGTCGGGCACCCCACCAGGGCCTTTATAGGTCTGCTCTCCTTTGCCTTTATCCGGACTGGGGATGCTCAAGGAGGTTGGCAGCATCTGAGAACTGCGAGAAATGCACCTTGTCCAGCTCCCCCTAGACCCGCTGAGTCTCCGGCGCTGGAAGTGGGGCCAGCGGCCTGCGTGTTAGCAAGCCCTCTTGGGGGATGCTTGTGGGGGACCGCACATCCCCCTCCCCCTCCTCTTCCTGGCCCGGGACCCCTCTTGTCCACGTTCCTCTGGGGCGTCCTTTAACGCACCCTCCCTCTCCTCCAGACCTCTGCTTCCCAGGGTTTCCAGTGTTGCTGGCTGTACCCTTCCCTGGTCTGGAATCAGTGACCTTTTGCCACCCACCTGGGAGGTCCCTGCAGACAGACGCCCTGCCCAGCTTCCCTGGTGGTTCAGACGGTAAAGACTCTCCTGCAGTGCAGGAGACCCAGGTTCGATCCCCGCGTCAGGAAGATCCCTTGGAGAAAGAAACGACAGCCCGTTTCAGTATTCTTGCTGGGAGAATCCCACGGACAGAGGAGCCTGGCGGGCTACAGCCCACGGGGTGGCGAAGAGACGACTGAGTGACTCACACAGTGAGGCCCCTGCAGACAGATGCCCTGCCCATCCCCCAGTGCACCCCCAGCTGCCCGTGTGTGTACTCTGGTCCTTGCGAGGGGTCTGCTGCCCGCCCACCTCTCTTATCTGTGGACAAATGCCCGCCAGCTATCAGTCCACCACGCCCCCATCCCCCGGCCCCATCACTCGTGACCTCGTGAAATGAAGTGATTTAAAACACCCATCGTCTCAGTTTGAATCCTGGCTCTTCTGCTTACTAGCTGTGTGTGGCCTCAGATAAGTTTCTTAACCTTTCTGTGTCTCAGTTTCAAGATGATAATGGGTACAGCTTAGGATAACACCTGCCACGGAGCATGTTCTGTATATGCGCTAGAAATGACGGTCCTCTGTGCCCTGGCCACGCCCCAGCCCTACCTGCTTCTCCTTCCCTCTGTAGACCTGTCCCCCAGCCGGGCTGGGCCACTGCGACCCCCTGAACCTCTTGGTCTTTTCCACGTCTCCCTCCCTTTGCCCAGGCTGGGATCCCTGTCTGGGACATTGTTTTCCTCTCTACCTGGAATTGCTCCTGCTTGCCCCCCCCACCGCCTTCTCCTATGGATGACGGTTCTCCACTCAGGGCCTGATCGGCTTAGCTGCCCTCCTCACCCACCTCCCCGCCAACACACGCTGGATCCCTCCCTCCAAGCATTTGGCTCCTGGGCCCTTAAATGCACTCCATGTCTGCTTTCCCTCCTACGATGTAAGTTCCTAGAAAGAAGAGTCTGGGTCTTATTTATCTCTATATTGTGGCTGTCTTTTAGTGGGTGTTTAATAAATGCATGTGGAATAAAAATTAGGAGTGAATTTAGAAAGGTGAGTTAGAGTTACAGAGACTACAAAATAAAGATCTTCAAGATACATGCAGTGAAACTGGCAGAAAGATACCTACGATGTGACCCCGTGTAATCACCCTCCCCAAACTGCATTACTGGATATGTGTTGAATGCTGGACTTCCCTGGGGGCCCAGTTGCTAAGAATCTGCCTGCCAGTGCCGGGGGCACAGGTTCCGTCCTCGGTCTGGGAAGATTTCACACGCCGCGGCAGAGCCCACCCGCCGCAGCGACGAAAGCCCACGCTCCAGAGCCTGTGCTCTGCAACAAGACACGTGGCCGCGGCAAGCGACCTGCTCATCCCAGCGAAGAGCAGCCGCGGCCTGCTGCAGCTGGAGGAGCCCCTCGCCCAGCAGCGAGGACCCGGTGCAGCCAGAAATAAACAAATGAAAACTTAAAATGACTGAAAACTTACGCTGAGTGCCTAGAAAGGAATCTGGAAGAATGAAAAGCAAAGTCGTGGACTTGGCATGGACTTGGGCAAGGAGACTCATTTCAATAGTAAGTGAGGAGATCTCTGTCCCCTTGTCTTGTATTATTACAGAAAAAAATGAATTGTTAGTTTCAGCATTAAAACAAATAAAATAGTTCTCCTCCTTCTGTGGAAGGCTGATGTGGAACTCTTCCCTCATTCTGCTCCAGACGCAAGCTGGACGTGCCAAACCTTTTCTGCTGCAGGGCCTTTGCACCGCCCATTCCTTCTGCCCAGACGCCCTTCCCCAGCTTCCAGGCGGCTTTCTTTTCTGCATGGTTCAGGTGTCTGTAAATACAGCCTCCTCAGAAGCGTCCAGTGCAGCAGTGTCGTCCCCTCCTAGAGCCCTCGGCTCTTTTACCAGCAGTAGCGGAACCGCAGTTACAATTTTCGATCTTTATTTGCTCGGTTACTTACTATCTGTCTCACTTACGAGGATAGGAGCCCTCTGAAGTCAGGAACTGTGACTGTATCGTCCCTGCCACACCCCAGGGCCCAGTACAACTCTGGGACATAGTAAGAGCTCACATAAAATTCGCTGAACTAATAAAACCCTCTTTAATGGTGCTTTTTTTTTTGGCCAGTCTTTGGGGTCTCTCTCTCCTCTTCTCTAGCTCAGACCTTGACCATCAAATATATACCTGCCGTCAGCACTCTGGAGGCTCCACTAACTCAGGCTCCTTTAAAGAATCACCCAGTGGTCCAAATAAACCTTTCAGGCAAGCACAGTGACGAAATCCAAGTCTAAGCCTGTGAAACCCCTAAGTTTCCTGGAGGAACGATTCAGCGTCTGTCCCAGGAAGCGCGTGGCTGGTGATGACAGCGTGTCTGTGCTTTCAAGACCAGTGCGTTCTTTGTTTTCTTTAAGTGTTGAAAATTTTCGTTACTGACTCATACAACCCACGTGATTCAAACTTCAAAAGGATAAAGACATCTCTCCCTGTTGCCCTGTCTACACTCAGCCTGTGTAACCAGCGTCTCATGTGGCTGCCAGAGATTTGTTTATATATATTCAAACAAGTACACACATACACGTTCTAGTCTTCCTCTTTCATACACATATAAACGGTGTCATATCACATACACAGTTCTGCATGTTCTTTAACCTAGCTGGATATCTTGGCGATCTTTCCATGATGAATAATACCTCAAGGGCATCCACACACTTCCTTATGGCAGCAGAGAGAGAAGGCTTTCTTACACTCAGCTGACCCGGTGATGTTTACCAGGCTCCTGCCTAGTGACCGAGCCTGGTGGTGGCAAGGCCAGGGGACCAGGGTTTGAGTCCCAACTGCATTGAGCCACTCCTCAGAAACGCTTTTTGCAGGGCCTTTGCACCGCCCATTCCTTCTGCCCAGACGCCTTCCCCAGCTTCCAGGCGGCTTTCTTTTCTGCATGGTTCAGGTGTCTGTAAATACAGCCTCCTCAGAAGCGTCCAGTGCAGCAGTGTCGTCCCCTCCTAGAGCCCTCGGCTCTTTTACCAGCAGTAGCGGAACCGCAGTTACAATTTTCGATCTTTATTTGCTCGGTTACTTACTATCTGTCTCACTTACGAGGATAGGAGCCCTCTGAAGTCAGGAACTGTGACTGTATCGTCCCTGCCACACCCCAGGGCCCAGTACAACTCTGGGACATAGTAAGAGCTCACATAAAATTCGCTGAACTAATAAAACCCTCTTTAATGGTGCTTTTTTTTTTGGCCAGTCTTTGGGGTCTCTCTCTCCTCTTCTCTAGCTCAGACCTTGACCATCAAATATATACCTGCCGTCAGCACTCTGGAGGCTCCACTAACTCAGGCTCCTTTAAAGAATCACCCAGTGGTCCAAATAAACCTTTCAGGCAAGCACAGTGACGAAATCCAAGTCTAAGCCTGTGAAACCCCTAAGTTTCCTGGAGGAACGATTCAGCGTCTGTCCCAGGAAGCGCGTGGCTGGTGATGACAGCGTGTCTGTGCTTTCAAGACCAGTGCGTTCTTTGTTTTCTTTAAGTGTTGAAAATTTTCGTTACTGACTCATACAACCCACGTGATTCAAACTTCAAAAGGATAAAGACATCTCTCCCTGTTGCCCTGTCTACACTCAGCCTGTGTAACCAGCGTCTCATGTGGCTGCCAGAGATTTGTTTATATATATTCAAACAAGTACACACATACACGTTCTAGTCTTCCTCTTTCATACACATATAAACGGTGTCATATCACATACACAGTTCTGCATGTTCTTTAACCTAGCTGGATATCTTGGCGATCTTTCCATGATGAATAATACCTCAAGGGCATCCACACACTTCCTTATGGCAGCAGAGAGAGAAGGCTTTCTTACACTCAGCTGACCCGGTGATGTTTACCGGGCTCCTGCCTAGTGACCGAGCCTGGTGGTGGCAAAGGCCAGGGGACCAGGGTTTGAGTCCCAACTCTGCCACTGGCCCTTGCGTGAGCCACTTAAAGGGCACCTCCGTGCGCATCTATAAAGAGGACAATCCCAGCATCTGTCTCGTGAGTGGTGGCCAGGATTAAGCGAAGTCACGAGTATCAGGCTCTTGGTTTATTACACTGTGGTTTATTACAAGATGTTGATTATGGTTCTCTGTGCTACGCAGTGGGACCTTGTTATTTCCCTCTGTTTTATATAGTAGTTTGTGTCTATTGATCCCGCACTCCTGATTTCTCTATTCTCCGCTCCCATTTCCCTTTGGTAACCATAAATTTGTTTTCTACGTCTGTGAGTCCATGTGGTAAATAGGTTTATTTGAGCATATTTTAGACTCCACATATGAGTGATATCCTATGACATTCGTCTTTCTCTGACCTCACCTGGTCTCTAGGTCCATCTATGTTGCCGCAAATGGCGTGATTTGATTCTTTCTCATGACTGGGCGGTACGGCATCCTCGGCTTAGAAGCAGCCATGCTGATGGCTCACGGAAGGTGGCCGCCATGCCTCTGGGCAGGCAGGCCCCTGGGAGGCCGTCCGCCGCCTACTGCCCCCGCTTCCTAGAAAATGGGGAGGATCAGGGCCCACACCTGAGCCCAGGGGTCTTCCTTGTGTCTCAGGAGACAGTGGGGTGAGGGTCTCCTGTGCAGCCTCACAGCTGGTTTTCAGTTCTTAGTCACTGTGCACATTTAGACTTGGAGCTTTTTGGATTTTGTTCAATTCCTTGGCTCCTTTTCATCCCTTCGTAGAGGCAGCTTCGGCTTTCCTTGGAGAACTGTCATGAGCAGGAGGAGATAATGAAGAACAGAGCATTTCCCCCACGGTCTCCTTTCTCACATTCATTCCTTGTCTGCTTTTTGTTGTATGAATTTCTAGCACTGCTTTGGAGAGTAAAAAGTGAATCTCCATAATTCCATTCTCAATGGACATTTTTATGAACACGTTAAAAATCCTCTAAGTGTTATATTGGAGTATAGCCAATTTAAAATGTTGTGACAGGTTTAGTTGAACAGCAAAGGGACTCGGTCATACATGTGCATGTATCCATTCCGCCCTCAACCCCCCTCCCTTCCAGGCTGCCGCATAACGCTGAGCAGAGTTCCCGGTGCTGCACAGTGTCCTTGATGGTTATCTATTTTAAATATAACAAGGTTGAACACTATTACACTGTTCTGCCTTATCTGCCTTTATGCACTTCAACACGTTGAAGATCATACCAGGAAGCCAGTTTTCTGTTCTACATGATTTGGATCAACTTTGGAGTATTCCATTTCCTTATATTGTTAGCTGCAGAATAGCTTTAAAATATTAAACCCCGTTACGCAGTGGGACCTTGTATTTCCCTCTGTTTTATATAGTAGTTTGTGTCTATTGATCCCGCACTCCTGATTTCTCTATTCTCCGCTCCCATTTCCCTTTGGTAACCATAAATTTGTTTTCTACGTCTGTGAGTCCATGTGGTAAATAGGTTTATTTGAGCATATTTTAGACTCCACATATGAGTGATATCCTATGACATTCGTCTTTCTCTGACCTCACCTGGTCTCTAGGTCCATCTATGTTGCCGCAAATGGCGTGATTTGATTCTTTCTCATGACTGGGCGGTACGGCATCCTCGGCTTAGAAGCAGCCATGCTGATGGCTCACGGAAGGTGGCCGCCATGCCTCTGGGCAGGCAGGCCCCTGGGAGGCCGTCCGCCGCCTACTGCCCCGCTTCCTAGAAAATGGGGAGGATCAGGGCCCACACCTGAGCCCAGGGGTCTTCCTTGTGTCTCAGGAGACAGTGGGGTGAGGGTCTCCTGTGCAGCCTCACAGCTGGTTTTCAGTTCTTAGTCACTGTGCACATTTAGACTTGGAGCTTTTTGGATTTTGTTCAATTCCTTGGCTCCTTTTCATCCCTTCGTAGAGGCAGCTTCGGCTTTCCTTGGAGAACTGTCATGAGCAGGAGGAGATAATGAAGAACAGAGCATTTCCCCCACGGTCTCCTTTCTCACATTCATTCCTTGTCTGCTTTTTGTTGTATGAATTTCTAGCACTGCTTTGGAGAGTAAAAAGTGAATCTCCATAATTCCATTCTCAATGGACATTTTTATGAACACGTTAAAAATCCTCTAAGTGTTATATTGGAGTATAGCCAATTTAAAATGTTGTGACAGGTTTAGTTGAACAGCAAAGGGACTCGGTCATACATGTGCATGTATCCATTCCGCCCTCAACCCCCCTCCCTTCCAGGCTGCCGCATAACGCTGAGCAGAGTTCCCGGTGCTGCACAGTGTCCTTGATGGTTATCTATTTTAAATATAACAAGGTTGAACACTATTACACTGTTCTGCCTTATCTGCCTTTATGCACTTCAACACGTTGAAGATCATACCAGGAAGCCAGTTTTCTGTTCTACATGATTTGGATCAACTTTGGAGTATTCCATTTCCTTATATTGTTAGCTGCAGAATAGCTTGTTGAGGGGAAATACCATATTTCCCATAAACTGTGCCCCTATTGTTGAACTTTGGGGTTTTCCTTTTTTTCAGTTTCCTGGGCGTTCACCTAGAGAGAGCTTTGCCCCCCCTGGGCTTGTTTCCTCTGAGGCCTGGATTCTCAGAGGTGAAATCCCTTGGCCAATGATTATGAAGATGCTCAAGGATCTTGATTCTCCCTGCTCCTGTTGCATCCAGTTTTATTTTAAAACGTGACGTAGCCAGTCCTGCCTCCCTAACAGCTAGAGGCCTGAGAGGCATAAATTTCATATTTGTTTCCCCTAAAGCATCTCCAACATCCCTAAATCCAAAAGCATTAGAGCTTGGTACAGATGACTTTCCAGGGCACCCAGGATGGCCCTGCCCTGCTCTCAAAGCAGCAAAGGACAGAAAATCCTGTCACGTGCAGCAGACTGGTGCCCCAGTCACCTCCAGCTGCCCCCATCCCTGCATCTTGTAGCTGTGTGATCTTGCAAAAGAGCTTAGCCTCTCTGAACATCCATCACCTTTAAAATAGAGTCAATCCTCCAGTCACCAGAACACTGGCTGGTGATGGCCTGAGGTTGCTACAGTTCTGAAAGGACTGTATGTTCATTCATTCATTTACGCAATACAAATTTAGTCCAGGCTGCGTTGGGTTTTGGATTTGATTCCCCATTCCCACGGTTCCATCTACACTCAATGGTTCAAAGAAGCGTGAGCTGGGGTCAGGCGGCCATGCGTGTGGTACTTGGTCAAGTTGCTGACCTTCTCTGAGTGATCGTTTTCTCATCTGTACTTTGGGAATGATGATGGTGCCTGTAAGTGAGGCATAAATGATATAATGCATGTACTTGGTAAGCGAATGCTGGCTGTAGTCATCATCATTAGACTGTTACACGTGCCAAAAGAGGGTCAGACAACTTGTAAGAGAGTCATCTCACTCCATATTCAGGACGATCATTGCCTTAACTGTTCAAGAAGTTTGGCTACACAGGGAGGGGAGAGGCTGATATTACCTGAATACCCACCAGAAGGTTCTCCAGGGCTTGTTCATGGGGCTTGTTTGCCTGTCCCCACACCAGGGTTTAGTTACCCACCCATCCCCTAGGGAATCAGAGACAGGGAGCTCAGGATTAGAGGGCTTTGGTGAAGACCAGAGACTGGATGTTGGAATGAGGCAGCGCCTGCATGTTAGAATCATGTCATAATCAGGGGCGACAATGTGGTAATGTTAGGATGTTAAAACGACTCAATGTTAGAATGTAGGGATATTATCGTAACAGATAGGACATTTTACTCAAAGAACTTCAGCTTTGGAAGGGTTTATTAAAGAGGATCTGGTCTTTCACTGACTCCGTAGGCAGACAAAGCCACAGGAAAAGGCCGTATAACCTGGCAGATTGGTGGTCGTGATTTTAGGCAGAATTGGGAGAAGGAAAATTCAGAAAGGAATGGGCACCATTTTTATATGCCTGCTGCAGCATGTATGTGGGAATAGAACCAAAATTAGACTATGTTTTTAAGATTGAAACCATTTAGCCGTGTAAAGGAACGTCGGTTTGGGGTGGGCTGCTTGGGATTCTGCGTTTGTCCCGAGGACCGGGCACAGCACTTGTGGCCCCTCTTGCCATTCGTGGGAGGATGGTGGACACATGGGCAGCCCACTGATTCCAGCCCAGACCTTCATTCTGCAGGTGATGACAAGTAGGTCTAGAGACAGCCGGTGATCCAGTCAGACCACATGGGGCAGTGGGGAGGGAAGTCACAAGTAGAGTCCCATCTTCCCCTGACTAAGCGCTCCACCCTGTCTCCCCAACACTGCTTCAGCTGCTCCCCAGCCATGGTCTGACCAGAGTGTGGGGGGGGGGGTGCTGGGTAACCCTGTCTCTTATACCTGGCATCAGTGAATCCTGCCTTTGAATAAAGCTAATTGTGTACATGCCATTCTCAAGCCACCAGCTGTTGACATGCCTTTGGCTCCTGGGGATATCTTATTTATTAGTATCTTTCCACTCAGAAAAATAAGCAGTATGAAACAGACGGTCATCTGGTCTACCTAGAACACTTGGCTATGGCAGTCTTTGAGAGCCAGCACTTTCAGCTTTTCCACTTCCCAGCTGTGCGATCTTGGGCAAATAACATAACCACTCTGCTGTTCAGTTTTCCCATTTGCTAAATGGGGTTAGTAGCAGTAGCCTCATAATATTATTGTGAAGATTCAATGAGATAATGACCCTTGCGTAGGGCCTGTAACAGTGACTAGATGCTTAACAAACATTATTCTATTTGCACTGATGACTTGTGATAATTTATAATTATATGCAATCTTTCCTTCCTGATTTCCCTCAGCTCCTACCACCCCCTTCCTGGACGCTGACACATTCATCTTTTAATACCTTGGTGTCTGCTGCAGGCAGAAGGACGTGACTCCATCCTCAAGACCAGCATGTTTCTCAGCAATACACATCATGGGACTTGGGGTTTCTTGACAGACTGGAAGGATTTTTCTTTTAATATCTTAGGATCCCTTAGCAAGCTGGGAGCCTCTGCAGGAGAAGGGGGACGTTCTCACTAGTTGAAGTCTTGCCACGGGCTCTCAAAGTCAGTTCTCACAGCCTCTGTGCAGGGGAGGTGGCACCACCTCCATCTTCCAGGGGATAAAACAGGCACTGATACCAACTAAGCTGGTGAAGGTCAGAGAGCAGAAAGAGATGGTTTTAGATTCTGAAACTCTGAATGTTTGGCCCTAAAACTTGTTCTCTCTCCATTAGGGCAGCCCATTTTGCTTTCTGAGCTGGAACATGACCCAGTTTTCGTCTGGTCCCGGGGTCAAGAGGCAGGTAAGAGAGTCTGGGTAAGCCCTTGGTCTCTTATACCTGGGCAGTGGGAGGAAGTCACAAGTAGAGTCCCATCTTCCCTGACTAAGCGCTCCACCCTGTCTCCCCAACACTGCTTCAGCTGCTCCCCAGCCATGGTCTGACCAGAGTGTGGGGGTGCGGGGTAACCCTGTCTCTTATACCTGGCATCAGTGAATCCTGCCTTTGAATAAAGCTAATTGTGTACATGCCATTCTCAAGCCACCAGCTGTTGACATGCCTTTGGCTCCTGGGGATATCTTATTTATTAGTATCTTTCCACTCAGAAAAATAAGCAGTATGAAACAGACGGTCATCTGGTCTACCTAGAACACTTGGCTATGGCAGTCTTTGAGAGCCAGCACTTTCAGCTTTTCCACTTCCCAGCTGTGCGATCTTGGGCAAATAACATAACCACTCTGCTGTTCAGTTTTCCCATTTGCTAAATGGGGTTAGTAGCAGTAGCCTCATAATATTATTGTGAAGATTCAATGAGATAATGACCCTTGCGTAGGGCCTGTAACAGTGACTAGATGCTTAACAAACATTATTCTATTTGCACTGATGACTTGTGATAATTTATAATTATATGCAATCTTTCCTTCCTGATTTCCCTCAGCTCCTACCACCCCCTTCCTGGACGCTGACACATTCATCTTTTAATACCTTGGTGTCTGCTGCAGGCAGAAGGACGTGACTCCATCCTCAAGACCAGCATGTTTCTCAGCAATACACATCATGGGACTTGGGGTTTCTTGACAGACTGGAAGGATTTTTCTTTTAATATCTTAGGATCCCTTAGCAAGCTGGGAGCCTCTGCAGGAGAAGGGGGACGTTCTCACTAGTTGAAGTCTTGCCACGGGCTCTCAAAGTCAGTTCTCACAGCCTCTGTGCAGGGGAGGTGGCACCACCTCCATCTTCCAGGGGATAAAACAGGCACTGATACCAACTAAGCTGGTGAAGGTCAGAGAGCAGAAAGAGATGGTTTTAGATTCTGAAACTCTGAATGTTTGGCCCTAAAACTTGTTCTCTCTCCATTAGGGCAGCCCATTTTGCTTTCTGAGCTGGAACATGACCCAGTTTTCGTCTGGTCCCGGGGTCAAGAGGCAGGTAAGAGAGTGGATATAAGATGGGATGGGGTCAGAGGGAGAAGATGTGGCCCAAGTTCATAAAGTCCCATGAGATATCTTCTGCACAAATAGCGAGGCAGTAGGGCAATGGGTCTGGAATTGCTTTGGCAGTTTCCTGCTTTGGTCTAGAATACTTGCTTACTTCCTCTCTAACACACTGAGTGTGTCTTTTGCGACTCAGGTCCTCTACACAGGGCAGTTGCAAGACGGGACCCAGGTGAAGCAAGTGAAAAGTGCTTGGAAAACAAAAGCAAATGTGCTAAGAAAAACCCAGGGGCTCTAAGCCTTGGGTGTTAGCATCTGTGTTTCTCCTCAGGCTCCTTTTACATCTCAGAGAGAATGTAGGACGTTGACTGTGCTGAATGGAGGAAAGTCAGGTCAGGCTCTTGACTCGCCCAAGATGGACTGTGGACGAGCCAGAACGACCCTCGAGGAGGGAAGGCAGGATGCTGCTGGTGGAGAGACGAAGCGAGAACAAACAACAGCTAGGAACCACGTCTTGAGGACAGCAGCTGGGGTTCGGCTGAAGCCCCTGGAACAGACCATGAGTCAAGCAGGAGGCTCAGAGCCAAGATGGAGCCGCAAGTGAGAGGTCAGACGTCCTGCTCTTAGCGGTCTGGGATCCAGACTTCATGGCCCAAGTGGTCCACCCCAAAGTTCAGACCAAAGGGGTGGGTTGTTCAAGGTGGTGGGCTTGTAGAAAAGATGGATTACCGCAGGAGTGACCTTCATCAAAGTCACCCAGCTCGGGCAACAGGCAGAGAGCCCCACTGAGGAGCTAAGACCTGTTAGCTGCCTCCCCTCGTCACTCCTGCCGAACCCCAAAGTTCTCTATCTAACCCACAGGGCTGGAGCAAGCCACAGGCAGCAGCTGCGCATCTTTCCGTCTTTGGCCATAAAGAGACAGCAGAATGGAAAAATAATTAAAAAATGAGGGTGGAGGCTGGGGAGGGGGTGCATGGGTAGGGGGGAGAGTGGAGGGCTGGGGAAGCGATTTCCAGAGAAGAGAGGATGGAGGGTCGGAGAGGCTGGCTTTGCGATAACCAACAGATGCGATTCTTCAGATAAGCGTAGCAATTTAGATAAGTCCCCGGCTCTGGAGCTGGTCGCCTGCGTCCCCTCTCCTCTGCCGGCCTTTTTTCAATTTTATCTCTGAGTCGAGGGAGGGGGGCGGGGAGAGGGGACTCGGAAGGGGTGAGGAGAAGGGAGGAGGGGAGGGCGGCGAGGGGGGCCAACTTCATCTTCGGGGACTTTGGCTTTTCTTTTTAATGTGTTTTTCCCAGAAGGTGGGAAATGCCAACACACACTCGGAGACCTAGAAGGCGGCCTATGTTTTTTAAAAAGCGGCGGACAAAAATCAAAATATTTGAAAATGTATTTCATGGTAATTATGTCATATTTCATGGGCTGGTGCCACTACTGAAAGAGAGGCTGAATGCCTTAATTTGTATAGAAATTGTAATCATTTGTTCATTTCAAGGTGAAAATTGCATTTTTTAATTTAAATTGTATCCTGCATGATAGTCTATTATCTAGTAAAATTGTCTCCATGTCTGAATGCCTTATATGCAGCTGCAATGCTTGTTACAAATCCACTTATATTCATAAAAGCAGGTGGACATCTCAGGAAATGGAAGCCGTCGTGTGTGCGTGCGTGTGGATGCAGTGGCTCCTCTCACCGTCCCCTCTCACTCCCGTCTCCTCCCACGCCCGGTTCCCTGGGTCAGCACTTCCAGATCGACTTCACAGATGGCAATTAGCTGGAATAAATGAGGAAGCTACACAATGGGAAGGAACCGGCTGGACTGAGTCGGAGGCTAGGCAGGGCACTCTCTCCATCTTACTTGGTACCCCTAGGCAGGTTGCAGCCTTGAACCTTGCTCTGGGCCTCAGTTTCTCACCTGTAAAATCAGAAGTTTGACTTCCCCTGAGTGAAGGATCGGTGCTTACGGGGCCACAGGATAGGTAAGAGTCTGATTCTTGGGATTTCCTTGGTGAGCCAGTGGTTAAGAATCTGCTTTCCAATGCAGGGACGCGGGTTCAATCCCTGGTCCGGGAGCTAAGCTCATATGCCTTGGAACAACTAAGTCAGTGTGCCACTAACTTACGCCACTATCTAAGACTCTGATGGTCTTTGCCACTAGCAGGCTGTGCGGTCTGACACAAGTTCCTTAACCTCTCTGAGACTCAAGTTTCCTCATCTTTAAAATGGGGGTAATAATGAAATCTTCTTCCTCTGGCTGTTGTCAGCAAAGGGTGGCCAACAGACCAAATCTGCCCATCACTTGTCTGTACAGCCTGCCAGCTTTGAGTGGTTTTTACAGGTTTTAATGGTTGAAAAATAAATCGAAAGCAGAATGATATATTGTGACATAAGATTATATAGATTCAAATTTAAGTATCCATAAATAAAGTTTTACTGGAATACAGATGGGGTCCTTGGTTTACATCTGGGTTCTGTCACCCCATATTAGACCGAGGGGTTCCCACAAAGCCCATATCCTACAGTGTTTACTATTGGCCCTTTATAGCAAAAGTTTGCCAATCTTTGAAATAAGGTAAGCGCTCAACCCAGAATCCAGGATGTCAGAAACATCAATCCTTGTGACTTAGTTGCTCAATCGTGTCCAACTCTGTGAGACCCTATGGACTGAAGCCCACCAGGCTCCACTGTCCCTGGGATTCTCCAGGCAAGAGTACTGGCGCGGGCTGCCATTTCCTTCTCGAGGGGATCTTTCTGACGCAGAGAATGTCTCCTGCACTGCACGTGGGTTTGACTGAGCCACTAGAAAAGCCTAGGCTGGGAGATTTAAGGAAGTTTGGGTGTCAGGAAGAAAATCAATCAACCAGTGTTTACACAACAGTTACCAAGAGTGACCATCTGGCTCACGGATAGGAATTTCTCTTTGAGAGCAAAACCCAAACTGGAGACCTGGTTTTCCCAGAGGAATTTTACCCAGAGTTAGAAAAATTCCATCATATTTTTAAAAACTGTGAAGGGTCAGAAGGGGCCCTGGACCAGCAGGAAGATGGTCTTCTCCATCTGCCTACTCTGGGCCTAACTTTTCTCTGTAAAATGGATCTTTTCTAGCAAAGGGACCACTTCAAGTGCCCCATGCCACGTGCACATGTGAAAGCTCAGCATGTCCCTGGGCATACAGCAGGAGGTCGATTTCCTGCCCTCCTTTCTCTGGGGCAGATTTCTTGGTCATTCGAGGCCCCTGTTCAGAAGCACTGACTCTCATCTTTGGCTTCCCAGGTGGTCCTGGTGGTGAAGAATCTGCCTCACGCAGGAGTCTGGAGTTCGATTCCGGGGTGGGAAGAGGCCCTGGAGGAGGCGGTTAACTTGGTTGAAAATTTTTTTTCCCCAGCAAAGGGTGGCCAACAGACCAAATCTGCCCATCACTTGTCTGTACAGCCTGCCAGCTTTGAGTGGTTTTTACAGGTTTTAATGGTTGAAAAATAAATCGAAAGCAGAATGATATATTGTGACATAAGATTATATAGATTCAAATTTAAGTATCCATAAATAAAGTTTTACTGGAATACAGATGGGGTCCTTGGTTTACATCTGGGTTCTGTCACCCCATATTAGACCGAGGGGTTCCCACAAAGCCCATATCCTACAGTGTTTACTATTGGCCCTTTATAGCAAAAGTTTGCCAATCTTTGAAATAAGGTAAGCGCTCAACCCAGAATCCAGGATGTCAGAAACATCAATCCTTGTGACTTAGTTGCTCAATCGTGTCCAACTCTGTGAGACCCTATGGACTGAAGCCCACCAGGCTCCACTGTCCCTGGGATTCTCCAGGCAAGAGTACTGGCGCGGGCTGCCATTTCCTTCTCGAGGGGATCTTTCTGACGCAGAGAATGTCTCCTGCACTGCACGTGGGTTTGACTGAGCCACTAGAAAAGCCTAGGCTGGGAGATTTAAGGAAGTTTGGGTGTCAGGAAGAAAATCAATCAACCAGTGTTTACACAACAGTTACCAAGAGTGACCATCTGGCTCACGGATAGGAATTTCTCTTTGAGAGCAAAACCCAAACTGGAGACCTGGTTTTCCCAGAGGAATTTTACCCAGAGTTAGAAAAATTCCATCATATTTTTAAAAACTGTGAAGGGTCAGAAGGGGCCCTGGACCAGCAGGAAGATGGTCTTCTCCATCTGCCTACTCTGGGCCTAACTTTTCTCTGTAAAATGGATCTTTTCTAGCAAAAGGGACCACTTCAAGTGCCCCATGCCACGTGCACATGTGAAAGCTCAGCATGTCCCTGGGCATACAGCAGGAGGTCGATTTCCTGCCCTCCTTTCTCTGGGGCAGATTTCTTGGTCATTCGAGGCCCCTGTTCAGAAGCACTGACTCTCATCTTTGGCTTCCCAGGTGGTCCTGGTGGTGAAGAATCTGCCTGCAACGCAGGAGTCTGGAGTTCGATTCCGGGGTGGGGAAGAGGCCCTGGAGGAGGGAACGGGTGACCCACTCCAGTGTTCTTGCCTGGAAAATCCCATGGGCAGAGGCGCCTGGAGGGCTACAGTCCATTGGGTGGCAAAGAGGCACGACCAACCGAAGTGACAGCATGCATGCACTCCCGTCTTTTAGCCTAGCTCCTTCCTTTCTCCCTCCATCTCTCCCCGCTTCCCTTTTTCCTTCTCTTCTTCCCTTCCCTCCTTCATCCAGCAATTTCCAAGCATCTCTTTGCCCCGGGGCACTGTCTTGGAGGAGACTGTATGTGGTTCCTTTTAATTCCAGGCTCCTTTTGTCTCAGGAGAAGGACCCTTACATTCAAACACAAGCTGAAAGTCTTTGGTGAGTGCCTGAGTCTCTGAGTGTTATTTCCCTAAGTAGAAAATGAAACTAATGATTTCCCTCTCGGTCATAGGGACATGGGGGAGGATTCAAAGAGATGGTGTGTGTCAGGATGCTTTGCCAATGATAAAGAGTCATGCAATTGTCATTTAAAGATTCATCTTTTCCATGTAAACTGATACAGCCACTATGGAAGACAGTACGGAGTTTACTCAAAAACTAGGAATAGAACCACCAGAGGACCCAGCAATCCCACTACTAGGCATATAATCTGAGGAAATCAAAATCGAAAGGGACATGTACCCCATTGTTCATTGCAGCACTATTTACAATAGCTAGAACATGGAAGCAACCTAGATGTCCATCGACAGATGAATGGATAAAGGAGATATGGTACATACATACGATGGAATATTACTCAGTCACAAAAAGAAATGCACTTGAATCAGTTCTAATGAGGTGGATGAATCTAGAAACTATTATAGAGAGTGAGGTATGTCATGGAGAGAAAGATAAATATTGTATACTGACACATATGTGTGGAATCTAGAAAGATGGTGCTGATGAATGACTGCAGAGCAGCAGTGGAGAGGCCGGCATGGAGAACAGGCTTATGGACATTGGGGTGAGGGAGGGGAATATGCTGTGGGACTAGGGGGTCTCAAACAGGAGCTCTGTGACGACCTGGAGGGGTGGGGTGGAGAGGGAGATGAGGGGAGGCTCGGAGCGGGAGTGGGGGCATATACCTATGGAGGATTTGGGTAGAAAAAAGAAGAAAACTAACATTGGTACTCTATGAAGATGCACCATATCTTATGTACCAACTTTTTGGTTTTCAGTTAACTAATAATTAAATGTGATTTTAAGTTATCTTTTCTTTTCAAAATCAAGTATCTACCTTAAAACTATTTTTTTTTGTTGTTTAAGTAAATAAATAAAAGACAAAAGAAAAATATTTACCTTTTCCAGGACTTGGGTTGTGGAAGACTTGCCCAGGACCACACGGATAAAAAGGAACCTTGATGAGTTGAACACGAAGATCTCAGTTATGGACTGCAGGTGCTTGTGTCCCCTCAGTGAGGGCATTTGGAGTTGGGGTCTTTCGGTAATTAGGGGTAGATGCAGTCACGAGGGGACTGGGCTTGTGCTTAGCTCTTCAGTTGTGTCGGACTCTTTGCGACCCCCATGGGTTGTAGGAGCCACCAGGCTCTTCTCTCCACGAAATTCTCCAGGCAAGAGTACTGGAGTGGGTAGCCACTTCCTTCTCCCGGGATTGAACCCAGGTCTCCCACATTGGAGGCAGATTCTCTACCATCTGAGCCACCGGGGAAGCCCGTGAGGGGATTAGAGTCCTTATAAGAAGTGGTAGGGTCATCAGAGCTCCATGGGACCCCACAGTGAGCCAGGAAGACAGCCCTCACCAGAACCAGACCTTGCGGGCATCCTGACCTCAGTCGTCCAACTTCTGGAATTGTGTGCAAATAAGTGTCTACTGCTAAAGCCCCAGGCTATAGTAATGGGTTATAGTAGCCTGAGCAGACAAAGATGCTTGAGCTCTTTATCACCCAACATACTTCCCCCCTGGACATACTTAATTCATTTATTTAAAATTTTTATTGATTTGTTTTTGGCTGTGCTGGGTCTTCATTGCTGCAAGTGAGCTTTCTTTTGTTATGGCAAGCCGAGGCAACTCTTGGTCATGGAACATGGGCTTCTTATTAGGGTGGCTTCCCTTGGTACAGAGATTGGAGGCTCTCAGGCTTGCAGGCTTCGGTCGTGGTGGTGTGTGGACCCAGTAGTTGTGAGACTCAGGCTTCGTTGCTCCATGGCGCGTGGAATCCTCCCAGACCAGGGATCACACCCGTGTCCCCTGCATTGGTAGGTGGACTCTTAACCACCAGAGACATCCCTCTGGACAGATTCTATGAAGGGACAAGAATGTCCGCCTTCTGTTTGCTGCTTAAGGAAATTTGGGATAGAAGAGAATTAAAGTTCGAGGGTCTCAGTTTCTCCACTGATCCCCAATACTGGCTGTGTGACAGAGTCAACTGGGAAGCTATAATAAGAATAATAAGAATAAAAACAAGAATAATGATTCCCGAGCTTCATTCCCAGAGGTTCTGATTTAAAGGGCCCAGGAAGGACCTGGATGTTGGTGTGTTTTATTACGCCTCTCCGTCCCACTCTCCCATCTCTCTGGGATCACACAGGATAGCTGCTGGGTGGAGGCCCTTCCCCAGGCAGTGGCTGTCTGGACACGAGATGAGCCTCATCCTTTCCCATCAGCCGGGAGGACATGAACAGGTGCTGGGCTGGGAGTGGGGCAGCAGTTCACATGGCACGTCCATCCACGCCTCATACCCAGCCAGAATTCCTGGAGGGCGCCCAACACTCCATGCCAACTCCCGAGAGTCTGAGAACATTGACGTGATTCAACTATGGTGGGTCTGGGGCTTGAGGGCTGAGGCCCTGCACCTGCACGCATGAAGCACTTGCATCATTCAAGAGGAGCTCGTGGTGGACTGATGGGCACTGGTGAGGTACTTTCTTGGCAATCTTCCTAACGTATTTAAGTATTATTAACAATTAGCGGGGGCCTACTGTCTTCTAGAGGCTTTGCTTACGTCATCTCACTGAGAACCTGCTAGGTACCCGTGGGTGGCCTCGCCAGGCACCTTTCCTCCTGACATCCAGCACCATCCTTCCCTGCTCGTCCTCTGGTCCCCAGCGGATCCTTCACAGATTCTTTCTCCAAACTCTTTGATTTTTAACTCTAACAGTTGGGGTGCCCGCAGCCCAGTCCTCGGCTCTCTTTTCTTCTATTTTCTACCTCATTCACTCCCTCAGTGGTCACAACAAAATTTTAAATACCAGTCAATCTTCCAAAGTTGCCCATGAAGTGTCACCCTCTTCTTCAGACATGGGAGCGTGAGGTGGTGCTGTCCCCACCTGGAAATGCTTGGCTGTGGTGTGACTGAGTGGGGCTGTTGAAACGTTACCAAAATAAAACCCAAACTCTTTGCCAGCGTCTACAAGGCCTTCTATTATCTGACCTCCGCCCATTGCACACTTCCAGTTCCCACAAATGACTGACAGATCAGCTGACTGAATGAACAAGTGAATGAATGAATGAATGAATTTTCTGGAAAGGGCCTGGATTGAGAATTAAGAAATGGGTTCAAGCTCTCATTACACAGGAGATTTGAATGATTCCTATCTTGTTCTCTGTGGGCCTTGGCTTTCAATATTTGTTGGAATAAATTCTCTTATGAAGTAGATATTAGGGCTTTTTTTTAGAATTTTGTTTATTTTTTGGCTATGCAGGGTCTTTTTTTTTTTTTTAAAGCTTTATTTATTTTATTTTGGGCGGGGGTTGGGTTGGGGAGGGAGCGGGCGGGCCACTTCCATTGGTCTTTCATTTCTCTGTCTTCATCTGTCTTTGTTCTTTGGCTCCTGCAGGCCTCCCATCGCGGTGGCGTCTGTTGTCGCAGAGCGCCGGCTCTGGGCGCATGTGCTCCAGAGCTCCGGCTCCGTGATTGGACACATCAGTCCAGCTGCTCTGCGGCACTTGGGATCTTCCCAGGCCAGGGCTCGAACCGGCGCCCCTTGCACTGCAAGGCGGTGTCCTTATCCACTGGACCACCACGGGAAGCCCTATGCAGGGTCTTTTTTGATGTGAGGGTTTTTCTCTAGTTGTGGTGAGTGGGGACTACTCTCTAGTTGCAGTGTGCAGGCTTCTCCTTGAGGTGGCTTCTCTTGTTGTGGAGCACAAGTTCTAGGGCACTCCGGCTCCAGGAGCTGCAGCTCCCAGGCTCTGGAGCACAGGATCAGTGGTTGTGGCACATGGACTTAGTTACTCTGTGGCATGTGGGATCTTCCTGGATCAGGAATTGAACCCTTATCTCCAGCACTGCCAGGCAGATTCTTTACCGTTGAGCCACCAGGGAAGCCCTGAGGTAGATAGTTATACACATGTAGGTGAAAAGAAATGGTCTTGGAGAGGTTGCGTCCCTTGCCAAGGTCACCCAGTGGTAACTGAGAGGGCTGGGATTGGGACACCAGTCTGTCCAGTTACAAAGCCCAGGCACCGTTTCCACTGTGCGTCGGCTCTGTGCCTCCCATCCCAGGCTCCTCCCCTGGTCTCCAGACTGGAACCAGAGGCACACCCGAGCGCTGCTGGCAGCTCCCGCATCCCCTTCTTTCTGGCTGGGAGCTGGGGCCCCTCATCTGCAGAATGCTCCATCCCCCAGGACCCAGGCACCCCCAGACCAGCTGCACCAGCTTGGAGAAGACGCTTCATAAGCCGCAGCCTACCCAGCTGAAAACATGCATGTAGCCCCTTCCAGCTGTCTTCCGGAAAGAACCAGATCAACTGCTACTCTGGGTAAAGATGGAAAAATTCCGTGAATTTAATGAGTCTGGACACAGTGTGGGATGACTGAAGCCTCAGGCTTCCAGCCTCTGTGTGATGGAGCTAACCCTGTTCTGATCCTCTCTTAATCCCAAATTTCACAACCTCGGCACAATTGACATTTGAGTCAGACTGTTCTTTGTTGCGGGGGCTGCTCTGTGCCTGGTAGGAGGCTGAGCCGCTTCCCTGGTCTCCACTGACTAGATGCCGGGAGCAGGCCACTCGTCCAGGGATAACAGCCCAAACGGTCTCCAGGCTGCCAGATGCCTCCTGGGGGGCCAGTTGCCCCTCGTGCAGAATACAGGGCTTCCCAGGTGGCACTAGCGGTAAAGAACTCACCTTTCAATGCAGGAGAGAAAAGAGACACGGATTCAATCGCTGGGTCAAGAAGATGCCCTGGAGAAGGGAATGATTACCCACTCCAGTATTCTTGCCTGGAGAATTCCTTGGACAGAGGAACCTGGCAGGCTATAGTCCATGGGTCCCAGAGAGGCAAACACGACTGACTGACTTTCGGTTATTCCATGCTGGGCCCTGTGGTTGAGGATCTGGGCTGTTCCTCATCTATTAGAGAAAACTTGCTGAAATACCTAAGGATAGGATGAGATGGGATCTGGGATTTGCTCCAAACTGTGGATGTGGAGGGAAGTGGGCAAGAGTACAGATGAAATGAGCTTGGTGGTGAGTTGATAATTCTTAAAGTCAGGTAATGCCTCCATCTTTACTCTTGTGGAATTTCCATCATACCACATTCTTAGAAGAGCTGATACTGATTCCTTGTTTGAATTTAAACCCCAGTTTCACTGCCTTTGATATCATCTTGGGTAATTTTCTTGGGTCTAGGGAGACCTCGGTTTCCTCATCTGCAATGTGGTAATTTGTAGCTTGCAGGTTGTTGTGAGGATTAAATAAGATAACGCAGAGTATATGTGCCAGTTCCCAAGCCCAGGAAGGACCTGGCCCAGAGCAGGGCTCCTTGGGGGTCCTAGCAGCTCTGTCTTTCTTCACTGCAAAGACCCCAGTGTCTACAAGGGGAAGAGGAGACTCAGCTTCATCACAGAGCGCATCCCAATGGTATCCTTGGCCTGCCTCCCGCCCTGGGCTCCTGGGCTCCTCTATGCCCTGTGGTAGTCCTGGAGGGATTCTAGTCCTGAGTTACCCACAGAGCAAGGCAAAGACAAAACTCCTAATCCCCATGAAGGACTCTGAGTTCGTGCAAGTCCACCCTCAGCCCCAGCTGTGATGAGGCCTCATCTGGAATTCCTGGTAGCCAAATTGCCAGCAAGATCCTTGCAGAAGCCACAGATGAAAGGCTCCCCCTGCCCATTGGGCCCTCTCCCCACGCTCCCTCTATTCTCCTAGGGTGGGGGTGGCCCATTTTCTTCTTCAGCTGTCTGTGCTGGTTGAATTATTTCGATGTTCTCAGACTCTCAGGAGTTGGCAGAGAGTGCTGGGAGCCCTCCAGGAATTCTGACTGGGGACAGGGCATGAATATACTCCCCATGTGAACTGCTCTCGGCACCCGTCCTCTGCCCCTGGGTTGATGGGAAGGGATGGGGATCATCTCATGCTCAGAAGGCTGCTGCTTGGAGAAGGGCCTCCACCCCCAGATTATCCCACGGATGGCCCTCATCTCCCAGACTGCCTTGCAGCAGTTGATTTGGAGCAGGTGGCCATTCGCATCAAAGGAGATGATGGAGAACTCCTGGGCTGAGGCGACGAAGAGCCAATGTGCCTCAGCCATCCTTCCCGTCTCAGCTACAGTGACCTGGAGGCCCAAGCATTCCAAATGGTGAAAGAACACAAAGAGGAGAAGAAACCTTTGATGTGTAGGGCCACCAAGACTGGGAGATTATCTGCCTCTGCACAGACCCATGCGTCTTCCGGGGGATGTAACAGGGCCTGTCTAAAGGATCAGCCACACCTCCCGTGTCCAGAGACCACAGGCAAGCCATGTGGGCAGTCGGCCATGGCTTCACAATAAAGACCCTGCACAATGAGGCTTGGATGAGCTTTCTTGATTGGCGACAGCCTATGGACACAGGTAACATCCTGTCTCTTCTCTGGGAGGAGCTAACATGGTCTGTGACTCCACAAGGCACAAAACACTGTGTTTGGAGCCCTTCTGGATTTGGCCCAAACATTTCTTTTTTGGACTGTTTTAAATCTGTATACGGTTGCTATTGTTATTGTTTAGTGGCTAAGTTGTGTCCAAGTCTTTTAAGACCCCATAGACTGTAGCCTGCCAGGCTCCTCTTTCCATGGGATTTCCCAGGCAAGAATACTGGAGTGGGTGGCCATTTCCTTCTCCAGGGGTTCTTCCAGCCCAGGAATCGAACCGGCGTCTCTTTTGTCTCCTACACTGGCTGGCAGATTCTTTACCACTGAGCCACCCTAAACCATAATCATGGGTAGAACCACTTTCGATGAGTTCTGTGAGTCCTTCCAGCAAGTTATTGAACCTCAGCATGGTCTTGGCCTCCCCCAGAATCTGAAAGGAGTGAGTGTTGAAAACAAGGGTGTTGTGGACTTACATCCCTAACTTCTCAGTGTTCTTCTGTCATGGAAGAACTATAGCTGAATGTGACCCCATGTGAATGGATGTTTTGTACCCTGGAGATGGGATTCATGGAGCGCTCTGTCCTCCGGGGACAAAACCACCAATGAGGAAAATGGCAATGAGATTCCCCTTGGACAGCCTTGGTCTGTTCAGCAGTGCTTGATGGCCTCCCACTCCCACTGCTGGGTCCCACTGTGGGGTCTGCAAGGAGGCTTATGCCGCAGTGTTCACTCAGCACTGTCTGTCGGGGTGTGGAGCTGGAGGCCACCTGGGTGTGCAGCCATCAGGGATTGGAGGGGTGACATCTGATGGGATGCTAAGTACCACACAGAGCTGATGCTCCAACACAGTTGCATGGATGCATTTCAGTGTTACCAGAGGATGCAAGAAACAGAGGGCAATCCACAGCACAAAGATATTTATGTAAACTCTGTAGCACGCACAAAGCTATTCTTCAAGAATCTATTCAAGAATGTACATTCAACATGGAGGATGCTAATGAAGGAATAAAATGATAAAACTAAACAATGAAAGTTAGCATCTGATTGGAGACGATAGAATTATTGTTAGCAAACTATCAGCACAACTTTGTGGCCTATTTGTCTTGTCCCCATTAGCAATCTTCACTTAGCACGCTCCCCTTCCTTGACTTTCTTTTCAAGCGCGCGTTGGTTTCAGTGAAGTGCCTCTGCCTATGTTTCCCTGGTTTCCCACCGGCCTTTGGCACCCCAGGAGCCTAGGGACCTTGTTGAGTGGACCTCAAGCCTCCTCCTACAGTCAGTCAGGGGTCTCAATCCTAACTGCAACTTAGAAATCACCTGGGACACTTAGAAAATTACCCACACTTCCCACCGTGATGCTGACATAATTGCTTGGAGTGGAGTCTGGCACTGGCCCTGTCAATGGCCTTCAGGTTGCCTCCAGTGATGGGAACCACCAGGCCGATGCTCCTTCCCCAGGATGCCGTGGGCCAGGGTCCCACTCACTGCCAGTGAAGTTTTCTACCTGTTTTTTCTCAACTTCCCAACTGTTTCTGAACCACCTTGAACAGGAACCGGCAGAGAACAGCCTCTCAGGAAAATGTTTCTCTGAGATGAACTATTTTTAACCTATTCACATAGAGGGCACATGGATATCCTCATTCAGTTCAATTTGGCCTTGCAGTGGCAATTTTTTCATTCATGCCCAGATTCTGCTTCTTATTCCCACTTGGATCCTGGCCCTCTTTCTTAGAGAGAAAGAAATGTCTTCCCTTTTGTTTTAGAAGTTTTTAACATCTAGGACCAGCTGCCTTGTCAGCTCACTGTTTCATCGAGAGGCTAATGTATGGATGTGAGAGTGGGACCACAAAGAAGGCTGAGCGCCAAAGAATTAAGAAAACTCGTAAGAGTCCCTTGGACAGCAAGGAGATCCAACCAGCCAATCCTAAAGGAAATCAGCCCTGACTATTCCTTGGAAGGACTGATGCTGAAGCGAAAGCTTCAATACCATAGCCACCTGATGGGAAGGGATGACTCATTGGAAGAGACCCTCATGTTGGGAAAGGTTGAAGACCAAAGGAGAAGGGGGATGACAGAGGATGAGACGGTTAGATAGCTTCACTGGGCCCAATGGACATGAACTTGAGCAAACTCCAGGAGAGAGTGGAGGACAGAGGAGCTTGGTATGTTGCAGTCAATGGGGTCAGGAGTCGAACATGACTTAGTGACGAACAAGAACAAATGGGTTTGAGGTAATAAACCCAGGGATTCAGGGCATCTCTGGGATAATTGGGGCCTGGGCTTGACGCCATTTCACTGCTTCCTAGGGATGAGACCCAGCGCAGGACCCCAGCTACTCATCACAAAACGGGCCATCTTGAGAATGAGGAGTGACCGTGTGAAGAGTGGCCATCAATGCAAAATGCTTAGTACAGTATCTAGCACGTATCAAATGTGTTAGTGTAATCCGTAAAAATATCGAGTCACTATATCATACTCTTAGAACTAAAACAATATTTTAAATCAACTATAAGTCAATTTAAAAAATCTATGTGGCAAAAAGAAAAAAAAAAAAGAAAGAAAAAGCTATGTGGGGCTTCCCTGGTGGTCCAGTGGGTAATGACTCAGCCTTGCAGTGCAAGGGGCGCCAGTTCAGTCCTTGGCCGGGGAAGATCCAAAGTTTCATGGAGTGGCTGGACCGGTGTGTCCAATTAGGAGCCAGCACTCTGGAGCGCATGTGCCCAGAGCCAGTGTTCTGCAACAAGAAAGGCCACTGTGATGGGAGGGCCACACAGGCCAAAGAATAAAGATGGATGAAAATAAATAAATAAATCCAACGAAAGAAAAAAAAAGTTATGTGGTTCCCCCAACCCTTCCCCCAAAAAATATAATTTAAAAGAACCATTATTTTTGGCAGCTTCTTTCAGTGATGTTAGACACTTCCACGCATTAAAACTGCCTGCAGAACTTGGGGTACAAAAAGGCACAGAAGCCTGAAGTCCATGGGCAGAAAGTTTATGAACCAGGGCCTACACGGACCCCAATTACCTGCAGGTAGAAGGATGCCAAACCTTGTCTTTCCAGCCATAGGACCAGAGAAAATCGTTCCTGTGAGCCAGAGAGGGTGAGAGAAATGTGTTTTTTTTTTTTTTTTTTTTTTTAAAACAATTTTTTTTTTTTTTTGACTGTGCTGGGTCTTCCTTGCTGCGCGGACCTTTCTCTAGTTGTGGCGAGCAGGGGCTCCTCTCTAGTTGGGGTGCACAGGCTTGTTAGTGCCGTGGCTTCTTACTGGCCAGGCATAGGCTCTAGGCACGTGGGCTTCAGCAGCTGTGATCTGCGGGCTCTAGGGCACAGGCTCAGGGGCTGGGGCTGTGGGCTTAGTTGCTCCACAGCTTGTGGGGTCTTCCTGGATCAAGGATTGAGCCTATGTCTCCTGCATTGGCAGGTGAATTCTTTATCACTGAGCCACTAGGGAAGCCCTTTATTTTCTTTTTATTGTTAAAAAAGAAGAAATCTATGCTTTGCCCTGAGGTCCATCCCTGGAGAAGAGGTGCACCGCCATGAGGTGCTGGATGCCTGAGAGAAGGGAGAGCCTACCCCTCTGGATAAAGGAACCAGACAAAAAGGGCTTATGTTGTGCAAAGTGTAGAGAAATCCCAGGGTTTTATTATTCTTAAATATTTTGTGCTCTCTTCCTGAATGTGGGTGAAGTCACGTGAAACTATGTGAGAAGGTGGGAGGCTACACACTGAGAGAGCCCTGACTTTCTGGGCTAGAGTGACCAGAGAGGGGCCCCAGGGCATCAGAGGATATGGTGGGAATCTCCAAGAGGAGAGAAATGAGGACAGGGCACCCCTGATTCTGTGTGTGAACTGACACAAGAGCCTGACTCACTTTCAGGCTGTGGGTGCATGGAATACACATAAAAACACAGTGCAAGGACCTATTGTCTAGCACAGGGATATATATTCAATATCATATAATAATGTATAATGGGAAAGGATCTAAAAATTATATCTCTATCTGTAGATATCTAGAGATGTGGATATATGTGAATCACTTTTCTGTATACCTGAAACTCACACATCACTGTATTAATCAAGTATACTTCAAAAACTGATTTTAAAAACTAAAAATATATACTCTCCCATTTGTTCAAATCTTATTCTGTCTTCCAGTAAGACTTCAGTTTTCTTCATCTACCTTCTGAGGCTCTCTTTTAAAATTTGTTCCCAAATAATTTCTTAATATTTTTCATTTCTGTGAATGGAATATGTGTTCCTACTTCTGCTTTTAGGCAATCACTGCTTAGAATAAGAAAATCTATTATCTATTTTATATTTATCTTATATGTAGCCACCTTAGCACATTTTTTAAGTCTAGGGTTTTTAATTAGACCTTTTTTGACTTTCTAGATTTTCTGTCAGCAGCAAAAATACAGTTTTATGTTCACTTTTCTCACCTTTATGATGTCTTTTCTTCGTGTTTTTATTAGCATTTGCTGAATAATAAAAAACATAGTTTTGACTTAAAAAGAAATCACACAACAAAACACAGCAAAGGCTTTGAGGACTGAAGATGAAATAAGCCACCACCAAGTCCCAGACCAACGCCTAAGTGGCACATGAACAGGGCAGACCCAACCAGCAGGAGAGAGCTATGACCACTGGAGCGAACTTGACACCACCATTCCAGAAGAAAAGACAGCTCTTGAAATCTGAATTTAAATGGGTTGATTGTCTGCTAAATTAAAACCACAAAACAAACAAAAACCTTCTTCTCCAGAGGATGTGAATAGGATTCAGAGACTCAGAATATAAATCAAAAGGGTTTTATTATTCTTAAATACTTTGTGCTCTCTTCCTGAATGTGGGTGAAGTCACGTGAAACTATGTGAGAAGGTGGGAGGCTACACACTGAGAGAGCCCTGACTTTCTGGGCTAGAGTGACCAGAGAGGGGCCCCAGGGCATCAGAGGATATGGTGGGAATCTCCAAGAGGAGAGAAATGAGGACAGGGCACCCCTGATTCTGTGTGTGAACTGACACAAGAGCCTGACTCACTTTCAGGCTGTGGGTGCATGGAATACACATAAAAACACAGTGCAAGGACCTATTGTCTAGCACAGGGATATATATTCAATATCATATAATAATGTATAATGGGAAAGGATCTAAAAATTATATCTCTATCTGTAGATATCTAGAGATGTGGATATATGTGAATCACTTTTCTGTATACCTGAAACTCACACATCACTGTATTAATCAAGTATACTTCAAAAACTGATTTTAAAAAAACTAAAAAATATATACTCTCCCATTTGTTCAAATCTTATTCTGTCTTCCAGTAAGACTTCAGTTTTCTTCATCTACCTTCTGAGGCTCTCTTTTAAAATTTGTTCCCAAATAATTTCTTAATATTTTTCATTTCTGTGAATGGAATATGTGTTCCTACTTCTGCTTTTAGGCAATCACTGCTTAGAATAAGAAAATCTATTATCTATTTTATATTTATCTTATATGTAGCCACCTTAGCACATTTTTTAAGTCTAGGGTTTTTAATTAGACCTTTTTTGACTTTCTAGATTTTCTGTCAGCAGCAAAAATACAGTTTTATGTTCACTTTTCTCACCTTTATGATGTCTTTTCTTCGTGTTTTTATTAGCATTTGCTGAATAATAAAAAACATAGTTTTGACTTAAAAAGAAATCACACAACAAAACACAGCAAAGGCTTTGAGGACTGAAGATGAAATAAGCCACCACCAAGTCCCAGACCAACGCCTAAGTGGCACATGAACAGGGCAGACCCAACCAGCAGGAGAGAGCTATGACCACTGGAGCGAACTTGACACCACCATTCCAGAAGAAAAGACAGCTCTTGAAATCTGAATTTAAATGGGTTGATTGTCTGCTAAATTAAAACCACAAAACAAACAAAAACCTTCTTCTCCAGAGGATGTGAATAGGATTCAGAGACTCAGAATATAAATCAAAACGTCCAAAATGACTTGACATATCAAGAACCGTTCGCGCTTAGTCACTCAGTTGTGTCTGACTCTTTGAGGCTCCGTGAACTACAGCCCACCAGGCTCGTCTGTCCGTGAGGATTCTCCTGGCAAGAAGACTGGAATGGATTGCCACGCTCTCTTCCAGAGGATCTTCCCAATTCAGGGATCGAACCCGGGCCTCCCGCATTTCAGGCAGATTCTTTACCATCTGAACCACCAGGGAGAAAGCTCTTCTGTTAAACAATTTGTTTCCTAAACCTTTTCACTGAATGTGATTTTTTTGAACAAAGTTTTACTGTCTTGGTATTCCAAAGCCATTAAAATAATCATCTTTATTTGTCAAGAGGCTATGCTTTATAGTTACAACTGCTGAAACAAATGTTCAGTTTGCAAGTTGCATTTCGCAAAGGATAAATAATGGAATGGAACAGCTTGGATTATAAATCCAAAATTATAAATCCTAGATCCCACTTTCCTCTCTTGGAGGATCTTTCTTCAAGAGATAAATTTTCAGGACTGGGGAAGAAGACCTCGTGGACTTAAAGTGCGTCGTGGGGGTAGCTGCTTAATGCTCACTTGTGTACCCATAGAAGTGGAGGGGTAGAACCAGACAGATAATTTTTTTTTTGCTAAATCTCTTGTATAATGGGCCCCAGTTCTTAACTTCCCTGTAATAGAATTTGGCGTGCTCTGAGATGGGCAGAATGGAGTTCTCTAACTCTTAATTTTGGGCTTGCCCATGAAACTTGCCATGGCCGATAGGTTGTTAGTAGACGACTGAATTTGAATGCTGAAAAAAGTTGACAAAAGATCACCAAAAAACAAGGCTTTGAGGACTGAAGATGAAATAAGCCACCACCAAGTCCCAGACCAACGCCTAAGTGGCACATGAACAGGGCAGACCCAACCAGCAGGAGAGAGCTATGACCACTGGAGCGAACTTGACACCACCATTCCAGAAGAAAAGACAGCTCTTGAAATCTGAATTTAAATGGGTTGATTGTCTGCTAAATTAAAACCACAAAACAAACAAAAACCTTCTTCTCCAGAGGATGTGAATAGGATTCAGAGACTCAGAATATAAATCAAAACGTCCAAAATGACTTGACATATCAAGAACCGTTCGCGCTTAGTCACTCAGTTGTGTCTGACTCTTTGAGGCTCCGTGAACTACAGCCCACCAGGCTCGTCTGTCCGTGAGGATTCTCCTGGCAAGAAGACTGGAATGGATTGCCACGCTCTCTTCCAGAGGATCTTCCCAATTCAGGGATCGAACCCGGGCCTCCCGCATTTCAGGCAGATTCTTTACCATCTGAACCACCAGGGAGAAAGCTCTTCTGTTAAACAATTTGTTTCCTAAACCTTTTCACTGAATGTGATTTTTTTGAACAAAGTTTTACTGTCTTGGTATTCCAAAGCCATTAAAATAATCATCTTTATTTGTCAAGAGGCTATGCTTTATAGTTACAACTGCTGAAACAAATGTTCAGTTTGCAAGTTGCATTTCGCAAAGGATAAATAATGGAATGGAACAGCTTGGATTATAAATCCAAAATTATAAATCCTAGATCCCACTTTCCTCTCTTGGAGGATCTTTCTTCAAGAGATAAATTTTCAGGACTGGGGAAGAAGACCTCGTGGACTTAAAGTGCGTCGTGGGGGTAGCTGCTTAATGCTCACTTGTGTACCCATAGAAGTGGAGGGGTAGAACCAGACAGATAATTTTTTTTTTGCTAAATCTCTTGTATAATGGGCCCCAGTTCTTAACTTCCCTGTAATAGAATTTGGCGTGCTCTGAGATGGGCAGAATGGAGTTCTCTAACTCTTAATTTTGGGCTTGCCCATGAAACTTGCCATGGCCGATAGGTTGTTAGTAGACCTGATAAGAGAGAATCTTGAAGTGGGGCTTGAAATGGGATTCCCCTCCCAATGCCCTTAGAACTCTGGTGATCTGTAATCATGGCCCGGAATCTATTTTTCTCACGGACCTCCCAGGAAAATTATAGTCAGACTTGCAGCCTGAAGCCCAACTGCCCATCTGTATTGTTTTTCTATTGCTGCATAAAAAATTACTACAAATTTAGTGACTTAAGACAACTATTTATTAACTCACAGTTTCTGTAGATGAGAAGTCTGGGCATCTCATCAGGCTGAATTCAAAGCGTTGTCATGGGCTGTGATCTCATCTGAAGGCTTGATGGGGGCAAATCTGTTCAAGGTGTTGGTAGAATTCAGTTCCTTCTGGGCTATAGTCTCTTCATTCTTTTTTTTTTTTTTTTTAATTTTTTTTGGAGGCGGGGAGGGGATCAGGTTGGGGAGGGAGGGGGGCGGGCGGGCCACTTCTATTGGTCTTTCATTTATCTATTTTCATCCATCTTTGTTCTTTGGCCCGTGTGAGCCTCCCATCGCGGTGGCATCTGTCGTTGCAGAGCGCTGGCTCTGGGCGCATGCGCTCCAGAGCTCTGGCTCGGTAATTGGACACATCTGTCCAGCCGCTCCACGGCATGTGGGATCTTCCCAGGCCAGGGCTCGAACCGGCGCCCCTTGCACTGCAAGGCGGTGTCCTTACCCACTGGACCACCAGGGAAGCCCAGTCTCTTCATTCTTGTTGGCTGTCAGTCAAGGGTCACTCACAGCTCCCAGAGGGTGACCTTGGACCCTTGCCATGGCCCTCTCGTAACACAACAGCTCACTACTTTTTAAAAAAAAGACTGTTTTATTTTGTATTGGGATATAGCTTGTTCACAATGTTGGGATAGTTTCAGGTGAACAGCAAAGGGACTCAGCCACATACATGCATGTATCCACTCTTCCCCAAAGTCCCCTCCCATCCGGGCTGCCACCTACCATTGGCAGCTCACTTCTTTAAACGCAGCAGGAGACCTCATTCCAGTCTGCTGCTATGGACTCTGCTGGAATGTAATGTAATCGCACGGGTGGCCATCCTATCACCTTTGCCAGATCGCATAGCCATGGCAAGATTAGGGACCATCATCGTCACAGATTCTGTCCATATTCAAGGTCAGGGGACTATACAGGGCATGTATACCAAGAGGCAGGAGTCTTGGTGGGCTTCAATGGGTTCTGCCTACCACACCATCCATGCCTAAATCAGCCAAACCACCATTAACCCACCGAACCATGCAGGTGAGAATGCAGGCTTTCTGTAAGCCCCTGGATTTGGAGATAGCTTATTACCCAGCATTACTGTGGCAATGGCTGGCTGATATACTTCTTTTCAAGACACAATGCTCTCCTAGTTCATACAGTGTCCTATTACATTTAAGGGGGCAGTTTGCTAGGATGGGCAAAGCACTGGGACCAGGGTGGTCTGGGCTTGAACCTCTGCTTCTCCCCCTCCTGGTTGGGTGCCCATTTCCTCATCCAAACGGTGGGATCCAACAGTCCGCATCAGGATGTTTGGAAGATAAAGTAAAACTACTCGGGAAGGCTAGCAATCCGGCACATAGTAGGCTCCACAGCTGTTGCTGTCTTCTCTCTCTAAAGCTCATATTTCTGGCCAACATGGCCTTATCTTCGGGGGACAGATGTGATATGAGTTCTGGGAAGGGAAGCTGTGCTGGGAGGGGCTGCCTGGATGGTGTGGCATCACCGGACTCGGGGATGACCTGCAGTGCTCTCTGACCTTGCATAGACTCTCGGTTTGAGCCAGATTGCAGAAAGCAGTCCTCCCTCATGGCATCCACCCTCAGAAGAGACCCCAGCTCCATCTCTCCAGCACATCTACTTCTAAATTCATTTAAAAGTGTGACATGAAAGCCTTCTTTTGGAGAGTTCAGTCTTTTCCTCTCACCAACAGTGTGAGCGTGGGCAAGTGACGGAAACTTTCTGAAACTTGATTTTTTCCCCAAACATTAACAGTGAGGTTGTTATGATGATGTGTGACAAAATGTGTGTGCCTGGGCCCATCACTGGAGCTCTGAAGATGGAGTTTCCATTTCCACAGAGACAAGACTGTCTATGTCTATCTTTTTAATGCTACTCCCTCTCTTTCCCTTCCTTTTAGAAAAGAGCCCAGAGGTGGTGCTTAAGGAAATGTTTGCTCTCACTTTCTCATCTTCAGCTTTATTTAATCCTCATGTAAACCCTGTGCACCAGGAGCGGTGGTCCTGAGGGTTGTTCCCAATAGTTCCTTCTCCCATCTCCCAGCCACAGGATGGATTGTGCTTCCCTGTTCCCTTTCAGGTTCACTGTGGTCATGGAACTTGCTTTGCTCTATGAAGAGTGAGCAGAAGTGACCTGCGTCCCTTGAGTGGAAGCTTTAGGGGACAGTGCATGATTTATCACCTCTCACTTTCCTTCTGGAACCAGCGACCAGTGACTTCAAGATAATGTCCATTCTCTATCAGGCTGCCTATGAGTCTTGAGCATGAATATGATCAAGAACATATGTAAATCTTTGGTGATTTAAGCCACCAAGATTTGGGCTGTTGCTACAACCTTCCAGCCTGATCTAGTATGACAGATTTTATCTCCATTTGAAGGATGACAGGAAATAGCTTGCCTACAGTCCCACAAGGGCACCTTGAGCCAAGGGCGGGGTGTTGCCTGTGAAAGCACATTTGATTTACTCCAGGAGAGAGAGTGGAGGTGCCTGGAGCCCTGAATGCACTCTCCCTGATGCCTCCTGCAATGCACTCTCCCTGATGCCTCCTCCCTGATGCCTCCTGAGGCATCTCCCTGATGCCTCCTCCTCCATGCCTCCCTGCTCCCTGCCACGGGTGTTTACATGAGCAGGAGCAGGAGTGATTCTCTGTCCAGAGTAAGTCAATGCCAGCCTGAGGGACGGATGGGATGGAGTTGAGGAAGCCATATTCTTGGGAGGACTAGACATTCTAGACTTAACTTTGGAATGGGTAAGATTATACTCAGAAGCCCCAGCCCCTGTTCTGTGTTTCCCTCCCCATCGCAATGGCTCCGTTTATTTACTGTCTCCAGAGCCTCTTTCCATCACTAGTAGATGTTCTCAAGGAAAGGCTATGAAACTCATCCGTCAAAACATGTGCCTCACGAATGAGGCCAGGCTCAGAGACCACTATATTACGCAGCCTTGCTGGAGCAGTAGCTGACCAATACACTTGTCTATTAATAGTAAATATTCGTTCTTCCTTTTCTCTTAGACACAGAAACCTGCTTTTATTCTGGATAGCACACAGTGTGCCTGGGTACAGGGCTACATCTCTCAGCTTTCTTTGGAGTATAAACAAAAGTTATTGAGTGGGATCCTGGAGAGCTCCCTAAGAGAAGGTCAAAGAGCTCTCTGGGAGCCCCCAAGGACAGGTCTGTGTCTGGGGCAACTTGGCATCACATACTCAGCATCCAGCACTTTGGGCTGATTCCCTAGCACTGGTGATGGATGGCTCTGAACCACCTGGGCACTCTCCAGGCTACTTCGAAATCAGCCTTTGGCTCAGTTTCATGTCACAATAACCTGGAAGATCCTTAGATATAATCTAGTTGGCTTTTTAAAAGATATATGGGAAAAAAATATATGGAAATAAGGTCTGATGGGAGAGAAAATTGCCTCAGGACCCATGGTGAATCATATGCAGAGGTCGGAGTAGAACTTGACTTGCTCTTGACTTTCCCACTATCGTCCTGACTTACCGAATGACCGCTGCTCAGTTGGGAGACAGGCCTGGGGCTGGGAGCCCTGATTCTGCCAGAAGCTGCCTGGATTCCATAGGGGGCGGGTGTAGAGCTCATTGCACAGTAGGATTCTATGTAGAAAAGGATGCTCCACAGCCTTCTGATTGGTCTGACCTTGGGAAGATAACTCGGCTGGATTGGATGGACTCAGGTTCTTCCTTCCTGTGCATGTTACCAATCCTTTATGTACACTTTCTCCCCCAAACTCCTTCAATTCACCCTCTTTCTTTTCAGATCATCGATATAAACCAGAGCCCTGGAATGATACGGGTGCCCTGCTGGAGTCAGGGGAAGGCGTGTGGAGTAGATAGTGTGGGTCCTTGCCCAGAAGCCCTCTTACTGGGCCTGGGCACTTGTCGCCTAACTGATGTGAATGTTGCTGCTGAGAGTTCTCTGCCATTCCTTTCTCTGGAGAACTGCCCCCAGTCCATGGGGGCCGCTTTAATCGGAGGTGTTTGGCCACATAAGCCCTTTACCCACCCGTCCCCATCCCCAGGGACAGCAGCCAATGAATGACCGGTTTGGCAGCAAAAATCCCCTTGTCTCAAGGTGAGGCTGACTCCATTCTATGATCCCCACTCCAGACTCCCTGCAGTATCAGGTTGGGGCTAGACTCTAGGTAAAGCCTCGTCTTTGCCTATTTCCTTTCCTTTCCCTATCTTTCTCCTTTTGCTCCCTTAAGCAGGGCTCCCCCACCTCTGGGATCTAATGCTTGATGATCTCAGGTGGAGCTTATATAATAATAATAATAAAGTGCACAATAAAGGCAACGGGCTTGAATTGCCCTGAAACCATTCCCCTGCCCCGGTCCATGGAAAAATTCATCTTCCACAAAACCAGCTCCTGGTGCTAAAAAGGTTGGGGACCACCACTCTCAAGGATTTCTCTTGAGAACTCTCCCTCAATAATGCACTCACCCCGAAATCTCCATACCAGGCTCTGCTTTGAAGGCAGTGGGTATGCTTCTGAACTCCCTCCTACCTTCCAAATTCTATATATTGATACTAGGAGATGACCACAGAGGATTCCATGTTTAGTGGCAGGAAAGTTCTCATGAAGAGAACTGAGGTTTCACCAGAGAGATGTATCTGTTGACCAAATAATGATGAGGCTTTCGCTAAGTGTCTAGTATCCACTTAGAATCGGGAGACCTGGTAAGGCACAAGATAAACGTAATTCCAATCAATCCCCTCCTACTCTCTAAATCAGGGCAAAGGTCTTTCTGACTGTCCCTCAGTCCCTTTTTTTTTTTTTTTAAGATTTATTTATTTATTTATTTTGGGCGGGTGTCGGGTTGGGGAGAGAGGGGGGCAGGCGGGCCACCTCCATCGGTCCTTCATTTCTCTATGTCCATCCGTCCCTGCTCCCTGGCCTGTGTGGGCCTCCCATCACGGTGGCGTCTGTCGTTGCAGAGTGCTGGCTCTGGGCGCATGTGCTCCGGAGCTCCAGCTCGGTAATTGGACACATCAGTCCAGCTGCTCCGCGGCACGTGGGATCTTCCCAGGCCAGGGCTCGAACCGGCGCCCCTTGCACTGCAAGGCAGTGTCCTTACCCACTGGACCACCAGGGGAAGCCCCCCTCAGTCCCTTTGAAGGGCAGCCACACACAGTGATCAAGTGAGCACATGGAACCTTGGAGATGCTTTTAATTTCTCTTTAATGTATATGTAACAGTTACGCCTGAGATACAGAGGAAGCGCTTACAAGCAGGTAGTTAAAGCAAATGCCAGTTTCTCTTTCTAGTCTACTACTCCATATAGCTGAATAAATTATGGTGCGATTATATTTAAACACACACCCTCGTGCCCACACGCCCACGCGACACCCACTCACACTCTTGTGCACACACTCACTCCCACAAGGAGGGAAATGGCTGTGAAAGTCAAACGGTTACTAAAGGATGCAACCAAACCATTGGGTATGAAACATCTTCCACAAAACCAGCTCCTGGTGCTAAAAGGTTGGGGACCACCACTCTCAAGGATTCTCTTGAGAACTCTCCTCAATAATGCACTCACCCCGAAATCTCCATACCAGGCTCTGCTTTGAAGGCAGTGGGTATGCTTCTGAACTCCCTCCTACCTTCCAAATTCTATATATTGATACTAGGAGATGACCACAGAGGATTCCATGTTTAGTGGCAGGAAAGTTCTCATGAAGAGAACTGAGGTTTCACCAGAGAGATGTATCTGTTGACCAAATAATGATGAGGCTTTCGCTAAGTGTCTAGTATCCACTTAGAATCGGGAGACCTGGTAAGGCACAAGATAAACGTAATTCCAATCAATCCCCTCCTACTCTCTAAATCAGGGCAAAGGTCTTTCTGACTGTCCCTCAGTCCCTTTTTTTTTTTTTTTAAGATTTATTTATTTATTTATTTTGGGCGGGTGTCGGGTTGGGGAGAGAGGGGGGCAGGCGGGCCACCTCCATCGGTCCTTCATTTCTCTATGTCCATCCGTCCCTGCTCCCTGGCCTGTGTGGGCCTCCCATCACGGTGGCGTCTGTCGTTGCAGAGTGCTGGCTCTGGGCGCATGTGCTCCGGAGCTCCAGCTCGGTAATTGGACACATCAGTCCAGCTGCTCCGCGGCACGTGGGATCTTCCCAGGCCAGGGCTCGAACCGGCGCCCCTTGCACTGCAAGGCAGTGTCCTTACCCACTGGACCACCAGGGGAAGCCCCCCTCAGTCCCTTTGAAGGGCAGCCACACACAGTGATCAAGTGAGCACATGGAACCTTGGAGATGCTTTTAATTTCTCTTTAATGTATATGTAACAGTTACGCCTGAGATACAGAGGAAGCGCTTACAAGCAGGTAGTTAAAGCAAATGCCAGTTTCTCTTTCTAGTCTACTACTCCATATAGCTGAATAAATTATGGTGCGATTATATTTAAACACACACCCTCGTGCCCACACGTCCACGCGGACACCCACTCACACTCTTGTGCACACACACTCACTCCCACAAGGAGGGAAATGGCTGTGAGTCAAACACGGATGCAACCAAGTTGCGGTTACTAGGAAGAAGGAATGATCTAGAGTGCTATGCAGATAGTGCCCGGGTTGGGGATTGGCCTTGCAGAGCTGGCAGAGAAAGCATTCGATACACAGATGTTTCTGAGCAGTTCAAGATGGCGGCTGGAGGACCCCCATTTGGCCTTGATTTGGTGCCTCTGCAGGAAGGGAGGGGAGAAGATCGGTAGACCTCACAAAGCATCCAACGGTGAAGGGCACATTCAGGAGCCTGAGAACAATATCAACCCGAGAGGGGCCCCAGAGCAGGTCTTTTCTTGGGCCACCAGGCATGTCTCAAGTTCTTGGATCCAAATCTCAGAATGTATCACCAGCTCCATCTCCAACAGCAAGGGATTTCTGTGGAGTGATGAGAGTCTGGGACCTGCCGTTTCTCAAGCCGTCATCAGATCGCAAATCTGACCTTCTTGTTTTTCTTCTGGCCAAACCTCTCTCTTGATTATTCTCTCCTTCTCTTTCATCCCCCCATCTCTCTCCTCCCTCTCGTTTCTCTGGCAAAAGAACGGTACATGTAAATCAAGGAAAACATAAGAACAAAAAACATAGCTTGGTTCTTACACGTCACTTTTTTTCATAGCAAGAGAGAAATACCGAATGAAAAACAAAGCAATAAAAATGAAAGAACCCAATAGAGCCTGGAATGTATAATCTGAAACACACGATATGCAGATATGTCCCTACAGATGGTCCCTGGCACTAGCACGACATACACTGTGGGGGCTTTCGTTCCCTTTTTTTAGTATTTATATATATATTTATAAAAGTCAACTTCCTATAAACGAACAGCACATCACCACATTTCCTGAAACAACAAAACGTACATATGACTCTTTGTTTTAATTTCTCTTTAATGTATATGTAACAGTTCGCCTGATACAGAGGAAGCGCTTACAAGCAGGTAGTTAAAGCAAATGCCAGTTTCTCTTTCTAGTCTACTACTCCATATAGCTGAATAAATTATGGTGCGATTATATTTAAACACACACCCTCGTGCCCACACGTCCACGCGGACACCCACTCACACTCTTGTGCACACACACTCACTCCCACAAGGAGGGAAATGGCTGTGAGTCAAACACGGATGCAACCAAGTTGCGGTTACTAGGAAGAAGGAATGATCTAGAGTGCTATGCAGATAGTGCCCGGGTTGGGGATTGGCCTTGCGAGAGCTGGCAGAGAAAGCATTCGATACACAGATGTTTCTGAGCAGTTCAAGATGGCGGCTGGAGGACCCCCATTTGGCCTTGATTTGGTGCCTCTGCAGGAAGGGAGGGGAGAAGATCGGTAGACCTCACAAAGCATCCAACGGTGAAGGGCACATTCAGGAGCCTGAGAACAATATCAACCCGAGAGGGGCCCCAGAGCAGGTCTTTTCTTGGGCCACCAGGCATGTCTCAAGTTCTTGGATCCAAATCTCAGAATGTATCACCAGCTCCATCTCCAACAGCAAGGGATTTCTGTGGAGTGATGAGAGTCTGGGACCTGCCGTTTCTCAAGCCGTCATCAGATCGCAAATCTGACCTTCTTGTTTTTCTTCTGGCCAAACCTCTCTCTTGATTATTCTCTCCTTCTCTTTCATCCCCCCATCTCTCTCCTCCCTCTCGTTTCTCTGGCAAAAGAACGGTACATGTAAATCAAGGAAAACATAAGAACAAAAAACATAGCTTGGTTCTTACACGTCACTTTTTTTCATAGCAAGAGAGAAATACCGAATGAAAAACAAAGCAATAAAAATGAAAGAACCCAATAGAGCCTGGAATGTATAATCTGAAACACACGATATGCAGATATGTCCCTACAGATGGTCCCTGGCACTAGCACGACATACACTGTGGGGGCTTTCGTTCCCTTTTTTTAGTATTTATATATATATTTATAAAAGTCAACTTCCTATAAACGAACAGCACATCACCACATTTCCAACTAATGTACAATGAGTTCAGAAGAGGGGCCCCCATAGGTAGGACCAATAGCTACTTGTAGTAAGCTGGATGAAGGATGTTTTATTTGGCTGTGGACTCTATTTACAGAGTTGGATGGGGATTGTTTCCAGGACCAGCCTCGCCCCTGGGGTTCAGACATTCTTTCTCAGCCTGTGGTCAACCCTCAAGAGTCTGAGGCCTTATAATTCTCATCCAATATCATCTTTCCGGTGAAGCTGCAAGCTGCCAACACAAGACTGAATTCTGTAGAGCAAGTTGGCTAGACACATTAATACACTAGGGTTTAGGAAAACCTGTCAGGGTCAGGGTCTCTTTCTGAGGAGGGTGGGGCACCTGGGGGAATACATCCCATTTTCTACCAAGATGGCGGCATGGGAGATCTCCAGAGAAGACGGATGTAATGAGAAGTCATTTGGTTTATTTGCCATCGGAGGCAGATATTTGGGATTGGTCCTAGCATTGGAATGTCGCTTCCTGGGGGTGAGGTTGGCAGATTTTGACGTCACCTGCCTGAAATCCCTGCTCCTGGAAAACCTAGGATATAAGGAGACTAAGGATTTCTGAGACAGGCTTCCAGGGGGAAAGACTGACCGTTCAAGGAATGTGGGTGAAGATCGTAGTTCAGCTTAAGGAAGAACTGCTTCCTGGCTACAGTTACAAGAGCATGAACTGAGTCGCCAACGGACAGTACATCCTTCCTTTATGTCTAGAGCTTGAAGAGCCCAAAGTCTCCTGCCTTGGATGCCCTCCCATTGAAACCCTGGACGTGAAAGGTTTCCCTTGAACGCATAAATCAAGGAAAACATAAGAACAAAAACATAGCTTGGTTCTTACACGTCACTTTTCATAGCAAGAGAGAAATACCGAATGAAAAACAAAGCAATAAAAATGAAAGAACCCAATAGAGCCTGGAATGTATAATCTGAAACACACGATATGCAGATATGTCCCTACAGATGGTCCCTGGCACTAGCACGACATACACTGTGGGGGCTTTCGTTCCCTTTTTTTAGTATTTATATATATATTTATAAAAGTCAACTTCCTATAAACGAACAGCACATCACCACATTTCCAACTAATGTACAATGAGTTCAGAAGAGGGGCCCCCATAGGTAGGACCAATAGCTACTTGTAGTAAGCTGGATGAAGGATGTTTTATTTGGCTGTGGACTCTATTTACAGAGTTGGATGGGGATTGTTTCCAGGACCAGCCTCGCCCCTGGGGTTCAGACATTCTTTCTCAGCCTGTGGTCAACCCTCAAGAGTCTGAGGCCTTATAATTCTCATCCAATATCATTTTTCCCGGGTGAAGCTGCAAGCTGCCAACACAAGACTGAATTCTGTAGAGCAAGTTGGCTAGACACATTAATACACTAGGGTTTAGGAAAACCTGTCAGGGTCAGGGTCTCTTTCTGAGGAGGGTGGGGCACCTGGGGGAATACATCCCATTTTCTACCAAGATGGCGGCATGGGAGATCTCCAGAGAAGACGGATGTAATGAGAAGTCATTTGGTTTATTTGCCATCGGAGGCAGATATTTGGGATTGGTCCTAGCATTGGAATGTCGCTTCCTGGGGGTGAGGTTGGCAGATTTTGACGTCACCTGCCTGAAATCCCTGCTCCTGGAAAACCTAGGATATAAGGAGACTAAGGATTTCTGAGACAGGCTTCCAGGGGGAAAGACTGACCGTTCAAGGAATGTGGGTGAAGATCGTAGTTCAGCTTAAGGAAGAACTGCTTCCTGGCTACAGTTACAAGAGCATGAACTGAGTCGCCAACGGACAGTACATCCTTCCTTTATGTCTAGAGCTTGAAGAGCCCAAAGTCTCCTGCCTTGGATGCTCCCATTGAAACCCTGGCTGAACTTGATGGACCACACACGTCTGGGTGTCCACTGTGACCAAAGAGTCTGTTTGTCCCCAGTTAAGAATAGGTTCCTTGAAACCAGAAATACAAGCCACCTTGGCCATGGTCCAGGACAGGCTTGAGATAACCGAGTCTGAAGATGAGAAGCAGGTGGGCGTTTGTCATAGAGGTGATGTCCATGCAGGAACGTGTCCTAGTATCTTGCCAACCCAGCTCCCCAGTAGGGAGGAACTCAAGTTGATTCCCAAAGCAGCAGCCTTTCCCTCTGGGAATGTCTCGTTAGCTGAGGGCAAGAGGCAGGAGCTGAGCTAACAGGTGGCATCAGGTGCCCAGAAGGGGCCAAACCATTTGGTCCTGTCTTCGTGGATTCAGTGCTGTGTCTCCCGTGTCAAGTGCCTTCGACCCAGCAGCACTTGATACAGGTGATCCAAGTGTAGATTATGATGATGGTGATAAAGATGAATATAATATTGGTCAACAGGTGAAGGAGGTGAGAAGTTCCAAGGGAGGCCGTAGTGAGGCGTTTGAGCCATTCCCCAAAGGTCTCCACTTGGAAAGAGAAAGGGGGTTGGGAGAGCCACCGGAGCAGCCGAAGAAAGCGGCCTGGCCCTCTTCTCAGAAACTTTGGTGTCTCTTTCTGCCCAGGGGTGGTGACTCAAAGACTGGCCACCTCTCCATGCCCAGCGGTGTTGGATCAGAAGACAGAACCGTCTCAGCTGAGAATGGATTAACACTGGAAGATGCCAGTCTGGGTGGGACAAGGAAAGGTCCCCCGCCCCCAGATGCCAAGGGAAATCTGTGGTCTTGTCTGTGGGGCAAGCAGTCCCTGATGCTTCGAGAACCCTCCTCTAGAGCAGATGAAGGTCCCTTTCCTGGAGGGTAGGGGGTGCAGGGAATGGGCCTGGGGCTCTGAAGAAGGCTGTGTGAGCAACCGAAGCTCCACGGGGTGCAGCCTTGAAGGCTGGGAACCGAAGCCTTTGGCAACAGGGTTTGCCACCTTCAAGCAGAGGGACCCGTCACGAAACCCTCTTCTGAGCCTGCCTCGTCACACATGTGTCCTCAAGACTGGATCTCCTCCCTCTGCCACCTGATTCAGCAAAGTAGAAAACGGAGGGTCTGTGCGCTCCCCAGGACCTTCGTGGGGTGGGCAAGGTGGCACCCGGGCCTTCAGTGTGAGAGCCTAAAGCTGCTTCTGCATGCCTGGGTAGGGTTCTGGTACCTTGGGCTGGCCCCCTGCCAACAAGTCCCACCCGTGTGGCCCTGCTCCCTGGCTAAGCCTCTTCCTGGCATCCCAGTGCCCCTTCCTGGATGAGCTTCTTACCCCTCCCCATCCAGCAGAGGTGTGTGGAGAGGATTTTAAGTCCTCAGAATTCCGGGGTGATTCCCTGGGAACACCCCAGGGCCAGGGCCTCCCCTTTGCAAAATTCCCAGCATCCAGAGGAGAAAGCTGCGGTTCTGGCCCTGAGCCAGAGACGCACCCAGAAGGGCTGGCTTCCCCCCGGCCCCCCCCGAGGGCCAGGCGCCAAAGTGGTGATAAAGATTATGATGATGGTGATAAAGATGAATATAATATTGGTCAACAGGTGAAGGAGGTGAGAAGTTCCAAGGGAGGCCGGTGAGGCGTTTGAGCCATTCCCCAAAGGTCTCCACTTGGAAAGAGAAAGGGGGTTGGGAGAGCCACCGGAGCAGCCGAAGAAAGCGGCCTGGCCCTCTTCTCAGAAACTTTGGTGTCTCTTTCTGCCCAGGGGTGGTGACTCAAAGACTGGCCACCTCTCCATGCCCAGCGGTGTTGGATCAGAAGACAGAACCGTCTCAGCTGAGAATGGATTAACACTGGAAGATGCCAGTCTGGGTGGGACAAGGAAAGGTCCCCCGCCCCCAGATGCCAAGGGAAATCTGTGGTCTTGTCTGTGGGGCAAGCAGTCCCTGATGCTTCGAGAACCCTCCTCTAGAGCAGATGAAGGTCCCTTTCCTGGAGGGTAGGGGGTGCAGGGAATGGGCCTGGGGCTCTGAAGAAGGCTGTGTGAGCAACCGAAGCTCCACGGGGTGCAGCCTTGAAGGCTGGGAACCGAAGCCTTTGGCAACAGGGTTTGCCACCTTCAAGCAGAGGGACCCGTCACGAAACCCTCTTCTGAGCCTGCCTCGTCACACATGTGTCCTCAAGACTGGATCTCCTCCCTCTGCCACCTGATTCAGCAAAGTAGAAAACGGAGGGTCTGTGCGCTCCCCAGGACCTTCGTGGGGTGGGCAAGGTGGCACCCGGGCCTTCAGTGTGAGAGCCTAAAGCTGCTTCTGCATGCCTGGGTAGGGTTCTGGTACCTTGGGCTGGCCCCCTGCCAACAAGTCCCACCCGTGTGGCCCTGCTCCCTGGCTAAGCCTCTTCCTGGCATCCCAGTGCCCCTTCCTGGATGAGCTTCTTACCCCTCCCCATCCAGCAGAGGTGTGTGGAGAGGATTTTAAGTCCTCAGAATTCCGGGGTGATTCCCTGGGAACACCCCAGGGCCAGGGCCTCCCCTTTGCAAAATTCCCAGCATCCAGAGGAGAAAGCTGCGGTTCTGGCCCTGAGCCAGAGACGCACCCAGAAGGGCTGGCTCCCAGCACGTCCAGCCAAGAGCAGCCTCACGGGCTCCACCTCCCCCTCTGGCCAGGGGACCCGCGGGTGCCGGATTCCAAAGGCTCCTGGGCCTCATCCCAGACAGCGTCCTCCTTTGGTCCCCCAGGGTGCTCTGTTCAGAGTGAGCTTTGATCTCTGTGTCTAAAATGACAGAAGCCGCAGCAGGATTTGGCTGGGGCTGACCAGAGACCCTCTGGGGGAAGCGTGAGGGGGCAGACTCCCAGCGGGTCACTCCAGGTCTCTAACCACAGACACATGGTGGACGGGCTGCCAGTCTCCAGAGGGCTGGCCACAAGAAGGGGTGGGCTCCTTTCCTGGCCTTCTGGGACCCCGAGGCGATGAAGGGACTGAGGATGGGAGGCTCAGGGATCAGTAAGGGTCAGGCTGGGACTCAGGCTGGGGCAAGTCGCCCTAGGGACCCTAGTAAGCCTGGCCAGTTTCCACGGGCAGGAGTCCCAGCACGGCCGAGTGCTCCCCAAGCTTCATGCGACGCTGCGTGGATAGGCTTACGTTTTTGGCCAGGTAATCAACAGCAGCTGCAAAAAAAAAAAAAAAAAAGAAAGAAAGAAAGAAAGAGAGACACCTAGAAATTGAGATTCTTTTTGCCTATTAATTCAATCTGTCTCACATCTGTTCGTCCATTCATATACCCATCCATCTATCCATCCATTTATCAATTCAGCCATCCATCCTTCTCTCCGTTTATCCATCTCTTCTTCCGTCCATCCATCCACATGTCCATCCATCCAACCATAGCTATATCCATCTATCTGTGGTGCATCCATTTATCCATTCATCATTTTGCCCATCCATTCTTTTTTCTTTTTTTGCCCATCCATTTCTGTCTGTCAGTCCATCTGTTCATCCAACCACCTATCCATCAGTTTCTTCATGAAACTCTTTCTCTCACTTCCTCTCCAATCATTCAGCAAATATTTGCTTACCACATTATGTGCCCAGCTCTCTCATGGGCTCCTTAGGAAAGTAATAGGGTAATCACACTATTTTATCACACTATTTAGTGGAGACCTGTCCCTCCTTCCGGCATCCCTCTAGGCATCCCTAGGCACATCCAGTGAGTCCCCTGCTGTCCAGGTAGTAATGAGGGCGAGGTCCTTCTGCCTTTTCTGGACCCTATGCCCAGCTTATGGCTGAAGCAGAGCAAGGCCTCTTACTCCAAACTGAAAGAAGCTTTTGCCAGGGAACTGAAGGGTCCACACCGAAGGAAGTCAGGAGCCTGCCATGCGGGGAGCCGAGGCCTTCAGCGTTGTCCATTCTGGTCGCCCAGAGGAGGGGGAAGAGAGCCTGAGGGCATGTACTCACATGTGTGTGAACCGTGGAAACAGGAATCTCCATGATGGAGTAATGGACGTGAACACCACTTGCACACATATGTGTTGTGCACAAATGTGGGTGAGTTGTGGGCACTTGTGTGAGTAGAACAGGGGAAAACCCGCTGCATGTAGAGATGACCGTGCCCTTACCCAAGCCAGGCTCGTGCCCTGGGGTGTGTGCAGGGGTGTCTGCGTGTGTTCCGTCCTGACCGTCCTAATCGCTCCTGCCTAGGGCTGCAGCAGAAATCATCCCGGACCAGATGATCCGACCGGCACGTGACCAAGGCCTCCTGAGGCCCAGAGGTGTGGCCCCCCAGGTCAGAGCCTGTGGCTGTGGCCCGTCCAACCTTCTCAGACCCCTCCCATCTGGAGGTGAGAGGACGATGGAGAGAGGGCTACCCTCATGGCCATCTGTCCACTGAGGGGCTTTGTAGCAGTCCACGTGTCTTCCCAAAGCTGGCGGCTCCTGCCTGGGGTAGGTGTGGGGCTGGGAGGTGCCAGGCCTGGCTGGAGGGCACGCAGGCAGCTGAGATGGACTGCAGTTGAGTTCCAGCTGGTAGCTCTGCTAGTAAAGAATCTGCCTACAACGCAGATGACCCTGGCGTGATCCCTGGGTTGGGAAGATCCCCTGGAGAAGGGAACGGCCACCCACTCCACTATTCTTGCCTGGAGAAGCCCATGGACAGAGGAGTCTGGCGGGCTACCGTCCATGGGGTCACCAAGAGTCGGACACGACTGAGCGACTCCCACAGGCCCCACTGCCTCGGGGCTCCAGTGACCTGCGGTCAAGCTCTGCGCCTGTCAGCTCTCGGTGTGTGACTGCGGATGCACCACCCCACCTTTCCAAGCCTCAGCTTCCTTGTAAAACAATAGGGATGAAGGGTGATTGTGATTAAATGAGAAAATGTGCCTCAAGTGGTTAGTTTGCACTGCGCCTGGTGCACGGCGAGTTGGAGAGGTGAGGGCTTCTAGGACTGGGGTTTAGTAGTCGCTCGCTCTTGGAGGGGGGCAAGAATGGGGCAATTCAGCATCCCAACTACCTCCTAGTGTGGCTTTGGGCAAGTCACTTTGCCTCTCCAGCCCTGTTTCCTTGTCTGTAAATTGGGGAGAACCCATCCCAGCCTCCTCAAGAGCTGTTAAAAGAATCAAATGAGATAAGGTGCTTTAAGACGCCTGGCACAGTGGGCTCAGGACACGGCTCCCTGGATTCCTGAAGGATGTGCAAATGCCCTGGGGCCTTCCCAGACTGCCTGAATACCCTGCTTCCCAGCTTCCCATGCTCTAGGACCTGAACTGAGCCCCGCTCTGAGGTCACTCAGCCTCCAGGCTCCTAGTTGGTGGGACAGAGGGGTGGTGGCCCACCGTTCCCTGCCCTGGGTCTGGCCCTGACTCTGGGTGAGGGCGAGAGAACCTCCCGTCTCTGGCCTCAGCGGGACCTGGCAGCTGCGGCCACATGGTCTCTGCTACTTGCAGCCTGTCTTATCTGGGTGCCCGGTCCTCCTCATGAGGAGGACTCATCGTCAGAGTGCTGACAGGACGCGGGGCAGAGCTAACATTTCTGCAGAGCTAGCTCTATGCCAGTTTCTGTGCATCATCTCATCTAATTCTCACAGCACCTCTGTGAGGCTGGCATTGTTATCATCCCCGTTTGACGGAGGACACACCTTTCACAGGTGAGGCCCTGCCCCAAAGGGCTGACTAATCTGAAAGAACCCAGGCTTCCGATATTGTGGAGCCGTAACTCACGTGCAGGCAGTCTGATGCCGGCTGCTAACCACCCCCGCCGGCCCACCCAGCGACCTCCTGCAGAAGCACCCCTGACCCACACACAGCACTTCCCAAAGCCTGCACTGACCCAGGCAAGGTAAGCAGCTTGGCTAAGGGCACTGCTCTTCCTGAAGGAGCAGCAGAAAAGCCTGGCTTTGAATAACAATGGTGGGCACGGCTAAGTGCTAGGCGGACAAAATCACTTCAAATTCTCCCGGCAGCCCCACGCTTTAGGTACCGTTGTTCCCATTTTACAGACGTGGAAACGGAGGCTCAGAGAGATGGGTGGCCCAGAGGCACGTGTGAACTGGAGGAGCCTGACTTCATTCTGTTTGCACCTCTGGTCACTCTGTCTGCTCCTCTTTAGCCTCTCCTGGTCACCAGCCGTGGCTCTGCCCACAGTAGGTACGTCCCAGGCCCTCTTGCCAAGATGAGCAAGGAGCCACCAAGAAACTGAACTTCGCTGACAACTCTGCCAACGTCAAGGGCACCGTGGTCCCTCAGAGCCTGCCTCTCCCTGGGGCGGAGCCGGGGCCCGGCCAGGGCAGGGCTGTGACATTTCTCGTTACAGCCTGTCAACGTCCCTTCCTGTCCCTCTTCTCTCTGAGGCTTCCCTCCTCTGCCTCGTGCCCCAGCCTGGGCTCTAAACGTCTCAAATTAGATTAATCAGCAGTTGGCAGGAGAGGAGGTGGCGATGCCAACCAGTAAACAAGTCTCGGCCGTCAGCGTCTCGTCAGCCAGCGGCCCCCGAGGAGGACCCTTCTAGACACAAAGTCTTATTAGACTTGTCAGATCTATTAAAATTCTTTTCACACTTCTGCGTTCTATCAGCCCCATCATTAGTACGGCCCTGGCCTCTGGGAACATCAGGGCCATATTAATCTGCCGTGTGCCCTGTCCCTGCCCCCCACCCCTTTTAGGGATGGGGAGAGACAGACAGATGGACGGATGATGTCAGGGAGCAGGAGAGGAAGGTGTGGAGGTGTTCCTGGGAAGCAGAGAGGACCAAGGAGAGGAGGTGGACCCTGCGGCCTTAGAGTCTGGGCCGCCCGACTCCAGGCACGCCTAAAAGGGGTGCTCTCCGTGGCTAAAGGTACGGCCGTGTGCCCCTCGACAGGTAATGCTTGGTGATCCCAGCCAGCCTCTCTGGGACTGCGTTTCCTCCTCTGCCCCGTGGGAATAACGTGGTACCCTGCACAAGGTGGCGGGTGAGGATGGAGTGGCAGACCCGTAGTAGATGCTCAGGAAACAACCGTTTCTCTTCTCTTTAGACACATGCTTGTTGTACAGATACGCCTTGAAGCCAGGTACAGACACCCTGAGTGAATACAGAGAAAGAAATCTGTCCATGCACAGGTGCACATGACGCTGTGAACATGAATCCATACCCCGATCTAGTGTGCATCATGGCTTCATGTCTTGCACACGTTTGTGGTTTGGCTCAAAGAGAACTAAGTTTGAAGTTACGAAGTGTGAAGTCCCTCCTTCATGTTCTGTGTGACCTTGGGGAAAGCTCCCAGCTCCTCTGAGCCTTAGCTTTTGCATCTGAGGGCAAATAACCTGGGGCTTTTGAGGATTACAGGAAATGAAAACATGCATCTGCCCAGTGCCCAGTGGGCTACCTCGCATGCGGGACAGATGTGGGACGAGGACAGGTGGCCCCGGGCACACAGAGCCTGGCTTCGAACGAGGTTCCTGCACAGGGACGGCGGGAGCCCAGTCGCAGCTGAATTCAGCCACCCGTGAACAGGGGGCAGTGGTCAGTGGGATTACCATGTGTCTCTGGGCTGTCCCGGGATGTCACAGCTAAGGGGGTGGGGCCCCAGGAAACTATCAAGACGATGGAATCTAATCCCGAGCCCCCCTTTCATAGATGGCAAAACGGAGGCTCAGAGAGGCGGGTAACTTGTCCACACCAGCGTGGTGGAGGGGCAGACTCCCCCTCGGGCCTCTCCTAGCCTGCCCCTGGAGCCTCTGCTCCGGGCTTGGCGGGGGAGGGGAGGGCATCTGAGCTGGGGTTCCCTCGGGGCAAGGGTGGAGAAGGTGTCTGAGGAGGAGGCGCTCTGGGCAGCCCCTGGAGGAGCCGGGGAGCGGGGGGGGGGGAGCTGGAGGCGGACGATAGGGAGGAGGAGGCGCTGGAGGAGCGTGGGCGCGAGAGGAGTGGGTGGGGAGGAGGTCCCTGGCCAGCTTTCCCCAGCAAACGGGAACAAAACTCCCTTCTCGCCTCCTGGGCCCTTTCCCTTTTGATGCCCGCTTCCTCGCGCCCCCGTGCTGACGTCGGGGTTAATTTTATTTCCGCGTTGGGCAGGCGCCCCCGGAGCGGGGCACGGGGCTCCGGGTGTGACTAACGCCTGCCCCGGGCCGGGCCGCGGCCGCCGCTTGGAGCCGCGCTGGACCCTTGATCAAGAGCATGTGCGGCCGCGCTGTGCCCGGGTCACCCGGCCCCTTGGAAACACGGCCACGCCCACGTGAGCGCCCGGCTCTGAGACAGACATGCGCGCCCGTGTTCTAGGACTCCACACACACACAGACACACGCCTAGACAGCATCGCGTGCTCACGCCCAGATGCACCACTGGCTACCGGCGCACGGCCACACCTATACGACCTACACACACACACACTCACCTAGACACAGACGTGTGCACCGACACAGGCATGCCGAAACACACACACACACACACAAGCTGTAATACATCCTTCCTGTGTGTACTCACGTTCGCCTGGACACACCCGTGGGAACACCCCCCCACCACCAGGGAAGGGGCCGTGAGCACAGCTGGCCCAGGTTTAGCCGTGGAGGCGAGGCTGGGGGGCGGGCAGGGCGGACACGGGGTCAAGAGGCAGAGGTCAGTGGGGCCAGGCTGGGGCTGCGGAGGGAGCTGAGAGGGCCCCGGGGCTGTGAGGTCACACCCTCTTGCCACACGCCCTTCTGATTAACTTGACACCAGCAGGTGACGCCCTTGCCGGGGGGTGAGGGTCAGGAGGGGCAGCCCGGGACCTCGGCTCCCTGCCCATCTTGACCGGCTCTGCCGCTGCCCCGGCCGGCTGGCAGCTGGAGGCTCTAGCCTGGCCTGAGGGCCTGCAGTCTCTGCCCCCAGACCAGGTGCCAAGGGCGTGGCCGCTGGGGTGGGCACCGGAGACCAGCTCCAGTGTGGGGGAGCCGAAGCTGAGGATGGGCGTGGGAGAGAGGACACAAGATACTGGCTTTGCCCTGTGCTGGCTGGGGAGGATGGGGAGAAGGCGGCTGGATCTGTGACGTAGCTCTCCAGCGCTGAAAATGCGCCCAGTCCACCCAGGGAACTGAATGTCCCCCTTTGATTTCATTTTCTCTACCTTAGATTTAAAACCTGAAATTTGCTTTAATTTAGTGGTTGGAAAGATCCCCTGGAGAAGGGAATGGCTACCCACTCCAGTGTTCCTGCCCGGAGAATCCCATGGACAGAGGAGCCTGGTGGGCTACAGTCCCTGGGTCACAAAGGGTCGAACACAACCGACCAACTTTCACATTCACAGTGGTCGGGGAATGTGTCCATATATGTGGAACAACGTGGGTGTGCAAACCTTTCTACTTGGGTGTGTAAATCTACTTCCTCAGTTGTGAATTTTATGAAACAAACACAGATCAACTGTTTCCAATAAAAACTTAGTAACTGAATGAGAATGGTCTGGATTTCAAAGACAGTGTATGAACAAAGAATGTAAAACACCGATGTGTCCAACTACCGAGCTGGAGCTCTGGAGCGCATGCGCCCACAGCCGGTGCTCTGCGACGAGAAAGGCCACTGCGATGGCAGGCCCACACAGGCCAGAGAACAAAGATAAATAAATGAAAGACCAATAGAAGTGGCCAAAAAAAAAAAAGAAGTCTTATCATTTCATGTGGACTACATATCAAAACGATCATCTTTTAAATATACTGGGTCACATATGAAATGTTAGTAAAAGTCATTCCACTCTTAAACTGTGGCTGCAAGATTTTAAATGACATTGGTGGCTCGTATTATGTTTCCAGAGGACAGTGAGGCTCTAAGACAACAGGAACGTGAGGGTGGGGGTCGGACTCAGTAGCCTTTCCAGGCCTCACCTTCCTCACCTGTGGAATGGGCACCCCACCCCAAGAACACCTTGCCGCTCTCTACAAATAAGTGGGAGGCCTTTGCAGGGGGTGGGCAGGGAGAGGGAGGGGCACGCCCGGGGCGCCAGGCACTCACTCTGGCCATACTGGCCGTACTGGTAGCCAGCCACGGGGTCCACGCTGTAGCCGGTCGTGCTGTAGGTGGGCGGGCAGTAGGACTGGGAGGTGGGCAGGCTGTCTCCCGGCTTGATGGAGTCAGCCCGCTGGCTGCAGCTGGCCGAGATGGAGGTGGCGGAGTCCAGGCCGCCGTGCAGAGGCGAGATGGAGAAGTCGGCCTGGGGCTGCGGCGGCACGGCGCTGGGGCTGCTCAGGATGCTCATCACCTGCAGGAGAGACAGTCAGCGCCGGGCCGGCCTCCAGGAGGGCAGGCGTGGGGCCCAGGGAAGGACCTTGCAGAGATGAGCCCGGGAACCTGGTCTACCCACTCCAGTGTTCCTGCCGGAGAATCCCATGGACAGAGGAGCCTGGTGGGCTACAGTCCCTGGGTCACAAAGGTCGAACACAACCGACCAACTTTCACATTCACAGTGGTCGGGGAATGTGTCCATATATGTGGAACAACGTGGGTGTGCAAACCTTTCTACTTGGGTGTGTAAATCTACTTCCTCAGTTGTGAATTTTATGAAACAAACACAGATCAACTGTTTCCAATAAAAACTTAGTAACTGAATGAGAATGGTCTGGATTTCAAAGACAGTGTATGAACAAAGAATGTAAAACACCGATGTGTCCAACTACCGAGCTGGAGCTCTGGAGCGCATGCGCCCACAGCCGGTGCTCTGCGACGAGAAAGGCCACTGCGATGGCAGGCCCACACAGGCCAGAGAACAAAGATAAATAAATGAAAGACCAATAGAAGTGGCCAAAAAAAAAAAAGAAGTCTTATCATTTCATGTGGACTACATATCAAAACGATCATCTTTTAAATATACTGGGTCACATATGAAATGTTAGTAAAAGTCATTCCACTCTTAAACTGTGGCTGCAAGATTTTAAATGACATTGGTGGCTCGTATTATGTTTCCAGAGGACAGTGAGGCTCTAAGACAACAGGAACGTGAGGGTGGGGGTCGGACTCAGTAGCCTTTCCAGGCCTCACCTTCCTCACCTGTGGAATGGGCACCCCACCCCAAGAACACCTTGCCGCTCTCTACAAATAAGTGGGAGGCCTTTGCAGGGGGTGGGCAGGGAGAGGGAGGGGCACGCCCGGGGCGCCAGGCACTCACTCTGGCCATACTGGCCGTACTGGTAGCCAGCCACGGGGTCCACGCTGTAGCCGGTCGTGCTGTAGGTGGGCGGGCAGTAGGACTGGGAGGTGGGCAGGCTGTCTCCCGGCTTGATGGAGTCAGCCCGCTGGCTGCAGCTGGCCGAGATGGAGGTGGCGGAGTCCAGGCCGCCGTGCAGAGGCGAGATGGAGAAGTCGGCCTGGGGCTGCGGCGGCACGGCGCTGGGGCTGCTCAGGATGCTCATCACCTGCAGGGGAGAGACAGTCAGCGCCGGGCCGGCCCCTCCAGGAGGGCAGGCGTGTGGGGCCCAGGGGAAGGACCTTGCAGAGATGAGCAGGCGCTGGGGTGAGGCCAGGCTTGCTCTGGACCTGTCTTCACTGGCGTCTCTCCCTTGAAGTCCTGGGCCTTTGAGCTCCTCTCTCCCTGGCTTGCCTGCCTTTGTGGGGAAGATGGTGAGTGGTTTGTCTGGTTACGTCCTGGCCCAGGGCGCCTCCCTCCACCGAGAGCTCTGGAGGGCAGGGCCCGGGCGTCTCTCTCTATTCCCAGGCCTGGCCCTGAGGGGCACTTTAAGCCTGTCTGATGAATGAATGAATGCATAGGTGCATGCATGAATGAATGAATGAACCACTAAGTATGCCTCTCTCACCAGACAGGGAGCTCCCCTAGGACAGGTGTCCCCCTCATCAGACTGGGATGCCCCGTGTTCCAACACAAAGGTTAAAGACTGGATCTATCCCGCTTCACCCCTCAATCCTGTGCTAGTTCTTCTCTGTGCTTGACCTTAAGCTTCTGCCCCTACGTGGCCAATGCTTTCAAACACTTTCACAGGCGTCTGTGATGATCACCGCCTCCTCTTGTTTGGCATGGTTTGACAAACAGGAACTCACCATCGGAGCTGGCAGCCCTAGCGTACATGGTGAGGCTCGTCTCTAGAAACTCAGCTTAGAGACCTCGGTGTCGGTTCTCTGGTGTGCTCACTTATTCATGCAACAAACATGCCTTGATGATGACTGGCTCCAAGGCTCAGGCCAGGCCCTGGGACTTCAGAGGAGGAAGAGCCGTGGTCCTGACCTTGGCCAGGCGAGGATCTGGGTCTGGTGGGGTGGCAAGTCCCCATCAGCAGACCATCAAGATCTGGAGTGATGGGGGTATAACCGAGGCAGCCGAGGGAGCCACAGGAGGGCACCCCGGCAGCCTGGTGCTCCAGCTGTTGGAGGGAGAGTAGACTAGGTGATACCGGCAGGTGCAGGTTGGGGGAGGGACCAGCGGTGTCCTGATCAATCCAGAGGAGAGGAGGGCGAGGGCAGAGAGACACAGCCCTCATGGAACTGACCTGCTTGGCCCAGGACCCTGGTGACCTCTGGCCATGCCACTTTTTATGGGAGGGAGGCACCAAGCCTGGTGGGGTCAGCCTTCCTGCTCTGCGTGGAGCTGAAGGGCCACGCTGCCATCCCTGCTGGGCACACGGGGTGCTCTCTGATGTCCCCGCCCAGCCCCTGGGCAGAAAGCAGGCTTCGGGCATTGGAGCAAAGAACTTTTTGCCTACTGGACACCTTGTGAAAGCTTCCACCTTCCCATGTCTGATTCATCCGTGCCTCGGGCGTGAGGCATGGCCCAGGCGGAGGGCACCCATGTGGAATCCTCAGGCCAGGGGTGGACCCTGAGCTCCTCCACGTCCTAGCCAAGCAGCTGCCTCTATCCTGTGGCCACCTCTGGCCCCAGAGCGTGGCTGGGAGGCCGAGATGGGCTCTGAGCAGGGGAGGTGCTCAGGCCCCAGCAACCCCGGATTCTCCAGTCCTCGTCTTTCTCTCCACTCAGCATCAGACTCACGTGACGCTCCTCATGCAGAGCCCTCCAGCGATGCACGGGGCGGCATCATGATACCCATTTTTCAGATGGAAAAACTGAAGCCCTCCAAGGGCTGTGTCTTCCCCGGACCTCACAGCAGGCGTGCCAGGGCCTGACGCCTCTGGCCCAACAATGTCAAGCCAGACTCTCGAGAATGGGTTTTAGGCCCACGACCACATGCTCAGGAATCTAAGCCTGCCCTGGGGTTAGGAGACCTGATGCTCTTCCGGGTCACCTGTCCTTTTCCTACCTTAGACCTCACTTCATCTAAATTAAGAAGGCCACCCTCCCTCCCATTCTTTACCCATGTAAGCACTACCCCTACTCCTCCTTCCTGGAGACCTGGCCTCAGGGATAAACTTAGAGGCTCAGGGAAAACACACAGGCCCCGTCTCCCTCCCTTCAAAAAGATCACTGTGAGGTGGCAAGCCTCTCGTGAGGCTTTGCAGCTCTGGTGACAACCTGCTGGAACGGTGGCCCTAGGGCCAGTGCAGAAGACACAAGAGATGCAGGTTCCAGGCCGGGGTCGGGAAGACCCCCTGGAGAAGGGCATGGCGACCCCTCCAGGACTCTCGCCCGGGGAATCCCACGGATCGCGGAACCCGGTGGGCTACGGTCCACAGAGCGGCAGCGTTGGGCAAGACTAGAGACCTCACACACACACACACCGACCGGACGCCACGCCTGGAGAGAACAGGACGGAGGGGAGAGACGGCGGGAGGGAGCGGAGCCAGGGAGAGGGAAGGGGGCTTGGAGGACAGGCCGGGAGCTTTCCCAGGTCCAGCACTCGTCCTGCAGGGCAAACCTACAGACGACCGCCCCAGCACATCGGCCCATGGGGCTCAAGACCGACTCACGACTCCTCTGAACCTCCCAGAGGGACAGGGCCAAGCGCACCTCCACCCGTGCGTCCCAGATGCCCCCTCCTTCCTACCTGCACTTTCCGTCCCGGCTGTCCCAAACCATAGAGTGCTTCCTGAAGATTTCCTTCCTTCCTTCACTGAGTTCGTTCATAGAACACTTCACAGAGTGTTGCTGTCGGCCAGGCTAGAGACAGGGCTGTGCGGTGAGCACTTTGAGGGCAGAACGGGACTGTGACCCGTCTGTCACTGCAGCCCTGGTGTCTACATCGTACCTGCTGCATACGCTAAGCTCAGAAAATCCTGTCGCCTTGGCGCATATTCACTGAACAAATATTTATCGAGCACCTCATATGTGCGAGACACTGTGCCAGCAGGCACTGAGCTTCAGCGATGAACAGCAGCAGCTCCACAGCCTCCTGGGGCTGCCCGTCAGTCGAATGCAGGAGGCTTATAACAATAAAATGTTCAATCCTGATACGTGCTATGGAAGAAAGAGAGTATGTGGCATAGCCAGGGGAGACGCCCCAGCAAGACCAAGGAAGAAACCAGCCGACGGAAGACAGGCAAAGAGTCTTCCAGGCAGAAAAACCGGTGCAAAGGCCCTGAGGTCAGAACATGCCTCGCAGGTTTGAGCACAGCAAGGTCAACGGTCAGCGTGACGGCCTGGGAACTGCAAGCCTTCCTGGAATGCTTTGTTAGAAGGTGGCCCTGGGCCAGGCAGAAGACACAAGAGATGCAGGTTCCAGGCCGGGGTCGGGAAGACCCCCTGGAGAAGGGCATGGCGACCCCTCCAGGACTCTCGCCCGGGGAATCCCACGGATCGCGGAACCCGGTGGGCTACGGTCCACAGAGCGGCAGCGTTGGGCAAGACTAGAGACCTCACACACACACACACCGACCGGACGCCACGCCTGGAGAGAACAGGACGGAGGGGAGAGACGGCGGGAGGGAGCGGAGCCAGGGAGAGGGAAGGGGGCTTGGAGGACAGGCCGGGAGCTTTCCCAGGTCCAGCACTCGTCCTGCAGGGCAAACCTACAGACGACCGCCCCAGCACATCGGCCCATGGGGCTCAAGACCGACTCACGACTCCTCTGAACCTCCCAGAGGGACAGGGCCAAGCGCACCTCCACCCGTGCGTCCCAGATGCCCCCTCCTTCCTACCTGCACTTTCCGTCCCGGCTGTCCCAAACCATAGAGTGCTTCCTGAAGATTTCCTTCCTTCCTTCACTGAGTTCGTTCATAGAACACTTCACAGAGTGTTGCTGTCGGCCAGGCTAGAGACAGGGCTGTGCGGTGAGCACTTTGAGGGCAGAACGGGACTGTGACCCGTCTGTCACTGCAGCCCTGGTGTCTACATCGTACCTGCTGCATACGCTAAGCTCAGAAAATCCTGTCGCCTTGGCGCATATTCACTGAACAAATATTTATCGAGCACCTCATATGTGCGAGACACTGTGCCAGCAGGCACTGAGCTTCAGCGATGAACAGCAGCAGCTCCACAGCCTCCTGGGGCTGCCCGTCAGTCGAATGCAGGAGGCTTATAACAATAAAATGTTCAATCCTGATACGTGCTATGGAAGAAAGAGAGTATGTGGCATAGCCAGGGGAGACGCCCCAGCAAGACCAAGGAAGAAACCAGCCGACGGAAGACAGGCAAAGAGTCTTCCAGGCAGAAAAACCGGTGCAAAGGCCCTGAGGTCAGAACATGCCTCGCAGGTTTGAGCACAGCAAGGTCAACGGTCAGCGTGACGGCCTGGGAACTGCAAGCCTTCCTGGAATGCTTTGTTAGAAGGGGCTCGTGTGCTGCCCCGTGGCTTCGGGGACTTGGACCCTGGGCTATTCACAGACAGCTCAGAATCCACTCAGGCCCAGGGAGCTTTTGCTGAAATGGGATTTCTTCAATGGGATTTGCCCTGGAACATCAAACCAAAGCCACATCTGGGATAGGTGTGGCTGGGGGGTGAGGAGCATCTGCGTGCTCTCTTCCAGAGTGCCTGGAGGCCTGGGGATCAGAGGGCGTCTCCCATATCCAGTCTTCTATCCCAGGGCATGACCGCTTCCAAGCTGATGGGGTTGGGCCCCTGTAAAGAGAGCTGGGAGAGGGGGCCATGGGAGCACTTCTCCAGCAAATGGGCTATTCCCCCATTCTGCAGATGGGACAGTCAAGGCACAGGGAGGTAAAAGGAGTGCCTGAGATTGTACCGCCAGGAAGTGGCAGGGCTGGGACTTGAGCCCGTGTCTCCTGACCCCTCGCTGTGTCCCTTCCCCACAGCACGCTGTGCTGGAGAGCGCGAAGAGAGAGGCCTGTGGCAGCCCCACCACGCAGTGTTCCGCAGACCCCATGGCCCTCTCTGGCCTCCGGCTGGCCCGCTGGCCCCCGAGGGTCCCCCCTTGCCCCGGGAAGCAGGAAGCATTTGCCCAGAGTCGGGGGCCCTGCCAAGGTCTAGGGCCTGCAAACTTTTGAACCTGAGGAAGTTCTGGTCTGATGTGGTAATCCACCCCCTCAAGAATGCTAAGGCCTCTCCCCCCGGGGGGCTTTACTTTTTCCCGGTGACCTTGCTTTTACTAATGTATTACTTCTTGGTGCGTTACCGTTACTAACTCAAAATCAATACCGACCTCCACATCTGTAAGGTTTTATCTGAAGGCAAATCTCCAGGCTGTCCGTCAGACTGAGTGACAGCCGTCCCTTCCTCTCCCCCCACTGCCGAGGCTCCCACCTGCCCCTAGCCCCTTCCTCTCCCTCTGCTCCAAATCAGTCCCAGCCTGCACCAGACCAAATCAATAAGGGGCCGGCCTTATCCGCGCCACCCCCCGCCATTGCCCCACCACCTTCCGCTGCTGAGGTTTGACCCAAGGTCAACGGTCAGCGGGGGTAACTGCAAGCCTTCCTGGAATGCTTTGTTAGAAGGGGCTCGTGTGCTGCCCGTGGCTTCGGGGACTTGGACCCTGGGCTATTCACAGACAGCTCAGAATCCACTCAGGCCCAGGGAGCTTTTGCTGAAATGGGATTTCTTCAATGGGATTTGCCCTGGAACATCAAACCAAAGCCACATCTGGGATAGGTGTGGCTGGGGGGTGAGGAGCATCTGCGTGCTCTCTTCCAGAGTGCCTGGAGGCCTGGGGATCAGAGGGCGTCTCCCATATCCAGTCTTCTATCCCAGGGCATGACCGCTTCCAAGCTGATGGGGTTGGGCCCCTGTAAAGAGAGCTGGGAGAGGGGGCCATGGGAGCACTTCTCCAGCAAATGGGCTATTCCCCCATTCTGCAGATGGGACAGTCAAGGCACAGGGAGGTAAAAGGAGTGCCTGAGATTGTACCGCCAGGAAGTGGCAGGGCTGGGACTTGAGCCCGTGTCTCCTGACCCCTCGCTGTGTCCCTTCCCCACAGCACGCTGTGCTGGAGAGCGCGAAGAGAGAGGCCTGTGGCAGCCCCACCACGCAGTGTTCCGCAGACCCCATGGCCCTCTCTGGCCTCCGGCTGGCCCGCTGGCCCCCGAGGGTCCCCCCTTGCCCCGGGAAGCAGGAAGCATTTGCCCAGAGTCGGGGGCCCTGCCAAGGTCTAGGGCCTGCAAACTTTTGAACCTGAGGAAGTTCTGGTCTGATGTGGTAATCCACCCCCTCAAGAATGCTAAGGCCTCTCCCCCCGGGGGGCTTTACTTTTTCCCGGTGACCTTGCTTTTACTAATGTATTACTTCTTGGTGCGTTACCGTTACTAACTCAAAATCAATACCGACCTCCACATCTGTAAGGTTTTATCTGAAGGCAAATCTCCAGGCTGTCCGTCAGACTGAGTGACAGCCGTCCCTTCCTCTCCCCCCACTGCCGAGGCTCCCACCTGCCCCTAGCCCCTTCCTCTCCCTCTGCTCCAAATCAGTCCCAGCCTGCACCAGACCAAATCAATAAGGGGCCGGCCTTATCCGCGCCACCCCCCGCCATTGCCCCACCACCTTCCGCTGCTGAGGAGAGGCTGGTAGGTTATGGGGGGTGGGGGCCACGGGAACCCAGCAGCAGGCCCCCTTCCACATCCTCGGCTCACAGCCCCCCCCCACCCCCGGGACGAGCCGGCACTCCCCTACTTTAAAAGAAGGGGATGGGAAAATGTAATTAATTCCCTCCGTTCCTGAGCTGGCCCCAGGGCCTGGGACCGAGGAGACTGAGCTGTGAGATCTGCACCCTCTGTGATAACCGAGCGTGGCTTTGGGAGTGAGGCTGCAATTAGAAGGGTGATCACCATCACAGGGGCTCTGTGGCCGGGTTCGGGGTGGGTGAGTGGGGGCCGCAGGGAGTGGGGGCAGGGGCCGAGATTTGTGTGGTCAGGATGGAGACGAGATCGGGGCTAGAATGAGGCCCAAGGACCATAGGACCAGCGACCCGGTGGTAGGTCGGGCCACCTCTGCAGCCCCGTAGAAGGAGACCCTGAAGCCTGAGGCCCCGAGGGAGGGAATTACCAAGGGCACTCGGCTCATCGGGGCTCAGAGGGGCCTCCCTGCAGCATGGGAGGCGGGGGAGGACGTCTGCCTGAGCATCCGTGCTCTGCTGCCGACTAGTTGTGACTCTGGGCAATTTCTGTAACCGCCTGTGCCTCAGTTTTCTCATCTGTATAATGGGAATGGTAATAACTGTAGCTACTTGAAGGGTTATCGGAAGGATTAGATGAGGAAACACACAGAGGCTGCTTAAGCCAGGTCCTGGCGCGTTCATTGTTCTTGGTAAATGCAAACTCTCCCCCACCTCTCCTTCTCCCCACCCCACCACCTTCCACCCGGATTAGATGGGATGTGGCCTGAGAGAGGGCAGACCCAGGAACCCCTCGCTGTCAGGGACCCCGCCTCTTCCTCCTCTGCTTCCCCAGGGGGCCCGGCACACAGCGGGCACTTTCTGAATGGAGCACCACTCTGCGTGAGCTCTGGAAAGGCCGTATCCCCTCTGGGGGACGGTCTTGGGGTGAAGTTCACGGCCTGCCTCGGTCCGCAAGGGTCCCTAAACCTGCTTGTTGGTAGAGAGTGAGGACTGTTCAAGTCTTCAGCAGAGATCTAGCAGGGCCCAGAATTCACACACCTGCACAACGCATCCTGGGCACAGGAGAACACACACCTGAATCCCAGGAGCCGGACAGCTCAAAATACCTCTTCTCGATTGCCAAGTAGTTTTCCATTAAAACTCCAATAAACCAACAGGATAAACTTCATGTTTGCCCGTCTACCTTTCTCAAACTCATCAATGCACTTGTCCACACACCCCTGCACCCGGACACGCCTAATCACATACAGGAAAGCTGGGAGGCACCCTGGAGATCGGCCACAGCTTCAGAGATGGGGAAACGGAGGCTCAAAGAGGCGCAGCGGCTTGCACTTGGGCAGAGGTCACCGCAAACCAGCCTCAGCGTGGCTCATCCCAGGGCTCACGGCGGCCCCTCCTCCAGCCCCCGGCTCTGATCTTGCCCCAGAATGACTGTCCTGGCACACTGCACACTGTTTATCTCCGAGCCTCAGATCCGACCGCATCCCTGCCTGGTCTGCGCTCTTACGGACTCATCCCCCAGACGTCCACAGCAGCTGAGGGTGGTGCGTCTGGGGAGAGAAGGCAAGGGCACAGCTTGCCCAGCATGCAATGCAATTTCTGTCAGCATGAAGTCTGTCTCTTTGGACCCAAAACTGCCCCAGGCTGGGGATGATGCAGGGGAGCTCAGCTCACGACTTGTCCTGGCCCCTCAGGGTCTGGGGCCCGGGGTCCATCTCTGTGTCCAGATCATCCCCACAGGGGCAGGCTCAGCGCTGGGGACAGGGCACAGGGTCTGTCTGCTCAGATAGGCTTCTCCACCTGGGCCGCCCACGCAATCACCTGAAGCGTCTTCTACACCCCGGCCCCTGGGGCAGTGGTCCCCGACATTTTTGGCACCAGGGACCCGTTTCAGGAAAGACGATTTTTCCACAGGAAGGGCGAGGATGGTTTCAGGATGATTCAAGAGCATTACATTTATTGTGCACCATATTTCTAATCTCGTATCTCCACGGATCTGACAGGAGGGACCTCTCTGCAGCCCGGAGATTGGAGATCCCTGCCTTGGAGATTCTGATGAGTTGATCCAGGGTCTGGGATTCGAGAGTTTTACAAGCTCTCCCCGCCTCCCCAAGTGATTCCAATGCTGCCTCGTTCGAGAACCAGCGCTCTCAAATCATCACTGTTATTGCTGCACACACACTATGACTACCCGTCCACACCCACGTGGGCGAAATCACGGGCTCGCACGCAGAATCCACACAAGACCCTCGCGGGCATCAGCGCAGCCTTGCACAGGCAGGCCGGCACGGACACACACAGGATGACACCATGAGCGAGCGCCCCCTCCTATGCCGCCCACACCCTGCACAGATGCGCACAGCCAAACAGCACTCCCATAGTCGCGCACACCGCAGCGTCTCAACCCCGTAACCGCCAGCTCGCGTAGCAAGCCTACGCGCCTACGTTCCCCGCCGCCCCCGCCACCCCCGCTGGACACCCAGACCCACATCACACAAGCCCAGCTCCATGCTGGGATTAGTGCAAGCGAGAAATCACCCACCCAGGCAGCCGCCCACCGCCGCTCCCCCCTCTCGCACTCAATTCTCCGCTAAGAGGATCTGGGCCCCTCCCCGCTCCCTGCCCCCTGTGGACAGCGGTAATGGGCTTCGGGTGCTGACTTTGAGCTTCCAAACAAGATTTCCCGCAGGTCTCCCTGTCTCCACCCCCGCTCTTGCCTTCCCTCTGCTTTATGGTGCTAGCCCTCCACTCCCTCCACCAGCCACAGCTCACCCAGCAGCCCCTCACCAACCTGGGGAGCTGGGACCCGGGCAAGTGCCCCTCGCCTGCCCCAGACTCCCATTCCCCTCTCACTTGGCCTGATCCAGTCTTCCCGGAAAGCCCTTCTCTTGCAGGACCCCGGCACTCTGCAGATTCTAAAGCCATTGCCCTTTAAGCCTTAACTATTCTATGAAATGCTGTTATCCCATTTCTCAGATGAGGAAACTGAGGTTTAGGAGAGGATCTCAACCAGAATAGCCTAGGGAATGAGTGACAGCACAGAGCAAGCACCTTGACCCCTGACTTTTATTGTGGCACCATATTTCTAATCTCGTATCTCCACGGATCTGACAGGAGGGACCTCTCTGCAGCCCGGAGATTGGAGATCCCTGCCTTGGAGATTCTGATGAGTTGATCCAGGGTCTGGGATTCGAGAGTTTTACAAGCTCTCCCGCCTCCCCAAGTGATTCCAATGCTGCCTCGTTCGAGAACCAGCGCTCTCAAATCATCACTGTTATTGCTGCACACACACTATGACTACCCGTCCACACCCACGTGGGCGAAATCACGGGCTCGCACGCAGAATCCACACAAGACCCTCGCGGGCATCAGCGCAGCCTTGCACAGGCAGGCCGGCACGGACACACACAGGATGACACCATGAGCGAGCGCCCCCTCCTATGCCGCCCACACCCTGCACAGATGCGCACAGCCAAACAGCACTCCCATAGTCGCGCACACCGCAGCGTCTCAACCCCGTAACCGCCAGCTCGCGTAGCAAGCCTACGCGCCTACGTTCCCGCCGCCCCGCCACCCCGCTGGACACCCAGACCCACATCACACAAGCCCAGCTCCATGCTGGGATTAGTGCAAGCGAGAAATCACCCACCCAGGCAGCCGCCCACCGCCGCTCCCCCCTCTCGCACTCAATTCTCCGCTAAGAGGATCTGGGCCCCTCCCCGCTCCCTGCCCCCTGTGGACAGCGGTAATGGGCTTCGGGTGCTGACTTTGAGCTTCCAAACAAGATTTCCCGCAGGTCTCCCTGTCTCCACCCCCGCTCTTGCCTTCCCTCTGCTTTATGGTGCTAGCCCTCCACTCCCTCCACCAGCCACAGCTCACCCAGCAGCCCCTCACCAACCTGGGGAGCTGGGACCCGGGCAAGTGCCCCTCGCCTGCCCCAGACTCCCATTCCCCTCTCACTTGGCCTGATCCAGTCTTCCCGGAAAGCCCTTCTCTTGCAGGACCCCGGCACTCTGCAGATTCTAAAGCCATTGCCCTTTAAGCCTTAACTATTCTATGAAATGCTGTTATCCCATTTCTCAGATGAGGAAACTGAGGTTTAGGAGAGGATCTCAACCAGAATAGCCTAGGGAATGAGTGACAGCACAGAGCAAGCACCCTTGACCCCTGACTTTTAGTTCAACACTCTGGCCCTGCACTGGCTGTGGTTTTCATTTACCACAGACCTGGGCCATTCTTAACTCAGTGTGTGTGTATGTGTGTGTGTAATATATGGGCACATAAGGGACGCTGCATGTGTGAGAATAGTGTGGCAGTGCACACACATGTGTGTGCACAAGAGGACTGTGCGTATGTATTTTTGCACGTGTGCTTGTGAGTCTGTGGACACCTGTATGTGGGTATTCTGTGTGCACGTGTGAGTGTTGAGTCTGTGCACACACATACCCAGGAGAGCACGGGTGCAGGTGTGAGTTGTGTGCTTGTGAGCGCGTGTGAGTTCTGTGTGAGTACTGTGTGTGTGTGTGTGTGAGCACCAGGAGCGAGTCTGCTGGCGACTGGTGCTGTGGGCACTGCCCGTGCGTCCGGGCGCATGGCCCGTCTGCCCCTGTTGTTGCCCTCGCCAAGGGCACGTGCTGAGGGGGGCCTCCGAAGCTCACAGGTCACTCAGAAAACACCGGGCCATTGACTGTCACCTCTGGCCCTGCCCCCAAAGCCCGCCAGCTCCTCTCCTCCCTCCGTGGCGGAGATCAGCCTAATGGACCCGGAAGGACTCAGGAGTCAGGCTCTGCCTTTGTGTGACTGGAGAGGAAGGCAGGGAGGATCATGTCTGCGGAGGGAGGATGCAGCCAAGACTGGGGTGAGAACCTCCCGGCGTGGGGAGGGAGACACTCCGAGAGAGAACTTTCAGTCCTACCGTGCTCCCCTTTTCTTCCCTGGGCACGGACTGACCTTGACCTCGGATCTGACGAATCCTGCCGTAGTCCTGCTGCCCACCACATAGCAGGTGTCCAACAAGTAAAGATGTATGTGTTTTGAGTCTTTGGGCACACGTATGTGGGTATTCTGTGTACAAGTGTGAGTTCTGTGTGTGGGCTTGTGGGCTGGTGTCAGTTTTTTGTAAGCATTGCGTGTGTGTGAGCATGAATTCACACATAGGAATGTATGAAGGATTTTACTTATCTGTTTATCCCCAGCCCAAGGCCTGCACAGACTTGGATGGATGAAAATCAATGGAAGGTCCTTCTCCTCCCTTTAGCTCTGTGGGTGTCAGAGCCCCCTCTTCACCTCGGGGGGCCTGGCAGGCTTAGCTAACGGCTTAACATGGCGGGATGCGCAGAATGACTTCTTACTCACTGGCCAAGAAGCTAAGATGCTCTCTCTCTCTGTCTCTCACCTACATATTTCCAATGTTTGGTCAACAAGATGTCAACCTCTGAATATCTAGGAACGTTGAGAAATGCCAGGGCAGCGGGGGCTGGCTCTGGTGTCCCCGTCTCTAGGTGGACCTCAGATTGGCCCAGGTCTAAAGGCACTCTGTGCCAGGATGGGTCCATGGGCTCCTGGCCCCTGGCGGGTGCTGGAGCTGACGGGGTGCGGTGGGATGCGGAAACCATCTCTGATGGCGTGATAATGGTGGCCGGGGATTAGCGCAACTCCACTCGGAGCGGCGGCGGGGTTGGAGAAGGAAGGGGCCGATCGCAGGGAAAGATATGACTATTTAAAGATAATGATTGCATAAATTTAATTAGCACACTTTCACGCGGCAAATGGCCGTTTTGTAATTAATGTATCTGGCCTTACTAAGCATGAAAGATCCCATCTCCTCCCCCTCCCTCCCGCTCCCCCTCCTCTGCGGCCCTAATGAAAGACAGAGAGCAAGTGACAGAAACAGTTTGTCAGTGGCTCCAGGTGTCAGGGGCCTAATTGGCTGAGCGGAGGGGAGGAAGGGGCTCTGAGAGGGCTGAGAGGGGGAGGGAGGGGGGCTTCCTTGACCGTGGCCGGGCCCAAGTTGGGAGAGGAGGTGGGGGGACAGGGTGGCTTGGGCTCTCCGGACCCTTGACGTGGTGGGCGAGCTCCCCGTCGGTAATTACCCGAGACGGGGAGGCAGATTTGCCGTGGCAGGGAGGGAGCGGTGGCAGGGAGGCCTCGTTAGTACCTGGGCAGACAAGCTGGCACGTATCACAATGCGTTAGGGACCCACGGCCCTGATGGAGAGGCCTTGCTGGCTCTCTCCAAGAAGCCCCGTCTCTTAAGTGGAAAGAGTGCATGAAAAGAAGAGCAAGCCTCAGTTTTCTCTTCCACAAAGCAGCGCCTGGTGATCAAGAGGCTCGCAAGGAAACCTGATCAGAGCCTTCCGTGATTCAGCACCTCCTATGTGCTGAGCAGCTACTGTGGGTGGAGGCAGGGCCGCCATTCACACCTGCAAAAGCTAAGATGCTCTCTCTCTGTCTCTCACCTACATATTTCCAATGTTTGGTCAACAAGATGTCAACCTCTGAATATCTAGGAACGTTGAGAAATGCCAGGGCAGCGGGGGCTGGCTCTGGTGTCCCCGTCTCTAGGTGGACCTCAGATTGGCCCAGGTCTAAAGGCACTCTGTGCCAGGATGGGTCCATGGGCTCCTGGCCCCTGGCGGGTGCTGGAGCTGACGGGGTGCGGTGGGATGCGGAAACCATCTCTGATGGCGTGATAATGGTGGCCGGGGATTAGCGCAACTCCACTCGGAGCGGCGGCGGGGTTGGAGAAGGAAGGGGCCGATCGCAGGGAAAGATATGACTATTTAAAGATAATGATTGCATAAATTTAATTAGCACACTTTCACGCGGCAAATGGCCGTTTTGTAATTAATGTATCTGGCCTTACTAAGCATGAAAGATCCCATCTCCTCCCCCTCCCTCCCGCTCCCCCTCCTCTGCGGCCCTAATGAAAGACAGAGAGCAAGTGACAGAAACAGTTTGTCAGTGGCTCCAGGTGTCAGGGCCTAATTGGCTGAGCGGAGGGGGGAAAGGGGGCTCTGAGAGGGCTGAGAGGGGGAGGGAGGGGGGCTTCCTTGACCGTGGCCGGGCCCAAGTTGGGAGAGGAGGTGGGGGGACAGGGTGGCTTGGGCTCTCCGGACCCTTGACGTGGTGGGCGAGCTCCCCGTCGGTAATTACCCGAGACGGGGAGGCAGATTTGCCGTGGCAGGGAGGGAGCGGTGGCAGGGAGGCCTCGTTAGTACCTGGGCAGACAAGCTGGCACGTATCACAATGCGTTAGGGACCCACGGCCCTGATGGAGAGGCCTTGCTGGCTCTCTCCAAGAAGCCCCGTCTCTTAAGTGGAAAGAGTGCATGAAAAGAAGAGCAAGCCTCAGTTTTCTCTTCCACAAAGCAGCGCCTGGTGATCAAGAGGCTCGCAAGGAAACCTGATCAGAGCCTTCCGTGATTCAGCACCTCCTATGTGCTGAGCAGCTACTGTGGGTGGAGGCAGGGCCGCCATTCACACCCCTGCAAAGCCGTCAGAATGACGTGGACTGCGAGCTTTGTAGAACTGGAAGGCGCGTCACCGTCCCCAGCTCCTGACTACGCACCTGTGCAGCCAGGATGCCGGCTGCGTGCAGAGCTTTCGCTGAGGCCTTCTGAGAAGAACAAGAGAGGGCCGGCATCCACCTGTCTTGTTGTTGAGTCAGTAAGTCATGTCTGACTCTTTGCGACCCCACAGACTGTCGCCCACCAGGCTCCTCTGTCCACAGGATTCTCCAGGCCAGAACACTGGAGTGGGCTGTCATCTCCTCTCCCAGGGGATCTTCCCAGCCCAGGGATCTAACCTACGTCTCCCATGTCTCCTGCGTTAGCGGGTGGATTCTTTACCACCTAGCCACCAGGGAAACCCATTAAATTGTCTTAGGCTCAATGAAATATGGGTATTGGCTGTTCCATGTTACAGATCAGGACACTGAGGCTCGGAGGAACTAAAAAAAACTCGCCTAGGTCTGTACAGTCAGAGAGTGGTGGGCTAGGATTTGAACTCAGAAAGTGTAACTTCAATTCTATCTCGAGTATCTTCCTCTGACCAGCTCAGCACCTGTCTCCAGCCCCACGGCACCATCCCCTTGCAGGCTTGCCTGGGGCCACAGGGAAGCTTCTTTGTTAGAGGGGTACAGCAGTCAGTTGAAGTAATGTCCCCCAAAGTCAGAGTTGCCTGGGGCTTTTTTTGTAGACTGAGCAGGTAATGAGGTTGAGAGGGTCCCAGCGGCCATGGAGGACCCTGGTCCTGTGGCCCCCTCGGTGTCTGTGTGCTCCCGCCTCTCTGACAACGGCCCTGCACCGGCCTCCCCAGCTGCCCTCGGCCAGCCTCAGCCAGCAGCCCCTGCCCCAGGCGCCTTAGCGGCAGGCAAGGCCGAGAGGCCTTGAGTCAGCCTCGGCCGAGTGGAGCAGGGCCCAGCCAGCCCTCTCCCGGACCAAATTCAATTTCGAAGCTTAATGAGTTTGCAGAGGAGCCGGGTGAGCTCACTGACGCCACTCCTTGCCGGCTGGGTGGTTCCCGGCCGGGCCACCGAGCGCGCAGCGGCCCGAGCGGGGAGAGCCCTGGGCTGCATAGAGAGTGACGGGGGCACCGAGCGAGTGAAAAATGTCAGAGCAAATTGCTCTTGACAGCGTTAATATCTGCACCTCATAGCAATAATTACATGTAAATAAATAGCAAAATCACCCTCAGCTGGAGACAGCTCGGGGAAGACAGACACTGCAAAGGACCAGCTGGGGACCCTGGATGCTCCGCTTGGTCCTTTTCTTCCCTTCTTTGAGCCTCTGCTCCCCACCCCCCTTCCCTAATTTTGCTACAGCACAGAGCAGGGACGTCAAGATCCTGGCCAGCCTGCACTAAGAATGAAAGGGAAAGAAACCTTCGGGTTCCCTACATTTTCATCTTGCCTAGGAGGGCAGTTGGACCAAGCATCCTGTCAGCCTCTGTCTCTCCTCTCCCTCTGAACATCTATTCCATCTCTGGTCTCAACAGAGACGCTCCTGAAATCCACATCTCAGCTCCAGCCTCTCTCCTGGGCACCGCCCCTGCACCCAGCCTTGACCTCCACACATCTATCCAGATCCAATCCTCCTCCCGCGCTCCCCGGATCTGCCCATGACTACATAAGCCTCTCGGTCATCCAGACTCCAAGCGGCCAGTACTCTTTGCCTTTCTCTCAATCTCAGCATCTACAATGCCGCAGGCAGCATGTGCCACGCCCCATCACAGATAGCAGGGCGCAACTTCCGGAAGCATCACCTTGGCCTGACGCTTGGCCAACAAATATGGCTCCACAGGGGCAGAGCATGCAGAAGGAGCATGCATTTAGAAGATAATACATGAGAGGCTGCTACATCCAGCCCCAGGGCCTCAGGAGATGGGGGACCCATTTTGGACTTTGGAGTGAACATCCAGAAGCTCAGTGTGTACCCAGAGTCGCCTCTTGCTGCCATGTTTGGGGACCTCTGGGTTTGGTTTTGCGCTTTGTCTCTAAAAGCAAGGACTATGTCTCATCTATGGATTCATAACACTTAGCAAAAGGCCTTTGGAGGAGTTTGAGGGAAGAAAGAGAAGAAACAAAAAGGAAGTAAAGGGCTGGGAGGAAAGGGCGGAGGAAAGAGAAAAAGGCATCTGAAGGTAGAGGGTGGGAAGGAAGCCGCCACCCAGGGCAGGAGACGCGCCCCTGGGATGAGGGATAGCTGGACTGAACTCAGGGTTCCCCTTCTCCTTCCCGGAGGGACCCAGGGGCTGGTTCTCCACGGGATCCAGCCTCCCTCCCACTTCCTGCTTGCACCTAAAGAGTTCCCACAAGTTAGCTCACCCCTGCCCTGGAAGAAGGAGCTTAGAGGGCCGGCCCTCCAGCTACGTCTCCGCCCTGCCTGTCTCGTCGGGGAAGGGCAGGGAACGCAGGCTCCATTCTTTGCGAAACAAATATCTTCTCCCAAGCAGCCCCGCGCCGCCGCACAGCTCAAGCCCACTCACAAGAATGAAAGGGAAAGAAACCTTCGGGTTCCCTACATTTTCATCTTGCCTAGGAGGGCAGTTGGACCAAGCATCCTGTCAGCCTCTGTCTCTCCTCTCCCTCTGAACATCTATTCCATCTCTGGTCTCAACAGAGACGCTCCTGAAATCCACATCTCAGCTCCAGCCTCTCTCCTGGGCACCGCCCCTGCACCCAGCCTTGACCTCCACACATCTATCCAGATCCAATCCTCCTCCCGCGCTCCCCGGATCTGCCCATGACTACATAAGCCTCTCGGTCATCCAGACTCCAAGCGGCCAGTACTCTTTGCCTTTCTCTCAATCTCAGCATCTACAATGCCGCAGGCAGCATGTGCCACGCCCCATCACAGATAGCAGGGCGCAACTTCCGGAAGCATCACCTTGGCCTGACGCTGGCCAACAAATATGGCTCCACAGGGGCAGAGCATGCAGAAGGAGCATGCATTTAGAAGATAATACATGAGAGGCTGCTACATCCAGCCCCAGGGCCTCAGGAGATGGGGGACCCATTTTGGACTTTGGAGTGAACATCCAGAAGCTCAGTGTGTACCCAGAGTCGCCTCTTGCTGCCATGTTTGGGGACCTCTGGGTTTGGTTTTGCGCTTTGTCTCTAAAAGCAAGGACTATGTCTCATCTATGGATTCATAACACTTAGCAAAAGGCCTTTGGAGGAGTTTGAGGGAAGAAAGAGAAGAAACAAAAAGGAAGTAAAGGGCTGGGAGGAAAGGGCGGAGGAAAGAGAAAAAGGCATCTGAAGGTAGAGGGTGGGAAGGAAGCCGCCACCCAGGGCAGGAGACGCGCCCCTGGGATGAGGGATAGCTGGACTGAACTCAGGGTTCCCCTTCTCCTTCCCGGAGGGACCCAGGGGCTGGTTCTCCACGGGATCCAGCCTCCCTCCCACTTCCTGCTTGCACCTAAAGAGTTCCCACAAGTTAGCTCACCCCTGCCCTGGAAGAAGGAGCTTAGAGGGCCGGCCCTCCAGCTACGTCTCCGCCCTGCCTGTCTCGTCGGGGAAGGGCAGGGAACGCAGGCTCCATTCTTTGCGAAACAAATATCTTCTCCCAAGCAGCCCCCGCGTCCCGCACCATCTTGTTTAGCTCACTGACTAATCCACTTATCGAGGATAAAGCGCCTGTGAATCCCCATTTGATAAAGGCAGCCACAAAATTAACAGAAACGTGCCCACGGCTCCGATGCGCCAAACAAACAAGGGGCTGGGGACGGCCATGGAGAGATGTTGTCTCTTTGCAGGCCCCAGGCTGGGGGAGATGCAGGAGGAGATAGCAGCTTTCTGCTGGTGCGTGGGCTTGGGGAGGCCTGGGTGATTCAAGAAGCGGGCTGGGGGAGGTGGGCGAAGGAACCAGAATGGAGTGCCTGCCCCATCCTCTACGGAATGCACCCCAATGCAGTGGGTCTCCCAGCGCCCAGTACAACCCAGCTCCACGACTCTGCTGACGGCCCTTCCAAAGACAACCACCTAACAGTCCTCCAGCTAACACGGCTTCATCCCTTACTCTGTGCCGAGCAATGTTCTCAGCATTTCCTGTGTTGACCTATTTACTCCTCACAACACCCCTGCGAAACAGTTTCTGCTGTCATTCACATGTTATAGATGAGGAAACTGAGGCCCAGAGAGGTCAAGTCACTTGCCCAAGATCACCCAGCTAGTAACTGCTCCCAGCTGGAGAGTTATGGTCTAAAGCTCTCCCATTCGACCATGACCGATCTGAAATCAACCTACATCTCCAAGAATGGTCCCCAACTCTGAAAGCAGGCCCCAAACCACCTGGCAGTACCCCCAACTGTCCATGGTCCCCTCCGCTGGCACTCTGCATCAGAGCCGTCAAGGGGCTGAAGGCTGAATGCCCCCCACAGGGTTTGACGGCTGTCAAGTTCACCTCCCAGGATCACCATCAGAGCCAAAGCTGTCCTTCTGTGCCCCGTGCCCATCTTCAGTGCCTCTGCTATCAGGGGAGCAGGGGCCTCCGCAGGGCCCAGAGGTCTCTCTGCCTTGCCCCAAAGGGCTCCGGGCACTTTGCTGACACGGCCTCCTAACCACAGCTGCGGAGGTGTGGATGTCACACGGAAAGGACGATGGGAACGTGGATGGAAACTCAGCTCCTCTGAGGGTGGCCCTCTCTGCTCTTGGGTCCAGGAAGTGGGAGGACCCAGTTGGGGTTCTGGAAGGCTCAGCCCCTGTGCTGCCCCCACCAGCCCTGGTCTGGGGGGGAGGGGCAGGTCCCCAGCCTCGGGAGCGGGACATTAATCACAGGGGAGCCCCTGTCAGGGCGGCATCTGGAACTAAAGAGAAACACTCGTCAGAAGGCCAGGCCTCCTCACCCCGGACGCCAGGGGCTGGGAGACCCACCGCTGCCACACCGGGAGGCCAAGGCCTGGGAGCAGGCCACCTGCGGTTCAGGCCGGGGCTTGAGGTGAGGTCCCTGCTATGGACACCTGGACCGTGGCAGGAGAGGGAGTGGAGAGGGCTGGGCTGGCAGGCTCCTGTGCCCGCTGATGCTGGAGCCCGGTGAAGTCCCTTCCCTCCGCAGGGCCGTCCAGCTAACACGGCTTCATCCCTTACTCTGTGCCGAGCAATGTTCTCAGCATTTCCTGTGTTGACCTATTTACTCCTCACAACACCCCTGCGAAACAGTTTCTGCTGTCATTCACATGTTATAGATGAGGAAACTGAGGCCCAGAGAGGTCAAGTCACTTGCCCAAGATCACCCAGCTAGTAACTGCTCCCAGCTGGAGAGTTATGGTCTAAAGCTCTCCCATTCGACCATGACCGATCTGAAATCAACCTACATCTCCAAGAATGGTCCCCAACTCTGAAAGCAGGCCCCAAACCACCTGGCAGTACCCCCAACTGTCCATGGTCCCCTCCGCTGGCACTCTGCATCAGAGCCGTCAAGGGGCTGAAGGCTGAATGCCCCCCACAGGGTTTGACGGCTGTCAAGTTCACCTCCCAGGATCACCATCAGAGCCAAAGCTGTCCTTCTGTGCCCCGTGCCCATCTTCAGTGCCTCTGCTATCAGGGGAGCAGGGGCCTCCCCGCAGGGCCCAGAGGTCTCTCTGCCTTGCCCCAAAGGGCTCCGGGCACTTTGCTGACACGGCCTCCTAACCACAGCTGCGGAGGTGTGGATGTCACACGGAAAGGACGATGGGAACGTGGATGGAAACTCAGCTCCTCTGAGGGTGGCCCTCTCTGCTCTTGGGTCCAGGAAGTGGGAGGACCCAGTTGGGGTTCTGGAAGGCTCAGCCCCTGTGCTGCCCCCACCAGCCCTGGTCTGGGGGGGAGGGGCAGGTCCCCAGCCTCGGGAGCGGGACATTAATCACAGGGGAGCCCCTGTCAGGGCGGCATCTGGAACTAAAGAGAAACACTCGTCAGAAGGCCAGGCCTCCTCACCCCGGACGCCAGGGGCTGGGAGACCCACCGCTGCCACACCGGGAGGCCAAGGCCTGGGAGCAGGCCACCTGCGGTTCAGGCCGGGGCTTGAGGTGAGGTCCCTGCTATGGACACCTGGACCGTGGCAGGGAGAGGGAGTGTGGAGAGGGCTGGGCTTCGGCAGGCTCCCGTGCCCGCTGATGCTGGAGCCCGGTGAAGTCCCTTCCCTCCGCAGGGCCGTGCAGCTAGGAGGTGGCAGGGCTCGGATGCAAGCTGGAGTCTGTCCGCAGCGCTGGGTCCGGGTCTCCCTCAAGCCCTCTGCACCTGCCCGCCTCCAGCTTTGGCTCCTCCTTCCTGTCCCCACTCCCGTACCCCATCTCGTTTCTGGGCGTTCGTCTCCCCCAGCTGTGTTTCTGACGCTCCATCACTCCAGGCTCCCGCCCCCACCCCCTCGGCCTCTCCTGGCCTTTGCCCTTCACTTCCTGTCCCCGTGCCTGTCTGCACACCTCTCTCTCCCTCTTCTGTTTCAGTCTCTGGGCGCCTCTCTTGTCTCTCTCGCTGTCTCTGTCTCTCTGTGAGCTTCTCTCCCAGGTTCTCTGAATATCTTCCTGCCTCTTTCCCTCTGCCTCTGCTGCTTCTCCCTTCCTCCCTTTTCCTGACCGTTCTGCATGCCTGTCTGAACCCACCCCCTGTACTCCATCAGCCTCTCACACCCTGATTCCTCCTCTGGGTCTGTCCACGCCCACGCCCCTCGGCCGCGCACGCCTACCTACCTCCAGCAGGGGGCGCCCCTCAACTCAGCCCTGGAGCTTAGAGGCCGCCAGGCCAGGAGGGCAGGCTCGCACCCAGCACCCAGGTCCAGCTGGCTCTCGGCACGGGCTGGAGGAACCCTCAGCCAGCCTTCCCTGCGTCTTCCTCTGGGAGGTCTCGGCAGCTTTCCTCCAAAGCGCCTTCCCTTCCCCTTCCCCTGCTGCCCAGGGTGGCCCGTTCTGCGTCACTCAAGATGCTCATGAGGCACCTAAGAGCTGGGAGGGTACAGCGAGGTCATGTCAGTCAGCGCTTCTCCAACTTTCCTCCACAGCAGAGCTCCCTGGGAGCGTGTCCAGTGCAGACTGGGCCTGGAGAGCCAAGCCCTGCACGGAGGACCGAATCTAACCTCTGGCACCAGGCCGACAGGGGATTTGAATTCAGACATTGCTCCTTGCTGCTGACCTTGAGCTTTGCCTCTCTGAGTCTACAAAATGGACATGAAGATTCTGGACCTCCAGCGCTCATTGAGGACCAAATAGCGAATGGGAGGAGAAGCACATCATCGACGCCTTTGATTCTGAACAGATGGGGGATTTGTGGGGATGCCTGCCCGTTGAAGAGACACAGGAGACCCGGGTTTGATCTCTGGGTCAGGAAGCTCCTCTGGAGAAGAAAATGGCAACCACTCCAGTATCCTTGCCTGGGAAATCCCACAGAGGAGCCCACAGAGGAGCCCACGGAGGAGCCTGGCGGGCTACGGTCCATGGGGTCACAAAAAAGTCAGACATGACTGAGCAATATGAAGTGCTGGAGGACAGTCTCTTTTCTTTGGGCACCAAAGCAGAGCGGGACCTCAGTGGGGACAGCCACTTCCCCCAGAGGCTTCGAGAGGGAGATGGGAGCTGGCTGGGGTTGCAGTCATCCAGGGGTTCAGGGAAGGACGCCTGGGGAGTTAGGGGTGGCGATGGGCGTTATGCGTGATGGGGAAGCGAAGGCACCCCCACGGGGGAAGGCTAAGAACTTCTGCCTCTGGGCATCACGTCTCAGTTTCAGCCGGGATGTGCCCCTTTGTGGAAGACACCTGCCAGGGCTCTCGTGGGACCTTAATTATCTGATGCTGCAGGTCAGACCCTCGTCGCAAGCAGGTTGCCCGGGCTCTCACGCCTCTGCTGGCTCCTAAAAGGGGACTACCTACCTCCAGCAGGGGCCTCAACTCAGCCCTGAGCTTAGAGGCCGCCAGGCCAGGAGGGCAGGCTCGCACCCAGCACCCAGGTCCAGCTGGCTCTCGGCACGGGCTGGAGGAACCTCAGCCAGCCTTCCCTGCGTCTTCCTCTGGGAGGTCTCGGCAGCTTTCCTCCAAAGCGCCTTCCTTCCCTTCCCCTGCTGCCCAGGGTGGCCCGTTCTGCGTCACTCAAGATGCTCATGAGGCACCTAAGAGCTGGGAGGGTACAGCGAGGTCATGTCAGTCAGCGCTTCTCCAACTTTCCTCCACAGCAGAGCTCCCTGGGAGCGTGTCCAGTGCAGACTGGGCCTGGAGAGCCAAGCCCTGCACGGAGGACCGAATCTAACCTCTGGCACCAGGCCGACAGGGGATTTGAATTCAGACATTGCTCCTTGCTGCTGACCTTGAGCTTTGCCTCTCTGAGTCTACAAAATGGACATGAAGATTCTGGACCTCCAGCGCTCATTGAGGACCAAATAGCGAATGGGAGGAGAAGCACATCATCGACGCCTTTGATTCTGAACAGATGGGGGATTTGTGGGGATGCCTGCCCGTTGAAGAGACACAGGAGACCCGGGTTTGATCTCTGGGTCAGGAAGCTCCTCTGGAGAAGAAAATGGCAACCACTCCAGTATCCTTGCCTGGGAAATCCCACAGAGGAGCCCACAGAGGAGCCCACGGAGGAGCCTGGCGGGCTACGGTCCATGGGGTCACAAAAAAGTCAGACATGACTGAGCAATATGAAGTGCTGGAGGACAGTCTCTTTTCTTTGGGCACCAAAGCAGAGCGGGACCTCAGTGGGGACAGCCACTTCCCCCAGAGGCTTCGAGAGGGAGATGGGAGCTGGCTGGGGTTGCAGTCATCCAGGGGTTCAGGGAAGGACGCCTGGGGAGTTAGGGGTGGCGATGGGCGTTATGCGTGATGGGGAAGCGAAGGCACCCCCACGGGGGAAGGCTCAAGAACTTCTGCCTCTGGGCATCACGTCTCAGTTTCAGCCGGGATGTGCCCCCTTTGTGGAAGACACCTGCCAGGGCTCTCGTGGGACCTTAATTATCTGATGCTGCAGGTCAGACCCTCGTCTCGCAAGCAGGTTGCCCGCATGCTGGACTCTCACGCTCTCTGCTGGCTCCTAAAAGGCGAGCCACGTGGAGGGACAGGAGTCGGACGGGTCTCCTTGTCCACCACTCAGTGTTGAAAAGGTTTCCCAGGTATTTGTTTCAAAGTGAGGATCGCCCGTGCCTCCTGACTGCGTATGCTGTTCACGGACCTTCTGAATTGATCTGGGTGCTGCCACGCTCCCTGCGCCCTAGGAGAAGCCCGGCTAACTTCCAAGGCTCCCTAGGCGGTGAAGAGTGTAGCGCTTCAGCAGGTGTCTCTGTCATAAAAGGACGCAGGGGCTAACGACTTCCAGGGGAGTCTTCCAGCCTGGAGACGGCTGAGAGAGGTCTCGGTTCAATTCAAACAGTCCTGCCCCGAGTCACTCCTGAAGGAAAGCGGCATGGGGGTCAAGGTACTGACGCGAGGTGGACAAGGGGAAAGCTCCCTAATCCCGCGCTCTGGGTGTGCCAGACCTCCCAGCAGCTGCCTCGGATGGTGCCTTCTTTAACAGAGAGACTCCTCGCCCACCGCAGCACTACCGTATCCACCTGTCAGGGTGGAGCCTGGGAATTTTCATATGTTAACAGGCATTCCAGATCATTCTGATGCACAGCTTGGGAACCACGAATTAGGTCCCCTAACCTTCCAAGAACCCACTCTCCAACAGTCTTGACAAAGCCAGATCCTGCCCGTACCCCCAGAGGTGGGGGTTCTGCCTCCCCATGACGCCGCCGTCCCCATCACCTGGACCCTGCTGGCTTGCCCTGTCCCAGAGAGATGGCTCCCTGGGGGGTCAGGGTGGGATTGCCAGGGTTCTCCTTTTGTTCACCAGGTATGTCATCTGACCTCTCATCACTCTCTTGGACTTCCAAGCTAGCCAAGGAAGGTGGTGGGAGGGCAGAGCCGAACCTGGCCACCCTGAGGAAGGGGCTGAGCTTGTCCGGTGGGTGCAGGGGCCGCAGACACTTCCCCCTCTCGCCCAGGGCGTGCCCTCCTCTCTGGGGGCTTAGGGCTCTTGGCACGCTTGCTACACTACTGCCAAACTAACTGGAAGGTCTCTGAAGACCGGAGGCGCGGGACAAACACGGATGCTCCGTCTCCAAGGCAGGTCCACTGATGTCTACCGGGCTTTGTCCTGGGGACACAGGTCCCCAGAAAATACCTGGTTCGTGCTTTCAGCGGACAGAGGAGAATCCAGAAAGTTAAGGGTTCAGAGGCAAAGCTGGAGCCCTGGGAAGGAGTACAGACTGGAGGAGGGAAAGCGTCTCAGAGGAAGTCAAGAGGGCTTGGCTCCTTAAAAGGGCGGGGGTGAAAGGGTCCAGCGCCATTGCTAAGAGCACCGGAAGAAGGCAGGACGGGACTACTGGAGGCGCCACCGAGAAGGCAAGAAGTGCCTGTCTGCGGAGCGCACGGGCTACCAGGCCCCGGCCGGCCCGGCGTTCCGGAGGCGGCCAGGCTCGCTGCCGCTCCCCGATCCCAGGCCCGGGCCGCGGGAATTAAGCAGGCCGCCGAGCCCGAGCGCGTCCTTATCTCGGGGAGACAGTTGTTGGGAATCACTTTGACTGAGTGGTTTTGTCTCCCCGCATTTTCCACTGTCAGGCGGCCTCGGGCCATGGATCAAAGGCGCGGCGGCGGCGGCGGCGGAGCGCGGGGAGGGGCAGCCGCGCCGATCCGGCCGGGCCCCCGGGCCCCCGGCCCCGCCCCGCGCGCCACGCCGCCACCCCCACCCCGCCGAGCCCGAGCCGGCCGGGCCGACCCGCGCCCTGCCCCTGCCGGGAGCCCCTGCCCCAGCCCATGGCCGGCTGGGGACGGAGAGACGGCGGAAGTGGGAGGCAGAAACGGGAGGGGGCAGAGCGGGAGGGGTCCCGGAGGGGCCGGAGAGGGAGGAGACATAGGTGTTTGCGGGGGAAACCTGGAGAAGCGGGCGAGAGACTGCGCAAAGAGCAGGGCGGGAGGGATGGGACTGGAGAGAAGGGAAGATGGAGAGAAAGAGGGTGGGATGCAGACGGACTAAGAGGCGAAAAGGAGCCAGAGAGCTGGGGATTGGAGAGAAGGAAAGCAGTGCGTAAAGAAAGGAGCCGTCCATTTCCCATCAAGGGAATTGGCAGCGGGACCTGAGAGAGGGCTCTTGGCACGCTTGCTACACTACTGCCAAACTAACTGGAAGGTCTCTGAAGACCGGAGGCGGGACAAACACGGATGCTCCGTCTCCAAGGCAGGTCCACTGATGTCTACGGGCTTTGTCCTGGGGACACAGGTCCCCAGAAAATACCTGGTTCGTGCTTTCAGCGGACAGAGGAGAATCCAGAAAGTTAAGGGTTCAGAGGCAAAGCTGGAGCCCTGGGAAGGAGTACAGACTGGAGGAGGGAAAGCGTCTCAGAGGAAGTCAAGAGGGCTTGGCTCCTTAAAAGGGCGGGGGTGAAAGGGTCCAGCGCCATTGCTAAGAGCACCGGAAGAAGGCAGGACGGGACTACTGGAGGCGCCACCGAGAAGGCAAGAAGTGCCTGTCTGCGGAGCGCACGGGCTACCAGGCCCCGGCCGGCCCGGCGTTCCGGAGGCGGCCAGGCTCGCTGCCGCTCCCCGATCCCAGGCCCGGGCCGCGGGAATTAAGCAGGCCGCCGAGCCCGAGCGCGTCCTTATCTCGGGGAGACAGTTGTTGGGAATCACTTTGACTGAGTGGTTTTGTCTCCCCGCATTTTCCACTGTCAGGCGGCCTCGGGCCATGGATCAAAGGCGCGGCGGCGGCGGCGGCGGAGCGCGGGGAGGGGCAGCCGCGCCGATCCGGCCGGGCCCCCGGCCCCCGGCCCCCGCCCCCGCGCGCCACGCCGCCACCCCCACCCCGCCGAGCCCGAGCCGGCCGGGCCGACCCGCGCCCTGCCCCTGCCGGGAGCCCCTGCCCCAGCCCATGGCCGGCTGGGGACGGAGAGACGGCGGAAGTGGGAGGCAGAAACGGGAGGGGGCAGAGCGGGAGGGGTCCCGGAGGGGCCGGAGAGGGAGGAGACATAGGTGTTTGCGGGGGAAACCTGGAGAAGCGGGCGAGAGACTGCGCAAAGAGCAGGGCGGGAGGGATGGGACTGGAGAGAAGGGAAGATGGAGAGAAAGAGGGTGGGATGCAGACGGACTAAGAGGCGAAAAGGAGCCAGAGAGCTGGGGATTGGAGAGAAGGAAAGCAGTGCGTAAAAGAAAGGAGCCGTCCATTTCCCATCAAGTAGGCCCAAGAGAAAGTTCTGGGCTTGAGCGACTGGAGGACCAGACTGCCTGGAGGGAGAGAGTGGGAGGCACCCCCAGTGGGCCGAGGGTCGGGCTCTCCTCCTTCCAAAGAACTGCTGGCCTTCATGACTCCGAAGGAAAGAGAAGCAGGAGAGGCGGTTGCTGGCTGAATCAACACCGGGGGGCAGGGCTGGGGCCACATAGGTCCTGACCTTCCCAAGGTCGCCAGGGATGCAGGTCCTGGACATTCCCAGGAGCCCCGGGAGAGGAGCCTCCTCTGCCTGATTCCTCCCTATCGACCCTGACCCCAGAGCAGCACTCCCTGGAGCAGCTCAAAACACCTGTCCCAGCCCCTGACGGTGCTGGGGAAAGGCTCCCGGCTTGGGGGAGGGCCAGGATTGAGAAAGGACCCACAGGGAGGGTCTGGAGGGAGAGGGAGCCCTGGGCTGAGGTTGGGGTAGGTCAGGAGTCTAGACCCAGAGGCAGAAGGAGCAGGAGAACTCAAAGGTGCTGAGAAACGTTCATGTGAGGCCTGGCCCCGCACCGACTCCCTGTGTGGGCTTGGAGCCCCATCTGCACAGAGCTACCCCTCCGCGTGCCAGGGGCCAACCTGCTGTGTGCCTGTCAGCACTTCCTCCTCAGACAAGCTCTGAGATGGGAGCTGGGTACCAGCCCCACTTTAGAGGGGGACTGAGAAGACCCCGTGTGGAATCGCCCAGGGAGGAAGAGACCGTGCTGGGTATGGGGCCAGGCACCCCAAGTGGGCCGAGGGTCGGGCTCTCCTCCTTCCAAAGAACTGCTGGCCTTCATGACTCCAAAGCTGGGAGCTTGATGGCTCTGCCTACCTGCCTCTTAGGTCCCTGGGAATAGCTGAGATCAGAGTTTGGGGACCTCAACAATCTCACCAGCGAGTGGAAGACAGCCCATTTTTGTGACACATACTGGCCAACAGCACGGTCTCTGGGGCCAGGGAGGCTGAGTTCAAGTCCAGGCCCCGACACTTGTCAGCAGCTGACCTTGGACAAATTAACTAAACTGCCTGGTGCCACTGTCCCCATCTCATCTGTAAGATAGAAATAATTAGTCCTCCCATGGAGAGAAGAAGGGGGGCGGGTGGGGGAAAAGTGGGAGAGAAGGAAAGCAGTGAAAGAAAGGAGCCGTCCATTTCCCATCAAGTAGGCCCAAGAGAAAGTTCTGGGCTTGAGCGACTGGAGGACCAGACTGCCTGGAGGGAGAGAGTGGGAGGCACCCCCAGTGGGCCGAGGGTCGGGCTCTCCTCCTTCCAAAGAACTGCTGGCCTTCATGACTGAAGGAAAGAGAAGCAGGAGAGGCGGTTGCTGGCTGAATCAACACCGGGGGGCAGGGCTGGGGCCACATAGGTCCTGACCTTCCCAAGGTCGCCAGGGATGCAGGTCCTGGACATTCCCAGGAGCCCCGGGAGAGGAGCCTCCTCTGCCTGATTCCTCCCTATCGACCCTGACCCCAGAGCAGCACTCCCTGGAGCAGCTCAAAACACCTGTCCCAGCCCCTGACGGTGCTGGGGAAAGGCTCCCGGCTTGGGGGAGGGCCAGGATTGAGAAAGGACCCACAGGGAGGGTCTGGAGGGAGAGGGAGCCCTGGGCTGAGGTTGGGGTAGGTCAGGAGTCTAGACCCAGAGGCAGAAGGAGCAGGAGAACTCAAAGGTGCTGAGAAACGTTCATGTGAGGCCTGGCCCCGCACCGACTCCCTGTGTGGGCTTGGAGCCCCATCTGCACAGAGCTACCCCTCCGCGTGCCAGGGGCCAACCTGCTGTGTGCCTGTCAGCACTTCCTCCTCAGACAAGCTCTGAGATGGGAGCTGGGTACCAGCCCCACTTTAGAGGGGGACTGAGAAGACCCCGTGTGGAATCGCCCAGGGAGGAAGAGACCGTGCTGGGTATGGGGCCAGGCACCCCAAGTGGGCCGAGGGTCGGGCTCTCCTCCTTCCAAAGAACTGCTGGCCTTCATGACTCCAAAGCTGGGAGCTTGATGGCTCTGCCTACCTGCCTCTTAGGTCCCTGGGAATAGCTGAGATCAGAGTTTGGGGACCTCAACAATCTCACCAGCGAGTGGAAGACAGCCCATTTTTGTGACACATACTGGCCAACAGCACGGTCTCTGGGGCCAGGGAGGCTGAGTTCAAGTCCAGGCCCCGACACTTGTCAGCAGCTGACCTTGGACAAATTAACTAAACTGCCTGGTGCCACTGTCCCCATCTCATCTGTAAGATAGAAATAATTCCAGGTCCTCCCCTTTCAAAGGAGATGTTATGACCATTAAATGGGATAATCCATATAACAGGCTTAGGACAGCATCTGGCCTGTGGTGTAAGTGCTCAGAACAGCAAACCATTATTCTTACTGCTGAATATTTGTCTAATGACACTTGGCCGACAAGGGTCCGAATAGTCAAAGCTATGGTTTTTCCAGTCATGCACGGATGTGAGAGTTGGACCATAAAGAAGGCTGAGCACCAGAGAACTGATGCTTTCGAACTGTGGTGCTGGAGAAGACCCGCGAAGAGTTCCTTCAACAACAAAGAGATCAAACCAGTCAATCCTAAGGGAAATCAACCCTGAATATTCATTGGAAGGACTGATGCTGACGCTGAAGCTCTGAAATGTTGGCCACCTGATGCAAAGAGCCAATTCATTGGAAAGGACCCTGACGCTGGGAAAGATTGAGGTCAGAAGAAGAGGGCAGCAGAGGATGAGGTAGCTTCACCAACTCAGTGGACACGAATCGGAGCCAACTCTGGGAGACAGTGAAGGCCAGGGAAGCCTGGCGGGCTGCAGTCCATGCGGCTGCAAAGAGTCGGACATGACTCAGCAACTGAACAACAATGACAATATTTGTCCAGTAATACAGGTACTCTCAGTACACTGATAAAAATGTGATAAATAGAAAGCACAACTAACCCAGCACAAGGCGGCGAGGGAAGGCTCCTGGAAAGGGCCAAGTTCTAAAAAGTAAGTAGTACTCAGTTTGCGATGACAGAGTGGTGGAGGAGACCCGGGCAGGGGGTGCCCCCAGATGCAAAGCCTTGGAAGCAGGGGAAGGCTGGCCCTCTGGGGACCCTCAAAGTCACCCCTGCCTCTCCCACCCAGGAACTTGCCTGGCCTCCAGGTCTGGTTGTCCTGCCATCTCAGAGTCCTCCCTACCGCTGGGGACCCTGGGGACGGCCAGGGCAGCTCTGAGTCTGCCTGCTGTATTAATTGCTAATCTCTCTCATTTTCGTCCCTCTATCGTCCAAGACTGTCTTGTTCAGAGCCCCCTGTGCTATTCAGAAAGAAGGACAAATCCTCTGTTTTGCATTCTTTCCCACCAAGCCGGGCAAGTCTGGCTGGCTAAACCCCTGGCCTGTTGGGAAACTCCCCAAGCCCAGGCTGGGGCCCGAGGAGGTTGGGGTGGGGGAGGAGGAACGGGATGGAGAGGAGGGCTGCCCCCTCCCCCCGCCCCCCGGAGACCTAGAGGCTGTGACGCACATGCTCCTTTTACAAGGAGCTCTCAGGAATCCCGGACTCTGAGCAGGAAGGTTCCTGACTAGCAAGCAGTTGGCCCACTTCGTTCATTGCACAGATAGGGCAACGGAGGCCCAGAGTGGAGGGGTATCGACCAAAGTCACGCAGTAGCTCAGAAGCCAAGTCCAAAGGGAACTCAGACCATCCAACTTTCCAGCCAGTGACCAGGTCAGGCCTGGGCTGAGCCAGGCCTCCAGTCCCAGAAAAGAATGGCTAATTCAATTTCTCTTTTTTTTTCCTTTTTCCATTATGGTTTATTACAGGATATTGACCATAGTTCCCCGTGGTCTACGTGGGACCCTGTTGTTTATCCAGTCTATATATAATAGATTGCATCTGCTAATCCCAAACTCCCAGTCCACCGCCCCCTCCCCCAATGTCTAATAAGGGCGGGGAGAAGAGAGGCAGAGAGGGAAAAACTGCCTCTTAGGAGGCTCTTCCTCCACGCCAGACCTAGTTTTAGGTGTTTCACATGGACCGTCTCGTTTGTTTCTCAGAATCCTACCAGGTGACTCATATTGGCGATGGGGAAACTGAGACTCAGAGAGCTCAGGTAACTTGCCTGTGGCCACACAGCAAGTACAGTCCAGACTGCCTGGGTTCACTGAGCCTGAGATGCATCTGCATGAGACTCAGCTTTAACATTCGCCGTATTGTGGGCCGCCGCCCAGGGTGCAGCCGCCCCGGCTCCTTCCCTGGTTCTCCCCTGGGCAAATGCTACTTTCCCCTTTGAAACTCCTCCTCCAGGAAGCCTTCTTCTTCTTATTATTTTTTTTAAGTTTATTCATTTATTTTTGGCTATTCTGGGTTTTCACTGCTGCAGGCACTTCTCTAGCTGCAGGGATTGGGGTGAGCAGGCTTCTTGTGGCGGTGGCTTCTCCTGTTGTGGAACTCGGGCTCTCGGGCACCTGGAGCTTCAGTAGTTGTGGCTCCGAGGCTCTAGAGCACAGGCTCCACAGCTGTGGCTCACGGGCTCAGTTGCTCCGCAGCATGTGGGATCCTCCTGGATCAGGGATGGGACCCGTGTCTCCTGCATTGGCAGGAGAACTCCTTACCACTGAGCTGCCAGGGAAGCCCCAGGAAGCCTTCTTTGACCACGCTTCCCTTTTCCAACCTCCTCTGCTCTTGCTCTCCTGTCTGACCAGAAATCCCACTAAACTGTCAGTGACTGACTGTCTCATTGCTCTTGGGTGAGCAGGGGAGTACCGTCTCCCCCAGGACATTCTCGGTGAGAGCAGAGACAGCATGTATGCTTCTTTATTGTGCCTCCCTATACTTTGTGTTGGGCTCCCCAGGTGGCATTAGTGGTAAAGAACCTGCCTGCCAGTGAGAGAAGGTGTGAGAGACATGGGTTCAATCCCTGGGTCGGGAAGATCCCTGGTAGGAGGGCATGGCAACCCACTCCAGTATTCTTGCCTAGAGAATTCTGCGGACAGACGAGCCTGACAGGCTACGGTCACAGGGTCGCAAAGAGACAGAGAGGAAAAACTGCCTCTTAGGAGGCTCTTCCTCCACGCCAGACCTAGTTTTAGGTGTTTCACATGGACCGTCTCGTTTGTTTCTCAGAATCCTACCAGGTGACTCATATTGGCGATGGGGAAACTGAGACTCAGAGAGCTCAGGTAACTTGCCTGTGGCCACACAGCAAGTACAGTCCAGACTGCCTGGGTTCACTGAGCCTGAGATGCATCTGCATGAGACTCAGCTTTAACATTCGCCGTATTGTGGGCCGCCGCCCAGGGTGCAGCCGCCCCGGCTCCTTCCCTGGTTCTCCCCTGGGCAAATGCTACTTTCCCCTTTGAAACTCCTCCTCCAGGAAGCCTTCTTCTTCTTATTATTTTTTTTAAGTTTATTCATTTATTTTTGGCTATTCTGGGTTTTCACTGCTGCAGGCACTTCTCTAGCTGCAGGGATTGGGGTGAGCAGGCTTCTTGTGGCGGTGGCTTCTCCTGTTGTGGAACTCGGGCTCTCGGGCACCTGGAGCTTCAGTAGTTGTGGCTCCGAGGCTCTAGAGCACAGGCTCCACAGCTGTGGCTCACGGGCTCAGTTGCTCCGCAGCATGTGGGATCCTCCTGGATCAGGGATGGGACCCGTGTCTCCTGCATTGGCAGGAGAACTCCTTACCACTGAGCTGCCAGGGAAGCCCCAGGAAGCCTTCTTTGACCACGCTTCCCTTTTCCAACCTCCTCTGCTCTTGCTCTCCTGTCTGACCAGAAATCCCACTAAACTGTCAGTGACTGACTGTCTCATTGCTCTTGGGTGAGCAGGGGAGTACCGTCTCCCCCAGGACATTCTCGGTGAGAGCAGAGACAGCATGTATGCTTCTTTATTGTGCCTCCCTATACTTTGTGTTGGGCTCCCCAGGTGGCATTAGTGGTAAAGAACCTGCCTGCCAGTGAGAGAAGGTGTGAGAGACATGGGTTCAATCCCTGGGTCGGGAAGATCCCCTGGAGGAGGGCATGGCAACCCACTCCAGTATTCTTGCCTAGAGAATTCTGCGGACAGACGAGCCTGACAGGCTACGGTCACAGGGTCGCAAAGAGTCAGACGCGACTGAAGGGACTTCATGCATACTCTGTGTTAATAACAGGGGGTAGACAAATCAATCTGAAGGGAACTGCACACAGTAACACTCAGACTAACGGGTCAGCTGCCTCAGACACCTTGAGGACAGACTACAGCTGTGGGTGTCAGGCCGGCAGGATGCCTGGGGGCTCACCAGCACTTGCTGGAGGTCTACTACGGCCAGACGCTGGGTCTCACCAGAGTGAACCATCATGCCCAAAGTACTGAAGTCCTTGCTCCTGCCATCAAGTGGTACATAGAAACATCCAGATCTCCCCTTCTTCACTTGTCTCTGCCAGGCCCGTGGGGAGGGGGAGAGGTTCGCTTCCACCTACACCTCCTCAAGGAGTGAGGTCTTGATCGCTACACATACATCATAGTGGGGAAGAAAAGGACAAGAGCATCCTTGGGGGCAGTCTTCAACCCATGGCTCTTGTCCCGACTCGGAGATAGGCTCAAGATCCTGTCTTCCCAGAATCCCATTCAGTCCTCTAAGAGGAGAAAAGGCTGGGGTTGCGCTCAATGATAAAAAAAAAAAAAGGAAAAAAAAAGACCCCAAAGTCACCCAGAAGCCGGGCAGTAATCCAGGCCCTCCAGTTCCTCGCAGGACCTGTCCAAAGGCACAACCCGCTCCCGTCTGCAGCATTCGGGAAAGTTCCCGATCCCCATCTCGCCTTTCTGTGCCCACCCCCTCAATCCCCTCCACCCAGGAAAAAGGGGCGAGGAAGGCAGAGACATAAACACGGGTCTGTTTTCACAGGAGACAGGCTCTGTCCAGGCCTCTCCCCGTGGGCTGGAGCTGGCTTCTGATGGACGTGAGCAGGTGGCCTTGTCTGGCGAGCAGCCAGGGGCACATAACGGAGCTTTTCCCACTGAGGCAGGCTCACCGTGGACAAAGGCAGAGCTGGATGCAAGAGCAGGATCTTGGCAGGGTCTGTCCCCCAGGGGGCCGGGAGGGCTGAGGATGCCCGGGACCCCAGGGCCCATTCTCTGACCCTGTAGCTCATCCTCGTCCTACGGCGGGCCCGGCTGGGAGTCATAGGGAGAGGGCACTGGGGTGAAGCAGGCCTGATGAGCTGAGCGGACACTCCCCACGGCCCCTAGCTGGTACCCGGATCAGGGCTGTGACCAGGGTGGGCAGATGTGTACCTGGTGGAGGGCTGGGGTCTGGGAACTGGGCTGTTACTGGTGCAGTGAAAGCCAGTTGAGAAGGGCAGATACTGCAGAAGGGCATTTGGTTTTAGGTCCAAGAGATTCTGACCACAGCCTCTTGGTCATCTCTCCAAGCTGATCCCTGACCCAAACCATCACCGCTGGTCACCGTGAGAAATGGGAGTGCGGGTGGGCGGGTGGGGTGACTCAGTTAGCTTTCCCCTAATCCTGGGAAAAACCGGTGTGAAAGCCAGTGTCCTTCCAGTGGGAGCCGGTCACTCCTTCCGTCCCAGCTCATCCTTCCCTGGGCCCGAGGGCAGCTGGGGAAAGATGGCCTTTCCTGTGCTTTCCGCGGCCTGCCACCCTCGCTTCCCAAGAACGGAAACCAACTCAGGCATCTTCCATCAGGGAAGAGAGGGGGATTAAAGACTGAAGAGACAGGGTGTCAGTCAAACAGAGTGGGGAGGCCAGGGCACAGATGAGGGAGGTGGACAAAGCATTCATTAAGCACCTACTATATGCAGGCACTGTATTCAGATTCTCCCTTAGTCTTCACAGCACTCTCTGAAAAGTAAGAATTAGCACTCCCATTTTCAGATGATGAAAGGAAGCCCAGAGAGGTTCAGCCAGTGACCCAGGAAAAGGGGCGAGGAAGGCAGAGACATAAACACGGGTCTGTTTTCACAGGAGACAGGCTCTGTCCAGGCCTCTCCCCGTGGGCTGGAGCTGGCTTCTGATGGACGTGAGCAGGTGGCCTTGTCTGGCGAGCAGCCAGGGGCACATAACGGAGCTTTTCCCACTGAGGCAGGCTCACCGTGGACAAAGGCAGAGCTGGATGCAAGAGCAGGATCTTGGCAGGGTCTGTCCCCCAGGGGGCCGGGAGGGCTGAGGATGCCCGGGACCCCAGGGCCCATTCTCTGACCCTGTAGCTCATCCTCGTCCTACGGCGGGCCCGGCTGGGAGTCATAGGGAGAGGGCACTGGGGTGAAGCAGGCCTGATGAGCTGAGCGGACACTCCCCACGGCCCCTAGCTGGTACCCGGATCAGGGCTGTGACCAGGGTGGGCAGATGTGTACCTGGTGGAGGGCTGGGGTCTGGGAACTGGGCTGTTACTGGTGCAGTGAAAGCCAGTTGAGAAGGGCAGATACTGCAGAAGGGCATTTGGTTTTAGGTCCAAGAGATTCTGACCACAGCCTCTTGGTCATCTCTCCAAGCTGATCCCTGACCCAAACCATCACCGCTGGTCACCGTGAGAAATGGGAGTGCGGGTGGGCGGGTGGGGTGACTCAGTTAGCTTTCCCTAATCCTGGGAAAACCGGTGTGAAAGCCAGTGTCCTTCCAGTGGGAGCCGGTCACTCCTTCCGTCCCAGCTCATCCTTCCCTGGGCCCGAGGGCAGCTGGGGAAAGATGGCCTTTCCTGTGCTTTCCGCGGCCTGCCACCCTCGCTTCCCAAGAACGGAAACCAACTCAGGCATCTTCCATCAGGGAAGAGAGGGGGATTAAAGACTGAAGAGACAGGGTGTCAGTCAAACAGAGTGGGGAGGCCAGGGCACAGATGAGGGAGGTGGACAAAGCATTCATTAAGCACCTACTATATGCAGGCACTGTATTCAGATTCTCCCTTAGTCTTCACAGCACTCTCTGAAAAGTAAGAATTAGCACTCCCATTTTCAGATGATGAAAGGAAGCCCAGAGAGGTTCAGCCAGTGACCCAGGGACACACAGCAACTTAGAATGGGGCAGAACCAGAATTCCCCGTTGGCCGCTTGTTGAAGAGGCCATGACATTTCTCTTGCCCCAGGCTTTCCAGGAGAGACCTCCCAGGAAAGGGAGAGCTGGAAGAGACCCTGAGAAGGTGAAGGGAAGGAAGCTGGAGTCAGAGGAGCTGCTGGGAAGAGAGGAAAAGGAAGGGCTGGGCGGGGGCCCCGAGGAAAGCTCACTCCGCTGGGGTTAAAGCCCCATGTTCCTACAACCCGCTAAGCTGGAGAAATGAATTCTGATCCCTCCAAAACCCAACCTTGGAAAATGTGAGCGAGAAGGGTCTCCTTTCAGGGGAGCAGGAAATCCTCCACACCTCCTCCCGACGCCCCGGTAATGCCAGGATGTCCCCAATCTGCTTTGAGGAATGGAGAGATTAAGAATAATAAAAAAATTGCAATAAAATATGTGTGAAGGAGGGGGTAATTGTGGACAAACGCAGCATTCAAATTCATTTTTCAGCTCTTTTACACACCATTTCAATCTTATTTTCTGCTTGTTAATGAGATCTTGTTGCCTGGGCTAGGCAAAACCTTCCAATATCAGGACGTAATTGCACATAATTTTCTCTCCTACCAGTGATTTGCATCAGTTTTTTAAAAATTCTGGGCTATTTAACACCCCACGATCCCCCTCCCTGTCTTCCTGCCTACAAATCTCCTGCTCCCTCCTCCTTCCCTATCCCTGGTCCAGCAAGACTCATTTTAAATGCTTATTATAAACGCAGTGTCGCCAATAAAGGGGAAAACACAGAGAGGAAGTGAGGGGAGAAAAAGACGGAGGGAGTTTCCAGTGGCCACTGCACGAGGGGCCCCAGCTCAGCTCCCTGGCGCCAAGGGGCCACCTTGGTCTCATCCCGCTGAGGGTGAGGAGGAGGTGAGACGCGTGGGTCAGGCACAGCTGCCTTAGACTCCCATCGCCACCACTCACCTGCTCTGTGGCCTTCAAACAGAGTGGGGAGGCCAGGGCACAGATGAGGGAGGTGGACAAAGCATTCATTAAGCACCTACTATATGCAGGCACTGTATTCAGATTCTCCCTTAGTCTTCACAGCACTCTCTGAAAAGTAAGAATTAGCACTCCCATTTTCAGATGATGAAAGGAAGCCCAGAGAGGTTCAGCCAGTGACCCAGGGACACACAGCAACTTAGAATGGGGCAGAACCAGAATTCCCCGTTGGCCGCTTGTTGAAGAGGCCATGACATTTCTCTTGCCCCAGGCTTTCCAGGAGAGACCTCCCAGGAAAGGGAGAGCTGGAAGAGACCCTGAGAAGGTGAAGGGAAGGAAGCTGGAGTCAGAGGAGCTGCTGGGAAGAGAGGAAAAGGAAGGGCTGGGCGGGGCCCAGAGGAAAGCTCACTCCGCTGGGGTTAAAGCCCCATGTTCCTACAACCCGCTAAGCTGGAGAAATGAATTCTGATCCCTCCAAAACCCAACCTTGGAAAATGTGAGCGAGAAGGGTCTCCTTTCAGGGGAGCAGGAAATCCTCCACACCTCCTCCCGACGCCCCGGTAATGCCAGGATGTCCCCAATCTGCTTTGAGGAATGGAGAGATTAAGAATAATAAAAAAATTGCAATAAAATATGTGTGAAGGAGGGGGTAATTGTGGACAAACGCAGCATTCAAATTCATTTTTCAGCTCTTTTACACACCATTTCAATCTTATTTTCTGCTTGTTAATGAGATCTTGTTGCCTGGGCTAGGCAAAACCTTCCAATATCAGGACGTAATTGCACATAATTTTCTCTCCTACCAGTGATTTGCATCAGTTTTTTAAAAATTCTGGGCTATTTAACACCCCACGATCCCCCTCCCTGTCTTCCTGCCTACAAATCTCCTGCTCCCTCCTCCTTCCCTATCCCTGGTCCAGCAAGACTCATTTTAAATGCTTATTATAAACGCAGTGTCGCCAATAAAGGGGGAAAAAAACACAGAGAGGAAGTGAGGGGAGAAAAAGACGGAGGGAGTTTCCAGTGGCCACTGCACGAGGGGCCCCAGCTCAGCTCCCTGGCGCCAAGGGGCCACCTTGGTCTCATCCCGCTGAGGGTGAGGAGGAGGTGAGACGCGTGGGTCAGGCACAGCTGCCTTAGACTCCCATCGCCACCACTCACCTGCTCTGTGGCCTTCAGGAAGTTACTTAACCTCTCTGAACTTGTCTTCCCAAGTTTTGTGGGGCCAGAGTCACTTCACAGCAGCCGAGTGCTGAGAGGGAACATGGTATCTGGTAGGCGACCAGCTGATGAAGTCTCCTTCCTTGCTGAGTTGGCTCCCCTGGAGGCCTCAAAGAAGGCCAGGGGGCCGTGATGGGACCCCACTGTGGAGGAGCATTCAGGAGACCCCGTGCCTAAAGAACTGGAAAGCCTTATGCTTTGTTCCTACTGATCTGGGAAAGGACAAGCTTGGCTGTTGAAGGTGCAGGCCACGAGCCTGGTCATACCATTACTTGCCACTGGGGCCTCAAAACTCAGTTTCCCCATAGTCACGGGACCAACCTTCCCGGGCAGAGACGAGATAAGCAGGGTGGGCTGTGGAGCCAAACCATTCGAATCCCAGCTCTGCTACTTTCCAGAACCTTCTACGGGGCTGGCAGGTGGTAGGAGCTTGATAAATATTTGTTAGATGGGTGGATGGATAGATGATCCCAGATAAATCCTGCTCCTCATCTGCAAGCCAAGGTCACCAGGTGACTGCCACGCCTGGCCGGGGGAAAGCCGGTACTGCCTTCGGCTCCTCCGTGGCTGGTCCCGGTTCCCACGGCGTCCTCAAACACCTCCTGGGCTAGGCAAAACCTTCCAATATCAGGACGTAATTGCACATAATTTTCTCTCCTACCAGTGATTTGCATCAGTTTTTTAAAAATTCTGGGCTATTTAACACCCCACGATCCCCCTCCCTGTCTTCCTGCCTACAAATCTCCTGCTCCCTCCTCCTTCCCTATCCCTGGTCCAGCAAGACTCATTTTAAATGCTTATTATAAACGCAGTGTCGCCAATAAAGGGGGAAAAAAACACAGAGAGGAAGTGAGGGGAGAAAAAGACGGAGGGAGTTTCCAGTGGCCACTGCACGAGGGGCCCCAGCTCAGCTCCCTGGCGCCAAGGGGCCACCTTGGTCTCATCCCGCTGAGGGTGAGGAGGAGGTGAGACGCGTGGGTCAGGCACAGCTGCCTTAGACTCCCATCGCCACCACTCACCTGCTCTGTGGCCTTCAGGAAGTTACTTAACCTCTCTGAACTTGTCTTCCCAAGTTTTGTGGGGCCAGAGTCACTTCACAGCAGCCGAGTGCTGAGAGGGAACATGGTATCTGGTAGGCGACCAGCTGATGAAGTCTCCTTCCTTGCTGAGTTGGCTCCCCTGGAGGCCTCAAAGAAGGCCAGGGGGCCGTGATGGGACCCCACTGTGGAGGAGCATTCAGGAGACCCCGTGCCTAAAGAACTGGAAAGCCTTATGCTTTGTTCCTACTGATCTGGGAAAGGACAAGCTTGGCTGTTGAAGGTGCAGGCCACGAGCCTGGTCATACCATTACTTGCCACTGGGGCCTCAAAACTCAGTTTCCCCATAGTCACGGGACCAACCTTCCCGGGCAGAGACGAGATAAGCAGGGTGGGCTGTGGAGCCAAACCATTCGAATCCCAGCTCTGCTACTTTCCAGAACCTTCTACGGGGCTGGCAGGTGGTAGGAGCTTGATAAATATTTGTTAGATGGGTGGATGGATAGATGATCCCAGATAAATCCTGCTCCTCATCTGCAAGCCAAGGTCACCAGGTGACTGCCACGCCTGGCCGGGGGAAAGCCGGTACTGCCTTCGGCTCCTCCGTGGCTGGTCCCCGGTCAGCGCTCCCGCCAGGGAGGCTGGCACTGTACCTCTCACGGGAGGGAGAGGACAGCAGGCCTGGGGTCCCGTGATCACGGCTGTGTGATTAACTTCACACTTAGAGACTAGTTTTCATTAGTTCCATGTGGGGGAAATTGTAAATATGTAAATCCCTTTACAGGTTCCTCCACGTTAAGCTCCGGAGAGGAGCGAAAGGGGAAGGCGCAGGGGGCACGGCGTGACAAGGCGGGAGGAGGGGTGGTGGCCGGACAGAGATGCCCGCTTCCCAAGGAGCGGTGGCGGGAGCCATGGGCAAGGGGTCCCGGCTCAGCTGCTAAGCCGACAGTGTGATCTGGGCGATTTTCTCCCCATCTCTGGGCCTCAGCTTCCACTTCTAGCTCTCACACAGACTCTGCCTCGACAAAAACCCGGGGGAGAAAGCGGCTGCAGCCACGGCTGCCCCCGAGGACCCCTCGGCACAGGCCCCGTAGCAGCCCCCAGCGCAGGGCCGCCTGCCCCTGGCCCCCAGCCCCGCAGACCCTCGAACTCGCAGGACCTCGCTCCGGAGTCTTTGCTCCGAAGCAGCGCTGGGACTGTGAATGGCATCTGTGGCCTGCCTCCCACGTCACGCTGGGAGCGCCCCAAGACGCGGCTCTGTGTGCTTCCCCGTCAGCCTGGGGCCTCTGCAGACGGAGGGCTTCTCTTCCGTCGGACGACGGGTGTTTAAGGACCGAGCTGAGTTCCTTCTCTCAGGCCTGGAGCTCCTCGGGGTGCGGGGTTGTGTCTCCCTCATCAGACTTGGGGATTTCTAAGGACCCAAGTGTCCTCTCTCTTTGCCTGTCACCCTTAAAATCCTGCCCCACGCACGATTCTGACGTGCGGCCTTGTATGAACCGATCCACCTGCAGGAAGCAGGTCACTTGAAGGGATGTCACAAAAGGGCCCTCTGGTAATAAGCTGTCCTCAGCTGGCCTCTCAGAGTTGCTTCCAGGCAAAGCTGGGGCTGTCCACACGTGGACCTCCTAATCCCACCAGGCTGGGCTCTGGCGGTGGGCGAGAACCTGGGCCCCGGAGGGATCCAGGCTCATGGTCATCGAAGCCTCTCAGGAGGCTTTTGCCCATCATGACTCAGCTCTGCCTGTGGGCCCCAAACCTGAGGTCCCAGCCTCAGTGTTCTCATCCATGACATGGGCTGAAGGCACTTTTCTCCCCACTGGAGGGCCTGGCTTCCGGAGATGATGTCTCCTCACTGCCAGTCAATGTCTCCGAGAGCACGTCGGGCATCTCTGAGAGGCAAGAGGGCAGGTGAGTGGGTAAAATCTCAGACTCTAGAAATTAGGGTTGAACCCAGGCATTGCCCGGAGATCAGTATACAGGAAGTGCCGAGAACAGGGTTGGAACATCACAGGACCTCGGGACCTTTAGCTGTTTCCGACCGCGTCGGTATTAAACACGTTGCAGGCCGTGCCGTTTTATTACGTTTCTGATCTGTCTGTCCTGTCACACAGCTCTCACACAGACTCTGCCTCGACAAAACCCGGGAGAAAGCGGCTGCAGCCACGGCTGCCCCGAGGACCCCTCGGCACAGGCCCCGTAGCAGCCCCAGCGCAGGGCCGCCTGCCCCTGGCCCCCAGCCCCGCAGACCTCGAACTCGCAGGACCTCGCTCCGGAGTCTTTGCTCCGAAGCAGCGCTGGGACTGTGAATGGCATCTGTGGCCTGCCTCCCACGTCACGCTGGGAGCGCCCCAAGACGCGGCTCTGTGTGCTTCCCGTCAGCCTGGGGCCTCTGCAGACGGAGGGCTTCTCTTCCGTCGGACGACGGGTGTTTAAGGACCGAGCTGAGTTCCTTCTCTCAGGCCTGGAGCTCCTCGGGGTGCGGGGTTGTGTCTCCCTCATCAGACTTGGGGATTTCTAAGGACCCAAGTGTCCTCTCTCTTTGCCTGTCACCCTTAAAATCCTGCCCCACGCACGATTCTGACGTGCGGCCTTGTATGAACCGATCCACCTGCAGGAAGCAGGTCACTTGAAGGGATGTCACAAAAGGGCCCTCTGGTAATAAGCTGTCCTCAGCTGGCCTCTCAGAGTTGCTTCCAGGCAAAGCTGGGGCTGTCCACACGTGGACCTCCTAATCCCACCAGGCTGGGCTCTGGCGGTGGGCGAGAACCTGGGCCCCGGAGGGATCCAGGCTCATGGTCATCGAAGCCTCTCAGGAGGCTTTTGCCCATCATGACTCAGCTCTGCCTGTGGGCCCCAAACCTGAGGTCCCAGCCTCAGTGTTCTCATCCATGACATGGGCTGAAGGCACTTTTCTCCCCACTGGAGGGCCTGGCTTCCGGAGATGATGTCTCCTCACTGCCAGTCAATGTCTCCGAGAGCACGTGCGGGCATCTCTGAGAGGCAAGAGGGCAGGTGAGTGGGTAAAATCTCAGACTCTAGAAATTAGGGTTGAACCCAGGCATTGCCCGGAGATCAGTATACAGGAAGTGCCGAGAACAGGGTTGGAACATCACAGGACCTCGGGACCTTTAGCTGTTTCCGACCGCGTCGGTATTAAACACGTTGCAGGCCGTGCCGTTTTATTACGTTTCTGATCTGTCTGTCCTGTCACACAGCTGGCTCCACTGGGGCAGGGACCCTCATCCCTCACAGCCACTGACTGACCCCGAGTGCCGAGGACAGTGCCTCGCCCGTGGCTGGCACTCTGTCAGCACGTGTTACACTAGAGCTGAGTAATGGCTCTTCTGTGAGACTCTTCTGGGCAAACTCTCCACGGAGTCTCTGAGGCTTGACGTACCCACTGCTCAGGCTGGTCTGAGACCAGCGCCCGGGTCCACCCCCACGGAGGAGGCAGGTCCTCCCCAGGCGGCAGCCAGCCGGCTGGTGTGATGCGCATGTGCTCCGCAGAGCCCTGGCTGTATCCTTTCGGGCTTTTGTAAGAACAAGAGCCGAGGCCATCCTGGGCGACAGCGGACCTGTGATCCAGGGTGCGGAGAGCCTGCCGGCCGCACAGTTCAGGCGGGGCCGTCCTCTCCCTGCCCCCCGGGTGGACCACAGAGAAAGCCCTCCTGTTGGGAAGACAGGACGCGGTGATGAGCCTGTCTCGGTGGGGAACGCCCGCGCCCCCACCTCCCAGGACCACAGAGATGTGTTTTAAGTGTGGAGATGGTCCGACAGGGGAGGGAGTGTGTAGGGAATCAGAGCTCAGAAACGCCAAGAACTTCTGTCTAAGACCCCAAACATCCCCTGCCTCCCCCTTCCTGCAGGAAGTGTTTGCCGCTTAGCCCCGAGGGGCTCACACACACAGAGCACACACAGCCTGCCCCTGCCCTCAGGTCCGCCCCGCGGGCAGCCCCTCCCTGCCTCCAGCCGCTGCTCACCTCCCGGCCCCCTCTGCCCCGTCAGACCCTCCATCTGTCTTCACACCTTTGGTGGGAACCTCCAGACGGGTCTCCGAGACGTTCACCCAATCCATCAGGCCCCACACAGCCGCTCTGCCCTGAGGAACGGGCGGAAGACTTGGGGGCCTCTCAGAGGAGGGGAGGGTCCAACCCAGGCGAGGCAAAGGTCCGGGCTGGTCTCGAGAAGGGACCCTTTCAGTATACAGGAAGTGCCGAGAACAGGGTTGGAACATCACAGGACCTCGGGACCTTTAGCTGTTTCCGACCGTCGGTATTAAACACGTTGCAGGCCGTGCCGTTTTATTACGTTTCTGATCTGTCTGTCCTGTCACACAGCTGGCTCCACTGGGGCAGGGACCCTCATCCCTCACAGCCACTGACTGACCCCGAGTGCCGAGGACAGTGCCTCGCCCGTGGCTGGCACTCTGTCAGCACGTGTTACACTAGAGCTGAGTAATGGCTCTTCTGTGAGACTCTTCTGGGCAAACTCTCCACGGAGTCTCTGAGGCTTGACGTACCCACTGCTCAGGCTGGTCTGAGACCAGCGCCCGGGTCCACCCCCACGGAGGAGGCAGGTCCTCCCCAGGCGGCAGCCAGCCGGCTGGTGTGATGCGCATGTGCTCCGCAGAGCCCTGGCTGTATCCTTTCGGGCTTTTGTAAGAACAAGAGCCGAGGCCATCCTGGGCGACAGCGGACCTGTGATCCAGGGTGCGGAGAGCCTGCCGGCCGCACAGTTCAGGCGGGGCCGTCCTCTCCCTGCCCCCCGGGTGGACCACAGAGAAAGCCCTCCTGTTGGGAAGACAGGACGCGGTGATGAGCCTGTCTCGGTGGGGAACGCCCGCGCCCCCACCTCCCAGGACCACAGAGATGTGTTTTAAGTGTGGAGATGGTCCGACAGGGGAGGGAGTGTGTAGGGAATCAGAGCTCAGAAACGCCAAGAACTTCTGTCTAAGACCCCAAACATCCCCTGCCTCCCCCTTCCTGCAGGAAGTGTTTGCCGCTTAGCCCCGAGGGGCTCACACACACAGAGCACACACAGCCTGCCCCTGCCCTCAGGTCCGCCCCGCGGGCAGCCCCTCCCTGCCTCCAGCCGCTGCTCACCTCCCGGCCCCCTCTGCCCCGTCAGACCCTCCATCTGTCTTCACACCTTTGGTGGGAACCTCCAGACGGGTCTCCGAGACGTTCACCCAATCCATCAGGCCCCACACAGCCGCTCTGCCCTGAGGAACGGGCGGAAGACTTGGGGGCCTCTCAGAGGAGGGGGGAGGGTCCAACCCAGGCGAGGCAAAGGTCCGGGCTGGTCTGGCTACTCAGAGCCGCAAGCCAGGCTCTTCTCCTCCTGCCCTCCCTGACGGCCTGCGGATTGTCCTTACCCTTTAACCCCATGGCTGAACCACGCTCCCAAAGCCAGGGGCCCCTTAACGTGCTCGTCCCTCCTCTGCCCTGGGACCCCAGTGCTGCTCTGGGGCTGCTCCTCAGCCCACACTCAGGCGGGGGTGCTGGGAAGGACGGCGGTCAGGGAGCGGGGTACCCTGGCCTCCCAGCCGACATGGCCTGCGCCCTCGCTCTGGAAGGCGAGCTCGTGCCAGCGCCCCCTTCAGATGTCGTCCAGTTTGGATTGTGTCCCGAGGTCAGGCTGGACCAGATTCTCGGGTGTGGACGGCACGGGTCTCTGCAGCGGTCCTCTCCCGGCCGGGGCTGGAGCCTCTCACGTCTAACGCTGGCTCTTGGCCAGTGAGTCCTCGGCACTAACGAGCTGGAGGCAGAGGCCAGCTGGCTCCGCTGGAGATGCACTGTCTGCAGGTGTGTCACCCTGCAGTGTGGGGCCCACGAGGACCTGGAGCTTTACCACAGGCGCGTCCCTTCACCGGCACTCACAGCTCCGCCCTGGTCCCGGCTCAGAGGCTTACCCAGGCCACCTCATTCCATCTTCCCAACCCTGTGAGGTGGGAGCGAGCGCCATTCCCATTTCACGGATGAGGAAACTGACATGGAGAGAGAGGAAGGGAGGTTTCGGGGTTCTCATCCATGACACGGGGAGGATGCTCGCTCCCGCGATAAGTAAATGATGGAACCGGCATAGCCTTCATGCGTGCGAGTGTGCTCAGTCTCTTCTGCCTCTTTGCGACGCCAGGGACTGTAGCCCGCCAGGCTCCTGGGGCCACGGGATTCTCCCAGCAGGGAGACTGGAGGGGGCTGCCAGCTCCTTCTCCACGGGACCTTCCCAGCCCAGGATGGAACCTGTGTCTCCACCTACGTTGGCAGGTGGATTCTTCACCACACAGCCACCTGGAGAGCCCCACTTAGCCCTCAGTGACACACATGAATTGAGGCAAACAGAAATGCCCCCCAACCTGCAGAAAATGGAAGGGTATTAAACAGGGGAACTATTTTAGACCAGTAGCAGCTGATTTTTTCTGTAAGGGCCACATAGTGCTGCCCGAGGCTTTGCAGGTCATGTGATCTTTGGTAGCTGCTCAACTCTGCCACCATGGTAGCACAAAAGCAGCCATAAATATGTAAATGATGGACAGGGCTGTGTTCCAATAAACTTTATTTACAAGCACCGGCTGCTAGGTGGAAGTGGCCTGTGGGGAGGTAGTTGACCTTCTCTTTGGTCCCTTTTTTTCTTTAGGTAACGATTTTCACATGTTACTATATTGACCTGGCAACGGTCAGCATGGGAAGGGAGGGAGAGATCTGACGGTCATTTGGCCCCCATTTTGTGCCAGCCCCTGTGCTGGGAGCTTTGACCCGTTAGCATGTCGAAGTCAGAGAATACCCTCCTTAGGAGGTTAGCAGCTCTTCATTTAACCACTCTTTTGTTTAATGGGGGATAACCAAGGTTCAAAGAGGCTCACGAGCCTAACTCCCTGAACACTGGAGCTGGGATCTAACCCCTCAAGCCTCAGCTTTTCTTACAGCTGTTCAAATAGGTTTTCATCCACGAGGACCTGGAGCTTTACCACAGGCGCGGTCCCTTCACCGGCACTCACAGCTCCGCCCTGGTCCCGGCTCAGAGGCTTACCCAGGCCACCTCATTCCATCTTCCCAACCCTGTGAGGTGGGAGCGAGCGCCATTCCCATTTCACGGATGAGGAAACTGACATGGAGAGAGAGGAAGGGAGGTTTCGGGGTTCTCATCCATGACACGGGGAGGATGCTCGCTCCCGCGATAAGTAAATGATGGAACCGGCATAGCCTTCATGCGTGCGAGTGTGCTCAGTCTCTTCTGCCTCTTTGCGACGCCAGGGACTGTAGCCCGCCAGGCTCCTGGGGCCACGGGATTCTCCCAGCAGGGAGACTGGAGGGGGCTGCCAGCTCCTTCTCCACGGGACCTTCCCAGCCCAGGATGGAACCTGTGTCTCCACCTACGTTGGCAGGTGGATTCTTCACCACACAGCCACCTGGAGAGCCCCACTTAGCCCTCAGTGACACACATGAATTGAGGCAAACAGAAATGCCCCCCAACCTGCAGAAAATGGAAGGGTATTAAACAGGGGAACTATTTTAGACCAGTAGCAGCTGATTTTTCTGTAAGGGCCACATAGTGCTGCCCGAGGCTTTGCAGGTCATGTGATCTTTGGTAGCTGCTCAACTCTGCCACCATGGTAGCACAAAAGCAGCCATAAATATGTAAATGATGGACAGGGCTGTGTTCCAATAAACTTTATTTACAAGCACCGGCTGCTAGGTGGAAGTGGCCTGTGGGGAGGTAGTTGACCTTCTCTTTGGTCCCTTTTTTTCTTTAGGTAACGATTTTCACATGTTACTATATTGACCTGGCAACGGTCAGCATGGGAAGGGAGGGAGAGATCTGACGGTCATTTGGCCCCCATTTTGTGCCAGCCCCTGTGCTGGGAGCTTTGACCCGTTAGCATGTCGAAGTCAGAGAATACCCTCCTTAGGAGGTTAGCAGCTCTTCATTTAACCACTCTTTTGTTTAATGGGGGATAACCAAGGTTCAAAGAGGCTCACGAGCCTAACTCCCTGAACACTGGAGCTGGGATCTAACCCCCTCAAGCCTCAGCTTTTCTTACAGCTGTTCAAATAGGTTTTCATCACGTGTATTCACATCACAGATATGAGACAGGTGTCTCAGAAGGTGGGAGACAGAGTAAAATGAGTCTTAGATTGAATTCTTTCCCCGTGGATATACGAAAGCCCGCTAGAGCCGCAAAAATGAACTCAATCCTCGTTCACTAGGATTTCAAGCATCCGTGAGTCCTGTTCCCCAAGCTCACCAATAACCACACCCGGTCCGGCCTTGTCTTTCTGGCTTCATCTGAAGATGGTCCCGCCACTTCTCATGGTACCCTTGGGCCATGAGGGACTTAACGCGCTACCAGTCACGTGTGAGCGAACAGAACTCCAAGACCCTATGGGAGCAGAGCTCCTGGGCTAGACCCACCCCTTCCCCGCCCCTCCCAGCCCACCCCACAGCTCTCTCCACCAATAGAACATGGTCCTGCCTCTCACTCCTCCCTCAGCGCGGGTGGCCAAAGATGGGAGACGGAGTCCAACATGAACTCTAAGAAGGATGACTGGTTCTAGATCAAAGCCCCAACCCTAGTCTGCATTCTGCAGAAAATGGCACACGGCTTCCACCAATGCACTGAACAGGACTGACGTTTATGGTCTGAACAGCCAAGAAGCGGGTGACCCGCCCGTTTACCAAGCTCTGGGTGTTGGGAAATACGGAAAGTGTGGTGCCCAAGGATGAAAGAACAAGGCAAACTAGGAGGGTCTTGGAATGCAAGACCCTTATTGGCCTCCCCTCCCCCAAGCTATAGTGCACCGCCCAATCCTTAAGCCCCCGGTGCCACTCCTTGGACCCTACTGCATGCTGTAGTCATCACTCTACCCACCCAGTACATCGTCCAATCAGCAATGATCCGTAAGGCCCCTATGCCACTCCTTAGACCCTAGCTATAAAAGGAATCAAAGACCCCAGCTTAATGAGCCGACCCGCTGTTCTGATAGCGTCGGTTCTCTCTGAGCCGATCTGCTGTTCTAGTAGCGTCTTCCATGCTGATTCTCCCCTAAACCGGCCCGCTGCACTGGCAGCGACTCTCCCTTCCCCCACTCTAATAAACTTTACTTTCCCCTCACTCTGCCTCGTGTCTGGAAATTCTTTTCCAACCCGCGCACGGACCTCGACAGAAACCTGTGATGGAAACCTTTTCTCTGCCTCTGGGTCACTCAGGTCTGTGACTTGAAGATGATAAACCCAGGACGAAAGGTCACAGAACAATGACAAGCGACGCTGAGAGAAGCACCCCCCCGGCCTGCCTCCCACTCAGCCCTCTCCACGGCCAGCGATGGGGTGGAGACCAGTGGCGTCTTCCTCAGGGGAGAGTCACCTTGTGTCCCCCTGGGACCCTCGCCGGCCGGGCAGGCGAGCACCTGGCCAGAGAGGCGGAGCCGCCTACCTGAGGAGACAGGCCGTTGCTGACGGGGTTCATGTGGTTGGCGGGCGCCGCCGGGGTCATGAAGCTGTCCGAGTAGCTGGAGAAACTGTGGCGGGCTCCGTAGGCAGAGCTGGTGTCCGCCGCCGCCGCCGCCGCCGCCAGGCCCCCCTGATGCATGGTGGACGGCGGGAGGGGCTGGGGCCGGTGCACGGTGCTGCCCCCATCTGCGGAAAGAGCCAGGGGAGGGCCTGAGCCAGGGGCCTGGCCCCAGAGGGTGAAGGAGGGCGGGCACCTCCCATTTGGAAGGCCAGCCCCGAGCCTCCTTCTCCAGGCCTCCGTCCAGTGGGGGCGGGGGGAGGGGATTGCCTTCTCTCACTCCTGGGCATAGGACAACTGGCTTCTGGGCAGGATGCTAGAAACGGGCAGGTCTTGACTGCTAGCCGGTCAACATTCCAGACAACTCGTAGGCACCTATTACACACCAGCCTTGTTCTCAGTAATTGGCACATAGCAGGTGCTCGATAAACTTTACCTGGACTGAAAGTGAGATCTCATTGAGGACTCTGTCAGTCTGCTCAAGCTTGTCAGACAACATTTTGTGAGCACTGAAAGCACAGGTGCTTTTACAAATCCCGTCTAAGGGTATGAAGCAAAAATGATTCCCATTTTACAGATGGAGAAACTGAGGCTCAATGGGATCAGGGCCTGCCCTTGTGCAAGGTGACATGGGTCGTGAGTGGGAGCCAGGATGAACTGCCATTCTGTCCTAGCTGCTGGGCTGCTCATCTTCTCTACCATGGCCTCTCGATGTAGATTTTGCAGCAGATAGGACCTCCACTGTGAGCAATGGTTCAATTTCTCATCAAGAATCACAAAGGCCTGTCTCCTCAGCTTCTAGAACTCCAGTCTGCAAGTCCTTTCAGAGGAAGCCCTGGGGCTCCTCCACGAGACAGGAGTCAAGTAGCGGGATTCCTAGTGTGCGCTGGGAAGGTGGAGTGGAGGGAGGCAGGAGAGGACAGACCGGGGGGCAGCGGCCAGGGAGGGAGGGGAGGTCCCCGCTCTCCCTGCGGAGTCCACCATCATCTCTCCTGCAATTGAGTAAGACTCAAGAGATTATGTGACTTTATAGTTGGAGAAGCTCTGTTCTGTGCTTGGAGGTGACCATGTTTATCTGCACCTGGGATGCAGAGGGAGAAAGTTCAAGGGCAGGACCCTGTCTCTTTCATCTTAATAGTCTGTTTGTGTCAAAACAGACGAATGGTCATTAAAAAACAAGAAAAATAAGTAATCTCACCCCTACCCAAACCGCTTTTTATTCCTTTTTTGTTGAGAAGGGAAGAAGGGGGCTTAAGGGGCGGGCCGGGTGGAGGCCAGGCTGAGATACCAGGCGCAGCTGAGCACTCACCTTGGGAGAGGGTGGTGGTGGGGTAGGTGGAGTCCGGCAGCTGGTACGGGGGCAGCGTGGGCATGCCGGTGGGCGGGAAGCCGCCGGGCAGCAGGTGGTTGAAGGCCGCCAGCTGGTTGGCTCCTGCCTGCTTACGCCAGCGGGCGCGGCGGTTGCTGAACCAGACCTGGGGGCGGAGAGCAGAGCGTCGAGCCCTCGGCCTGGTTTCCAGCCGGACACTGAGGCACAGCGAGAGCCGGCCCCCCGAGTCGGCACCCTCGGTCCAGCCAGCGTCCTCCTCCTGCCCGCCTGCAGCCCGGGACGTCTGCAGAGCACTTTCATGGGCAGCATCCCATTCTGTCCTCCCGACCACCCAGGGAGGAAGTCATGACCCTGATCTCCATTTTATAGGTGAGCAAACTGAGCCCCAGGGAGAGCGGAGGTCTGGCCTCCGTGACAGGGAGGGCCTGAGTGCCTCTCGGCCCGGGGCTCTTTCCCTGCAGCTGCTCCTGCCCTGAAGGACACGCACTCTTCACCTCCTCCAGAAAGCCCCCGAGGAGGAGGCCACACGTCCACCCGGACGAGACCCGCCTGCTAGAGTCGGAGGCGGAAGCCAGCTCCTCTCTGGAGTCTGGGACCCTGCTTGGCCTACGCTGCCCGGGCCCCCTTGGATTAGGAAACCTGACATCTTTGATGTGACTGATAACCTAACATCTTCAAGGCTCCCTTTCCTCCGAGCCCCATGCAAGCGCGTCCTGAGTCTGTCCGTACGTAGACCCATGGGGCCTGGCCTCCTGGCCCCACTGCGGAAGGGGAAACTGAGGCTCGCAGAGGTCCAATAGCTTGCCCATGGCCACACGGCTAGTCTGCCATGGATGTGAGGCTCAAACTGTCATCAGTCTAACTTTCTAGGTCCCTCTTGTCTAGATTTGCAGCACGTTTCCTGGGACAAGCCAGATGTGAGAATGAGTGTGCAGAACAGGGCTCCTGTGAGGACGTGCTCCCCACCTTGGCGCTTTGCACCTGTGTCTCCCTCTGACCCAAGCACCCCTTCCCTGGGCTGGCTCCCCGGCCTGCAGGGCTCAGCGGAAATGCCTGCTCCAGCTCCAGGGAGGAATGCTGGCCTCAGAGAGTAGGTCTAGGCCAGTCACCACCGCCTGTTGTCAGGAGGCCTCCAGCGGGGAGCAGGGAGGCTCTCACACAGGCAATTATCCCTCTCACACAGGCAATTATTGTCTCTATCCGCTGTCTCCCCTCAGGCCCTAAGTCCCAGGGCAGAGGCCAAGCATTCTGGCCCGCTGCTCACACCTCTGCAGGAGTCCTTGGTGAATGAGTGGTGGTGGAATGCAGAGATGGCGCTGGTGTGTCTTTGCCGGTGCTCTGCCCACATAGCTCGGCGGGGAGTCAGGCCTCCCCTGGCACAGATCACTTAAGATCGTGTGGCTGACCTGCAGGGGCGGGGGGGTCTCAGCAGGGATGGCATCCTCTGTCTTGTCTCCCAGGGGGGAAACGAGCTGGGCTTTCCAAGCTGGATGAACAGAGCAGCTGAGTCTGACCCATTTAGGGTTCGCAGCGAAAGGAGACGTGGCAGCCAAATCAAGATAAAAACTGACTCCTGCATAACATGAAGGTCCTGACTTCCCCCCACCTCCCCAGGTTAGCAAGGGCTTCCCCAGGGGCATCCAGCGCTGACGAAAGCGGGCCGGCTCACCCAGGCTGCCTCTGAGCTGGTGAGAAACGGGCGCTGTTTCCTGCTGCCTGCTCGGATGGGGTGGCGGGAGGAGAGAAGGGGGCAGAGTGTGTGTGGGGGGAGCAGCCCTGTTTTAGATCAGTGTTTCCCAAGCGGTGGGGCTGCAAGACTCAGAGACAGAGAGACCTCCCCAAAGGCAAAACAACTTTGGAAGAGAAGGTCTCAGCTGGGCACCCAGCAGCCTGCACACCTTCGTAAGGCTCATCAGCCTCCCTGTTTAAAGCCCAGAGGGGACGCCCTGGCCGGCGATGCTTTTCTGCACCACTTTCCCATGTCGCCTTGTTTTTCCCAATGCGTGAGTGCGTGCGTGCACGTGTGCTCCGTCGCTCAGTCATGTTCAACTCTTTGAGATCCCATGGACGGCAGCCGACTTGCCAGGCTCCTCTGTCCATGAAATTTTCCGGGCAAGAATCCTGCAGTGGGTTGGCATGTCCTCCTCCAGAGCATCTTCCCGACCCAGGGATCGAACCTTTGTCTCCTGCACGGGCAGGTGGATTCTTTACCACTGCGCCACCAGAGGAGCCCCTGAGAGTGATATGCATGTTTAGTTGACAATACACTGATTTTATGTTACTTTTTTAAAGTAAATGATGATATAGATAATATGCAAGTGTGGCCTGAATCCTGAAGACGGCTGGAGAAGGGTTTGCACTTGGGACACCCTGTTCTGGTTTTCGTTGGGTGCAGCTGTTTGTCCAGCATGGATCATCTGCAGATAGAGAGGGCTCAGCTGAGGCGGAAAGGCTCTCCCTCCTCCTCTCCTCTTCAGCCTCCTTCCTGCCTGCCTTGCGTCTCTCCTTCCCATCTCAAAGGGTTCCTGGGGCTCCGCTCTCTGTTAAGCAGGACAGCAAGGAGGAACGAGGAACAGGACGCAGTCCTGGCCCTCAAGCTGCCCTTGGCCTGGCCACGCTCCAGACAAATCAAAGGACAGCTGCTCTTCAGTGCAGTCCGCTTACACAGGGCGGCATGCAAGGGGCTATGAGGAGGTCTGAGGAGGGGCTTCCATCTCCTCCCAGAATCCAGGGGGACTTCCTAGAGGAGAGAACATGGCTTTTGTTCTCTCTCTCCCCTCTTCTTCCTCGCTGCCCTATTTCCACAGGATTGCCCCCAACCAGCAGCATCTCCATCTTCATAGAGTGCAACATGAGGCTTAAGAGTGAGGACTCTGGGGCTTCCCTGGTGGTCCAGTGGGTAAGGACACCACCTTGCAGTGCAAGGAGCGCCAGTTCGATTCCTGGCCTGGGAAGATCCCACGTGCCGTAGAGCGGCTGGACCAATGTGTCCAACTACCGAGCAGGAGCTCTGGAGTGCATGCGCCCCGAGCCAGCGCTCTGTGACGAGAGAGGCCACTGCGATGGGAGGCCCACACGGGCCAAAGAACAAAGACAGATGAAAATGAATAGGTGAAAGACCAATAGAAGTGCCCCCCACAAAAAAAAAGTATTAAAAAAAAAAAAAGTGAGGACTCTGGAGCCCGACCACCTGAATGTGAATCCTGCCTCTGACTCTTAGCTAAGATGGGCAAATTCTGTTATTCCTCTGAGCCTCACTTTCTGTGTTGCTAATCGGCTCAGAGCTAAAGAATCCGCTTGCCAATGCGGGCGCTGCGGGAGACCCAGGTGTGACCCCTGGGTTGGGAAGAACCCCTAGAGGAGGAAATGGCAATCCACTCCAGTATTCTTGCCTGGGGAATCCCATGGGCAGAGGAGCCTGGGAGGCTACAACTCATGGGGCCGCTGAGAGTTGGACACAACTGAGAGACTGAGCACGCAGGCCCAGATGGCAGCCTCGACCTTCTCGGCGGTTCTGAACCTCAAGGGAGTTAGCACAGGCCCAGTGCTTACTTAGGAAGGCATCTACAAACACTCTACTGGAAAGCCTCTGGTGTCTGAGATGAGGCTCCTAGCTTATGTACTGCCAGTTTCCTACTTACACACGGAGAAATGGGGGCTCTAGGAGGGACAGTGGTGGAGCCAGATTCCCACTCAGGATCTCCGATCAGGGTTGAGCTCTTTGAAAACAGAGGCTGAGTTTCCTTACTCGTTTTTGGTCCTTCTCCCTACATCTGGCCGTGGGGGCAGGCTACCGTCGGAAGTGACTGATCACTGGGTTGAACATTTCGTCTGTCCCTTCTTTCAATGCAGCGCTGAGGCAGAGAACATGACAGATAGACTCGGGCTTGGGTCCCAGGACAGTCACTTGTTAACTGGGTCTTTAGGAAGCTGCTTCTCTGAGTGAAATGTCCGGTTTCTCATCTGTCAAGTGGAGAGACTGACCGTCCCTACCCCTTAGAATTATGGTAAGGATGATAAAGATAATGTAGGTAGGGCGTTGAGCACTGGGCCCGGCACATGAGAAATGCATCATGAATGTCATCTAGTGGGATGAAAAGGTTCGATTTAAGTTATTAATTAGCGAGTCCCGCTAGTGCCTCCCAAATGGGACTCTGTTCAGAGCTCCTGCCCACCTAGCCCCAGGCAAACAGCAGAGTTCCAAACTGGGACCATATGAGCTGCACGCAGCCCCGGTTTCTGGATACTGGTCATCAGAAGGTCGAGGCGCTTTCACAGGCAGTTGTGGGAAACACCTGGGCTGGCCTCAGGACCTGTCAGACCTGAGGCCTCTGCTTCTAGAAGAAACACACGGGTTCGGGAATGTTGGAACGCGGGACAAAACACATTTGTTTACCTGAAGGGAAGGTGGACGCCCAACCCCAGATAGTCAGAAATGAAGATTCCCCAGGGAAAGCAGGCGTTGGTCCCCAGGTATGTGTCCTCCTGCCCCTTTTTCCCCTTCGTGGCACTGGGCTTTCTGCAGACTGAGATGAGGCATCTCTGCCAGACATTGGGGAGCCATGCAACCCCATGCAATGCCCTGCAGGCTTCAGAGGGACGCTCCTGACCCTCCGCTGGGGAGGCGTGCAGGAGGCGAGGCCGAGGGGTTCTTTAGCGAGGGAACCCTGCCTGAGATGAGGCTCTAGCTTATGTACTGCCAGTTTCCTACTTACACACGGAGAAATGGGGGCTCTAGGAGGGACAGTGGTGGAGCCAGATTCCCACTCAGGATCTCCGATCAGGGTTGAGCTCTTTGAAAACAGAGGCTGAGTTTCCTTACTCGTTTTTGGTCCTTCTCCCTACATCTGGCCGTGGGGGCAGGCTACCGTCGGAAGTGACTGATCACTGGGTTGAACATTTCGTCTGTCCCTTCTTTCAATGCAGCGCTGAGGCAGAGAACATGACAGATAGACTCGGGCTTGGGTCCCAGGACAGTCACTTGTTAACTGGGTCTTTAGGAAGCTGCTTCTCTGAGTGAAATGTCCGGTTTCTCATCTGTCAAGTGGAGAGACTGACCGTCCCTACCCCTTAGAATTATGGTAAGGATGATAAAGATAATGTAGGTAGGGCGTTGAGCACTGGGCCCGGCACATGAGAAATGCATCATGAATGTCATCTAGTGGGATGAAAAGGTTCGATTTAAGTTATTAATTAGCGAGTCCCGCTAGTGCCTCCCAAATGGGACTCTGTTCAGAGCTCCTGCCCACCTAGCCCCAGGCAAACAGCAGAGTTCCAAACTGGGACCATATGAGCTGCACGCAGCCCCGGTTTCTGGATACTGGTCATCAGAAGGTCGAGGCGCTTTCACAGGCAGTTGTGGGAAACACCTGGGCTGGCCTCAGGACCTGTCAGACCTGAGGCCTCTGCTTCTAGAAGAAACACACGGGTTCGGGAATGTTGGAACGCGGGACAAAACACATTTGTTTACCTGAAGGGAAGGTGGACGCCCAACCCCAGATAGTCAGAAATGAAGATTCCCCAGGGAAAGCAGGCGTTGGTCCCCAGGTATGTGTCCTCCTGCCCCTTTTTCCCCTTCGTGGCACTGGGCTTTCTGCAGACTGAGATGAGGCATCTCTGCCAGACATTGGGGAGCCATGCAACCCCATGCAATGCCCTGCAGGCTTCAGAGGGACGCTCCTGACCCTCCGCTGGGGAGGCGTGCAGGAGGCGAGGCCGAGGGGGTAACATGCTTGAGCGAGGGAACCCTGCCTGACCTGGGCTTACCTGCTTCTTCACCTATTTGGATGTCAGCCTCAGGAGAGCAGGGATTTCTGTCTGCCAAATCCCCAGTGCCTAGACCCGTGTCTGGCACAGAGTAGGTGCCCGACAGGACTGCTGATTAATCAGCCTGGAGCTCTGAGGGTGGCCAGAACCGGAACCACTAAGAACAGGTGAATCATTACAGCGCCTATCCAGGGCACTTCTGCCTGCCGAGCACTTCCTGCCTCTGTGTGTGTGTTTACACGTTACCCTTTAGTCCTCAGAACAAAGTGGATGCTGTTATCATCACGCCCATTTTGCAGACAAGGAAACTGAGGGTGGCGGCAGGAAGTGACGGAGCTGGGATCCACACTGAGGCGTTTTGGCTCCAGCCCACTCTGAAGCACGCCCGTGGCCCACCGCCTCCCAGCTCTATTGAAATGAGGTGGCATAAGGTTGTCAAATCCTTGAACTACAGGCTCTTAGCATCAGAGGCCAAGACCTCAAAAGTACACAGCCCTGAAATCCAAACTGTGTTCGAGGGACTTCAAGGCCCCTGCTCCCCGCTGTCCACAGCAGAAACCCTCCCACCAGGGCCTCTGAACCACTGGATATTGCACAGTGGCTTGAACACGTCCAGTACCAGAGGTCTCATCACTTCCCAAGGCAACTCGGACTATCAGTAAATCAGGATCCTAGAGCTTCAGGAGCCTTCGTGCTCACTTAGCTTGAGCCCTTTATTTAGAGGAGGGAGATGAAGCCTCAGGAAAGGAAGCTGATCTGTGGAGGGGGACAAAGCCGATCAGAGGCAGAAACCAGTGAGAACCCAGGCTGTGGCTCTCGGGCTTGTGTTGTCTCTTCAGACCTTCAGATGGGACTCGGGACATTTTCCTGTTGGTCCGGGTCCCCCTCTGACCGCCACCTGCTCCACGGCCTCTCAGAGGAGCCGTGTCTTCCAAGCCTTCTCTTCTCCAGGTCAATTGCTTTTCCTTTTTTTACTCTTGTCCAGTGGGTAAGGACACCGTCTTGCAGTGGGGAGCCATGCAACCCCATGCAATGCCCTGCAGGCTTCAGAGGGACGCTCCTGACCCTCCGCTGGGGAGGCGTGCAGGAGGCGAGGCCGAGGGGGTAACATGCTTGAGCGAGGGAACCCTGCCTGACCTGGGCTTACCTGCTTCTTCACCTATTTGGATGTCAGCCTCAGGAGAGCAGGGATTTCTGTCTGCCAAATCCCCAGTGCCTAGACCCGTGTCTGGCACAGAGTAGGTGCCCGACAGGACTGCTGATTAATCAGCCTGGAGCTCTGAGGGTGGCCAGAACCGGAACCACTAAGAACAGGTGAATCATTACAGCGCCTATCCAGGGCACTTCTGCCTGCCGAGCACTTCCTGCCTCTGTGTGTGTGTTTACACGTTACCCTTTAGTCCTCAGAACAAAGTGGATGCTGTTATCATCACGCCCATTTTGCAGACAAGGAAACTGAGGGTGGCGGCAGGAAGTGACGGAGCTGGGATCCACACTGAGGCGTTTTGGCTCCAGCCCACTCTGAAGCACGCCCGTGGCCCACCGCCTCCCAGCTCTATTGAAATGAGGTGGCATAAGGTTGTCAAATCCTTGAACTACAGGCTCTTAGCATCAGAGGCCAAGACCTCAAAAGTACACAGCCCTGAAATCCAAACTGTGTTCGAGGGACTTCAAGGCCCCTGCTCCCCGCTGTCCACAGCAGAAACCCTCCCACCAGGGCCTCTGAACCACTGGATATTGCACAGTGGCTTGAACACGTCCAGTACCAGAGGTCTCATCACTTCCCAAGGCAACTCGGACTATCAGTAAATCAGGATCCTAGAGCTTCAGGAGCCTTCGTGCTCACTTAGCTTGAGCCCTTTATTTAGAGGAGGGAGATGAAGCCTCAGGAAAGGAAGCTGATCTGTGGAGGGGGACAAAGCCGATCAGAGGCAGAAACCAGTGAGAACCCAGGCTGTGGCTCTCGGGCTTGTGTTGTCTCTTCAGACCTTCAGATGGGACTCGGGACATTTTCCTGTTGGTCCGGGTCCCCCTCTGACCGCCACCCCTGCTCCACGGCCTCTCAGAGGAGCCGTGTCTTCCAAGCCTTCTCTTCTCCAGGTCAATTGCTCTATTACTCTTGTCTTGATTTGGGGAGGTCACCTTTGTTCATTCTTTAAAAACTCAATGTGGGGCTTCCCTGGTGGTCCAGTGGGTAAGGACACCGTCTTGCAGTGCAAGGGGCCGCCGGTTCGATCCCTGGCCTGGGAAGATCCCACGTGCCGCGGAGCGGCTGGACCGATGTGTCCAACTACCGAGCCGGAGCTCTGGAGCGCGTGCGCCCAGAGCTGGCGCTCTGTGACAACAGAGGCCACCGCGATGGGAGGCCCACAGGAGCCAAAGAACAAAGACGAATGAAAATAGAGAAATGAAAGACCAATAGGAGTGGCCCGCCCACTCCCCTCCCTCCCCAACCCGACCCCCGCCCAAAGTAAATAAATAAATAAATCTTTAAAACTCAAGGGGCTTCCCTGGTGGTCCAGTGGCTAGGGCTCTGTCTCCCAATGCAGGGGGCCTGGGTTCAATCCCTGGTCAGGGAACTAGATCCCACATGTCACAACTAACAGTTCACATGCTACAACTATGACCCAATTCAGTGAAATATATAAATAAAAGATATTAAAAAAAAAAAAAAACTCAATGTGGGGCTTCCCTGGTGGTCCAGTGGGTAAGGACACCGTCTTGCAGTGCAAGGGGCCGCCGGTTCCATCCCTGGCCTGGGAAGATCCCACATGCCGCGGAGCGGCTGGACCGATGTGTCCAATTACTGAGCCAGAGCACTGGAGCGCATGTGCCCAGAGCCAGCGCTCTGCAACGACAGACACCACCGCGATGGGAGGCCCACAGGAGCCAAAGAACAAAGACGGATGAAAATAGAGAAATGAAAGACCAATAGAAGTGGCCCGCTTGCTCCCCTCCCTCCCCAACCCGACCCCTCCCCCCCACCAAATACATAAATCTTTTAAAAAGGAAAAAAAAAAACCAAAAAAAGCTCAATGTGTATTGATCCCTTCTTTGCTGGGAGCAGGCCAGGTTCCCAGGCTAAGGGCTGGGGGAGCTCAGGGTCTGATGGGGGTCAGCACGTGGAGGATGGCTGCCCTGGCCCCCTCACCCTGGATATCCCTGGACTTTGGCTGCTCCCCTGTTCCCAGTTCCCCCTCGTCCTTGGACCTTGAGTGACACCTGTTTCCGAGTCCCCTGGGCCAATAAAAGCACTGCCCTGACAGCCAGGACATTTTACAAGGAGAGGTCCCGCTTCAAGGTGGTGGGAAGCAGCCAGGGCCCCAGACGTGGGAATGAGAAAGCACCCAGGAATGTGCCCAGAAGAACAGCTGCAGGAGGATCAGAGGCAGAGGAGGGAGGCCGGGCAGGCTCAGGTATCAGCCCCAGGAAGGAGGAGGGAATGAGCTGGCTGGCTGCCGTTGCCCTCCCCCTTCCCCGTGGGGCCGGCCTCCACGGCAGCGAAGGGTCCGCAACTCCAGGATGGGGGTGGGATGGGCAGAGGGACGCACGCGGGTCCCCGGATTGCTTAAATGTCCATTCGCTTCTAGAACCTTACTGCCTTCAAACCCCTGCCTCCAAGTCCATTTCTCCTGTCCAGAGGGAAAGAGCCTGGGCTTGGCATCCTCAGGCCTGAGGACCAGGCCTAGCTCAGCCTCCGCTGGACGCTGTACACAGCCCCCCTCAACGCCTTCTCTGAGTGTCAATTTCTGTGCCTGTGACGAGTAACCTCCTGACCCGACAAGGTGGTCTGAGGTCCCGTTACGAGGTAGATGCCCAGCAAAGACTGGTCCCTCTCTCAGGTAAGAGAGAGGAGCCCCCAGGGAGCAACTGGGGGCGGCTCCCCTGCAGACACACCTCCTCCAATCACAGAGAAGCTGGGCCAACAGGGGTTCCCACGGAGCTGTTCATCAGATCCCTCGCTTCCGCCTCCGCCCCCTCCCCGCCCCCACCCCAGCACGAGCCCTTCCCAGCCAGACCCCAGAGACTCTGGCTTACGGAACCACAGACACAGTGGAATCTGAGAACTCCCTTGGGGACAGGAGGCAGGCCTCCCCTCTAGAGACCCCCGCCGCAGGCCTTGAACCCCAGGCAGACTCTCCTCTTGCCTTATCCAGGCCCTCTGATTGGGAACCGCCCACTGTGAAGGTATGGACGGCTAGGGGGTGATCAAGGCCTGCCCACCCTTCCCCGGATGCTTCTAATTCGCCAGGAAAATGTGCCCAGTCAGCTTGCATGCTTCCCATACCAGGAAACTCACTACCCATCTTAGGAAGCAAGATCTCTTCGGGAAAATTTTGTCCTGTTTCTTCCCTCCCCTCCTCAGAGATCTGGAGATGTTTCTGCTCCCTGAGCTCCCTCTCTTGCGACTGAACTGATGTCCTTCTTTCCTCCCTCCCTTGCCCTTTTCTCCTCTCCCTTTCAGTCTCTCCCTCCATCCCTCCTTTCCCTGTTTTCCTGAAGTTCTTGTTGGCAGGAGGAGGGAGGCAGTCCAAGTCCTCAGGTCGTTCCTGGCTTCCCTGGGGCTAAGGTTTGCTTAGTCAATCAATGAACATTTGCTGCCAATTTACTCCGGACCAAGGGCTGGGGTCATTCCTTGTCTACACGGCCCCTGGACTACTTGCTGCAGAATCCCCACTCCCACCCGGGGAGGGAGGGAGGGCGTTAAACCCTCCATCCCTGGCCACACTCCCTCCTAATCCAGTCTCCAGATGATCCCCGCGGCGCAGCCCCCAGGCGCTCCCTCACCTGCACGCGGGCCTCGGTCAGCTTGGTCCTCTGAGCCAGCTCCTCGCGGGTGTAGATGTCAGGGTAGTGAGTCCTCTCGAAGGCCTTCTCCAGCTCCTCCAGCTGCTCGGCCGTGAACGTGGTCCGACTGCGGCGCTGCTTGCGCTTCAGCGGGAGGTCGGGTTCCGACTCCACGTCTGAACCCTCGTCCAGACGGTTCCCTGCAACCAAGTGAGAGGGAAGGAGTGGGTGTGGGCCCCGTGAACTGCAAGGGTGCCGTGTGCCCACCTTCAGACTACCACGGCACTGAGGATCAGGTCCCTCCAGATAGCAAGAAGGTTGCCCCCTTCAGTGCTGATGATCAGAGCGAAGGCTGGGACGCAACCTCCCTGCCCACCCTGAGGGACTGGGTAAATACTTTATGGCCCAGTCATTGAAAAAGAAAATCCCCCGTAGTTGGGCATTTAGGTTATTTCCACCGACGTGAAAGGATGTCCATGAAATAGGACTCAGGAGATGGTGTCATGAGGAAGCACATTTATCAAAATTCCTAGAACTGGATTCTCTAAAAAAGGGAGAATTTTACCCTATAGTCACTGCACCTCCATCAACGTGACTTTAAGGAGAAGGCAGGGCACAAACCAGGGTGTGGAGGTCAACCCCACTTTTGGAAAAAGCAACCATAGCACATTATGGAACACTACACTCAAAAGATAAACACAGGTGAACCTTTAGGATGATAGAATTTTTGTTTTCTTTTAGAAACCTGCTGACTGTTCAGTATTTTTTAAACGATGATCATTTAAATAATGACACTCATTGCATTTTGGGAAAATACTGCAAAAACCAAGGCAAGGAAGAAGCAGGTGGAAGGAAAAGGAGAGGAGTACATGCATGTGCCCAGGGCTGGCAGTCAGGAAGGCTGGATTTGGGTTCTCTCCCAAACGCCCTGAACTGTGACCTTGGGCCTTGGTTTCCCCATTTGCAGTGTGAAAGGTTTAGACTATGTGACTTCCCCGCCCAGTTCCCTCCTGCCGTTAAGGTCATCATTAACTGATGTTCCAGGCTGGAGGGGGAGAGCCTACCTGATGATTTGGCCATGACTCTGACCCCATCCCACCATCCCCAGTAACTTCCACTCTGGAGCCTCTGGGCGGGTGAAGCCCTCGCTTCCTTTGCAGAAGGGGCCCAGGGGTCTGAGGCCAGCTCACTTCCTGGCCCTGGGTGGGCTGTCAGGCCAGCTGTCTGCTCTTGCTCTAACAACTCTTGGTGAGGAAGGTTGCAGGAAGGGCTTGATCAAACGCCTCAAAAGTCAGGCCTGAAGATACCCTGGGAACGGAACTGAAGCCCTGCCCCAGAAAGCTTGGGCCTCGTGGCCATGCCTGACCTGGCAGAAGGAACGCTAGCAAAGGGCTAGCTGGGACTCTGGAGCCGCACCCCCGGGAGTGCCGCAGCAACTAGAGGAGCGTGGAGAGGCGGCTGGTGGGAAGAGCAGACCCAGGGAGGGAAGAGAGAGCAGGCGGGGATGGTTTTCTTCCTCCCCACTCCCGCTCTCTCCCGCTTCCTGTTTCATTTTTCCCTCCCCTCCTTTTCCATCTCCGTCTTCCGTGTTCCTGGAAGCACCTCTGCGTGCTCTCATCCATTCATTTCCCCGAGCACTGACACGGCACCTGCCCTGTGCCGGGCATGGGCTCTGTGAGCCGTGTTCGGGGCGCTCACCTGAGTCAAGCTGCAAGAGCCTCCGTGATCATGGGCTCACGCGACAGACGGGAAGAACTGAGTCAGAGCGAAGTCACTGGAGTGCCCCCAGTCTCCCAGCAAGCGTCCACACCCACACGCAGACCCTGCTCTCCTGCCCCCCAGCCTGCTCTGACCCAGCGGCTCCACATGTTGGTCACACGAACAGGTCTGGGCTCCTCCCACAGGGGCAACCTTCCCCCAACCCTGAAAGATCCCAAACACCTAACGCAGCTTCTTAGATATCTAGTGGAGGTGAAGGGAGAGGCATTCCAGGCCAGGCGAAGAGCACGTGGCCAAGGTCTGGCGTGCCCAAAGGTACAAACGGCAGTGCCATCATGAGGCTGCATCTGCATCAGTCGTGCCCGCCGCCCCATCTCCTCGCCTCCATCCTGCTAACAGGGCCATCTGCCCAGGCGGTGCTCGTGGTAAAGAACCCGCCTGCCAAGGCAGGAGACATGAAAGACGAGGGCTTGATCTTTCAGTCAGCAAGATCCCCTAGGGGAGGATGTGGCCACCCACTCCAGTGTTCCTCCCTGGAGAGTCCCATGGACAGAGAAGCCTGGTGGACTGCAGTCCATGGGGCTGCAAAGAATTGGACATGACTGAGTGACTTAGCACGCTAACATGGTCATTGGGAAGTTATCCCTGCTTTTCATTGGCTGCTGACTATAATGCCACACAGCAAGGGGACCAACGGCAAGGAAGACCTGCCTTCATCGCTGCCTGCCTCCCCGCTAAAGGCAAAGACCTGGGGTGGGGCCCAGCCCCTCCCTCTGCCCTCTCCCAGCTGCCCAGCTCCCTGTCACTGAGAGGAAGACGGGCACAGCTGGCATCCGGGGTGCTTACCCCCGCGCGTCTGGGGCTCAGAGCCAAATACAACTAATCCCAAGGATTCATTTCCTGAAACTCACTGCATAGCTTCACTTTTCTGACGTTGACAAAGAGAGCGAGCCCTTGGGGCCTCAGAAGGAGGAAGCAGACATGGGCAGGCAGAAAGGGAGGCCAGCCCGCAGATGGGGAATGGGACACTGGGCTCTGTCCTCTGGTGAGGGCCCCTGGGCTTGGACAGAAGCTGAGATGAGGAGCAGGGTTGTGGGGGGCAGTACCTATGGGCAGAGATAGCACTCTGAGCTGTGAGGTCAGACTGGGGAGGAGACGGAGAGCCCCAGTCTGAGGGAGGAGGCACAGCCCTGTCCTGGGAGACGCCCAGCCTGAGCGAGTCTCAGTTCAGTTCAGAGCAGGGCCGCTTAATAGAACTTTCTCTGATGACGGAAACGTTCCAGGTCTGTGCCATTCCATGTGGCAATACCAGCCACCTGTGGTTCTGAGCACTGGAAATGTGTCTTGTGCAACTGAAGATCTGGGTTTTTCATGTTATTTCCTTTTCCTGCAAATTTACACAGGCGCACTGAGCTGGTGGCTGCCCAAAAGGACAGCATATCTTTAAGGCTACTGGTCTCTCTTTTTAACAAGGAAAGGATGCACTGTGAGTTCCGTCAGCCCGTGCTCTTTCCAGGCAGAAGTTAATGATGTCATTTGTTTTTAGAATATTCATTTGTATGTTTCCTGTCTGTTTACAGGACATGACACGTGTACTCCATTTATGAGAGGATTTGTTTCCGTGAACTCAGTCTTTAAGGATACTTTTGTACCAAGTAAAACAATAGGGCAGGCGATCAGGCTGCCATCAAAATCACGAGAGCGGTTAGTCAATGACTGACGGGGGATGAGTTCAAGGTGCTTCTTTTTTTTTTTTTTTAATTTTTTTGGGTCACTTTTATTGGTCTTTCATTTATTTATTTTCATTCATTGACCTTTGTGGGGCCTCCCATCTCAGTGGCCTCTCCTATAGTAGAGCCGGCTCCAGAGCGCTGGCTCGTAATCGGACACACCAGTGAAGCTGCTCCGCAGCATGTGGGATTTTCCCGGGCCAGGAATTGAACCGGTGCCCCTTGCAGTGCAAAGAAGACTCTTTACCCATTGGACCACCGGGGAAGCCCCAAGGTGCTTCTGAGACAAGATCTTGCCAGCCTCAGTCCCCACTCAGATCTGTGGGTGTCAGATGCTCTTGCCATCCAAATGACTTCTGGCTTTCTAGGCGCCTCATGGAATCCTGTGTTTATTTCTTCCCCATCTCCCTGGCCTTCCTGCCCCTTACTCAGTACAGATCTGGGAACCCCACGTGCCCTAAGAGACACCCAGATGGGGGAACCCAGACCGGAGAAGGCACAGTAGGCCCCCACAGGTCTCTGTTGATTGAAAAGCTCTGGAAACTTCCCTGGAGGTCCAGTAGTTAAGACATCATGCTTCCATGGCAGGGAGGGGGTGAGGGTTCAATCCCCGGTCAGGGAACTAAGATCCCACACAGCCAAAATCAATAAATGAAAATAAAAGAAAGAAACAAAAATAAAATCATTTTCTTAAAACGGAGGAAAGAATGGAATAATCCCACAGGGACGGTGGTGGTGGTGGTTGCCATAACAACCGTCTGGACGCTGAGTGGGAGAGCAAGGCTGTGTCCCACCGGCTGGGAGACGCGAGCTCGAGAGAGCTGGGCTGCGGCCGGTGACCTCAGGCGCCTAGGAAAGATCTCCCGCCTCCTCCTAGGCCCGGCCCCGGGGAAAAGACCCCACCCCTGCGGTGGGTCCGGCCCGTCTCCCCTGTGCCAGCCTCAGGGTGGATCTATGAAGCCGGCACTACTGGCTCTTTTACAAATAGGGAAACGAAGCTCAGAGGTGCGGTAGCTTGAGAGTCGCTGCCCAGCCAGCAAACCAGTGTTCATTCCAGGAGAGAGATGGGGAGGAAGGACAGATTAGCGGGGAGTCTGGGGGGTGCCCTCTGGGACAGCTCTGGTCTAGTCAAGAGTCATTTTCTGGGAGGCCTGACACCCGGCTTCAGAGCTCTGTCTCCATCTTCGCTGTGTGGCCGTGGACAAGGCAATCCCCTCTCTGAACCTCCACTGTCTGGGAGATGCAATGGGGCTAAGGATCCGTCCTTGCATTCCTCACTGGATGGCTTTGAGGACAGAATGGAATAACGACTTTCAGACAAATTGGGAACCCGCAGAGGGCACGTGAAGGGTTATTGCCTGAGTCACTCAGTCGTGTCTGACTCTTGGCAGCCCCCTGGACTGTCGCCCGCCAGGCCTCTCCATCCACAGGATTCTCCAGGCCAGAGTATGGAAGCGGGGAGCCATTCTCCTCTGCAGGGGATCTTCCTGACCCAGGGATCGAACCCAGGCCTCTTGCATCGCTGGCAGGTTCTTTATCATCTAAACCACCAGGGAACCCAAAGGATGATTATTATAATTACTATTGATGATGTAATGATGATGATGATGATGATGACGACAGAAAAAAAGGAGCCTCGGGGCGCTCCGGCTCATCTGGCAGAGCCCAGATGGCGACGCCCTCCCCCGGCGCCTTCCTGGGCCCTCCGGGCCAGCCTGGTTTCTCTGCTCATCCTCGGGGCTCTCAGAGCTCATCAGGAGACACCAGGCTGGCCCACTTCTGGTTCTCTCCCACTGGACCAGGACAAGGGACACAAAGAACTCAGATGCCACCACATGGCCTGCACTTGGCTTTCCCCCACGCGTCCCCTCCCCGCCCACCCCGGGAGTCCTCCAGGTCTCTGAGTTACATTCATCAATAGGATTAGGTGGCCTTGGCTACGCAGAGGCCCTGCTGGCTGGTGCGGGGTCCTCCACGCACTGACCGCCAGGCGCTGCTTGGTGCAGCCTGGGAGCTGGCGCGGGGCAGGGGACACGTGGGGCGCGGGGGCATGGGCTTGCATCCATTAAAGAGGCTGCGTTTGGGGCGGGCGGGGGGAGCAGCCTCCCAGGCAGCTGCGGCTCCTCTCCGGCTCTCAAGCAGCTGTGGATGGAAAGGCCCCACGGTGGGTGGAACAGAGCCTGGAATGAGTTTGGAGATAACCCCGGGCAAGGAATATGGGGACGAGGGACCCTCTCCCTGGGTCCCAGATTCTGTCTCACTTAAGAATGTGGGGGGTCCCATGCAGAGCGAGGAAGAAACAGCCCCTCCGTAGGAGCCCTCCCGATCTTATGAGGGAAAACAGTCTCCGTGTTAGGAAACTCCCCGTCTGACAGAGGAGGCATCGTCCGGTGCTGGGAATTTCCCAGGCTGACGGAGGGAGCACGACTTCCAGATGAGCTGGGGCCAAGACTGTCGTAAAACAGGAAGACAGCTCCCTGCGGTCTGAGAGCAGCCTGAGGACAGCGTGGCGGTTTCCCCGGTGGCCCAGACCATAAAGAGTCTGCCTGCAATGCAGGAGACCTGGGTTCGATCCCTGGGTCGGGAAGATCCGCTGGAGAAGGGATGGCAACCCACTCCAGTCTTCTTGCCTGGAGAGTGCCACGGACAAAAGAGACATTGCATGGGGTCCCAGAGAGTCGGACACGACTGAGTGACGGACACACTGGACAGAGGAAGGGAGGAGAGGGTGATGGGCACTGGCTGGCTGTTCAGGCTTCAGGGTGGGCAGCAGCAGGGCTGCTCAGGCCAGACAGGCTCCATGGCAGTGGCCCCACCACCCTGTCCAGACTCACCCCGCCACTGCCTGTCCAGCCCTCGGCTTCCTAAAGACCCAGCCAGGTTGTCTCACGCCTCCCTGCCTTTGAATGCCAGCTCCTCTGCTCGGAATGCCTCGCCCTTTCACACGCACCCTCCCGCTCATCCGGCAGAGCCCAGCTGGTGGGGCTCCTCCTCCAGGAAGCCCTCCCATCCAAGCCAGGCTGCCTTCCCTCGCTCATCCTCGGAGCTCTCAGAGCGCATCAGGAGACATCAGGCTGCTCTGTTTCTGGGTCTCTGGGTCCCACTGCACCCCCATGCCCTCGAGGACAGCAGAGACTGGCCCTGGCACACACGGGGGCTCCGTTTAAGCCTTCTCAGATGGATAGGTGTAGCAGAATGCTCACAGAGTGCCTTTCAGACACACTGCTGGGTCAGCCCTCCATGCTTGCGCGCACCCTCCACAGTTGACAGGCCCTTTCACTGCTCCAACACAATCCAGCGGAGGGTCAAGCGGGCGGGGTCAGCCCTGTTGTACAGAGGCTGGGTCGAGTCTCAGGCCACTGAGGCAACCCAGGACTCAGGACGCCCAGCCCAGTGAAAATCAACTTGACTATAATTCCCTCACTTAAGAATGTGGGGGTCCCATGCAGGCGAGGAAGAAACAGCCCTCCGTAGGAGCCCTCCCGATCTTATGAGGGAAAACAGTCTCCGTGTTAGGAAACTCCCGTCTGACAGAGGAGGCATCGTCCGGTGCTGGGAATTTCCCAGGCTGACGGAGGGAGCACGACTTCCAGATGAGCTGGGGCCAAGACTGTCGTAAAACAGGAAGACAGCTCCCTGCGGTCTGAGAGCAGCCTGAGGACAGCGTGGCGGTTTCCCCGGTGGCCCAGACCATAAAGAGTCTGCCTGCAATGCAGGAGACCTGGGTTCGATCCCTGGGTCGGGAAGATCCGCTGGAGAAGGGATGGCAACCCACTCCAGTCTTCTTGCCTGGAGAGTGCCACGGACAAAAGAGACATTGCATGGGGTCCCAGAGAGTCGGACACGACTGAGTGACGGACACACTGGACAGAGGAAGGGAGGAGAGGGTGATGGGCACTGGCTGGCTGTTCAGGCTTCAGGGTGGGCAGCAGCAGGGCTGCTCAGGCCAGACAGGCTCCATGGCAGTGGCCCCACCACCCTGTCCAGACTCACCCCGCCACTGCCTGTCCAGCCCTCGGCTTCCTAAAGACCCAGCCAGGTTGTCTCACGCCTCCCTGCCTTTGAATGCCAGCTCCTCTGCTCGGAATGCCTCGCCCTTTCACACGCACCCTCCCGCTCATCCGGCAGAGCCCAGCTGGTGGGGCTCCTCCTCCAGGAAGCCCTCCCATCCAAGCCAGGCTGCCTTCCCTCGCTCATCCTCGGAGCTCTCAGAGCGCATCAGGAGACATCAGGCTGCTCTGTTTCTGGGTCTCTGGGTCCCACTGCACCCCCATGCCCTCGAGGACAGCAGAGACTGGCCCTGGCACACACGGGGGCTCCGTTTAAGCCTTCTCAGATGGATAGGTGTAGCAGAATGCTCACAGAGTGCCTTTCAGACACACTGCTGGGTCAGCCCTCCATGCTTGCGCGCACCCTCCACAGTTGACAGGCCCTTTCACTGCTCCAACACAATCCAGCGGAGGGTCAAGCGGGCGGGGTCAGCCCTGTTGTACAGAGGCTGGGTCGAGTCTCAGGCCACTGAGGCAACCCAGGACTCAGGACGCCCAGCCCAGTGAAAATCAACTTGACTATAATTCCCAGGTGATGGAGAATTCCACTTCAGATCATGAAACTTAAGGCGCCTTCTTCTCCATCTGACCCACCACCTCCAAACTTTCTCTGTTCTCCCTTTGCAAAAGGAAAAGCCTGGGAACAAGATGGTCACAATCTCTGGACCTACCCACCTCCCCTCAGAAGGCAGGAGGGAGCTGACCGTCCCCAGACCAAGTCCTTTCCGTCCCAGATCTGTGGAAGGCAGCCGTGGACCTGAGACTTGGGGTCAGCTCTCCCTAACTCAGAGAGGCTTCCCATCCCTCTCCCGAGGGAGGCCCCCCTCCCCACAGCCTGCCAGCCCAGCCTTTATTACAGTTTAACATAGGCCGGCTTGGAGCCGCGGCAGAGAAATGAATCACATAATAGTTGATATGCGTTTTAATCAAGTAATTCGGGCAGAGCCGAGAGCCGGCTAGTGTGGGCCAGGTGTCCCTGAATACCAAACAGGCCTGGGCGCAGGTCTCGGAAAATGGAAAAGTCATTTACAGCTCAGCTGGGGGCCCGGCGCGCAGGGGCCGTGGCGGGTGCCCTCCTGGCCACTCCGCACGGAGAACTGCTCAGCTGTAACCGGCAGCGCGTGGCGCGGGCCGCTCCGCAGAGTACGGGGGAGATCCCGACCAGAAGGCGCACAGGGCTGGGCGCCGGGGCTGGATGGAGAGGTGGGAATCGGTCCCCAGGGTACCCCTCCCTGGCAGCAAGCCCGCTTGTCCACCTCCTCTGCCCGACCCGCTCTCGGGCACCCATTTCAGCACGACCACCCAGGCGTCCAGGTTGCAGATTCTGGGGAAGCCTTAACGACCCCCCGCTCTCCCATCATGCCTCACAGGCAGCCAGCCCAGCACCCAGACCGGGAGATTCAGCATTCCTGTTTTATCTGCAAGCCTCCCCCGCCCCCCGGCCTGGCCCCGGAGTCTGTCCACCTCTCCCTGGACTATGCAGTCGTCTCCTTTCCCAGCAATGGGGAGCCTTTGCACAGGCTGTGTCCTCTGCCTGGACCCCCTCCCCACTCCCCTTCTGGCCAGCTGTTTGCTGCTGGCCACCAAAGAGGGGCGTTTAAAAGCACAGGCTCCTGACACAGTTTGCCTGGATCCTGTAGATTTCACATGTGCAAAATATGGATGAGAAGGGAAAGTCCCTCCCCCTGCCCCGAGAACCACTTTCCTTGCTCAGTGGTTTTTCCACAGCGCACATCACGGCCAGATCTGCGAAATGCCCCATTTGATGACCCGTGCCTGCCCCGTCATCCTGGCCATCGCTAGAGTACAAGCTCCAAGCAGGTGAGCGTTCTCTCTGCGGAATCGCCAGTGCTTAGCACACAGTGGACCCAAGTGGATGCTGAAGGACTGAGTGAGTGCGTGAACGAGCGAGCACACTAAGGCCATGAGAAAGTGCCGGGGACGAGGGCGTGTTCAGCACGGGTGAACGGCCACCAAGCCTTGTCCTTCCCCAGTCAGTCTGGGACCACTCCTCCAGGAAGCCTTCCGGATACGACCTCTCCATCTGAGTTTGGAGTGCCTGCCTCTGTGCCCTTACGGCTGGGGCTCAGCCAAACCGTCCACATGGATTCATTTCAGTCCTGCTCTCCCCGAGGTCTCCCGCGGGGCCTGGAGGCACTGGTGACGTGGGGATCCAAATAGGTTCTATCTGACTCCAAATCTTGAGCTATTTCTCAGCGACAGTCTGACGCCCACCATCACTCTGCCAGCTCGCGGAGGAGAGGGAGGGGAGGAGAGAGAAGGAGGCGTGGGAAGGGAGGGACGCCTTGACGGAACTCTGACTTTGTTCACAACCTAAACGTAACAAACATTTCCTTTTCCGGAAGTGTCCATCTAATCCCAGCAGACCAGCCTTTTTTTAAAAAAAACAACAACGACAACAACTTGAACCTTTGGTAGATGATTTTCGTGATAAAATATGGGGTCCATGTTGGGTATTCTCTGATTGTGGCTTCAGTGCTCACAGTCCTGTCCTCAGACACTAGAGGGCACTCTTCACACATTCCTGCTAGGAAGGGGCGTATCTAGGAAGAAGGAAGTAGTACTACTTGAAATGGTACTGTGTAGTTATAGTTCCAGACTTCAGAGCCATGTTTTTTTCTCATGATGGATCCAGAGCTCCTGTGGCTCTGAACTGTGAACCAAGTTCAAATCATGAGTGGGAGATAAGAGAGAGCTGGTAGAGGGCTAGAACTGTCTGAGCCAAGGGCACTCAGCCAGGGAAGACGTCCTGGGGGCAGAGTTTAAAAACAAGTTCACCTGCTTAGGGAAAGAGGTTGAGCTGAAGGTAGGTGCCGGGCAGATGGCAGAGCTCGCTGTAAACTCCTGCAGGGGGATTGCCAACGGGGCTCTGTTGTCACAGTGCCATCAAGGCCAGATGCTGGGAGGAGGGCAGGACAGAAGCTGAGAGGTCAGATGGACCTTCGTTTGAATTCTGGATCTGCCTCCACTACTGTCCCATGTGGAACGTGTGGTTGAATTTCTAGCTTCATTTTGGTCCTTCTAAAATGGGGGCAGTGGTGGGAGTCAGGGAAGAAGGGAAGACAGAAAACTCTCTGGAGGCTGAACTCTGGGCGCATGGGTGACTGTACCCCAGCTGAGCAGACCCTGTCTCTCCCCTCATTCGACAAGCCTGGTGGGGGGAGCTGGCACTCCAGGCTCAGTCCTCCACCTGCTGCGTGACCTTGAACATGTCACTCACAGCCTTGGGATCTCCATTTCACTACCCACACACTGGGAGTAAGAACTGCCATCCACCTGCCCCTCAAGGCACTGATGCAGCTGCATAGATGGAAACGTCGAGAAATACTGAGGGGTACCCTTGATGCAATGATCACACCTGCTCCCCGACTAACTCATGAAAGTTACTTCACTCCTCTGGGCCACAGTTTTCCTGTAAAATGAAGAAAATCATAATACTGACCTCACACTCATCATACACGAAAATTAGATGAATTACTGCAAGACAAGGCTTCCTCTACTGCCAGGTACACAGTAAGTGCTCAATATAGGTTAGTTATTATTAGTATAACTGCTGTTACTATTGGTGCTTGAATACATTCACTATAGCGCCTGGAGTCAGCCACATCTGCCTGGCACAAAACACAAAGGCAAAGAGTAGGTGCGCGCACGAAGGAGTGAACCAACGAATGAGTGAGTATCTCTTTGTCACTTCTTCCTTATTCTCCTACGGTGGGGGGCTGAGCACAAACTCGGTCACACCCACAGATCCCACATCCCATCCCAGGGTTGGGGGCCGTCGCAGACACAGGGGGTGCCCATGGAAAGGAGCACATGCAAAGCTCTCAGGTGAGCCCTCCAGCTGAGGCTCCCGTGCTGGCCGGGAGGAAGGGGCCCAGGAGGGGGGCAGACCCGCAAGAAGCTGGCCTGGGAAAGCCTGGGGTGAGGCCTCAACACCAGCGCAGGGGAAATGGCAGCAGCTGGGGCTGAGGCTGCCAGACGAAGCCGCTCAGTGTGGCAGCCTGGCCACCCGTCAGCACCCACAAAGCCACTGTGAAAAGGCCATACGCCTGGGAAGTCAAGCCTGCCCGGACCCTCCTTCCCCCACCTCCCAACGCCCCTCTCCCCAGCCTCAAAGCTGGAGCCTGGAGGGCTGCAGTCTCTGGAAAGGCATCCCAGGAAGCGGGGTGGAACCTGGTTTCAGGAGCTGGTTCCATCCCGCATCGGCTGAACTCTGGGCTGGGTGACTGTACCCCAGCTGAGCAGACCCTGTCTCTCCCCTCATTCGACAAGCCTGGTGGGGGGAGCTGGCACTCCAGGCTCAGTCCTCCACCTGCTGCGTGACCTTGAACATGTCACTCACAGCCTTGGGATCTCCATTTCACTACCCACACACTGGGAGTAAGAACTGCCATCCACCTGCCCCTCAAGGCACTGATGCAGCTGCATAGATGGAAACGTCGAGAAATACTGAGGGGTACCCTTGATGCAATGATCACACCTGCTCCCCGACTAACTCATGAAAGTTACTTCACTCCTCTGGGCCACAGTTTTCCTGTAAAATGAAGAAAATCATAATACTGACCTCACACTCATCATACACGAAAATTAGATGAATTACTGCAAGACAAGGCTTCCTCTACTGCCAGGTACACAGTAAGTGCTCAATATAGGTTAGTTATTATTAGTATAACTGCTGTTACTATTGGTGCTTGAATACATTCACTATAGCGCCTGGAGTCAGCCACATCTGCCTGGCACAAAACACAAAGGCAAAGAGTAGGTGCGCGCACGAAGGAGTGAACCAACGAATGAGTGAGTATCTCTTTGTCACTTCTTCCTTATTCTCCTACGGTGGGGGGCTGAGCACAAACTCGGTCACACCCACAGATCCCACATCCCATCCCAGGGTTGGGGGCCGTCGCAGACACAGGGGGTGCCCATGGAAAGGAGCACATGCAAAGCTCTCAGGTGAGCCCTCCAGCTGAGGCTCCCGTGCTGGCCGGGAGGAAGGGGCCCAGGAGGGGGGCAGACCCGCAAGAAGCTGGCCTGGGAAAGCCTGGGGTGAGGCCTCAACACCAGCGCAGGGGAAATGGCAGCAGCTGGGGCTGAGGCTGCCAGACGAAGCCGCTCAGTGTGGCAGCCTGGCCACCCGTCAGCACCCACAAAGCCACTGTGAAAAGGCCATACGCCTGGGAAGTCAAGCCTGCCCGGACCCTCCTTCCCCCACCTCCCAACGCCCCTCTCCCCAGCCTCAAAGCTGGAGCCTGGAGGGCTGCAGTCTCTGGAAAGGCATCCCAGGAAGCGGGGTGGAACCTGGTTTCAGGAGCTGGTTCCATCCCGCAGCCCTCCTGCCTCCAAGCTCAGCCCTGGCGAAGGGCTTGAAGCCAGGGCTCATGAAACTCCAAGACCGGGCTCTGTAAGCACACAAAGGCTCCGACAGCGGAGGTGGGCGTGAAGGCTGCCGGGGAATAAACATGAAAAGAACTGCTGATGTGTTTCCAGCCGTTCCTGAAGCAAGTCGCGTGGTCCCAGGAGACCCCAGAGGGGTGAGAATTTCTGAGTCCTGTGTCACAGACGGCGAAATGGAGACTCAGGAAAACTTACGGCAGCGTGTTAACCCTGGGCAGCCTGCCCGTGAGGCCCCATCTTCCCCATCTAGGTGACCCGGTGAGCCTGGCGCTGAGGGTCCTCCCTGCCCTGGCCCACACGCACCTCCCCTGCGGGCCACGACCAGGTCTGCGTACCCTGTCGTGGCCCGGGAAGGTGTCCTCACACTACTTCCTCCTGTCTCACATCCTTCAAGTCTGCGCTCCAAGTCCACCTAGTCCAGGAAGCCCTCCATGGCTGCTCCACCCTGAGCACCTCCTAGAATCCCTGAGGCATTTGCCCCCCCACCCCCCCTTGCCACCCTCTCAGCACGTGGCCTCAACTCCTGCTGCTTGTGTTCTGTGTCCCAATTGGCTTTACCATCCAGTTGGTAAAACGTTTATTTGGACTTCTTGAGAATGGAAACTAGGTCTCCTCCATCAAGCTGGGAACACCCCAGAGTGGCGGTTATGCCTCCACAGTAAGACGTGCTAACTCTGGCAACGCGCCGAGTAACACTGTCCAGGAAGAGCCGCAGCCGTCACCACCCAGAGCGAGCACGGACCTGGCCACTCCAGGCCCAGCAAGGAGAGAGGACTCAAGCTTCCCCAAAGCCACAGGTTCTTTCTCAGGACTCCGGCCGGATGCCTTTTCCCTTGCAAGTCATGGCTAGCCATCCAACGTCCATCTGACCCCAGCCCCATCTTTCTTTAAATGGGCCTCCTGGAAAACTCCGAAACCTAATGTCATATGGCACATTAAGGGGCACCCACTGGGTGCCCCACAGACACACACAGACGAGAGCCCAACGCCCTCCCAGCTGGAGCCTGGAGGGCTGCAGTCTCTGGAAAGGCATCCCAGGAAGCGGGGTGGAACCTGGTTTCAGGAGCTGGTTCCATCCCGCAGCCCTCCTGCCTCCAAGCTCAGCCCTGGCGAAGGGCTTGAAGCCAGGGCTCATGAAACTCCAAGACCGGGCTCTGTAAGCACACAAAGGCTCCGACAGCGGAGGTGGGCGTGAAGGCTGCCGGGGAATAAACATGAAAAGAACTGCTGATGTGTTTCCAGCCGTTCCTGAAGCAAGTCGCGTGGTCCCAGGAGACCCCAGAGGGGTGAGAATTTCTGAGTCCTGTGTCACAGACGGCGAAATGGAGACTCAGGAAAACTTACGGCAGCGTGTTAACCCTGGGCAGCCTGCCCGTGAGGCCCCATCTTCCCCATCTAGGTGACCCGGTGAGCCTGGCGCTGAGGGTCCTCCCTGCCCTGGCCCACACGCACCTCCCCTGCGGGCCACGACCAGGTCTGCGTACCCTGTCGTGGCCCGGGAAGGTGTCCTCACACTACTTCCTCCTGTCTCACATCCTTCAAGTCTGCGCTCCAAGTCCACCTAGTCCAGGAAGCCCTCCATGGCTGCTCCACCCTGAGCACCTCCTAGAATCCCTGAGGCATTTGCCCCCCCACCCCCCCTTGCCACCCTCTCAGCACGTGGCCTCAACTCCTGCTGCTTGTGTTCTGTGTCCCAATTGGCTTTACCATCCAGTTGGTAAAACGTTTATTTGGACTTCTTGAGAATGGAAACTAGGTCTCCTCCATCAAGCTGGGAACACCCCAGAGTGGCGGTTATGCCTCCACAGTAAGACGTGCTAACTCTGGCAACGCGCCGAGTAACACTGTCCAGGAAGAGCCGCAGCCGTCACCACCCAGAGCGAGCACGGACCTGGCCACTCCAGGCCCAGCAAGGAGAGAGGACTCAAGCTTCCCCAAAGCCACAGGTTCTTTCTCAGGACTCCGGCCGGATGCCTTTTCCCTTGCAAGTCATGGCTAGCCATCCAACGTCCATCTGACCCCAGCCCCATCTTTCTTTAAATGGGCCTCCTGGAAAACTCCGAAACCTAATGTCATATGGCACATTAAGGGGCACCCACTGGGTGCCCCACAGACACACACAGACGAGAGCCACAGTGACGGATGGCCGCTGCCATGGAGACAAGCGGATTTCTCAAAATCCCACTCCTCTGGAAGAGAACCACTCCCTTATGGGCAGACGGGGCAGTGAGCTGATTCTAGGATCACTGGGGAGACAAGCCGGACCTGTCATGTTGCTGAATGGAGGCCAGCCTCCCTCCTTAGAAACAGAAAGCTTTTACCTGGGAAGCCTCCTGACCGGACAGACGTCCGTCCCCTCAGCCAGCCAACACCAAAGGCCCAACTTGAGTTCCTGCTTCCCATCTTGCCGCCTCTGGGAACTCCAGATTAAAATAGAGAGTCCTTACAGACACACCCCCTCAAACCTGCTGTAGGAAGCCAACCCCGAGGCCGGCCGAGGAGGGGAGCAGGATGATTGCCTTGCCCAGAGGAGTGCCCCAGGGAGTCTGTGGGCTGTTTGGAAAGGCTAGGGGGTTCCACACTGGGACCTGGAAGTTGGCTCCTGACTTTGCCTCCACCTTACGGTGGGACTGGCAGGCCTCAACCCCTCTCTGGGTCCCCTTCTGCCCACCTCTGAACAGCAGAGGCCCTGCTGGGTCTCTCCGAATGAGCCTGGAGAAGGGGGCCCGGACGGTATGGGATGTACTCATTAATCCACACTCCAGAACCAGGGCAATTTCCAGCAGACGGCAGGGCTTTGAAGACGTATCTGTTGCTGGATGAGAGAATGATGATGGAAGAGGGGTGGGCAGTGAGGGCCACGGGACACCCAAAGATCAGCTGATTCCTGGGCGGTGGGGAAGGATGGATTTCACCACCCCGGTGTTCTGAATGGGGCCAGCCCTGCTGGCCAGTAGCCCCTGACCCTTCTTCCTCTCTCAGGGGAAGGAGGGTGGGGCAGGCCGTCCCCTCCTCCCCTTCCCCCCACCCTTCCCTCCCTCCCTCCCGTCTCCCTCCCGCTCCTGTCCCCTCAGCTAGCTGTGGGCCCCTCGTGTCTCTGGCTGGTCGCTGGGCAGCCCGGCCTTTCACGGTGCATTCTCCGCTGCCCCTCCCACCCTCGCTCCCCAGCAACCTCAGCCCGCCGTGCCCACAGACACACACAGACGAGAGCCACAGTGACGGATGGCCGCTGCCATGGAGACAAGCGGATTTCTCAAAATCCCACTCCTCTGGAAGAGAACCACTCCCTTATGGGCAGACGGGGCAGTGAGCTGATTCTAGGATCACTGGGGAGACAAGCCGGACCTGTCATGTTGCTGAATGGAGGCCAGCCTCCCTCCTTAGAAACAGAAAGCTTTTACCTGGGAAGCCTCCTGACCGGACAGACGTCCGTCCCCTCAGCCAGCCAACACCAAAGGCCCAACTTGAGTTCCTGCTTCCCATCTTGCCGCCTCTGGGAACTCCAGATTAAAATAGAGAGTCCTTACAGACACACCCCCTCAAACCTGCTGTAGGAAGCCAACCCCGAGGCCGGCCGAGGAGGGGAGCAGGATGATTGCCTTGCCCAGAGGAGTGCCCCAGGGAGTCTGTGGGCTGTTTGGAAAGGCTAGGGGGTTCCACACTGGGACCTGGAAGTTGGCTCCTGACTTTGCCTCCACCTTACGGTGGGACTGGCAGGCCTCAACCCCTCTCTGGGTCCCCTTCTGCCCACCTCTGAACAGCAGAGGCCCTGCTGGGTCTCTCCGAATGAGCCTGGAGAAGGGGGCCCGGACGGTATGGGATGTACTCATTAATCCACACTCCAGAACCAGGGCAATTTCCAGCAGACGGCAGGGCTTTGAAGACGTATCTGTTGCTGGATGAGAGAATGATGATGGAAGAGGGGTGGGCAGTGAGGGCCACGGGACACCCAAAGATCAGCTGATTCCTGGGCGGTGGGGAAGGATGGATTTCACCACCCCGGTGTTCTGAATGGGGCCAGCCCTGCTGGCCAGTAGCCCCTGACCCTTCTTCCTCTCTCAGGGGAAGGAGGGTGGGGCAGGCCGTCCCCTCCTCCCCTCCCCCCCCCCTTCCCCTCCCCTCCCTCCCGTCTCCCTCCCCGCTCCTGTCCCCTCAGCTAGCTGTGGGCCCCTCGTGTCTCTGGCTGGTCGCTGGGCAGCCCGGCCTTTCACGGTGCATTCTCCGCTGCCCCCTCCCCACCCTCGCTCCCCAGCAACCTCAGCCCGCCGTGCCCCCATCAATCTATGGCAGCCCAGCCTCTCCAGCTGGCCTGGCTGGGCCGTTCCCAGGCAGAGCAGGTCCACAGTGGAAGGTGGTGGAAAAATGTGGACAAATTTCTGATTTGCAACACTCTGGGAAAGAGTTTATTGCCATTGTTTGCGGACGAATGTATAAATAAAGCAAGGCGAAGATTGCAGGGGGAGGCTGATGAAAGGCAGAAAACGAGAAATTTTATGGCCATAAGGAGCGTACTCTAATGGTGATTTTTGAGGCACTGGACCATGGTAGTTACTTAGCCAAATGATCGCTGTGAAGCTGGGCAAGGCGGCTTACTGCTTAATTACTGTTCCGTATTATGTCAGGCGGACGACCCAGCCCTGGAAAAGTTAGTGTGGAGCTTGGGACCAGGTCCCTGTGTTGGGATGGCGGTGGGTCCGCGGGAGGACCTCACGAGCACCCATCAAGGGCAAGGGGGCTCCCAGGACCCAGTGCCCTCTCCCCTCTCTCTAGGCCCCCATACGCAGAGAGCGATTCACCCACTCAACATGAAGGAGCTGACCACGTGGAGGCCCCGGACCAGCGACGGGTGATAGAGCAGAGGACGGAACGGACAAGGTGGCCAGCTACAGAAGCTTTCTGCAAGAAGCGGCCAGGGGCTCCTTTGAGGCTCTTCCAGAAAGATGAGTCAGCAGGCTGGACAGAAGGAAGGGAGGCAGGCGCAGGGGCTGGGCGGCAGTGGAGGGACCAGAGACGGCTCTGGGCGGTGGGGAAGGATGGATTTCACCACCCCGGTGTTCTGAATGGGGCCAGCCCTGCTGGCCAGTAGCCTGACCCTTCTTCCTCTCTCAGGGAAGGAGGGTGGGGCAGGCCGTCCCTCCTCCCTCCCCCACCCTTCCCTCCCTCCCTCCCGTCTCCCTCCCCGCTCCTGTCCCCTCAGCTAGCTGTGGGCCCCTCGTGTCTCTGGCTGGTCGCTGGGCAGCCCGGCCTTTCACGGTGCATTCTCCGCTGCCCCCTCCCCACCCTCGCTCCCCAGCAACCTCAGCCCGCCGTGCCCCCATCAATCTATGGCAGCCCAGCCTCTCCAGCTGGCCTGGCTGGGCCGTTCCCAGGCAGAGCAGGTCCACAGTGGAAGGTGGTGGAAAAATGTGGACAAATTTCTGATTTGCAACACTCTGGGAAAGAGTTTATTGCCATTGTTTGCGGACGAATGTATAAATAAAGCAAGGCGAAGATTGCAGGGGGAGGCTGATGAAAGGCAGAAAACGAGAAATTTTATGGCCATAAGGAGCGTACTCTAATGGTGATTTTTGAGGCACTGGACCATGGTAGTTACTTAGCCAAATGATCGCTGTGAAGCTGGGCAAGGCGGCTTACTGCTTAATTACTGTTCCGTATTATGTCAGGCGGACGACCCAGCCCTGGAAAAGTTAGTGTGGAGCTTGGGACCAGGTCCCTGTGTTGGGATGGCGGTGGGTCCGCGGGAGGACCTCACGAGCACCCATCAAGGGCAAGGGGGCTCCCAGGACCCAGTGCCCTCTCCCCTCTCTCTAGGCCCCCATACGCAGAGAGCGATTCACCCACTCAACATGAAGGAGCTGACCACGTGGAGGCCCCGGACCAGCGACGGGTGATAGAGCAGAGGACGGAACGGACAAGGTGGCCAGCTACAGAAGCTTTCTGCAAGAAGCGGCCAGGGGCTCCTTTGAGGCTCTTCCAGAAAGATGAGTCAGCAGGCTGGACAGAAGGGGAAGGGAGGCAGGCGCAGGGGCTGGGCGGCAGTGGAGGGACCAGAGACGGCTCTGGGGCGCTGAGTCCCCCGGGCCGGGCGGCTCCGGGAGCCTCGGTTTCTTCACCCAAGAGAAGAGGGGGCAGGACTGATTCATCTCCTTGTGGCTCTAACATAACATGGTTCAGAGATTCTGAGAGGCTGCGATTCCGTTATTGGTCGAGTTGGTGGGGTTGAGTTTTTTCAAAGGTGATCAGCGCTTGTCCTGTTAAACACGTTCATCTTCTTTTAATGGTTCGCTTCTGTCTGCTGATGCAGTAACAGAAGGAGGAGGGGGCTACAGTGTATGCAGGGTCTGCTCCGTGGCAGGAAGCCAACACGCGTTGTGTCCTTTCATGAAATCCTGAGTCGTCTTGAGGGGCCCGTGCTCTTTGGTGAACGCTCGGAGAAGGCTGGAGACCTGCTCAGGGGCGAAGCGGCAAAGCCTCCCTTCAGCCCAGGTAGGTCCCACGCCAAAGCCAAAGGGTGCATTCTCAGTAAACAAGCCATCTCGCCAGCGGCGCCTACAGCAGTGATTCTAAAGCTTTAGGGCATCAGAATTCCAGGAGGACTTGTGGAGACACAGATTGCTGGGTCCCGCTGGGGAGTTTCTGATTCAGTAGGTGGAGCCTAAGAGGTTGGGTTTCCAACAAATTCCCCGATGATACTGCCTCTGAGGCTGGGGGGGTCACACCTGAAGAACCACCGTCCCACAGAAATTCAGAGAAAAGTAGCAACAGCTCACAAACAAAACCCCACTGCTCCCGGGAAAGCGAAAAACATACAGGTCTTCTTACTTTTGTCAGAATGGAAGCAGATAGGCTAAAAGAGACTACAGACCCTCAGGGCACCAAAACCCTAGATCTTTTTCACAATGATGGGGGAGAGGACGGGCAGCCCAAAGAGCGCCAGCAAGGGGCCAGCTCAGCAGGTGAGCTTCTTCTCTGCGGTCCTGCTCCTGCCACTCACCACGGTGGCTGGGTCACCGGACTCCTGACAGATTACCGGAATGTCCGGGACTGTAAACAGGGCTCAGCCTGTCCCTGCGCTACCCCATCCTCGGATCCAACTCTTTCCAGTCCTTCTATCCACCCTGGCTCCCCTCCTAAGCTCTCTTCCTTGTCCCGCCACCTATCCCTTCATGACCAGCAATCGGATGTCCACTGGTATTAGCAACCTGCCACACATCAGAACAGTGGTTTAAACGGCTGAAGTCGAGGATCCAGCCCAACACCTGCCTCCTCCCTGACCCACCTTCCAGCCTCCCAGCCTGACTGATTCGGAGAGCTGATGCTTCCGCTCCAGAAGGAAGAGGATCTTGACCTGTTTTGTTCACTCCTTTATTCCCGAAAAGCTCAACCCAGATTTCTTGGATGAATGAATGAATGAATGAATGCACATTTGTGGAATGAACGTTCTGCCTTTCCACTGTGTGCACGTCTCCACAGTAACGTGGAGCGGTCCGACAGATGCCCACGAAGGTTTGGTCTTTAAGCCAAGGGGCTCGCGGGTGGGCAGGTTAGAATCCTCCCACACAATGATCTCATTAGAAATGTATGTATGCATCGCCAGACACCTGGCCCCACGCTGAAAGCCCCAGCTAGCCAGCTGAACGTTCCGAGAGGTCTGAGGACCGCTGTTCAGAAAACCAACACGCAGGGCCTCCACGGGATCCCCTCACCCACATCCAGATGCTGGGTCCACTCCGAGGCGGCCCACATGCTAATGGGGTGTCTGAAGGACCGCTCACGCGCCAGCCTCCGCTGCCCCCCGGAGGGCAAGCCCGCCCCGCCGAGGGTCGGACCTCTTTGGAAATGGGTGGTTTGAGGAGCCTGATTTTAAAGGAGTTAAAATCCAATTTGATCCTGCTGCTTACGCCTTTTCTAGTTTGATGTGTTTTTGATCAAAAAAAAATTTTTGATCAATAAAAATAAAATCTGTTCCTCGCACCCTGGGGCAATTATTGCTCTGGGCCCAGTTTGCTGAGTCTTGATAGAATAAATAATGTTATTTTCCCTCAACGTGGCCAGCCGTCCGTTAGTTACGTTCAACCAGCGGGGAGGGGTGGGGGTGGAGTCTGATAACAGACGGGTTCTCAGAGAGCAAAGCCATGCTCCGAGATGGTGAGGGATTGGGGTTCCAGGTTCTGGGGACAAGTGGGGATCAAACTCCACAGGGACAAAGCAGGGAGAACAGGCCCTTGGGACGGCCTCCCGGGTGCCGGGTGCTGTGCTCGGCAGGCGTGATGGACATCACCCCACAAGACTCAAAGCTAGCAGGCACGGACACCGAACTGATTCTAAGGATAAGGCTCAGAGAGGGGCAATGACTTGCCCAAGGTCACACGGCTGGCCAAGACTTGAACCTGGGTCTGCCCGGAGGCTCAACCCATGGTCAGACCCCTTTGCTCCTCCATCTCCCTTTCACTGAGGGCCATGACAAGGCCTTGGAAACTGTAGAACATTCGTCGGCCACTGCCTCTTTCTCTACGCTCTTTTGTCTTCTTCCCCGCTCCCCACAATGCCATACTGTGCTCACTCCGAATAGCCCCCATAGGACTGCCACAAAGACCAGCGCTCTCTGGCCTGCGGGGGCACTGGTCGGGGGATGGTGCCGCCCTTGCCACATGGATGAACATTGCGGGAAGGGCAGGTCCCATGTGATGTGAGTCAGGTGGAAGGACCCACATCCACTGTGCACCATGGTCCTGCCGAGTATGTGGACGTGTGCCGGGTCCCTGGGACCTTTACCTTCTGCTATTAGATTATTTCTGAACAAGAGTTGATCTCTTACTAAAGAACCTGAAGTGTCCTGCAAGAAGTGGGGGCGGGGACGGTGAAGGCGCAGAGAGTGGCTGGGCCACCTCAGAGGCTGAACGAGCCACGTTCAGCCTGGGGTACCTGGTGGCGACCTTCCGAGGACCCGGGGTCAGAGAGGGGGAGATGTCCAGGGATTCAGAAAGTGAAGGGGGTGATGGAGGTGCCTGGAGAGTTGGAAGGTATCCGCGACGGAGGCCTGCAGGTGGGTACCCGGGGAGACGAGGCGAACCCAAGCCCCCGGAGCCCCCGTAATGCCGGGCAGGGAGAGGCGTGCCCAGAGCCCAGCGTTCACCCTCGCAGCCCTCCCCCCAGCAGCCGTGGGCCCCCAGCCCCAGCCTCCAGCTTTCACCCCCATCCCGCCACGGGCCGGGCCGCGGCCTCTTGATGAATAAATTGTTTTCCTCAACGTGGCCGTCCGTTAGCAACAGGGAGGGTGGGGTGGAGTCTGATAACAGACGGGTTCTCAGAGAGCAAAGCCATGCTCCGAGATGGTGAGGGATTGGGGTTCCAGGTTCTGGGGACAAGTGGGGATCAAACTCCACAGGGACAAAGCAGGGAGAACAGGCCCTTGGGACGGCCTCCCGGGTGCCGGGTGCTGTGCTCGGCAGGCGTGATGGACATCACCCCACAAGACTCAAAGCTAGCAGGCACGGACACCGAACTGATTCTAAGGATAAGGCTCAGAGAGGGGCAATGACTTGCCCAAGGTCACACGGCTGGCCAAGACTTGAACCTGGGTCTGCCCGGAGGCTCAACCCATGGTCAGACCCCTTTGCTCCTCCATCTCCCTTTCACTGAGGGCCATGACAAGGCCTTGGAAACTGTAGAACATTCGTCGGCCACTGCCTCTTTCTCTACGCTCTTTTGTCTTCTTCCCCCGCCTCCCCACAATGCCATACTGTGCTCACTCCGAATAGCCCCCATAGGACTGCCACAAAGACCAGCGCTCTCTGGCCTGCGGGGGCACTGGTCGGGGGATGGTGCCGCCCTTGCCACATGGATGAACATTGCGGGAAGGGCAGGTCCCATGTGATGTGAGTCAGGTGGAAGGACCCACATCCACTGTGCACCATGGTCCTGCCGAGTATGTGGACGTGTGCTTTCGGTCCCTGGGACCTTTACCTTCTGCTATTAGATTATTTCTGAACAAGAGTTGATCTCTTACTAAAGAACCTGAAGTGTCCTGCAAGAAGTGGGGGCGGGGACGGTGAAGGCGCAGAGAGTGGCTGGGCCACCTCAGAGGCTGAACGAGCCACGTTCAGCCTGGGGTACCTGGTGGCGACCTTCCGAGGACCCGGGGTCAGAGAGGGGGAGATGTCCAGGGATTCAGAAAGTGAAGGGGGTGATGGAGGTGCCTGGAGAGTTGGAAGGTATCCGCGACGGAGGCCTGCAGGTGGGTACCCGGGGAGACGAGGCGAACCCAAGCCCCCGGAGCCCCCGTAATGCCGGGCAGGGAGAGGCGTGCCCAGAGCCCAGCGTTCACCCTCGCAGCCCTCCCCCCAGCAGCCGTGGGCCCCCAGCCCCAGCCTCCAGCTTTCACCCCCATCCCGCCACGGGCCGGGCCGCCTGGCCTCTAATTAGATTCCCCTGGAAATAAGAGTGCATTGTACCATTCTGCTGAAGGCGAACTGATTTTACAATTTCTTTTCTTTCCTCCTCTTTAATAACTCACGATGTCTCAAGGAGGTTTTGCTTAGGGCCTGCACACTGCAAAATGACTCATACACTCCTTTTTCTCTTGAGGAAAATTGAAAACTGGATTTCGCCTCCGTCGCCAGAGCCTTCTCTTGGCCTGTCTTGTGCCCAGCATATGCTAGTCCATCCTCAAACCCTCCCTGGAACCTCCTCTACCTCGGAAGCATGGCCCCCACCCGCCCCGCCCCGCCTTCCTGCCCCCCAGCCTGGAAAGGCTGGCAGCCCACTCCTCCTGGACCGGCGAGGAGCGCGGTGGGGGCGCGCGGGCTGGGGCCGGGAAGCACGGCGGGCCCTCCACTTTGAGCTACTTTTGCCTCCAGAGAACTGGACCGGATCCAGCACTTTGGAGGTGGGAGTTGGGAGAGGGCAGGCCCTTTATTGGTCCCATCGGGTTCCCGTTACGTGTCAGGGAGTAAATTATAAACAAATGGGTCCCATTTCCATTTCTGAAAGCATCCCAGCCCTGCCTTCACCCTCCACATTTAAGGGTACATCCCTTTAAGTGGTGCCTGATGGGACCCGGAGCCGGGCGGATGGTGTCCCACCGGCGGGCTCTCATCTGCACAGGCTGCGGCCCCGCCGGGCGCCGGCACCCACGCCTCTGGCGCTGAAGCCAGACCAGCCGTGGCGTGTGACAGATGGACGGACGGACAGATCGACCGATGCCCTGGGGGGCTGCAGGTCTGGGCTCCAAGAGGACAGGTTTCATAAATTAGGGTTTAAGTCTCGCCCAAGGGGAAGCGAGAGGGTGGAGGGGCGGCTGGCTGCAGAACTGGCCCGGGCTGGGGCCGGGCTGAGGAGGAGGCTGGCGTGGCCGCAGCCGGGGGCCCGGAGGGTGGAGGCGGGCACAGCGGGTCCCCAGGCCGGGCGCTCAGGACAGGCGGACAGTGTCTTTGGCACCGGAAGCAGGGCGACGCCCTCCACGTCCCCCACCACCTCCCAGCTCCTGTTGCCCCTATTTCCTTTTTATGGGGGTTGGAAACGGGAAAGAGACTCGGCGACATCCACGCACGTAATTCATTTTACAATAACTGGGCCCGTTTGCCGGGCACCCAGGTCCAGGCGCTTACTGTCTCATTTGATCCCGGCAATATTCCCACCAGGCAGGCACTATAACCTCACTTCCTGGAAGAGGGCTCTGGAAAGCAGAGAAATCATTCCTAGTGGCTCTTACCACTCCCAGGGAGCACCTTCCATGTGCCAGGCACTGTTTAAGTGCACATAAGTGAACTCCCTTAACCGTGGCAACGTGTTGCAACCATAGTTATTCCAGGTACAGAAGAAGTACCCCAGGCCTAGACAGGCAGAGCCTGAGTTGATCTCGGGTCTGGGGTGGGCACTGACCTCCCTGTTTGGGAAAGGGAGGCTTCCCCAGATGAATCTGGTTTCTAATGTTTGAAATCTCTTTGTGTCAAGAGAGTCCATTGGTTCAAGTTAAGAGCAGCCTGAGAAGTCACAACATCCCAACTCAGGAGGATTCAACTTACAGTTGAAAACAACGGAGATCAGAGAGGGGGTGTGACTTGCCTGAGGTCACACAGCAAGTCAGTGCGGAGAGCCAGGACTGGCCCTGCTCAAGCCCCAGAGACCCATAGATACTCCCAGGGTGTGTCAGCAACGGGAGGGGGGGTGGCCAACAGCAGGCCTCCCAGACAGGGCTCTGCAGAGGGCGCTGCCAGAAGGGCCTCTGTTTTAGTTAAGTCCTGGGGCCACGGGCTCAGGATGCATGCTCTGAGTTCTAAGGATACCCTGAGTTCCACCTGGCCCTCCCCGCAAACCCGGAAGCAATGCTATCGGCTGCCACCCCCCAGTCTAAGGATGCTCCAGAGCTGGAAGTTGGGAAGGAAAAAGAAGGCGGGTGAGCCAAGTGCCAGGCACTGAGTGGTGTCCGCCAAGCTGGGGACAAGAGCATCATTTTTTTATTCTCCATGTGGAATTAGAAGCTGCCAGCAAGCTAACGGCTTTAGCGACCAGAGAACTGAGAGTCTGAATCCTGGGCCAACTCACACTGCTCGCTCTGCCTCTCTGAGCTCTGGCGTCTAGGAGGCAGGTGGGTGCCCAAGGAAAGCAAGGGTCTGAAAACAGGACGGCAGAGGAGAGGCGCTCTGTTCCTGGCCCCGCCCGTCCCAGGGGCCCCAAGGGAAACAGACACTACGTTCTCGTGGGCCCTGACATGCTGCAGGAGGAAACCTGAGGAAGACGCGCCTGGCGAGGGAAGGCACTCTGCTGCAGAGGACTCACTGTTTGCGGACGGTTACCTAAGACGCGTCCACCTCCAGGGCCTCCAGACACACCCACCTGTCCAACACGAGGACAAAAGCAAACCCGCCTCGCGGGGAAAAGATCTGCCAACCCAGGAATCCTCCAGGTGGAGAAAAGAGCTTATGTAAATGCATGCAAAATACCTGGCACCCGGCACGTGCTTCCTGATGGGAGCCATGATTGCTTTAATGAGCATTTAAGGAGCACCTACGCGGTGCCAGGGCTTTCTCACAGGCTCTCCTAAGCTGCCAGCCGGCCACAAGGGTTCTGATGGGTCCTGGTTTTGCAAGTGTAGAGGCTGACCCTGGGAGGGTGTGGCTCAGGCATCCACAGAATGGACCGCCCGCAGCTCTGATTCTAGGCTCTCAACCTGGGAGATCAGAGGGGGTGTGACTTGCCTGAGGTCACACAGCAAGTCAGTGCGGAGAGCCAGGACTGGCCCTGCTCAAGCCCCAGAGACCCATAGATACTCCCAGGGTGTGTCAGCAACGGGAGGGGGGGTGGCCAACAGCAGGCCTCCCAGACAGGGCTCTGCAGAGGGCGCTGCCAGAAGGGCCTCTGTTTTAGTTAAGTCCTGGGGCCACGGGCTCAGGATGCATGCTCTGAGTTCTAAGGATACCCTGAGTTCCACCTGGCCCTCCCCGCAAACCCGGAAGCAATGCTATCGGCTGCCACCCCCCAGTCTAAGGATGCTCCAGAGCTGGAAGTTGGGAAGGAAAAAGAAGGCGGGTGAGCCAAGTGCCAGGCACTGAGTGGTGTCCGCCAAGCTGGGGACAAGAGCATCATTTTTTTATTCTCCATGTGGAATTAGAAGCTGCCAGCAAGCTAACGGCTTTAGCGACCAGAGAACTGAGAGTCTGAATCCTGGGCCAACTCACACTGCTCGCTCTGCCTCTCTGAGCTCTGGCGTCTAGGAGGCAGGTGGGTGCCCAAGGAAAGCAAGGGTCTGAAAACAGGACGGCAGAGGAGAGGCGCTCTGTTCCTGGCCCCGCCCGTCCCAGGGGCCCCAAGGGAAACAGACACTACGTTCTCGTGGGCCCTGACATGCTGCAGGAGGAAACCTGAGGAAGACGCGCCTGGCGAGGGAAGGCACTCTGCTGCAGAGGACTCACTGTTTGCGGACGGTTACCTAAGACGCGTCCACCTCCAGGGCCTCCAGACACACCCACCTGTCCAACACGAGGACAAAAGCAAACCCGCCTCGCGGGGAAAAGATCTGCCAACCCAGGAATCCTCCAGGTGGAGAAAAGAGCTTATGTAAATGCATGCAAAATACCTGGCACCCGGCACGTGCTTCCTGATGGGAGCCATGATTGCTTTAATGAGCATTTAAGGAGCACCTACGCGGTGCCAGGGCTTTCTCACAGGCTCTCCCTAAGCTGCCAGCCGGCCTACAAGGGTTCTGATGGGTCCTGGTTTTGCAAGTGTAGAGGCTGACCCTGGGAGGGTGTGGCTCAGGCATCCACAGAATGGACCGCCCGCAGCTCTGATTCTAGGCTCTCAACCTGGGCCACTCACTAGAAACCCCTGGGGAGCTTTTTTTAAAAACTGCCCCGGGGCTTCCCTGGTCGCTCAGTGGTGAAGCGTTCGCCTGCTAATGCAGGAGACACGAGTTTGATGATCTCTGATCCAGGAAGCTCCCACATGCTGTGGAGCTACTAAGCCCGTGAGCCACAGCTATGGAGCCTGGGCCCTAGAACCTCGGAGCCGCGACTGTGGAGCCCACGTGCCGCAATTATTGAAGCCCGTGGGCCCTAGAGCCCGAGTTCCACAACAAGAGAAGTCGCTGCAACAAGAAGCCTGCTCACCTCAACTAGAGAGTGGCCCCTACTCCCTGCAACTAGAGAAGAGCCTGCGGCAGCAGTGAAAACCCAGAATGGCCAAAAATAAATAAATAAAATAAAAAAAAAAAAACTGCCCTCTTCTGATGTCATGGTCTGGGGTGCACCTTGGGCACTGAGGCTTTTGTCTTTAAAACTCCCCTACGTGACCCTTCTGTGCCACCAGGGCTGAGAGCCGCGGCTCCAGAGCTCCCGGCGTTGCTTCAGCGTTTCCCATCTCCTATTCAGCTCTGGAGGCGGCATGGTTAAGAGGCAGGTGGTCAAGAGCGGTCAGAGGACTGGGGTGTCGGGGGGACTGGGAGCGTGTATCCCACTGGCCTCGGCTGGGGGAAGACAGGAGCAAGGAGCAGGCTCTCCTTAACCCCTGGTGCTGGCTGGGCTCAGGAGTCCCACCGGAAGGGAACAGGCCGGCAGGAGCTCCTGGGACTGGGCTGGGGAGGTCATTTACGCCATCGCCCTTGCCTCGACCACATCGCAGAGCCAGTCCCCCCCCGGCCCCTAGCTAATCTTCCTCCTTCCCCTCAGACCTCATGACTTGTAAGACGAATGGGCATGCTCTTCCTCAAGTCTAATCTCAATCCTCCCAGCTCTGTCTTCCAGAAGGCATCTCCTGAAACCTGTCCTCCGTGTGCTCCACTGTTGTGCGGGGATCTGTCGAGACTTCTTGGGAAACGGGTTTCCCCTTATGGGGCTACTGCGAAGTCAGGAGTGTATGTAGTCCAAAGCATCTTTCCTCCCTCCAAGTGTCTGAAGGATAGAGCCGAAGACCCGACAAACTTCTCCCCAGCCCTTCCCTTCTGTAAGATTCATCACTTGATCGAGAACCCAAAAGTGGTATCATCACTGTCCCCCATTTTACTGATGAGGGACAGGCGCAGGGAAGAATGGCAGTTAGTCCCACAGCCCACTTGATGAGCTGTGGCAGGGCCAGGACCTGAACCCAGATCCTCAACTCAGCCCTTGAGTCAAGGGCAAGCAGTTGAGGACCTGCCGTCTTCTGATCTGCAGCAGGAGGGAATAAAGTCAGACCAAAGAAAGGACTGCCCAGCCTTAGAAGTTCCAAGCCTAGCAGCAGCTTCTAAGGAGAAGCTGTAGGATGTCTCAGGGCTCTTCTGGAGGACCCCCTCAAAGCATGCCTGCCCCCTAAGCATAAGCCAGGCTCCCAGATACCCCCACTGCCAAGAAGTCTGGATTTTCCCCCAGGTGAGTCGGAGAGGAAATTCAATCCTGTTTCCTTTTCTCTGAACTTGCCAAAAGCTTGTTTGCTCTGAGAGGCCCATGAGGTCTTGGCTTCCCTGGTTTCAAATAATTGACTTTCATAGCCTGTCTTCAGGTGGAACGCTGCCATGTACCACCTGGGCGAAGGGCTGAACCCTGAGGACCTTGCCAGGGAGTGAACGGGGAGGTACCACCACTCTCCTCCCTCCCAAAGCCTTGCCCGTAGTCACTGGCTGCAATGGCGCTGACTCCAACTGGGGCCTGAGATGGGCAGAGCCGGCTGCACGCCTCCGTGCACTCTGGAGCATTTCACTGGGCAGCTGTCGGGGAGGATCTGGCACGTCCAGGTGTGTTCGCCTGTACCGTGAGCCCTGCTGCGGCTCGAGGCGGACAGTACACCTCTCTGCATCCGCGAGCCTCTTCTCTGGAGGTCCCACGAGGTCCCCACAGGTCGGAACGCTCAGGGTCCCCACAAACACCTGGACAGAGGTAAAAAGGAGCCCACAAACCTGTCCTCCGTGTGCTCCACTGTTGTGCGGGATCTGTCGAGACTTCTTGGGAAACGGGTTTCCCTTATGGGGCTACTGCAAGTCAGGAGTGTATGTAGTCCAAAGCATCTTTCCTCCTCCAAGTGTCTGAAGGATAGAGCCAAGACCCGACAAACTTCTCCCCAGCCCTTCCCTTCTGTAAGATTCATCACTTGATCGAGAACCCAAAAGTGGTATCATCACTGTCCCCCATTTTACTGATGAGGGACAGGCGCAGGGAAGAATGGCAGTTAGTCCCACAGCCCACTTGATGAGCTGTGGCAGGGCCAGGACCTGAACCCAGATCCTCAACTCAGCCCTTGAGTCAAGGGCAAGCAGTTGAGGACCTGCCGTCTTCTGATCTGCAGCAGGAGGGAATAAAGTCAGACCAAAGAAAGGACTGCCCAGCCTTAGAAGTTCCAAGCCTAGCAGCAGCTTCTAAGGAGAAGCTGTAGGATGTCTCAGGGCTCTTCTGGAGGACCCCCTCAAAGCATGCCTGCCCCCTAAGCATAAGCCAGGCTCCCAGATACCCCCACTGCCAAGAAGTCTGGATTTTCCCCCAGGTGAGTCGGAGAGGAAATTCAATCCTGTTTCCTTTTCTCTGAACTTGCCAAAAGCTTGTTTGCTCTGAGAGGCCCATGAGGTCTTGGCTTCCCTGGTTTCAAATAATTGACTTTCATAGCCTGTCTTCAGGTGGAACGCTGCCATGTACCACCTGGGCGAAGGGCTGAACCCTGAGGACCTTGCCAGGGAGTGAACGGGGAGGTACCACCACTCTCCTCCCTCCCAAAGCCTTGCCCGTAGTCACTGGCTGCAATGGCGCTGACTCCAACTGGGGCCTGAGATGGGCAGAGCCGGCTGCACGCCTCCGTGCACTCTGGAGCATTTCACTGGGCAGCTGTCGGGGAGGATCTGGCACGTCCAGGTGTGTTCGCCTGTACCGTGAGCCCTGCTGCGGCTCGAGGCGGACAGTACACCTCTCTGCATCCGCGAGCCTCTTCTCTGGAGGTCCCACGAGGTCCCCACAGGTCGGAACGCTCAGGGTCCCCTGAACGGAAACCAGACCCCTGTGTGTGGACGGAGTGGGGACCAGCCAGAGGTATGGAGCAGCAAAGCTGGGGGCTTTTCCCTCCAGATGCAACCATCACTTTTAAACAGGATCGTTATTTTGAATGGGCAGAAACGAGGTGCAAATAACCACTCCTTGCTTTCTCCTGCAGCCCACATGCCCCCCGCCCCTTGAGCCAGCCGTGCCCAGGTCTGTCTAGCTCCAGACACGATACACCTGGGCCCTCAGGCTTCCGTGTTGGCTGGCGTCCTGGGAGGGACACGTGCCCCAGGTATGTTGCCAAGGCTGCTGGGGTCGCGAGCCGGGCCAGTTTCCACCCCTCTGTCTGCCCCAGAAGTAAGAACACAGCCTCTGCATTTTCTGAGAGCACATCCAGGCTCTCTGTTGTGGGTGTGCATCCTGCCGCCCGACCGGCTCAGCCTCTGGCTGGAATGGAACTCGACGGCGGAGGTGAGGAAATAAAGGCCCAGAGAGATGAGGTCCTTTTCCCAAGGACACACAGCAGAGTCAGGACTGGAATTCAGGTCCAGCTGACCGGAGCCTGGGAGCACAGCTACCACTCCACGCTGCTATGCTTAAAACCCCTGGAAGCACACGGTGGCATCTCGGGCTGAGCCTGGTCAAGAGGCTGGCATGGTCCCTAGGGAAGCTAACGCACTGTCCCGTTTCCCCTCGGGATGTGGGGCCCACCTGTCACAGGTCTAGAGGAGCAGTGTGGGTCTAGGGGAGTGTGTGTCTCCTCGAACAGGAGCTCCTGGCCTCCCATCCTAGGGCCTTACCTATTCCATCTGTGCAATGGGGGCAGAGAGATAGCTGATTCCAAAGCTCCCTGCCCCCACTCCAGGCGACATCCATCACCTACTGCACTGTTCTGAGCTGTCAATGGCAGTCTGTAGGCCTCAGTTTCCCCCCACGTAGAACAGGGTGACAACCCACAGAGGGTTGTGAGGATCACAGCTTTGGAAGAGTTTTGTTTATTGTAAAGTTCTGGCCAGAGGAGAGCTTCGTAAGAGGACATCGGGCACGGCTGCCTCAGCCTCGGCCCGGGAGCGGCTCCCCTCCACTCCCCACCCAAGCCCGGTCTTCCCCTTTCCAGGTCACCAACTCTCCATTTGTTATGCCTCCTGCCCTCCTGCGACTCTCAACAGTTGGGAAGGGAAAAACCCAGATGTGGCTGTAGGCCATCTGGGGGCCAGAAGCGAGGTCACCGCTGCCTCAGAGGAATGAGATCATCTTTCCAGAAAGATGGAATCGGTCCCAGCCCTGCCACTAATTAACTGTGTGACCTTGGGCAAGTCACTTAACCTTTCTGGGGCCTTTGCCCTCCATCTGTCACAAAGTTCAGAGCTGACAGATGAGAGTTGCCAAGGCTGCTGGGGTCGCGAGCCGGGCCAGTTTCCACCCCTCTGTCTGCCCCAGAAGTAAGAACACAGCCTCTGCATTTTCTGAGAGCACATCCAGGCTCTCTGTTGTGGGTGTGCATCCTGCCGCCCGACCGGCTCAGCCTCTGGCTGGAATGGAACTCGACGGCGGAGGTGAGGAAATAAAGGCCCAGAGAGATGAGGTCCTTTTCCCAAGGACACACAGCAGAGTCAGGACTGGAATTCAGGTCCAGCTGACCGGAGCCTGGGAGCACAGCTACCACTCCACGCTGCTATGCTTAAAACCCCTGGAAGCACACGGTGGCATCTCGGGCTGAGCCTGGTCAAGAGGCTGGCATGGTCCCTAGGGAAGCTAACGCACTGTCCCGTTTCCCCTCGGGATGTGGGGCCCACCTGTCACAGGTCTAGAGGAGCAGTGTGGGTCTAGGGGAGTGTGTGTCTCCTCGAACAGGAGCTCCTGGCCTCCCCTCCTCGGGCCTTACCTATTCCATCTGTGCAATGGGGGCAGAGAGATAGCTGATTCCAAAGCTCCCTGCCCCCACTCCAGGCGACATCCATCACCTACTGCACTGTTCTGAGCTGTCAATGGCAGTCTGTAGGCCTCAGTTTCCCCCCACGTAGAACAGGGTGACAACCCACAGAGGGTTGTGAGGATCACAGCTTTGGAAGAGTTTTGTTTATTGTAAAGTTCTGGCCAGAGGAGAGCTTCGTAAGAGGACATCGGGCACGGCTGCCTCAGCCTCGGCCCGGGAGCGGCTCCCCTCCACTCCCCCACCCAAGCCCGGTCTTCCCCTTTCCAGGTCACCAACTCTCCATTTGTTATGCCTCCTGCCCTCCTGCGACTCTCAACAGTTGGGAAGGGAAAAACCCAGATGTGGCTGTAGGCCATCTGGGGGCCAGAAGCGAGGTCACCGCTGCCTCAGAGGAATGAGATCATCTTTCCAGAAAGATGGAATCGGTCCCGGCCCTGCCACTAATTAACTGTGTGACCTTGGGCAAGTCACTTAACCTTTCTGGGGCCTTTGCCCCTCCATCTGTGAAAGTGAGAGGGTCAGACAAGATGTTTCCAGAGCTGACAGATGAGATGGGGCTGAGGCGGGAGAAGCTTCTTTGAGCTCCAAATCCCAATCTTAGTGCGTAGTTGCACGATCCTGGATGGGAAAGGGAATTGCAGCCCAGGATCCCATGTTCTTGATCATGGAGGAGAAGTGAGTTGACACCTCTCTTTCTGTCCGCTCTCTCTTGATGGGAGGGAGGAGGACAGGCTGTGGTACTATGAGCCGTTTCGGATGGGCTGGTAGCAGCCAGCCTTAACTTCAAAGTCATGTTAAACTCTAGGTTCCTGGCCTGTTGGGGGAACCTCAGCGCTGCTTATCTTTCCCACGGGGTCAGGCAATTTTTATTTGCAAGCAGTCCAGTCGTATTTTAGGATGGGGCCAATTCTTCCACATGCCCCAGAATATTCCAGAGGACTTAGGAAATTCAAATTCCAGCTCAGCTCCTTCCTAGCAAGAGGCTTGATGGAACATTCTATTTCTCTGGTCCTCAGTCTCCTCATCTGTCAAATAGGACCAGCAAGTGCTCCTGGAGTTGGCAGGCATGAGCCAAAGGCCCAGAGTGAGGCATATCAGTCCTCACCTGTCAGATCAACAGGGACAATGCAACTGACAAAGCCCACAGCCGGCGAGGCCTTGTGAGGGAGGCAGCTTCTGGTGCCAGCTTCCAGGAAATAATGTCCTTGACATGCAAACTGTTTGAGCCTAGAAGAGTGCATGTTGCACCCAAAACTGTGCTTTATTGAAAGTTCTGGCCCTTCAAGAGGACATCGGGCACGGCTGCCTCAGCCTCGGCCCGGGAGGCTCCTCCACTCCCCACCCAAGCCCGGTCTTCCCCTTTCCAGGTCACCAACTCTCCATTTGTTATGCCTCCTGCCCTCCTGCGACTCTCAACAGTTGGGAAGGGAAAAACCCAGATGTGGCTGTAGGCCATCTGGGGGCCAGAAGCGAGGTCACCGCTGCCTCAGAGGAATGAGATCATCTTTCCAGAAAGATGGAATCGGTCCCGGCCCTGCCACTAATTAACTGTGTGACCTTGGGCAAGTCACTTAACCTTTCTGGGGCCTTTGCCCCTCCATCTGTGAAAGTGAGGGGGTCAGACAAGATGTTTCCAGCGCTGACAGATGAGATGGGGCTGAGGCGGGAGAAGCTTCTTTGAGCTCCAAATCCCAATCTTAGTGCGTAGTTGCACGATCCTGGATGGGAAAGGGAATTGCAGCCCAGGATCCCATGTTCTTGATCATGGAGGAGAAGTGAGTTGACACCTCTCTTTCTGTCCGCTCTCTCTTGATGGGAGGGAGGAGGACAGGCTGTGGTACTATGAGCCGTTTCGGATGGGCTGGTAGCAGCCAGCCTTAACTTCAAAGTCATGTTAAACTCTAGGTTCCTGGCCTGTTGGGGGAACCTCAGCGCTGCTTATCTTTCCCACGGGGTCAGGCAATTTTTATTTGCAAGCAGTCCAGTCGTATTTTAGGATGGGGCCAATTCTTCCACATGCCCCAGAATATTCCAGAGGACTTAGGAAATTCAAATTCCAGCTCAGCTCCTTCCTAGCAAGAGGCTTGATGGAACATTCTATTTCTCTGGTCCTCAGTCTCCTCATCTGTCAAATAGGACCAGCAAGTGCTCCTGGAGTTGGCAGGCATGAGCCAAAGGCCCAGAGTGAGGCATATCAGTCCTCACCTGTCAGATCAACAGGGACAATGCAACTGACAAAGCCCACAGCCGGCGAGGCCTTGTGAGGGAGGCAGCTTCTGGTGCCAGCTTCCAGGAAATAATGTCCTTGACATGCAAACTGTTTGAGCCTAGAAGAGTGCATGTTGCCCACTGTGTCAAAATAAATATATGTATGGATGTGCACATTTCCCTGCAAAGAAGTATCTAGAAAATCAGACTCCCAAATTATTCACAGTATTTAACTCTGGGAGATAGAAAGAAGCGGGTGACAACTTTACTTTCTATAGTCTGCAGGTGTTTGACTTCTGTTTTCACATGAAGCAGGTAATTGTTTATAATTAAGAACTAATCGGTGCTTCCTTGGTGGTCCAGAGGTTGAGAATTCACCTGCCAATGCAAGGGGCACGGATTCAGTCCCTGCTCCGGGAAGGTCCCCCACGCCGCAGAGCAGCTAAGCCTGTGTGCTGCAACTCCTGACGCCTGTGTGCCCTGGAGCCCGTGCTCAGCAACAAGGGAAGCCACCGCAATGAGAAGTTCACGCACCACAACGAGGAGTAGCCCTTACTTGCTGCAACTAGAGCAAGTCCAAGAACAGCAGCAAAGACCCAGCCCAGCCAGAAAGTACATAAATCACTCTTTGTTTAAAAAAGTAAAGAACCAATAGGATGTTAGAAACCAGCTTTCTTTTTTCTAATTCCAAGTAAAAGTTTGACCTGTTGCTCTAACCTCTACTACAGGAACAGAGTAAGTGAATGAATGAATGAATGTACTAAAGAAAGAACAAAAGCTCTACAACTCCATAAAGGTTACCTAACTTTTTCACATCATCGCTGAGCATCACTCAGTGCCTCCGACAAGGCTGCTGGGCACGGCCATCATCTTTAGGTCTGTTTTGAGGAGAAGGTCACGAACGCTTAGGGAGAATGAGTGACTTGGCCAGGGCTACATGCTTCAGAAGTGCTCACTTTAGGCTCTCGGAAGCCAATCCTGCCCCGAGTCCCCAACTCAGGGTCCCCCCCAGCCAGCCAGCAGCTAACGGAAGAAAGGCTGCCTCTCTGGACCTTGAGTGCCCACCCGGTCCCTGGCAAAGCACCCATCCATGGGGTCCAGTTCCAGAGCAGCCTCTGAGGACACCGGTGCTCGCAGGGACCAGGGCTCCAGGAGGCTGGCATCCACCCCCTCCCTGGAAACATTCATTGATTTCAAAACAGGCTGGAGTGAAAAACCAATAAAGCTTCTTGGACCCGTAAACAAACAGGCAGCCGTCCAACCTCCTCCTCCCAGGGCCCTCCGTTCACCCCAGCCACTAAACTCGGGCAGAGGGCAGGGCTGAGCGCCATTGTCCTGGGTAATTAATTGCGGCAATAAGGAGCCGCACTCAGCTTCAAAGGCCAGCCCGGCCACGGAGGCAGGAGGGGCAAAGGCTGAGCGCCATTGGTCCTGGGCTCGGCACCAATTTTTAATTCACCTGCCAATGCAAGGCACGGATTCAGTCCCTGCTCCGGGAAGGTCCCCACGCGCAGAGCAGCTAAGCCTGTGTGCTGCAACTCCTGACGCCTGTGTGCCCTGGAGCCCGTGCTCAGCAACAAGGGAAGCCACCGCAATGAGAAGTTCACGCACCACAACGAGGAGTAGCCCTTACTTGCTGCAACTAGAGCAAGTCCAAGAACAGCAGCAAAGACCCAGCCCAGCCAGAAAGTACATAAATCACTCTTTGTTTAAAAAAGTAAAGAACCAATAGGATGTTAGAAACCAGCTTTCTTTTTTCTAATTCCAAGTAAAAGTTTGACCTGTTGCTCTAACCTCTACTACAGGAACAGAGTAAGTGAATGAATGAATGAATGTACTAAAGAAAGAACAAAAGCTCTACAACTCCATAAAGGTTACCTAACTTTTTCACATCATCGCTGAGCATCACTCAGTGCCTCCGACAAGGCTGCTGGGCACGGCCATCATCTTTAGGTCTGTTTTGAGGAGAAGGTCACGAACGCTTAGGGAGAATGAGTGACTTGGCCAGGGCTACATGCTTCAGAAGTGCTCACTTTAGGCTCTCGGAAGCCAATCCTGCCCCGAGTCCCCAACTCAGGGTCCCCCCCAGCCAGCCAGCAGCTAACGGAAGAAAGGCTGCCTCTCTGGACCTTGAGTGCCCACCCGGTCCCTGGCAAAGCACCCATCCATGGGGTCCAGTTCCAGAGCAGCCTCTGAGGACACCGGTGCTCGCAGGGACCAGGGCTCCAGGAGGCTGGCATCCACCCCCTCCCTGGAAACATTCATTGATTTCAAAACAGGCTGGAGTGAAAAACCAATAAAGCTTCTTGGACCCGTAAACAAACAGGCAGCCGTCCAACCTCCTCCTCCCAGGGCCCTCCGTTCACCCCCAGCCACTCGAAAGCTCGGGCAGAGGGCAGGGCTGAGCGCCATTGTCCTGGGTAATTAATTGCGGCAATAAGGAGCCGCACTCAGCTTCAAAGGCCAGCCCGGCCACGGAGGCAGGAGCCTGGCTTCTGCACGCAGCCAGAAGGCAGCGTGGACTCCGGGCTGGCCTCTGCACCTGCGTCCTGAGGACCCACTGCCTGCGGGCTCGGCACCAGGCACTTGGCTTTTTCTAACATTGTACATTGGGCACCATTCATCCTATCTTACAGATGAGAAGACTGAGGCTTAGAAAGATTCTGGAAAGATGCACAGGAAATCTGAGTTTGAAAAAATAAAGGCAAATTCATTTCCTGCTCGTGAACCTTAAAGCCTGCCTCTCTCCCAGCCTCTGTGCCCCACCTCAGGCACCTCTCACCCCGTGGGAGGGGCACGTCTTGTCTGTCTGTCTTGCACACCAAACAAGGGGCTCCTGCGGGCAGGGACGTCCCCAGGTTGTTCTCTGCTTCAGCTCAGGACCAGGCATTCAGTGAGAGCTCAGCAAAGACTCATCAATGGACTGACAACTGGTCATTGTCTGTATCCACTCCCAACCATGCCCTCATTCTGTGCCCCTACTTTATCACATTTTTCTCTTCATCTTTCCCCGGTAGCACTTTTTTTTTTAAAAAATAGGTATTTATTTGTGGCTATTCTGGGTTTTCACTGCTGCTAAAGGCTCTTCTCTAGTTGCAGGGAATGGGCACTACTCTCTACTTGAGATAAGCAGGCTTCTGGTCGAGATGACCTCTCTTGTCGTGGAACTCGGGCTCTAGGGCACACGGGCTTCGGTAGTTGTGGCACACGGGCCCCATAGTTGCGGCTCCGAGGCTCTAGAGCACAGGCTCCATAGCTGTGGCTCACGGGCTTAGCTGCTCTGCAGCATGTGGGATCTTCCAGGATCAGGGATCGAACCCATGTCTCCTGAGTTGGCAGGTGAACTCGTTACCACTGAGCTACCAGGGAACGCCTCCCCATAGCACTCCTAAGCCCCTATTACGCTCCAGATTTCGCGTGAGCTGCTTTCACCCACATTATTTCATTGACTCCTTATTTAAAAAAGAAAAACCATGAGGACAGTATTTTCAGCTCCATTTTACGGGTGAGAAAACTGAGAGTGAGAGAGAAGAAATACCTTCTTTTCTGAGGGCGGGAGGCTGGCTGACCCCTGCTTCTCCCCTAATTCTTTCTACCTCTTGGTCACCCTCCCACCTGCCATCCTCACCCCTCCACCCCCACCACCCCCTCCCTGGCCATGTGCTCCCTGCCTGGGTCTGCCCCACCTCTGAGCTCCCTTCTGTTTTTTCACTCAGGATTCCTGAGTCCAAGGAGCTGGGCTTGTTTATAGCCCTGCCTACCCTGTTGCCTGGGACCCAGCTCAGGTCAGCTCTCTGGGGCTAGTAAGGACTTTTGAACGTGCTAAATACAGGTTACAGGGGTCACAAGGTCATGGCCCTTCCTGGGAGGAAGTTTGACTTGAACATCCATGAAATAGCGACTGTTATCTTCAGGGGGTCGTGCAGGGAGGAGAGGTTGATTTCTTAAATTATGACGATTCTTGGACCACCTCCTCTTCGCCCCGCTCAGACCCCACTCATCCCACCCCCCTCCGGCCTCTCTGGGTAGATTCAGCATCTGGATTTCCCGTTTGCTCCCCTCTAATTCTGTCCTTGGCCAGAAAGAAATAAGGGGCCTGAGGGGCCCAGCAGAGCAGAAGTGAAGGGAATGTTTGTTGGAGGCCTGCTTTGCTCTGAGCAGATTGGGATTTGCCAGGGTTTCTCTTCCCTGATGGCTGGCAGGTGAAGCGTGCACCTGCTTTGCACAAGATACAAGACACAAGGTTCGATCCCTGGGTCGGGAAGGTTCCCTGGAGGAGGACACGGCAATCCACTCCAGCGTTCTTGCCTGGAGCATCCCACGGACGGAGCCTGGTGGGTTTACAGTCCGTGGGGTCCCAACGAGTCAGACACGACTGAGCACAGCACAGCTCAGCACCTCCCTTTCACAGGTCGGGTGATGGCTCGGCCGAAACCATCGGTCGGCAAGCGGCAGAGCCAGGCCTGGGATTCAGTCTCAAGCTAAGTGCCGGGCCTCCCTCGGTGGTCCAGTGGGTGAGACCCCGCGCTTCCACTGCGGGGAGCGTGGGTTCGATCCCTGGCCGGGGAGCTAAGACCCCACAAGCCACACAGTGGGGCCAGATAAAGACAGGGCCGAGTCACCACGCCAGAATCGGGCCCGCCCTGGGGGCTGGTGGAAGCCTCCTCCCTAAGGCTCTAGCCACTAGCCCCACGTCTAGGAGCACCGAGCACCCTCCTCTGCAACCCAGCGCACGGGTGCAAGCCCAGGAGCCTCCCCAGACGCTGCCTCGAAAGCACAGCACCCTCCATGCTTTCTGAGACCCTCTGGGGCCCCTCTTCCTTTCCCAGCCAGCCCTTTCACAAAGGCGTGAGGCCGAGAAGAGCCCACGTGAGGGCGACACAGCTGAGCCTCACAGAGACTTGCCCCGGCACCCCAGGGAGGCGCGGGACCCACCGCCTCTGTCTGCCCCGGGGCTGAAGGTTCCCCGGGAGCGTGCGATTCCGTGTTGACCTGGGACCGTCACACCAGGGCCGCCCGTCTCCCCAGGGCCGCCCGTCTCCCCTAAGGGAGGGAAGGCGCGATGCAGGGGCCGGGAGCCCGGCTCCCAGGCAGCAGCCGTTTCCTTCCACTTGCTCCTTGCCCAAGCCTCCTTCTCTTCTCCTGTCCTTCCCTTGCTCTCCAGGGACCCACCACCAGGGACGATGACTGCCAGCACCCTCCCTGGCATTACTATGAGGGAAGAGGCTCAGCAGGTAAAGGCAAATAATTGGTCTGATTCTCTAAACCGTGAGCTTTAGGCTCCCTTCTTGGCCCCCCTCAATGCTCAAACTAAGACAGACCCAGGGTGGGACACAGGGAAGCGGGGAAGGGGACGGGGAGGAAGGGCCTGGTCTCACCCCCAGCAGAGGCCCAGTTGCCCCTCTCCCCTCCACGGCTTACCGGTCTCAGGAAAGTTCCAGATTTAGGAGGCGTGTTTTGAGCACCGATGCTGCCTACGGTGTTGCACGGAGCAGAGGAGGATCCAAACAAAATTAAACGCCGTTAACTAGTCTTTGCTCTCCAAGAAAGCTCCAATCTGGCACAGGAAATGGAAGCCCAGAACCTAAGTGCCAGGCCAGTGCATCTATAGGACACACACGAACGCACACACACCCACACACGAGGGCACACGCGCTGTTGCCCACAGGTACTTGCACACACACACACACACACACATTCCCCGGCCTAGTCAGAGGGCACCTGGAGCTCCTCCCTTCCCGTGGCTGACGGGAATGATTGGGAAGGGATTCTCCCGAGGCTACCTCCGGCCCCGCACCTCTGCCTTCCCCCACAGACCCGTGTCCCAGGACTCAGGCCTCTTCCAGAAGCCCTCTCTATCAGAACAACACCGACTCTCTCGGGTCTGAAAGACAGGCGGCCCCCTCAGAAGCCTGCTGATCACTGGGACTCAGATGTGCTTTGGGCTGCACCCCGCGTCCTGAACGCAGACCCTGAAAAACAGGACGAGGCTTCAAGTGTCAGCCAGGTTTGGAGAACACCCCAGTTGGCATCTTCCTTCTCTCTTGCCTCACTTCCCATCCACGACTGTAGAGAAATAACCCTATCGTGAGTGATGACACACATCCATCCCCCGTCCAGTCCCCCGGGGACAGAGTAAGTGCTCAATAAAAGGGGTTAGGATGGGGAGAGACAGAAAGAGACCCCAGTCTCTCTCTTCTCCAGAAATACCCACCCTGGGGTCCCTTGAAGACTCCTGGCAGGCTGCGCTGGGCAACATATGGCTGGGGGGAGGGGCGGGAAGGCTGGGGGAGGAGTGGCAGGTGGGGGCAGGGAAGAGGAGGAGGAAGGGTGTCCTTAGGAAAAAGAAAAAACCCCCACAAAACCGACAGAATTCCAGCCGATTATTTCTCCCGTGCAGATGTACATTAATGCAGAAGGGACGGAGCTCCGGCCGAGGAAAGAGAAACAGTTTCTTTTAACAAGCCGTTGTCTGGCTTGATCTTGTCACTCTAAACCAAGAGGCCAGGGTTGCCCCTCTCCCCTCCACGGCTTACCGGTCTCAGGAAAGTTCCAGATTTAGGAGGCGTGTTTTGAGCACCGATGCTGCCTACGGTGTTGCACGGAGCAGAGGAGGATCCAAACAAAATTAAACGCCGTTAACTAGTCTTTGCTCTCCAAGAAAGCTCCAATCTGGCACAGGAAATGGAAGCCCAGAACCTAAGTGCCAGGCCAGTGCATCTATAGGACACACACGAACGCACACACACCCACACACGAGGGCACACGCGCTGTTGCCCACAGGTACTTGCACACACACACACACACACACATTCCCCGGCCTAGTCAGAGGGCACCTGGAGCTCCTCCCTTCCCGTGGCTGACGGGAATGATTGGGAAGGGATTCTCCCGAGGCTACCTCCGGCCCCGCACCTCTGCCTTCCCCCACAGACCCGTGTCCCAGGACTCAGGCCTCTTCCAGAAGCCCTCTCTATCAGAACAACACCGACTCTCTCGGGTCTGAAAGACAGGCGGCCCCCTCAGAAGCCTGCTGATCACTGGGACTCAGATGTGCTTTGCGCTGCACCCCGCGTCCTGAACGCAGACCCTGAAAAACAGGACGAGGCTTCAAGTGTCAGCCAGGTTTGGAGAACACCCCAGTTGGCATCTTCCTTCTCTCTTGCCTCACTTCCCATCCACGACTGTAGAGAAATAACCCTATCGTGAGTGATGACACACATCCATCCCCCGTCCAGTCCCCCGGGGACAGAGTAAGTGCTCAATAAAAGGGGTTAGGATGGGGAGAGACAGAAAGAGACCCCAGTCTCTCTCTTCTCCAGAAATACCCACCCTGGGGTCCCTTGAAGACTCCTGGCAGGCTGCGCTGGGCAACATATGGCTGGGGGGAGGGGCGGGAAGGCTGGGGGAGGAGTGGCAGGTGGGGGCAGGGAAGAGGAGGAGGAAGGGTGTCCTTAGGAAAAAAGAAAAACCCACACAAAACCGACAGAATTCCAGCCGATTATTTCTCCCGTGCAGATGTACATTAATGCAGAAGCGGGGACGGAGCTCCCGGCCGAGGAAAGAGAAACAGTTTCTTTTAACAAGCCGTTGTCTGGCTTGATCTTGTCACTCTAAAGAGGGCCATTGAGGGGTATTCATGCGTCGGCCCTTGGTGGACAAAAGGGCCCAGTATATATACTGACTGCTCAGTTGCCTGCAGGCCTTGGGGCCTTTGTCTAACCTTCTCTTAATAAACTTTTGGGAAGAGTTCATCAATCCACTTCAATAGCTGATGTTCTCATTTTCAGAGAGAGAAGAAAAATAGCAGAAGGCTGGCGTGGCTATTTTTTTTTTTTTTTTTTAAGGGGGCATTCTCAATAAGAAGGGGAATGGGAAAGAGAGAGGAAAGGAAAAAGCCGGCGGGCACCCCACTTTAAAGGGAAAAAGAACACATCACGGTTACAGCCACAAATCCTAGATGGGGCCCCAGACAAAACCCCTATTCACAGGGCCCCAGGTCTGCCCCCATCTGAGTGGCTCCGGGCTGCTGGCACTGGGTCTCCTTGGCTGGAAAGGCTGCAGGAAGTCAGGGTGAGAGAAGACATTTCTTAGAAAGAACATGTGGCCTCGGAAGGGTAACAAGCAGGAGCCTTCTGTCCAGTTTCTGTGTTAGACCTGGGGTCACTTGGTTTCCTTCCCAGTAGCTGGCTTTTTAAAATGGGAGGAGGTAGCCATCTTTCCTTCTGCAGCTTCGGTCCCCAGCCCTGGTCCCCTCTAAAGCTCTGCTTAGGTGATGGGACGTGTCCCCACGCATGCGTGCATTTCAGTCACGTCTGACTCTTTGTGAGCCCGTGGACTGTAGCCCACCAGGCTCCTCTGTCCTTGGGATTCTCCAGGCAAGATACTGGAGTGGGTTGCCATTTCCTCCTCCAGGGGATCTTCCCAACCCAGGGATTGAACCCAAGTCTTACATCTCCTGCCTTGGCAGGCGGGTTCTTTACCACTAGCGCCACCTGGGAAGCCCAGAAGGTGCCCCATGCTCCTCCCCAGAGGAGTAAGACCTAGAAATGCACCCCCACCCCACCACGTCCAGGCTGCCTGGTGAGATGGGGGAGTGGATCGAACGGGAGGGAACAAGAAGGACAGGGTATCCCAGCGCCCCTAGCATCCCAGACACCCCACCGATGACTCTATCTGTGTTAACTCACTTCTCACCACTGTTCCATTTTCTAACACACATTTTTTTCCTCACTTACGTCGAAACTAAGATGCAGCGAAACGATTCCGGATCCAAGGTCCAAACTGAAGGCTTCTCAAATCCATGCTTCGAGTTCTAGACTAAGCTACCTCTTACATTTAAAGGTATTGTTTATAGTCGCGATAGCTACAGAAGTCGTGCTTTTAAAGTGTGCTGGGCATTCTCATAAGACTTGATGGACCTTATTTTCCCAAGCGCTCAGTAAGATGGGTCTTGTTACTATGACACCCATCACACAGAAGTGGCGACTGAGGCACCGAGGAGAAACGCCTGGCAGACAGCCAAACGGGCAGAATCACATTCGAACTCAAGTCTGTGTGACTCTGGAGCTCCACTTCAGTCCGCACGCTGGTTTGCTTGCCGTGAAAGGCAGAGGCAGGGAGAAGGATGCAAAGGGACACACGAATCTGACTTCCATCCCGACAAGCCTGGAAGTAGGTCCTGGATCGGTTTTGCAGTGCAGCCTCCCAGCCCCCCACCACCATGCACACGCACGCACACACACCCCCTCCAAGTCTCCCCAGTGGCTCTAGTTCAATGTTTTACAGGCCTAATGAGTGTTGACAAGTTTAATGAGTTTGTTTTAAAGAGGGGAGGGGGGACCTGGTCAAACTGAGATTTCCGAGTCAAATGAATTAGTGGAGGCCGCCAGACTTCAGCTGACAGGCCTGGAAACCCTCCCGACGACCGCAGCTTTGAGCCAGGGACCCCGGCTCCCTCAATGGGAGCAGGGCCCCATGCCCGCCAGACGCTGGGGGCTCTGGAGGCTGTGGCGCGGCCCTCAGGTGCCTGGGTCCTAGTCAAAGCCCATGTCTTCATCCCGCAGCCCCTCCGCGCCAGCCCGCCCCGGTGGCCCCCCTTCTGCTGGACTCTCCTCCCCTACTGAGTCCCCAATGAGAAATTTGATTCAAACCCAGTTTGGCACTTGTTTGCATATTGATTGCGTGGTAATTAAGCGGCTTCATCCGAGGAGGGGACGCGCCACCTGCATTTCTGAGCTCCCCGGTTGTGGACTGGGACAAGGCGGTCGCCCTTGTTTCTGATCGTGCAAACTGGAACCCAGGGAGACCGGCTTCTGGCTGCTAGAAGGGACTTATGTTGTCCTCCTTTAAAAGAGTATTCTCTTTTTTCTGGCCACGTTGAGATGAATTGGGAAGGAGCTTGCGTAAACCTGACCCGCTCCAGATGAAAGAGCGGAGTTAAAATTAAATCATACTAATTATGCCAAAAGAAAGGAATACGTGTGTGCCTCTGATGTTACCGTGTCATGGTGGGCACGTGCAATGCCAGCTCAGTTTTCCTTCTGAATGGCCCCTCTTGAGCCACAGTGGGGGCTGACCTGCGTCCTGGACCCAACGCCAGAGAGGCTGGGGTCAAATTCCTGCTGCTTCTTTTTCTAGACCTGACCTTAGGTAAGTAACTTTAACCTCTCTGTGCCTCAGTTTCCTCATCTGAAAAATGGGTTTAATAAAACCTCTGATGTTCACGGGGTTGTGAACCTTAAGGGGGCAGTTGGCTTGGCACACAGTAAAACCGCCAACTCTCCCACGTTTGCTTTCCAGAGTTGCGTCCGGGTTCAATCCCTGGGTTGAGAAGATCCCCTGGAGGAGGGACTGGCAGCCCCCTCCAGGATTCTTGCCTGGAGAAGCCCATGGACAGAGGAGCCTGGCAGGCGACCATCCATGCAGCTGCAAAGAGTCAGACATGCCTATGCAGCTAACGCTTTATCCCAGCCGGACAGGAGCTCGATCTGTCCACCTTCACTTATCACAGCCTTGCAAACGAGTAGCTCCTACTCCCCAGGCTACCGAACGTGGCTGTTGCCCTCCCTCCCCCGGGCCCCCGTAGCCCACCAAGTTCTCAGGGGCATCGGCACCTCCCGCCTCCAGGGAGAAGCTGGTGAGAGGAGATTCAGGAAGGAGAAAGGCTCTGCATCCCGGTGCATTGCATTTGCTTTATTACGCCATGTTTTGTCGTCCGTCCGTTAAGGAGAACAGAGTAAAATTTGATTCAAACCCAGTTTGGCACTTGTTTGCATATTGATTGCGTGGTAATTAAGCGGCTTCATCCGAGGAGGGGACGCGCCACCTGCATTTCTGAGCTCCCCGGTTGTGGACTGGGACAAGGCGGTCGCCCTTGTTTCTGATCGTGCAAACTGGAACCCAGGGAGACCGGCTTCTGGCTGCTAGAAGGGACTTATGTTGTCCTCCTTTAAAAGAGTATTCTCTTTTTTCTGGCCACGTTGAGATGAATTGGGAAGGAGCTTGCGTAAACCTGACCCGCTCCAGATGAAAGAGCGGAGTTAAAATTAAATCATACTAATTATGCCAAAAGAAAGGAATACGTGTGTGCCTCTGATGTTACCGTGTCATGGTGGGCACGTGCAATGCCAGCTCAGTTTTCCTTCTGAATGGCCCCTCTTGAGCCACAGTGGGGGCTGACCTGCGTCCTGGACCCAACGCCAGAGAGGCTGGGGTCAAATTCCTGCTGCTTCTTTTTCTAGACCTGACCTTAGGTAAGTAACTTTAACCTCTCTGTGCCTCAGTTTCCTCATCTGAAAAATGGGTTTAATAAAACCTCTGATGTTCACGGGGTTGTGAACCTTAAGGGGGCAGTTGGCTTGGCACACAGTAAAACCGCCAACTCTCCCACGTTTGCTTTCCAGAGTTGCGTCCGGGTTCAATCCCTGGGTTGAGAAGATCCCCTGGAGGAGGGACTGGCAGCCCCCTCCAGGATTCTTGCCTGGAGAAGCCCATGGACAGAGGAGCCTGGCAGGCGACCATCCATGCAGCTGCAAAAGAGTCAGACATGCCTATGCAGCTAACGCTTTATCCCAGCCGGACAGGAGCTCGATCTGTCCACCTTCACTTATCACAGCCTTGCAAACGAGTAGCTCCTACTCCCCAGGCTACCGAACGTGGCTGTTGCCCTCCCTCCCCGGCCCCTGTAGCCCACCAAGTTCTCAGGGGGCATCGGGCACCCTCCCGCTCTCCAGGGAGAAGCTGGTGAGAGGAGATTCAGGAAGGAGAAAGGCTCTGCATCCCGGTGCATTGCATTTGCTTTATTACGCCATGTTTTGTCGTCCGTCCGTTAAGGAGAACAGAGTTGGAGCTGACACCTCTCAGGCTGGGTCACAGCATCCAGCTGGGATTCCAGACCTCCCCCGCCCCGGCCCCCTCACCGGCCAGCTCGCTCTCTCCCACACGTGATTATTTATTGGATATTTCCCCGTGGGAGGGGATGCCCCTCCCCTACTTTAACTTTCCCCTAATCTCTGGTCTAAGGCGGTGAACTTGTGAGAAGGGATCTCTGGAGTGAGAATTTCTTTACAGACTGTTTTCCCTTTCCAGCTGGGAGTGCGGAGCTAGAGGGGGGAGGGGCGGGGAGTGCAGGGAGGGTGGGGGATGGGTCGCGGGGACCCCAGGCACCTCCTCCCTGGACAGGACTGTGGTGCCTCGCTGGTGATTTCTTCACTTCCTAGGTCTTGCCATTGTTCAGGGCTGCAGCCAGCTGCGGGCGTTAATCTTTGGCGTATTTGCAATCCCAAGAAAGAAAGGCCCTCGTGCAACAGGGCTGGGCGGGGGGTCTGGGGAGTGGGCAGAGGCTGAGATGCCCGAGTGAGGAGGGGGACTTGCATGTGACCGCACACACGTCTATCCGCCGCCCCCGGGATGGAAGGCCGCAGCCATGCACGCTGGCATGTGAACCTTTTGTTGTCACTTAAACCCTTCCTGGGGAGCAGAGGAAAGAGGTTGGAATTCAAGGCAGCCCTGTTTCCTTCTTGGCTCAGCCGCTTACTAGCAGGCGGCTTCGGGCAGAGGGCTTGAGCTCTCGAAGCCTCAGCTGCTGACTGTAAAATGGGGACAGGTGCATTCAGACCACAGAGAAACGCACTGGCCCGCTCCATCCACCCAGGGCCACCCGCCCCACGGGGCCAGCAGCTGCACATCACATCGACACAACCACACATCCTGAACTCAGCCCTCACGCCTCGTGTCACAAGGACATACTCACACCCACAACCCAAGACGAAGCCCCTGCTGGGACTTTCCTGGAGGTCCCGTGGCTAAGACTCCGTGCTTCTAATGCAGGTGGTTTGATCCCTGTGGCTAAGAAACCCCCTGTGAATCGGAGAAAGGCTCTGCATCCCGGTGCATTGCATTTGCTTTATTACGCCATGTTTTGTCGTCCGTCCGTTAAGGAGAACAGAGTTGGAGCTGACACCTCTCAGGCTGGGTCACAGCATCCAGCTGGGATTCCAGACCTCCCCCCCGGCCCCTCACCGGCCAGCTCGCTCTCTCCCACACGTGATTATTTATTGGATATTTCCCCGTGGGAGGGGATGCCCCTCCCCTACTTTAACTTTCCCCTAATCTCTGGTCTAAGGCGGTGAACTTGTGAGAAGGGATCTCTGGAGTGAGAATTTCTTTACAGACTGTTTTCCTTTCCAGCTGGGAGTGCGGAGCTAGAGGGGAGGGGCGGGGAGTGCAGGGAGGGTGGGGGATGGGTCGCGGGGACCCCAGGCACCTCCTCCCTGGACAGGACTGTGGTGCCTCGCTGGTGATTTCTTCACTTCCTAGGTCTTGCCATTGTTCAGGGCTGCAGCCAGCTGCGGGCGTTAATCTTTGGCGTATTTGCAATCCCAAGAAAGAAAGGCCCTCGTGCAACAGGGCTGGGCGGGGGGTCTGGGGAGTGGGCAGAGGCTGAGATGCCCGAGTGAGGAGGGGGACTTGCATGTGACCGCACACACGTCTATCCGCCGCCCCCGGGATGGAAGGCCGCAGCCATGCACGCTGGCATGTGAACCTTTTGTTGTCACTTAAACCCTTCCTGGGGAGCAGAGGAAAGAGGTTGGAATTCAAGGCAGCCCTGTTTCCTTCTTGGCTCAGCCGCTTACTAGCAGGCGGCTTCGGGCAGAGGGCTTGAGCTCTCGAAGCCTCAGCTGCTGACTGTAAAATGGGGACAGGTGCATTCAGACCACAGAGAAACGCACTGGCCCGCTCCATCCACCCAGGGCCACCCGCCCCACGGGGCCAGCAGCTGCACATCACATCGACACAACCACACATCCTGAACTCAGCCCTCACGCCTCGTGTCACAAGGACATACTCACACCCACAACCCAAGACGAAGCCCCTGCTGGGACTTTCCTGGAGGTCCCGTGGCTAAGACTCCGTGCTTCTAATGCAGGGGCGTGGGTTTGATCCCTGGTTGGGGAACTAAGAACCCACATACGCATATCGTGCAGTGTGGCCAAAAAATAAATTGATTAAAGAAAGCCCCCACCTGGGATTTCCCTGCTGGTCCAGTGGTTAAGACTCTGTGTTCCCAGTGCAGGGGGCCCAGGTTCGATCCCTGGTCAGGGAACTAGATCCCACATGCCACAACTAAGACCCAGTGTAACCAAATAAATACGTAATTAAAAAATAAAATAATTAAAAAGTGAAAGAAAAAAAGCCCCCACCCAATCCATCTTGACTCCTAAAATATGATCCATCAGCGGCCATATACACACTACAGCCACACAGCAAAAGTGTGGACACAGAAAACACAGACACCCCAATATCTCCCTTCAAGCACACTCCCAAGGCCACCTGGGATTTCTGAGTTCATAATCCCAAATGCAGCGCAGAAATGTGGGCAGAGCATCCTATTAAAAGAAAAATCATCCAGCCCTCTTCTTGCTGAATCTCCTGCGAAGGACAAGCCCCCGGCTCTAGGGACAGGAAAGGCCGCTCTCCAGGGACATGGTACCCTGTGAACCCGGGGAGGGCAGTCCAAAGTCAGATGCGTGCCAAAAGCCTGTGCGTCATAGTAGGGGGAGTTTGTGGCGCCAGGTTCTATTTCTGGCTCCATTTGCTGGCTCTGTGTCTCCAGAGAATCTAGCAAGCTTCTCTGAGCTTTGCTTTTGTCTGCAAAATTGGGATAATAAATATCCACAGGGCACGGCTGTGGGAGTTAAGCAAGATGAGGCACCTGACAAAGCATCAAGAGGTGGACAGGCTGAGAACACAGTTTCCCGGTCTTCCAGTGAGACACCCCCACCTGTTTGTGCCCCAAAGGCTGAGCACCTCTTTGAGCCTCAGTTTTTGAATCTATCAATGAGCATTTTAATCATCCCTCCTTCAAAGTGCTCTTGGGAGCATGCATTCATTCCTGTAGAGGACTTCACCCAGCGCTTGAGCCACAGCCAGCTCTCCATGAGCTATTCTCCTAAGTAGATGTTCAATAAATGGCTGCCTCTTTCCTGCCATCTGAGTCTCAGGTCAAATATCACCTCCTCCAGGCAGGCCTCCCTGATAATCCACCTACCATCACTCCCCACCCCGCCCCGTGTCAGCCACTTTCTATTAAGACTCTGCTTTATCCTCTTCAAACATGTGTCCACCTTCTGCCAACGTGCCTATGTGCCCGGCATGGAGGAGGTGCTCAGTACATGGTTGTGAGAATGAAACGGCAGTTCCAGCTCCAGTCTCTGGGGCACTGGTGGTGAGGGAGGGCGGGGGAGCTTGCAGGTGGAGGGGCCTTTCCTTGCCTCCCACCCTCCACACCCCTGGTACCCCACAGTCCCCTCCCTGCCCCCGGGAGTGTGATTCCAGGCTGCCGGCCCAGCCTTTCCGCTGCCTGCTGCCAAGGGGCCAGTGGGCCTTGATGGATTTACCTGGGTGTTAATCCCCCGACAATCCCCCTTGGCCTGACCCGAGAGCCAGCCTCCATTCTTGTCCTGGGTCTAATTAAGTGCCTGAAATACCACTTCCCCTTTCAAACCAGGCCGCTTTTCTCCAAGGCGGGTCAGGTAAAGCCCAGCCTGCCGCTTTGAAGCAGAGGAGGCCGGAAGCCCAGGCAGGTGCATGAAGGGGAGGGGGAGGCACTGAGGGGCCTGGGGGGAGGAGGACCCTCTGCCTGCTCCTCCTCAGAGAGGACAGACACCTGCAAATCTAACGCGGAATGCTTAACCTGCTTTGAAGCAGAGAGCCTGAGCCCAGGCAGGTAAGGGGAGAATCTAGCAAGCTTCTCTGAGCTTTGCTTTTGTCTGCAAAATTGGGATAATAAATATCCACAGGGCACGGCTGTGGGAGTTAAGCAAGATGAGGCACCTGACAAAGCATCAAGAGGTGGACAGGCTGAGAACACAGTTTCCCGGTCTTCCAGTGAGACACCCCCACCTGTTTGTGCCCCAAAGGCTGAGCACCTCTTTGAGCCTCAGTTTTTGAATCTATCAATGAGCATTTTAATCATCCCTCCTTCAAAGTGCTCTTGGGAGCATGCATTCATTCCTGTAGAGGACTTCACCCAGCGCTTGAGCCACAGCCAGCTCTCCATGAGCTATTCTCCTAAGTAGATGTTCAATAAATGGCTGCCTCTTTCCTGCCATCTGAGTCTCAGGTCAAATATCACCTCCTCCAGGCAGGCCTCCCTGATAATCCACCTACCATCACTCCCCACCCCGCCCCGTGTCAGCCACTTTCTATTAAGACTCTGCTTTATCCTCTTCAAACATGTGTCCACCTTCTGCCAACGTGCCTATGTGCCCGGCATGGAGGAGGTGCTCAGTACATGGTTGTGAGAATGAAACGGCAGTTCCAGCTCCAGTCTCTGGGGCACTGGTGGTGAGGGAGGGCGGGGGAGCTTGCAGGTGGAGGGGCCTTTCCTTGCCTCCCACCCTCCACACCCCTGGTACCCCACAGTCCCCTCCCTGCCCCCGGGAGTGTGATTCCAGGCTGCCGGCCCAGCCTTTCCGCTGCCTGCTGCCAAGGGGCCAGTGGGCCTTGATGGATTTACCTGGGTGTTAATCCCCCGACAATCCCCCTTGGCCTGACCCGAGAGCCAGCCTCCATTCTTGTCCTGGGTCTAATTAAGTGCCTGAAATACCACTTCCCCTTTCAAACCAGGCCGCTTTTCTCCAAGGCGGGTCAGGTAAAGCCCAGCCTGCCGCTTTGAAGCAGAGGAGGCCGGAAGCCCAGGCAGGTGCATGAAGGGGAGGGGGAGGCACTGAGGGGCCTGGGGGGAGGAGGACCCTCTGCCTGCTCCTCCTCAGAGAGGACAGACACCTGCAAATCCCCTAACGCGGAATGCTTAACCTTTTGAAGACCTTGAGCCCTAGGAGACCCAGGAGCCTTCAGGATACCTCCCCAGGGAAATGCATACATACAGGCACATACGGATGATTGAGAATTCAATTCTGGGGCTTCACGGGTCACCTCTGAAGCCTCGGTGGTCCCTAGGTTAAACTGACATGTTGCCACTTTCCTTTAAATACCTATCTGTATCTAGATGGATGGACAGACGGACCCTGATATAATCTAGAAACACACAGACTGAGACAGCTCTACCCCTAATCTCAACGAGGTTATCTCTAGGGAAGTAGAGGATTCTCAATTTTTAGTTTACACACTTTATTCTGTTTTGAAATGTAACAAGCATATATTACTTTTGTAATATATTTTTCAAATTTATATGAAAAATTACATGCATATGTATTTTCAAGCCCCTGATAAAACCATGTGTGCTTGGCTTGGGAAACTCTTCTTAGCAACTTTTACGGATCCCCCATGCCACACCAACTACTTCCAGGTCTTTTTTTCTTTTTTTTGGCCGCTTTTATTGGTCTTTCATTTATCTATTTTCATCCATCTTTGTTCTTTGGCCCGTGTGGGCCTCCCATCGCGATGGCCTCTGTTATTGCAGAGCACCGGCTCTGGGCGCATGTGCGCCAGAGCTCTGACTCTGTAATTGGACACATCGGTCCAGCCGCTCCGCGGCACGTGGGATCTTCCCAGGCCAGCGATCGAACCGGTGCCCCTTGCACTGCAAGGCAGTGTCCTTACCCACTGGACCACCAGGGGAAGTCCCTACTTCCAGGTCTTTTATCTCATGTTAACCACACGCTCCCTAAGTGCTAGCCAACTTTTCTATGTTATCGCTCACTCATTCCTTTCATCATTTTTACTGTCCGTGGGCAATCTGGGAAACTCAAGGCTCAGAGATGTGAAGCAACTAGCTAGACAGACACAGAGCAGCTCTGTCTGGGCCTCACTAATTCTCCGTCCAGCATTCTTTTTTTTTGACCACTTCTATTGATCTTTCATTTATTTATCTTTGTTCTTTGGCCTGTGTGGGCCTCCCATCACAGTGGCCTCTCTCGCTGCAGAGCACCGGCTCTGGGCGCATGCGCGCCAGAGCTCCGGCTCGGTAGTTGGACACATCAATCCAGCCACTCCGCAGCACGTGGGATCTTCCCAGGCCAGGGATCGAACCGGCGCCCCTTGCACTGCAAGGCGGTGTCCTTACCCACTGGACCACCAGGGAAGCCCCAGTGTTCTTTCTGTGACGCAGCAGTGGCTGCCTTGGGATGGGAGGGCCGTCCCCATGGTGTGGGCAGGAACTGGGGACAGGACAGCCAGGGGGCTTGCTCTCAGTCCCGTGGTTTCTAGCGTGGGGTTCCTGGCAGATTACACCCTCCCTGGAGGCAGGTAGCAGTAATAAAAGGTGACAGGAGCAGAGATTTTTCAGAAGAATGTCCCCTTCACGGCGCTGGTTCTGACAGTCTGGAAATCAGTTCCCCATTCTGAGTCTGTTCTCCGTTTGTTGTGTGACAAGGAACAAGTCTCTTTTTCTCGCTGGGCCTCCGTTTCCCATCTATCAATAGGGCATTGCACTAGACCAAGGGCTCTCAACTGAGGCGGCCATCAGAATGATGGCCCCAGGCAGCTTACCCCAAAGCCACTCCCCTCCGATGTCCTCAGTCGAGAAAGTGCCCAGGTGTGCAGGCTTGGCAAAAACACCTGGATCGCTCTGAGGCCCACCCTTCGGCCCTCTTGGCTTGTGGGTTTTCCATCGACCCCACTCTATACTGAATCCTCCTTCCAGAACCACGTCGAGACGGCACTGCCCCCCAGCCACACCACCTGTAGCCCAGTGAAGCACAGAGAGGGTACCTGCCTCCCTCTGGTCACACAGCAGGCAGCGCAGAGACTTGCGCGGGAAAGGCTACTGTCAGAAACAGCCCCGCTCTGCTGCCTTCTCCCGGAGAGACCTCCCAGCCAGAAGAGAAAGTTTCCTAATCAGGGCAACAGAAGAGGAGGGGAACCATTTGTCACCAGATAAGCAATATCAGCTTATCTCTGAAGACCAACAACCACAGCCCAGGGCTCCGATTCCAGACGTAAACAGAGCTCGTCCCTCCTCCCCTCCAGAGTAGCCAGGCTAGTGGTCCCGGCTTCTTTCCAGGACAAAGCTTTGTATCCCCAGAGAGTCCTTTACCAGTAGTTTTGATTTCTTCCCCTCCAGGGCAGGCATGCCCTGAGCATCAGAGCTTGAAGGATCCGCAAGGACTGCATCACCCCGGAAACCCCTGCGTGGAACCGCAAGGCTCCCCGAACACAATTTGAAACCGCTAGGCTGACTGCACCTTGCCATGGGTCGGACAGGGGCAGGGGCCGGAGAAATCTAAGTGTGCCCAGGGTTACGTGGCAGTTAGTGCTGAAGCCAGGGCCTCTTTACAGGAGGGTCTGAATCCCAACCTTAACCATGATACCGTGGTTATCCTCCCGGGGCCATTTGAGCCGGAGGGCCGTCCCATGGTGTGGGCAGGAACTGGGGACAGGACAGCCATTGCTCTCAATTTAAAAGGGGTAAAAACAGGAGCAGAGATTTTTCAGAAGAATGTCCCCTTCACGGCGCTGGTTCTGACAGTCTGGAAATCAGTTCCCCATTCTGAGTCTGTTCTCCGTTTGTTGTGTGACAAGGAACAAGTCTCTTTTTCTCGCTGGGCCTCCGTTTCCCATCTATCAATAGGGCATTGCACTAGACCAAGGGCTCTCAACTGAGGCGGCCATCAGAATGATGGCCCCAGGCAGCTTACCCCAAAGCCACTCCCCTCCGATGTCCTCAGTCGAGAAAGTGCCCAGGTGTGCAGGCTTGGCAAAAACACCTGGATCGCTCTGAGGCCCACCCTTCGGCCCTCTTGGCTTGTGGGTTTTCCATCGACCCCACTCTATACTGAATCCTCCTTCCAGAACCACGTCGAGACGGCACTGCCCCCCAGCCACACCACCTGTAGCCCAGTGAAGCACAGAGAGGGTACCTGCCTCCCTCTGGTCACACAGCAGGCAGCGCAGAGACTTGCGCGGGAAAGGCTACTGTCAGAAACAGCCCCGCTCTGCTGCCTTCTCCCGGAGAGACCTCCCAGCCAGAAGAGAAAGTTTCCTAATCAGGGCAACAGAAGAGGAGGGGAACCATTTGTCACCAGATAAGCAATATCAGCTTATCTCTGAAGACCAACAACCACAGCCCAGGGCTCCGATTCCAGACGTAAACAGAGCTCGTCCCTCCTCCCCTCCAGAGTAGCCAGGCTAGTGGTCCCGGCTTCTTTCCAGGACAAAGCTTTGTATCCCCAGAGAGTCCTTTACCAGTAGTTTTGATTTCTTCCCCTCCAGGGCAGGCATGCCCTGAGCATCAGAGCTTGAAGGATCCGCAAGGACTGCATCACCCCGGAAACCCCTGCGTGGAACCGCAAGGCTCCCCGAACACAATTTGGAAACCGCTAGGCTGACTGCACCTTGCCATGGGTCGGACAGGGGCAGGGGCCGGAGAAATCTAAGTGTGCCCAGGGTTACGTGGCAGTTAGTGCTGAAGCCAGGGCCTCTTTACAGGAGGGTCTGAATCCCAACCTTAACCATGATACCGTGGTTATCCTCCCCGGGGGCCTTATTTTCTCTCTCTGCTAGAAGGACTTCCCAGGAAGTTGAAGAGACTCTCAGAAGGCCCAACTGTGGCATCATTCAAGTCTCAAGATCCCCGCTGGTGCTCATGGGAAGCCGTGGAGGGGGTGCGGGGTACCAGCTTAAGCCACAGACTCCCTGGGGCCCGAGGAGCTAGGGTTTGTGATGGATGGGGAGGCTGCTGGGGGCTGCGCTGTTCAGAGGGGGCAGGAAGCGCAGCGGGGTCCCCTGTGCCCTTCAGGCTCCTTGGGGAAAGGCATCAAGGTCCTGCAGAGCCTGCTAACGCAGAACCTCCCTCCCCTCTTCCTTGGGTGAATTTCTCTGTGCCTCAGTTTCTCCTCTGGAACGGAACTTTAGAAGCTGTGTCACATTACCCACAAAGCATGACGCTGTAGGGACGGAAGAGGGCTGTTTCTCCCACGCCTTCTCACCAAGTCTTCTGTTTCTGGAAACAAGACTCCCACCAGCTCATCTGGCTCCTTAACCAATGCAACTGCCCATGGACCAGGGTCACTGGTCCCTCTTCTGGACTCTCTCAGGCTGTATCCTCTGGACCTCGGCTTTCCCATCTGTAAAATGGTCTCAGGATCATCTCAGATGTACAGGCTCTAAGGCCTCTACAACTGTCTTACCCTCTGGGATCTCAGCCTCGAGAGGAATTCCAAGGTCCCTCCTCCCTCCAGAGTAGCCAGGCTAGTGTCCCGCTTTTTACCTTTTCCCAGAGAGTCCTTTACCAGTAGTTTTGATTTCTTCCCTCCAGGGCAGGCATGCCCTGAGCATCAGAGCTTGAAGGATCCGCAAGGACTGCATCACCCGAAACCCCTGCGTGGAACCGCAAGGCTCCCGAACACAATTTGGAAACCGCTAGGCTGACTGCACCTTGCCATGGGTCGGACAGGGGCAGGGGCCGGAGAAATCTAAGTGTGCCCAGGGTTACGTGGCAGTTAGTGCTGAAGCCAGGGCCTCTTTACAGGAGGGTCTGAATCCCAACCTTAACCATGATACCGTGGTTATCCTCCCCGGGGGCCTTATTTTCTCTCTCTGCTAGAAGGACTTCCCAGGAAGTTGAAGAGACTCTCAGAAGGCCCAACTGTGGCATCATTCAAGTCTCAAGATCCCCGCTGGTGCTCATGGGAAGCCGTGGAGGGGGTGCGGGGTACCAGCTTAAGCCACAGACTCCCTGGGGCCCGAGGAGCTAGGGTTTGTGATGGATGGGGAGGCTGCTGGGGGCTGCGCTGTTCAGAGGGGGCAGGAAGCGCAGCGGGGTCCCCTGTGCCCTTCAGGCTCCTTGGGGAAAGGCATCAAGGTCCTGCAGAGCCTGCTAACGCAGAACCTCCCACTCCCCTCTTCCTTGGGTGAATTTCTCTGTGCCTCAGTTTCTCCTCTGGAACGGAACTTTAGAAGCTGTGTCACATTACCCACAAAGCATGACGCTGTAGGGACGGAAGAGGGCTGTTTCTCCCACGCCTTCTCACCAAGTCTTCTGTTTCTGGAAACAAGACTCCCACCAGCTCATCTGGCTCCTTAACCAATGCAACTGCCCATGGACCAGGGTCACTGGTCCCTCTTCTGGACTCTCTCAGGCTGTATCCTCTGGACCTCGGCTTTCCCATCTGTAAAATGGTCTCAGGATCATCTCAGATGTACAGGCTCTAAGGCCTCTACAACTGTCTTACCCTCTGGGATCTCAGCCTAGAGAGGAATTCCAAGGTCCCTCTCATCTACCTAGTCAGTCAAGAGCTCCGCACACCTGGGTATCAGGGGGGACGAATCTGGAAACAGCTGCTTCTCTCCCGTCCTCTCCTTCTCCGGCTGGGGCTACCCTCTCCTAAAATCTCTCCACTCATGCTCTGTTATCCATTCCCTCTGTCTCCCATTAACCTCCTAGCCAGTTTCACCACACCTTCTAGTACATTCCCTGCTCAGTCTGTCGCTCCTCCTGCCTTGGCTTCCTACTGTCCTTAGAGTAAGTCCTAACTTCTTCACTAAGCCTCAAGGAATCTACGACTAAGGCTCTGTGGCGGTCTCATTCCCAGCACACAGAAAGAAGGGCTTCATAAATGCTTGTGGAATGAGGCAAGTACTTCCATGACATTTGGGTCAGGGCCTGGACCGCCTCTGTTTTGGAAGGGAGGAGCTGTGACTGGGGAGGGGATGTGTTTGGGGGCCTGGGTTACACACCCTCGCCTGCTTGCTTTACACCTGGAGGGGGCTTCCTGCATCTCCTTAGCCGCCACAGGGTGCCTGCCCTCCTCCTCTGCCTGCCCAAGCTGCCCGGCCTTTCTCTGGAAGTGGAGTGGGGCAGAATTCCTTAGAGGGGAAAGTCTGTCTACTCATCTAACAAGGCTGTTGGGCTCTATTTCTGCCTTTCTCTTGGCCTCCGTCAAATGAGAAGCGGCCTGCTTGGGCCTGGTGATCAGTTAAGGAAGAATCACTGGCACCGGCTGAGCACCTGCCCCTACCCCGCCCCACCCAAATGTGGTGCTCACTTATAGATTTCCAGTTTCTGAATCTATTGGAGAGTGGGCTCCAGACCGAAAGAAGCTTTCGAAGAGGAAGTCTCCTGATCGGTCCTGTGATCTACAGCCTTACGTTGTTGACTGCTCCCAGCACACTTTGCAGTTGTCCCCCAGGGGACCACCCTGCAGATGGACACTGAGGCTATCAAGGGGACCGCAGAGCTCCAGGACTTCCCCCTTTTCCTTAACCGCCTCCCTCCCCTGTGTCTCACTCAGGCACCTCTTCTAGAGCATCTCAGGCCTCAGTGATCACAGGCCCTCGGGCAGGTGGAGGCTGCTGGGGCTGACTTTCTGAGGCCTCAGGACCCAGTTCCCTAGGAAGGAGGGAGGCAAGGCCTGAGAGCCAGGGCCGCGCCCCAGCCAGCAGCACTTCCCCCCTGGCACCTCTCTCCGTTCCTCCACCACCCCCTCCCCAGAGAACCATCGACCCCAGGCTCCTTCGGGACACCCCTGGCTCTGGGGGCCGCCAGGCTGCGGCTGACCCAGCAGAAGCTCCCCAGCCCACCGGGGCCTGTCTTCCCCTGGCCCGGGGCTCGGTTTTGTTGTGGGGTTTTGTGCATGCTTTTTTGTTCGGTGTCCCCGCCCCTTCCCGCGCAGGGCCAGCCCCTCCCCGGCCCGTCGCCTCCGCCTCCCCGGCTCCCAGCGTGCCCGCTCTTGACTTCATCCACTAAGTCAATAGCCCGGGCTCGGGCGGGCCGCTCCCCCCGCTCCCCCGCCCCGCGCCGCCCCCCGGTTTTCTTCTTGGGATAATGGGGGCTCTTTGTGGCCTAATCAGCCTCCTGAGGGGCCGGGAGGCCAGGAGCGCTTCCCCCGCGGCCGTCGGTGAAAATGAAAGCGGGATTAGGCCGGGGCCTCGGCCCACACCATAGTAAAGCGCCACCAGGCATTCGCCCCTTCAAAGCCCCTTTCGGGGGTTTGGTTACTTTATTTCTAAAGTTGTTTGTATTTCTAAAGTGGCCATTGAGGCGCGAGCCGGGCCGGCGTCGGGAGGAGGGGGCGGCCGGGGCGGAGGAGAAGCTCCCGGAGCCTCCCTCTCCCCTCCTCGGGCCGCTGACCAGTTTCCAAAGAGCCTCTCCGTGCCCTGATTTCCTCCCGCCTCGGGGGTGGGGCGAGGCTCTTCTCCCCACTAATCAGATCGGGAAACTGAGACTGCGGCCCTGACGCCCTGACGTGAGGCTCTGCACTCCCAGGAGATGGGCTCCCGCGATTCAAACCCACCGCGCAGCCAGGAGGGGAAAGGGCTTTTTTTTGTTTGTTTGTTTTTGGCGGGGAGACGCCAAGGGACACTGACGGCTGTCGTCGCCCAGGACGCAGGGCACTCGGCGCACCAGCTGAGCGTCTGGTTGTCGCCTGCCTGTACAGGGCCACCGAGAGGAAAGTCCTCACCCAAACACGTCTGGACCCCCGGAGGGAGGAAAGTTCAGGCCCACTTAGTAAAGAAAGTTCCAGAACCTCTTATCTTAGGAGTCAGCCTCCACACTTTGGATAAACCCCAGAAAGGCAGGCTCAATCATTCAGAATCTCCCCATCGCGGAAGATGGTAGAGGGGCAGAGCTGTGCCTGCGGGCCTTGGCAGGCAGCTGGAGAGCGCAGAAGAAGGGGTGCAGATGGGGTGGGTAGGGGAGAAGCTGAAGACAGGGTTTCTCCTAACTGCGCCCCTTCTCCCACGGGCATACATTAGGATTTCTTCTTTCCTGTCGGACTTTTTGACCCTCCGAAGGGTGAATCTGCTCTCAAGAAAGTCCAAACTTAAGAGGAAATCTGCCAGGATGAGGGCCCCCAGAGAGAGAGGAGGAGAGGGCTTAGCGCACGCTCTGGGTTCGGGTGCTAGTCCTGCCACCATCAATCGTACCCGTGTTTACAAGACAGCTCTGGAGATAGAGGCTTTTACAGGCTTTCTCCGGTCAGGAGAGAGTTCCAAAAGGTTCCTTAAGACTCCCCTGACCCCTTGCGGCCCTGAAGCTGTCGCTCTAGAAAGAAACTCAAGCTTGAATCCGATGTTCTTGTCTAGACAGCCCGGATAAATTCGGCACAAACGTCCAAGACAAGTTTCCAGGGAACAGGTAGATTTGGTCCCATCTCCACGCAAAAGTAGAGACCAGGCTCCATGGAAACACAGGTCCACCCACACAACTCGGGATGACGTTTGCCCTCTCTCCACCTTTGCGGGTGACCTCGCGGCCAGCGGTCTGGATTCCAGCGCGAAGCCGCGGTCTCCACCTGTCGCCCCGCGCGACTGTGGAGAGGGCCCCGCGGAAGGACGGCCTTCCGCTTCCCTGGGACTCCGTCGGGTCTGGGACCCACGGAAAGGGCTCTAGAAGCCCAGGGGGCAGTTTTCCAAGCTGCTTCTCGTGCCGGCGCCCCACCCCCCTTTTCTGTCCGGCCCGGGGGCTTCTTTGATCTTCGGTCAGACAAAGAGCACAGGGAAGGCCGGAGACTCCGGAGCCCCGCGGCCCGCGGCTCCCCCCGCCTCCTCCCCTCGAACGCGCCGCGCTCCGAGGCCCCGGCGGAAGCCTGCGGCTCCCGAGAGGAGGCTGGAGCCTGGTGCCCAATTCAGCCACGGCCGGAACACCTCCTGCTGCTGTGCTCGCCCGCACTGCCACCCAAACAGACACACTTCACCCGCCTCGCCCCCGAGTCTCAAACACCCTGGCACACACTGGTAGCCGGGCAAAGAGGCAGGCAGGAAGGTAAACACCCAAACCCGCGCACTGAAGCACGTCTGCTTGTCACCTGGCTCAGAAGGGCACCAAGGCAGCGGCCTTCCTCAGGTCTCGGGTATCCTGGGCACTTAGCACCATGCCTGGCACGTATTAGGTGCTCAACGGTGTTTAATAGAATGAATGAAGAAATGGGCCCCTTGAGAAAATGCCTCCCTACCCCCACCCCCCCCTTAGCGCACGCTCTGGGTTCGTGCTAGTCCTGCCACCATCAATCGTACCCGTGTTTACAAGACAGCTCTGGAGATAGAGGCTTTTACAGGCTTTCTCCGGTCAGGAGAGAGTTCCAAAGGTTCCTTAAGACTCCCCTGACCCCTTGCGGCCCTGAAGCTGTCGCTCTAGAAAGAAACTCAAGCTTGAATCCGATGTTCTTGTCTAGACAGCCCGGATAAATTCGGCACAAACGTCCAAGACAAGTTTCCAGGGAACAGGTAGATTTGGTCCCATCTCCACGCAAAAGTAGAGACCAGGCTCCATGGAAACACAGGTCCACCCACACAACTCGGGATGACGTTTGCCCTCTCTCCACCTTTGCGGGTGACCTCGCGGCCAGCGGTCTGGATTCCAGCGCGAAGCCGCGGTCTCCACCTGTCGCCCCGCGCGACTGTGGAGAGGGCCCCGCGGAAGGACGGCCTTCCGCTTCCCTGGGACTCCGTCGGGTCTGGGACCCACGGAAAGGGCTCTAGAAGCCCAGGGGGCAGTTTTCCAAGCTGCTTCTCGTGCCGGCGCCCCACCCCCCTTTTCTGTCCGGCCCGGGGGCTTCTTTGATCTTCGGTCAGACAAAGAGCACAGGGAAGGCCGGAGACTCCGGAGCCCCGCGGCCCGCGGCTCCCCCCGCCTCCTCCCCTCGAACGCGCCGCGCTCCGAGGCCCCGGCGGAAGCCTGCGGCTCCCGAGAGGAGGCTGGAGCCTGGTGCCCAATTCAGCCACGGCCGGAACACCTCCTGCTGCTGTGCTCGCCCGCACTGCCACCCAAACAGACACACTTCACCCGCCTCGCCCCCGAGTCTCAAACACCCTGGCACACACTGGTAGCCGGGCAAAGAGGCAGGCAGGAAGGTAAACACCCAAACCCGCGCACTGAAGCACGTCTGCTTGTCACCTGGCTCAGAAGGGCACCAAGGCAGCGGCCTTCCTCAGGTCTCGGGTATCCTGGGCACTTAGCACCATGCCTGGCACGTATTAGGTGCTCAACGGTGTTTAATAGAATGAATGAAGAAATGGGCCCCTTGAGAAAATGCCTCCTCCCCCGCCACCCCCGCTTTTTTCTCCCTTTCTTTTGCTCTCTCTCTTTCCAACGGGCAGATGAGGAGTCCAGCATTTGTGTTTATTTCTGCTTAGAACACTCTCATAAAGGACCCCCTCCAACAACTGAATGGGGGTGGGATGGAGGGAGTCACTGACTCCCGGTGAATTCGCTTCGTGTTTTGGAAAGGAGCAGCAGCAAGGGCCAGGAGCACAGCTCTCCGCCTCCGGACTCTTCCCCCACCTCACCCCATCCGCCCTTCATCTCCTCCTGGACTTCTGCCCCTGGAATCAGATGCCCCTCAAGAACACGGCAGTCACCAGACAACATGGGTCTGTGAAGTTCTTCATAGGGTGTGGCCTCCAGAAGCCCAGAGGCCCTTCCATTCTGTCTGTAAATTTCCTCCTCTCTGAACCTCTGGGGACGGCCAATTTCTTAGGTTTCACACGATTCTCAAAGGGGTCCAGGGTTCCCCCAGAGGGTGAGACTCTCTGGCTTGGTGCAGTTCTCTGGTTTATCCTGGGAGGAACAGACCCAGAGGGGCTAAGAGAGCTGCTGAGGGCGGCGTGGCTCTTGAGTTGGGGGATGGGAGGGAGGGCAGAGCCCTTACTGCCTCGGTCCTCCCCAGAGCACCCGGCCCCTCCCGGATTCGTCCGGCGGGGTTCAGCTGGAGATTGGGAGAGCAGGCCATCGAAGGCTGGGAATCCGTCTCTAAGCTGCCAGGAACTGGTGAGTGTGAACTGGATGCAGAGCAGCACGAAGCCCGCAGCTCGTTCAGTGCTGTAACTCACTCTCACCCTCCCGTCGGCAGCGTCCCAGGCTGGGAAGTGGGATGGTGGCTGCTGTGCTCGCCCGCACTGCCACCCAAACAGACACACTTCACCCGCCTCGCCCCCGAGTCTCAAACACCCTGGCACACACTGGTAGCCGGGCAAAGAGGCAGGCAGGAAGGTAAACACCCAAACCCGCGCACTGAAGCACGTCTGCTTGTCACCTGGCTCAGAAGGGCACCAAGGCAGCGGCCTTCCTCAGGTCTCGGGTATCCTGGGCACTTAGCACCATGCCTGGCACGTATTAGGTGCTCAACGGTGTTTAATAGAATGAATGAAGAAATGGGCCCCTTGAGAAAATGCCTCCTCCCCCGCCACCCCCGCTTTTTTCTCCCTTTCTTTTGCTCTCTCTCTTTCCAACGGGCAGATGAGGAGTCCAGCATTTGTGTTTATTTCTGCTTAGAACACTCTCATAAAGGACCCCCTCCAACAACTGAATGGGGGTGGGATGGAGGGAGTCACTGACTCCCGGTGAATTCGCTTCGTGTTTTGGAAAGGAGCAGCAGCAAGGGCCAGGAGCACAGCTCTCCGCCTCCGGACTCTTCCCCCACCTCACCCCATCCGCCCTTCATCTCCTCCTGGACTTCTGCCCCTGGAATCAGATGCCCCTCAAGAACACGGCAGTCACCAGACAACATGGGTCTGTGAAGTTCTTCATAGGGTGTGGCCTCCAGAAGCCCAGAGGCCCTTCCATTCTGTCTGTAAATTTCCTCCTCTCTGAACCTCTGGGGACGGCCAATTTCTTAGGTTTCACACGATTCTCAAAGGGGTCCAGGGTTCCCCCAGAGGGTGAGACTCTCTGGCTTGGTGCAGTTCTCTGGTTTATCCTGGGAGGAACAGACCCAGAGGGGCTAAGAGAGCTGCTGAGGGCGGCGTGGCTCTTGAGTTGGGGGATGGGAGGGAGGGCAGAGCCCTTACTGCCTCGGTCCTCCCCAGAGCACCCGGCCCCTCCCGGATTCGTCCGGCGGGGTTCAGCTGGAGATTGGGAGAGCAGGCCATCGAAGGCTGGGAATCCGTCTCTAAGCTGCCAGGAACTGGTGAGTGTGAACTGGATGCAGAGCAGCACGAAGCCCGCAGCTCGTTCAGTGCTGTAACTCACTCTCACCCTCCCGTCGGCAGCGTCCCAGGCTGGGAAGTGGGATGGTGGCTTGTGCGCCATCTCTTCCCAGAGCTGGGAACTTGAGGAGCGGCTGCTAAAAACCAGAAGGCCCCGAGCTCACTCTCCCGGCTGGGCTACCCAGACTGGGGCATTTACACAGCGACACTCTGGATAAGGGTTCTCCGCCCCTCTCGCTCACTCCGCGTCCCGAAGGGGCCAGGCGCGCGGACCCGCCTCTCTCCAGCACCCGGGTCGGAGCGCGGCGCGCGGGCCCCCGCCTCCGGGTCGGCCTCCCGCCCGCCCCGCCGGCCCGACTCGCTCGCCTCTAATTAAGCGGCGGGATCGCAACGAGCCGCCGGGCCGAGCTGTAATATGATGAACTGCCTTTGTGCCGGTGTCACCGAAAGCGCTTCAGATAAGGGGAAGCCGCGGAGGATCAAAAGGATGACAGCGGTTCGCCCGCCTCCCGCCGCCGCCCGGCTTGGCGCTCTCGCCCTCTCCGCCCGCGCTCTCCAGCCGGCTGTCCCTAGGTCCCGCGGCCTCTCCTGATCGGCCAGTCCCAGGCCAGCCTTTCGGTGCCTCTGCGCCTCTTTGTCTTGCTTCCTGCTGCTCGGCGCCTCCCTCACCCTGCGCGAACGCTCTAGGCAAGGTTCTATCCCGCGCCGGGTCTTCCTCTGAACGTTCTCCTGCACGTGCGCTCTCTGTTCTGACGCTCGCCTCCTCCTCTCTGTCTCTCGTCCCCCTCCCCTCCCGCCCCGGGGGCTCTGGGTCTCCGCGGTCCCTACCCATCTCTCCTTTGGTCTCGACCCGGGCTCGGGCCCAGCACACCCCCAAGCCCAGGGCGACCGAATCTTGGAAAGCTCCACGAAGCTGACCCGCAGTCCCAGGGAAGTTGAACCAATTCATCCTCGGAGGGCTCGGCCAGGTTCCGGCGGCCCTAGCAAACCACACTCACTCAGCTGCCGACAAGAGCAGCCCTAGGCGCCCCGAAATGCCCTCGGCCGAAACCACACCCCCACCCCAGCTGCGCGAGAGGTAATGTTGGTTTCTCAGAGCAGCACGAAGCCCGCAGCTCGTTCAGTGCTGTAACTCACTCTCACCCTCCCGTCGGCAGCGTCCCAGGCTGGGAAGTGGGATGGTGGCTTGTGCGCCATCTCTTCCCAGAGCTGGGAACTTGAGGAGCGGCTGCTAAAAACCAGAAGGCCCCGAGCTCACTCTCCCGGCTGGGCTACCCAGACTGGGGCATTTACACAGCGACACTCTGGATAAGGGTTCTCCGCCCCTCTCGCTCACTCCGCGTCCCGAAGGGGCCAGGCGCGCGGACCCGCCTCTCTCCAGCACCCGGGTCGGAGCGCGGCGCGCGGGCCCCCGCCTCCGGGTCGGCCTCCCGCCCGCCCCGCCGGCCCGACTCGCTCGCCTCTAATTAAGCGGCGGGATCGCAACGAGCCGCCGGGCCGAGCTGTAATATGATGAACTGCCTTTGTGCCGGTGTCACCGAAAGCGCTTCAGATAAGGGGAAGCCGCGGAGGATCAAAAGGATGACAGCGGTTCGCCCGCCTCCCGCCGCCGCCCGGCTTGGCGCTCTCGCCCTCTCCGCCCGCGCTCTCCAGCCGGCTGTCCCTAGGTCCCGCGGCCTCTCCTGATCGGCCAGTCCCAGGCCAGCCTTTCGGTGCCTCTGCGCCTCTTTGTCTTGCTTCCTGCTGCTCGGCGCCTCCCTCACCCTGCGCGAACGCTCTAGGCAAGGTTCTATCCCGCGCCGGGTCTTCCTCTGAACGTTCTCCTGCACGTGCGCTCTCTGTTCTGACGCTCGCCTCCTCCTCTCTGTCTCTCGTCCCCCTCCCCTCCCGCCCCGGGGGCTCTGGGTCTCCGCGGTCCCTACCCATCTCTCCTTTGGTCTCGACCCGGGCTCGGGCCCAGCACACCCCCAAGCCCAGGGCGACCGAATCTTGGAAAGCTCCACGAAGCTGACCCGCAGTCCCAGGGAAGTTGAACCAATTCATCCTCGGAGGGCTCGGCCAGGTTCCGGCGGCCCTAGCAAACCACACTCACTCAGCTGCCGACGAGAGCAGCCCTAGGCGCCCCGAAATGCCCTCGGGACCTCTGGAAAGCTAGATTGGGTGCACACAACTTGCCCTCATCCCTCCGTAGCTGCTGCGTTCCGAGAGGCTTTACCTCTCCCCCGGGGCTGAAGTTTCAAGTGCAGCCTCCCCTCCACCTTGGCCTCCCTCTCCCTGTACCCCTTCCTTTGGCCCCCACCTCCCCTTTGCCCTCGACCCCTTCTCTTCCTCCTGCAGGCCCCTCCCCTCGGCTAGCTTCTAGCTCCCCCAGCGCTCTCTCCAGACGCCCTCCCTGCCTCGCCTCCCCCTTCCCCCAACTTTGTTTGAAGTTCTGGAGAGATCTATCTACTAATGGGGAAGTTTCCCCCTTAGGTCACCGTTCTGCCTTGATTCGATTTGGGAAGGCGAGTTCCCTCCCTCCCCCTGCCCGACCCCAGCCGGGGCCAATCGCTCCGCAGCAGGTCAGAAAGCGCTGACCCCATTTCCACCTTTCCTCTTTCAGTCAGAGTTGCGGAAAGGGGGGGCAGAAAGGCCCACTACAGCAAAAGCTGGCGGGGGCGCCGTCCCAACTTTCCAGTCTCTCTTAGTCCTGTCCCCAACTGGGTTTCCTAATGACCTCTTTAGTCTGGAGAGGGAGAGAGCTATTTTTCTGGAATTCCCGGAATGTGCTCCCCTCCTAGTCTTGGCCTTCAGGACCCCAAAACCCCTGGGGCAGGTCCCCTTTGGGGTGTCTCCTCTATGTCCTTTTCATAGCAGAAAGGCTTTCCCTCTATTCTGCGGTGTGAGTTCTCTCTGGCTTTAGACTCTACCTTGCAGGGCCAGAGCCAGGGGTCAGTGTACATTTCATGTTTATATCCTTCATACCTATTAAGAATGAAGCCTCATCAGCTTCGCTGATGACAGTAAATAGAAACGCCAAAGAGGCAACCGAGAAAGAAATCTCATTTGTGAAGTACTCTCTCCCTATATAAAAAATATGTTTGTATATAATATTATGTATATAAAGGGTAGTGTGTAGCAACTATCATTTTCATGAAGATGCTCTCTCTCAAAAAAAAAAAAAAAGAGCCCAAATAATCACCTTACTGCTTTAAGGCTACTGTTATATGTGCTTTTAAATCCTTCCATGTAAATTCCACTGAAAAATTTGGAAAGCTGTGAAAGGGGAGGGGGCCGCGGGGGTGGGAGGGGGGAGGTTAATCCGGGTTTAACGCTGCGATGCCGTCTTAGGACCGGGGTTAGCCTGATTGCGTTATCTCTTCCCAACATTTGAGACGCCCATATTTCACCCAGCCAAATAGCTCGGAGAGCAGCGCAGATGGCTGCCGTGGTCGCGCCTCAGGAAAATGTGTTATTAATATCTAAATAACTTCCCAATACTGTCTGGTAAATCTCCCCTCCACCATTCCAAATGATGAATTCGTTTGAAGTCTTCCCCCAGCCTCATCTTTTCAATGTCTCTCTCTCTCTCCTCTCTTCTTAGCCAGGCTTATTTCAAACTGGTAAATATCTAATTCCTTTAACGGCTGTGCCGTGCACGAAGTCTTTTAGGTACAAACGCCTGGAAACAGCCGGCGTGTGGCGGTGCGTGCCCGGAGGTGAACAGAAAGCCCGCATGCCCTCGCAGCGGGGCGCCCCACCCTGTTTAGAAATGCGTTCGGGAAACGGGGGGCCGCGCGGGAGCCTCCGTCTGGGAGCTGAGCCCTGCGTTGGCGCGCCCCGGGGACCCGCGCCTGGTTCCCCGCGGAGTCCCAAAGGCATCCCCCGGCCCCAGCGCGCAGCTCTTCCCGGCTCCTGTCTCCGAGACCCCACCCGCAGCCCTCCGAAGGCGTCCCTCGCTCTCTGGGGCGGATAATTACCCTCCGCTCGCCTGTTCTCCCTTGTTTAAAGTTTGTTTTCTTAAATGTCTTCTATTAGATTATGTTCGTTCATTCCCCCTCCAACCTTATCTCCTTCTGTCTCTTCTCTCTTTGCCCGTCACACTCGATTTAGGCACGAGTTTATCTGGCAAATAGTTTGCCGACTTTGTTTATTTACCGCCGGTTCTGGGGCTGCGAGCGCGCGCGCGCCAGTGTTCGCCTTTGTAATAGTTATCTCGTTGTTCTTCGTTAGTCTCAGCTCCCTCCACCCCCCTCTCTCTTCTTCGGTTTGGGGGGAGAGACGAAAGAAAGGGGGAGCCTTGTCAGCCCAGTGTGGGTTCGCCCCTGGCCCGAAGCCCCTCGGACGGGCTATCCGCCCTCCCCCCCCCTACTGTTATATGTGCTTTTAAATCCTTCCATGTAAATTCCACTGAAAAATTTGGAAAGCTGTGAAAGGAGGGGCCGCGGGGGTGGGAGGGGGGAGGTTAATCCGGGTTTAACGCTGCGATGCCGTCTTAGGACCGGGGTTAGCCTGATTGCGTTATCTCTTCCCAACATTTGAGACGCCCATATTTCACCCAGCCAAATAGCTCGGAGAGCAGCGCAGATGGCTGCCGTGGTCGCGCCTCAGGAAAATGTGTTATTAATATCTAAATAACTTCCCAATACTGTCTGGTAAATCTCCCCTCCACCATTCCAAATGATGAATTCGTTTGAAGTCTTCCCCCAGCCTCATCTTTTCAATGTCTCTCTCTCTCTCCTCTCTTCTTAGCCAGGCTTATTTCAAACTGGTAAATATCTAATTCCTTTAACGGCTGTGCCGTGCACGAAGTCTTTTAGGTACAAACGCCTGGAAACAGCCGGCGTGTGGCGGTGCGTGCCCGGAGGTGAACAGAAAGCCCGCATGCCCTCGCAGCGGGGCGCCCCACCCTGTTTAGAAATGCGTTCGGGAAACGGGGGGCCGCGCGGGAGCCTCCGTCTGGGAGCTGAGCCCTGCGTTGGCGCGCCCCGGGGACCCGCGCCTGGTTCCCCGCGGAGTCCCAAAGGCATCCCCCGGCCCCAGCGCGCAGCTCTTCCCGGCTCCTGTCTCCGAGACCCCACCCGCAGCCCTCCGAAGGCGTCCCTCGCTCTCTGGGGCGGATAATTACCCTCCGCTCGCCTGTTCTCCCTTGTTTAAAGTTTGTTTTCTTAAATGTCTTCTATTAGATTATGTTCGTTCATTCCCCCTCCAACCTTATCTCCTTCTGTCTCTTCTCTCTTTGCCCGTCACACTCGATTTAGGCACGAGTTTATCTGGCAAATAGTTTGCCGACTTTGTTTATTTACCGCCGGTTCTGGGGCTGCGAGCGCGCGCGCGCCAGTGTTCGCCTTTGTAATAGTTATCTCGTTGTTCTTCGTTAGTCTCAGCTCCCTCCACCCCCCTCTCTCTTCTTCGGTTTGGGGGGAGAGACGAAAGAAAGGGGGAGCCTTGTCAGCCCAGTGTGGGTTCGCCCCTGGCCCGAAGCCCCTCGGACGGGCTATCCGCCCCCTCACCCCGCACACCCCCTCTCGGCTCACCCCATCCCCCACCTCCGCGCGGCGGAGCCCTCGCCCCCCGCCCCCTCTGGTCTCACTGAATCTCCGCCGCCGAGCTCTGCCTAAAGCCGGGGAATTGCCTGACACCCTCCCATCTTCCTCCGAGCCCCCATTATGCGAAGCTGATCCCACTCTGAACAGCCTCAAATCCCGCCTGGACTCTGTTTGATTAGATTGCCAACCCGGGGTAATCCTTTGATTTGGTGGAGTGTCAATTACCTTTCTCTAAACACACATTTACAGAGGAGGGAACTTGTTGGTTTAAATCAATGCAGATTGTTTCTTGATAAATGGACTATCTTCGACCCCTCCCTCGCTCCCTCTTCCAAGGCCCCTCTCCCCGGGGGCCCCTCCCCTCCCCTTTCCCGTTCGCGCCTATCCGGTAAACAATGCCCCTTCCAGGTGTGAAGCCGAAAAAACGGTGTGGGCTGAGGGCAGCCGCGCCCCCCTTCCCCTATTCATTCGCTCCCCCGGAGCCTAATTAAATTTGGCAGGTCCTTGTACACACAATCAAAACAGCTTCCTCCAGTGTAGCAAACGACCGAAAACCGCATTAGCAGCGATCGCTGCTGCCAAATTAAATTGTTTCCCACCTCCTTTTACAAGTGTCTAAAACCGACACTCTGGGCGCTCCCCTCCTTTCCGATCCCTCTCCGTCATTTCTCACTCCACACCTGTGAGTTTGCTGCCTTAAAAATAAATTAAGGAAAAATGCAAAGACATGCAACCCTGCCTCTCTCACACACACACCCTTGGGCCCCCACCTCAGATGGTCTTTCATTCAAGAAAGTCAACAGATTCTCAGATGGACTTCTCCCCCTCTCTCCGGGAACATGCACACTCTCCCTTTGAATCTTGTGGCTTCCCTCCTTATTTCACAGTAGCAGTGACCCAGCTGGGCTTTCTACCACAGGGACCCATGTGGTCTGATCGGGTCAGTTTCAGCGTAAACTTGTGCACCGTCAGACGCAGCAGGCGGAGGTGTTCTTACTGTTTATGACTGGTGTTACTCCTTTTCTCAGTTATTGCTTCTTTCTTACACTCCCTCCCTCGGCTCTCAGAGGAGCAGCTGAGTCTTTCCAAAACCCTATCAAATTTCCCGCAAGCATCTCCCCAGACTCAGGATGGGAAAATCTGTTTCTTGCCCCATCCCTCCTCCCCTCCATTTCCAGTCAGGTCCCTGCCTGTATCTGCCCCGATTCTCAGAGAAGGGGTGAGGAGGAGAGAGACCGAGTAGATGAGCGCAAGGAACCTTTCCAGGTGTGCTGAGTATGGCCGGAGCCCCTATCCACAGAGGTCTGAGAATTCTCACAACCAACAATCCTAATAACTCAGTCTTAACAAGGATAAGAGCAAAAAAAAAAAAAAAAAAAATATGAACAGCCTCATGAATATCAGCCCAAGGGGAGCAGGAGTGAGCTGTTCAGAGATGAAAGTGCAGAGAAATAAAAGCTCAATTTAATCTGCTTTAAAACCCTTCAACTTAACGTTTGTGCTTCAAACTCTGAGAGTGAGGACTGATTGCGGATAAATAGTTTCTTACCATGCCTGGAAGCTATTACACCCCTCTCCAACACAGTTTCCTATTCAGCAGTCCCAGTTTTCATTACCAGCCCTAATAAGTCTTAACATTATTAAATGCCAAACGGACGATAGGGAAAAACGGACTCAGGGAGGGATCTCTCTTTAGCGCTTAAAGAGGAGAGCTCTTAAACCCCTTCTTGGGCGACTCCCCGCCACGAGAGGGGCAACCCCCAGAGAACGCGTTTATCAGGAGCAAGAAGCCAAAGCAAAGTCTGTGGGCGTGCGCCCCTCCCTCGGCGCTGCCCAGGGGGATCTTGGCCTCTCTTTACCTGGCCCACTCAGGTGGAGGTTGGGACCTCTTTTCACCTTTAACGTGGCCATGAAATATCCGGGGCCTTTCCAACTGGGTGGCTCGCCAGGATGCCCGTCACTGGCCGAGGTCCTCAGAGCCAGAGCGGACGCCATCTGTCCGCAGGTGGAAGACAGCCCTCTCTAGTCCCAGCTGTCACATGGTTCAGTAAAGGCGTCTGGAGTCACACTGCACAGCTGCATGGGACCCCACGACTCTGCTCCACAGGCCCACGGGCAGGCAGCCACACCGAGAGAGACACGCGCTTACGTGGCCATCCAGCTCCCAGGCGCGGGCCCCCCCCCCCAGGCCCACTGTCCCTCCAAAACCACGGGACTTTCTGGACACCAGGCCTACTACTGCTTTTATTTCTGCAACTCTGCTCCTAGACTTCGCGTCAGTACGCTCAGCCTTCCCATCTGCAACCGCCATCCTCCTCCTTAAACCCTTGGAGACCTGGAGCTTCCTGGAGGTATTCAGGGAAAACCTCTGTCCAGCGAAGCTGCTGGTTTTGGAAGCCCAAACAAGCACCAGAAACCCCTGGGTTCCTCTGAGCCAAAGGGAGCGTCAAATCGAACCTGCCACCTTCTTCCTTCCTTTCACTTCTTTCTCAGAAGTCATGTGTCTGTGGTGCTTCCCCACAGACTGAATTGAACATACCCTCGCCACACACACGCGCGCGCGCACACACACACACACACACACACACACACACACACACACACACACACACACACACACACACAGTCTCTCCAAATAAAAGCAAACCTCCTTCCTTTCTCCCAGGGTACCTCTCAGAAGATGTGTCTCTGGTACTGTGTTTTGTCAGGAGAAGAGCATTCGAGTTCTCTGTCCCCTCCTCCCATCCACCCACTCCCCAAAGAAGTCCGACTAACTCCCTTTCCAATCCAAACCGAAATGAGGAGTGGGTGCCCACGCAGGGAGCCCCGGGCAGGCTCTGGCGGCCTCTGTCCGGCCAGGGCTCCGCAGGGCAGGGCCCCGCCCACGGCAGACCCGCAGCCCTGCGGCAGGCCCGGCGCAGCGGGGTGCCAGGCACAGCTCACTCCCTTTCTTTCCTGCCCTTTTGTCCCCGTGGGACTGGGCTCCACTCGGGGCCTGAATGTCAATAGCCCGCCCCTTCCCCAGCTCCAGCCCGCTCTCACTCTGGGCTGCCCCGGCCCCCCTCTACCTTCTCCCCGTCAGACCAGGCAGGCTGGTGGGAGTCGGAACACCTGCACCCACCCCCTCGTCCGCAGGTGGAAGACAGCCCTCTAGCCCGCTGTCACATGGTTCAGTAAAGGCGTCTGGAGTCACACTGCACAGCTGCATGGGACCCCACGACTCTGCTCCACAGGCCCACGGGCAGGCAGCCACACCGAGAGAGACACGCGCTTACGTGGCCATCCAGCTCCCAGGCGCGGGCCCCCCCCCCCAGGCCCACTGTCCCTCCAAAACCACGGGACTTTCTGGACACCAGGCCTACTACTGCTTTTATTTCTGCAACTCTGCTCCTAGACTTCGCGTCAGTACGCTCAGCCTTCCCATCTGCAACCGCCATCCTCCTCCTTAAACCCTTGGAGACCTGGAGCTTCCTGGAGGTATTCAGGGAAAACCTCTGTCCAGCGAAGCTGCTGGTTTTGGAAGCCCAAACAAGCACCAGAAACCCCTGGGTTCCTCTGAGCCAAAGGGAGCGTCAAATCGAACCTGCCACCTTCTTCCTTCCTTTCACTTCTTTCTCAGAAGTCATGTGTCTGTGGTGCTTCCCCACAGACTGAATTGAACATACCCTCTCCACACACGCGCGCACACACACACACACACACACACACACACACACACACACACACACACACACACACACACACACAGTCTCTCCAAATAAAAGCAAACCTCCTTCCTTTCTCCCAGGGTACCTCTCAGAAGATGTGTCTCTGGTACTGTGTTTTGTCAGGAGAAGAGCATTCGAGTTCTCTGTCCCCTCCTCCCATCCACCCACTCCCCAAAGAAGTCCGACTAACTCCCTTTCCAATCCAAACCGAAATGAGGAGTGGGTGCCCACGCAGGGAGCCCCGGGCAGGCTCTGGCGGCCTCTGTCCGGCCAGGGCTCCGCAGGGCAGGGCCCCGCCCACGGCAGACCCGCAGCCCTGCGGCAGGCCCGGCGCAGCGGGGTGCCAGGCACAGCTCACTCCCTTTCTTTCCTGCCCTTTTGTCCCCGTGGGACTGGGCTCCACTCGGGGCCTGAATGTCAATAGCCCGCCCCTTCCCCAGCTCCAGCCCGCTCTCACTCTGGGCTGCCCCGGCCCCCCTCTACCTTCTCCCCGTCAGACCAGGCAGGCCTGTGGGGGCTGGGCCTCTCTGGGGGTTGTCTCTGGAAGCGGGCTTTGTCTGTGAAGTTCATCTTCAAGGTTGGGAGACACGACAGAAAACCGGGGGAGACCTGGGCTCGAAGTTCCAGGGAGGCAAGGAGGGGAGCACCTCAAAACCTCCCTGGAAGGAAACTCAAACCAAACTGCTCTTGTGCCAGTTTTGGGTTCAAGACACTTCCCACTTTTTCCAAAGCCACCGTTTTTTTATTTTTTGGAGGTTATAAAGGCCACTGCCTTTCCTGCTTGCCTGCTGCCTCCCTGCGTGTGTGCGTCTGGAGCTTAGCTTCTTTCCCGGGTCAGTCTTTGTGACTTTGGGTCTTGTGGTTTTCTTTCTTTGCCCCGTCCGTGCTTGAAGCACACTTGCCAAGTCTCAGAGAGACCTGCAAGGGGAGTGGTGGTGAGGAAGGATTTTGCTTTCTCCCGAAACTAACCCTTCAGTAAACAAAAGCACAACCCCCTTTCCTGGGCGTGCAGGCGCTTGAAAGATAAATGCCTTCCCTAGCTCATCTCCAGAAACAGCGGGGCTCAGGCTCCAGCCCCTAAGAGTGGGGAGAGGGCATATGGAGCCCCCAAACTCTCCCTCCAAAGGGGATCCTCCGACCCTGGGCATCTGGGAACTTGACCTCCACTCCTGGCCCTGCCGGCGCGTGCCCAAGAGGGAAGCACCTAAAATAATGCCCGCGGCTGTCTTGGTTGGGCCCTGGCTTTGCGGGACAGAGACGCAGGCGGCAGGCCCACGCGGCCCGCGCTAATTTTTATTGATTGCAGCGGTCAGTCAACTGTCAGGCGGGGTTTCAAGGGACCGTTTAAAGAGCGTGTGCGGGTCTGGTTAACAAATTCATTTAGGGAGCCGCGGGCGGGCTCCTCCTTCCTCACCCCGCCCCTCTGCCAAGCTTCCTATAAATAATAGATCGACCCCGGACTAGCAGCCAAAACGCCAGCCCGGAGGACGCGTGGCCCGTAGTTCCCGGCGAGCGGGCACACCAGGGTGCGCCGCTCGTGGCCCGTCCGGAGTTCCCGCGGCAGTGGGACTGGGCTCCACTGGGCCTGAATGTCAATAGCCCGCCCTTCCCCAGCTCCAGCCGCTCTCACTCTGGGCTGCCCTGGCCCCTCTACCTTCTCCCCGTCAGACCAGGCAGGCCTGTGGGGGCTGGGCCTCTCTGGGGGTTGTCTCTGGAAGCGGGCTTTGTCTGTGAAGTTCATCTTCAAGGTTGGGAGACACGACAGAAAACCGGGGGAGACCTGGGCTCGAAGTTCCAGGGAGGCAAGGAGGGGAGCACCTCAAAACCTCCCTGGAAGGAAACTCAAACCAAACTGCTCTTGTGCCAGTTTTGGGTTCAAGACACTTCCCACTTTTTCCAAAGCCACCGTTTTTTTATTTTTTGGAGGTTATAAAGGCCACTGCCTTTCCTGCTTGCCTGCTGCCTCCCTGCGTGTGTGCGTCTGGAGCTTAGCTTCTTTCCCGGGTCAGTCTTTGTGACTTTGGGTCTTGTGGTTTTCTTTCTTTGCCCCGTCCGTGCTTGAAGCACACTTGCCAAGTCTCAGAGAGACCTGCAAGGGGAGTGGTGGTGAGGAAGGATTTTGCTTTCTCCCGAAACTAACCCTTCAGTAAACAAAAGCACAACCCCCTTTCCTGGGCGTGCAGGCGCTTGAAAGATAAATGCCTTCCCTAGCTCATCTCCAGAAACAGCGGGGCTCAGGCTCCAGCCCCTAAGAGTGGGGAGAGGGCATATGGAGCCCCCAAACTCTCCCTCCAAAGGGGATCCTCCGACCCTGGGCATCTGGGAACTTGACCTCCACTCCTGGCCCTGCCGGCGCGTGCCCAAGAGGGAAGCACCTAAAATAATGCCCGCGGCTGTCTTGGTTGGGCCCTGGCTTTGCGGGACAGAGACGCAGGCGGCAGGCCCACGCGGCCCGCGCTAATTTTTATTGATTGCAGCGGTCAGTCAACTGTCAGGCGGGGTTTCAAGGGACCGTTTAAAGAGCGTGTGCGGGTCTGGTTAACAAATTCATTTAGGGAGCCGCGGGCGGGCTCCTCCTTCCTCACCCCCCGCCCCTCTGCCAAGCTTCCTATAAATAATAGATCGACCCCCGGACTAGCAGCCAAAACGCCAGCCCGGAGGACGCGTGGCCCGTAGTTCCCGGCGAGAGCGGGCACACCAGGGTGCGCCGCTCGTGGCCCCGGAGCGTCAGCCGGCCGCCAGGTTCCCCCGGGACGCAGAGGCCCAGTGGATCCCGCCCCGCGGCGCAACCGAGCCTCGGGGATCCGCTCCCAGCCCGGCCGGAGGGCGCACCGAGGGGGCGCTCTCCGCACACCCAGAGAGGCTCTCTTTCGGTCCGCCGGTCCAGGTGGGGGCGGCGCCACCGCGGGCCCGCACCCTGGGGCTCGAAGAGATGCGGGCTCGGGGGTCGCCGGCCCGGGGCGGCTTCCTACCTTTGTCGCCCAAGATGCCGTCGATGCTGTGCTTGGCTTTCTTCTCGCTATCGTCCTCCTTCTTGTCCGCTTCCTCCTCCTCCTCTTTCTTCCCGAACTTGATTCTGAGCACTCGGCTAATCGAACTCACTAAACCTCAGAAATTGAAAGGCAAAAGAGCGAGTATAAGTCGGCGGGGTCGCGCAGCAGGCCACCTGCGGCCCTGGGCAAAGTCGGGAGGCGCCTTTCCTCCCTACACACACTCGGAGGCACTCACCTCTACCCACCCCACCGTTAAAGGCACACTGATCCTGAGGCCCGAGGACTCCCGGCTGGTAGAGACTCCCAGGGGGCACAGACGCCGAGAGGCCCTCCTGGCACACCCCACCAGGGCCCTCCTAGCTCGTCCTCGTGCACAGGTGTGCTTTCCACTATCACAAGCCCTAGAGGCATGCACACCCACACCCACCTCCCAGAACCTCCCCGGCGGCCCTCCCTCCGGCTCTGCTGCTGTCCCGCACGCAGGTGTGCATCCCAGCGCCGCGTGCCTGAATGCTCCGGTACACACACGTGTGCCCGGGGGCACTTTTCAGGGCGCAGGTGAGACTCAGGGCCTCCCCATTTGGGACCCACCCATGGCTGGTGGCAGCAACAGGACAGAAGTGGTGACTTGGAGAAAGAAGTCCAGGGAGCTCATGATCGACCCTCCTGGGACCGACTCATTGTCTGGGCCGGCTCTCTGAGAAGGTGCCAAGGGAACTTCCCTGGTCACCCAACTCCATGACAACTTTTTGCCTCTTTCCTCCCTCTCTCCTTCCCTCACTTCCTTCTGTCTTTCCTTCCTTTCCTCTCTTCCTTCCTTCCTTTCTCCCCTGCTCCTCCCTTTCTTTCTTTCTTCCCCTCCCCTCTCCTCTCCTAACTTCTCTGCCTTCCTTCTTCCCTGTTCCCTTTCGGTTTTGACTTGTTCCTGTGCCCTCACCTCCTTTGCGCTCCAGCTTTTCCCCTCCTAACTTTTCTCCAGTTCTCTGCCATTCGCCATCTCCCCCTCCTCTCCGGGTCCAGCCCCCCCCCACGACCTGAGCCCTGGCCAGACGCTGGGCAAACTCAGCTGGCGCAGTTGCCTTCTCACCTGAGGGCACGGTGCTGCGGTCACAGTGCCCGTCCTTCAGCAGCCGGTCTCGGATCTCCCAGCTGAACATGCCTGGGTTTTCCCTCTTGTACTCCTCGATCTTTTTCTCCACATCCGGAGTCGCCACCTGCTTCAGAGGTGGAGGTGGGAGAGCAGGAGTGGAAAGATGGGGTGGGGGGAGGGAGACACTTTTAATATCAACCTCCCAAGAGCCCCAGGCCAGGCTGAGGCCTCTGGTCACCATGCCTCCAGTCTGAGATTGGCTCTGTCCTTTCAAGAAACCTGTTCCTGGCTCCCAGGAGGCTGCCGGGGTTGGGGAACACGGAACAGGATAGGGATCAGTAATAGACTAGAAACCTAAACTGTTCCAGGCAAGACTGAAGAAAGATCTCCCTCATCTGGGATGGCAGTGGGGGTCTGGACAGATGTAGGAACAACGCAGAAATGACTCATTGACAATCTGGACCCCAGTTATCCCCAACCCTGGGAAGTTCAAATAACGGAGGAGGTCTGGGGTTGGGGACCCTCTTCCGTTGTGCTGCCCACGGGTAGCATATAGACTTCCTGGGGCTACGGGGTGGTAGAGGGGCCATAGCCAGGAGCCCCCAAGCACGGGAAGGCTGGCTGCCAGCTCTGCGGCGAAGACACTCACTCTGGGCTTGCTGCCGCCAATGGCCCCAGGCCGGATGGACCCCGTCTCCTGGTAGCGGCAGAGGATCTTGGAGACGCAGCCATGGGAGACACGCAGCTGGCGGGAGATGACACAGGGCCGGATGCCGTGGTGGGCCATCTCGACGATCTTGTGGCGGATGTGGTTAGGCAGGGGTCGCCCGTTGATGAAGACCCCACCAAGCTGGTTGACCCGGCCTTGTCCAAGCGGGGTGGACACTGGGGAAGGATAGGGGAGATGAGGAGAAAGAGAGGCACAGGGTGAGGCTGGGGACAAGACACAGGGTCCAGTCCTTTGACTTCAGGTCTGTTTGAGCCCTGAGGCCCCTGAAAGCAGGTCTCAGTCCCCTACATTTGGAGCTGTGGCAGTTCAGATGTCAGGGAAAGGACGGCCCTGAAGCCAAGGGAGTGTCTGGCAGAGACAGAGAGAGGGGTCGTGGCTGGCTGCCAGAGTCCCCCCAGGTGCTGTGTCCCGGTCCTATCGGTTGGTGGGGGGTAAGGACGCAGCTGGGGGGTCTGGGTCTGAGAAGGGGAGGGAGAGAGACAGAGCTGAGAGGGGAGAGCCTAGAGTCCAGTGGAGCCTGGGGACTCGACCCAGTGACTCCAAGGGCCCGCAGCTTGGGCAGAGGGTCCGCTCGCCATCTAGAGGGCCCGATAGCCAGTGAGATGTGGTGCATCTGGTCAGTTCTATGCTCTCAGTGGTCACGTCTGATCCATTTTATCGGAGGCTAGGAAGGGCTGGTCAATTGCTAGTGTTCACAGCCCTGACTTGGGCAGCAGAACTGTCCTGCCCGTAACTGAACAACCTGGGCACAGCGAAGGAACTGGTAACCAAACACCGCTGGCTGCTGCCTCTGGGCGCACCTGGCCGTCCTCGGAGGGACTCTCCTTCCTTCCAACCCCTCTCAGAGTTCAAATTTCGTTTGGGGATGATTTGGGCACATGCTGCATTGTCAGCAAGCGCCTAAATCAAAATACTCCTTTGGTCTCAAAAACCCCTGAACTGTCCCTACAGGTTCGGAGAAACTGGGACACAGATGGGCCAGAGTCCTGCCTGGGCGCGAGTGACTTTGGGAACCAGGAAGGCAGACGCGCCTGGCGTGCGCTGGGGAGGGGAGAACGCCCGAGGAAGCTTTAATGCAAAGTCCACACATCTTCCTCTCAGAAGGTTGGGGGGACACCCGGTGCACTAATCCGGCCTCGATCCTCCCAATTTGGGGACTCGGCGGCTGCGGAGATCGGGCAGATTAGAACGATTTCACAGCCGCCGAAGTGGAGGGAGCTGCCAGTGTAATTGGAAGGGAGGAGGCGAGGCCAGGCTCCCCGGCTGAGCTGTTCCTACCGCCTCCTCCTTCGCTCTGCCGGTCCCCCCACCCCTCTTTGCAAAAGTAGGTGTCTGAAGCCACCCTTGGATTTAATCAGAAATCGTGCGTCGCCAAGTCAGAGTCACTCGGTCTCCGTGGCGGGATATGCCATTAGCGCTCGAGAGCTCTCGAGCGCCCAACTTTATATTCAAGAGCCTCTTTAGCGACCGGCACACGGCTCTCCTCAGTATTCTCCGTCATGTTGGGCAAATATTGTCCTAATCCGCCGCGCGTCCGCAGCCGCCTGTTTTACTTGCATTCGCTACAGGAGAGTGCCGCGGCAAATCCCCGGGCCGGTGCGCTCTGCCGCCTGCGTGGCTGCTGGCGCGCACTTGATCACGGAGCCACTCTTCTCGCTTCGGTCTAATTCAGGGACCCGCGCCGTCTAGCTGCCGGAGGGACACCCGGTCCCAGATTGCAGGCTGCCTGCCCATCCATCCCCGCCTTGCCTTCTCTCTCCTTCCTCACGCACAAGTGGCTCATATAATTCTAAGAAGAGTAATTAAAAAATAAAAGTCGCACCCATCTCGAATCACTTCTGACATCCTGGGCTGCCTACCCCAAGAAGCCAAGGGATCTCTCAGTTGACAGGTTGAAGGCCTAACATTATTTCAAAAAGAAAACAAAATAAAAACCCTGGGAAAGGTCTAGGCGCTGCGCTCCCAGCCCTTGCTGGAACCGGGACCGGTTCGCCGTCAGTCCCTTCTGCTCCTCCCCGGTGCTGGATGTTTAGGGTGGACACGTTACAAAACGAACACTTTCCCCTTGTCTGGACATTTCCGTACCCCCTCGCCGTCTTGAGGAAGGCAGACGCGCCTGGCGTGCGCTGGGGAGGGGAGAACGCCCGAGGAAGCTTTAATGCAAAGTCCACACATCTTCCTCTCAGAAGGTTGGGGGGACACCCGGTGCACTAATCCGGCCTCGATCCTCCCAATTTGGGGACTCGGCGGCTGCGGAGATCGGGCAGATTAGAACGATTTCACAGCCGCCGAAGTGGAGGGAGCTGCCAGTGTAATTGGAAGGGAGGAGGCGAGGCCAGGCTCCCCGGCTGAGCTGTTCCTACCGCCTCCTCCTTCGCTCTGCCGGTCCCCCCACCCCTCTTTGCAAAAGTAGGTGTCTGAAGCCACCCTTGGATTTAATCAGAAATCGTGCGTCGCCAAGTCAGAGTCACTCGGTCTCCGTGGCGGGATATGCCATTAGCGCTCGAGAGCTCTCGAGCGCCCAACTTTATATTCAAGAGCCTCTTTAGCGACCGGCACACGGCTCTCCTCAGTATTCTCCGTCATGTTGGGCAAATATTGTCCTAATCCGCCGCGCGTCCGCAGCCGCCTGTTTTACTTGCATTCGCTACAGGAGAGTGCCGCGGCAAATCCCCGGGCCGGTGCGCTCTGCCGCCTGCGTGGCTGCTGGCGCGCACTTGATCACGGAGCCACTCTTCTCGCTTCGGTCTAATTCAGGGACCCGCGCCGTCTAGCTGCCGGAGGGACACCCGGTCCCAGATTGCAGGCTGCCTGCCCATCCATCCCCGCCTTGCCTTCTCTCTCCTTCCTCACGCACAAGTGGCTCATATAATTCTAAGAAGAGTAATTAAAAAATAAAAGTCGCACCCATCTCGAATCACTTCTGACATCCTGGGCTGCCTACCCCAAGAAGCCAAGGGATCTCTCAGTTGACAGGTTGAAGGCCTAACATTATTTCAAAAAGAAAACAAAATAAAAACCCTGGGAAAGGTCTAGGCGCTGCGCTCCCAGCCCTTGCTGGAACCGGGACCGGTTCGCCGTCAGTCCCTTCTGCTCCTCCCCGGTGCTGGATGTTTAGGGTGGACACGTTACAAAACGAACACTTTCCCCTTGTCTGGACATTTCCGTACCCCCTCGCCGTCTTGAGGTCTCTCCCCAGAGGTTTCCAGAGTTCGGAAGCCCGAGTGGAAAGTTTCGGGGGGAAATCGTTACTATTTAATATTTCAAGTCAGTTTGTTTCCAGCCTGGAAGGCGGGGTCCTAGTTGAGACCTACAAAATATCACACACTTGGTATTTCGAAATAAAAGGGATTGTTCAACCATCCCGGGGCGAAAAGAACAATTCAAAACAAGAGTAGAAAGCGCGCAGCTGGCGAACACGGAGAGCCGAGAAAGTATTAGGTGGAAAGTATCTGAAAAATAGTGGAACGAGTTGAAATCCTCTAGGACTTGAAATTGACTAGGAGCCGGAATCTACGCGGAGTTCAGCCCCGCGGGTAAAGGCCAGAACCCAGAGCCAGCGAAGCTGAGGCCGCCGGTCCGTAAACCCCCCGCGAAAACGGACAAGCGTCGGTCCCAGAAACTTCCTGGGTCTGGCGCCCAGACTTGGACCCAGAAGGGAAGGGAACCCCCTTGCTGTCGCCGCCTCTCCGAGGACCTCGAGGTCCCGGCGGCGGAGGGAGGCGAGGCCAGCCCGGGCGCTCTTACCTTCCAGAGGGAACCCGGTGCGGGGGTAGTTCTGCCCGGGAGCCGGCCGCATCATCCTCGGGACCGCGCCGGGAAGGGCCGCCATTCTCGCGCACGCCGGCGACGAATCCAGAGTCGGCCCAAATCGCTTCCCGTCCGCTCCCCGTACCCCTGCTTCGATCTCTTTCTTTCCCTCCTCTTCTTCTGCCCTTTTTTTTTTTTTTTTGAACCTCTTCCCCCTCCCTTCGGCAAACACTCCCTTCCCGCACCCCCACCCCGGCAGCCGCCGCTCGCGTCCAGAAGCTGGGGAGGGGGCGAGGCGGGGCGGAGGCCGGGGAGGGGAGAGGGAAGGTGGCGACGGGGAAGTTCAAACAAACAAACACTCCAGCCCACGGCCTCCCCTGCCGGCTACGCTCGGCCCGAAGTTTTGCGGGCGGATGCGCCGGGCAGAGGCGGGAGACGAGGCCGGGCTACGGTGCCAGGCTGGGGGGGACGCGGCCGAGTCGGGGCCCCCAGCCTCGGGCTCGCTCCGGGCCAAAGTTTCTGAGCCGAGAGGCTGCGGACTGGATTTCTTTTTCGTATTTATTTATGTATTTAGTCTCTCGCTCCCCTCCCTCCCTCTCCTCTCCGACTCCTCTCCACGCCTTCTTCCCCCGACCACACTCGCGACTCCCAAACACGCCAGCGTTCACAGCCCCGGCCCTCCTCCCCGGAAGGCTTGGGAAGGGAAGAAGGTGCTTCTCGGGTTTCGGGGCTTGAGGGGAGGCGACAAGGGGCGACGGGGTTGGGAGGAGGAGAGGGAAGGCGAGGGGGCGAGCGAGCCGCTAAGTTGTGCAAAAGCGCTCACTGGAGCACGCGGAGGCGGCGGCGGCGGCAGCGACTGAGATGTGATAGGTTCGGACTTTTCTTTTATTCATGAGCAGGGAAGGGGGCCAGGGCGGAAGGCAGCCGAGGACCAATAACGAAAAGAAATCTTCCACGAATATTTTTTCTTCCTCTTTTTTCATCCCTGGCTCACCTCGCTTTGGGGGGAGAATTTGAACTGCCTGTTAAAACGGAGGGAGCAAAGGCGGGGCGTGGGGGCTTGGGGGGCGAGGGAGACGGGGAGGGGGCCGACTGAGTCCCAGGGTCTTCCTTTGGCGGATGGGCCGGATCCGCCACGTCCCCAGCGCCCGGTCGCCCACGGCCCGCTCTGCAGTCCGGCTTCATGGGAATGCCGGCCTCCCGTCTGCGGTTCCCTTGGATTCTCGCCTCTTCACTAGCCTCTCGGAGCCAGAGTCCAGCCGCCTTTCACGTCGTCTCCCTCATCTCACTCACACACTCTGAAATTTCCGCCAGGGTCCTCCCGGAATTGCCCTCGGTGACTTCACGGGAGGGGTTGGTGACTTTCTCTGTGAAATCACCTCTGAGCCCCCGGGTCCCATTCCTGCCTGGCCTCCTGAAGCTCTAAGAGGCCCAGAAGGGTGGCGGGGTCTGGGGCTTCGAAAGCCTTCCTCGGAGTGTTAGGGACCCATCTCTGCCTCCCCTCTCCTCCCCGCCCCTCCCATCCTCCCGCCCCTCATCCATCTCCAGCGGGAATTAAACCGGTGCTGCTCTTTAGACCCCCAGCCCCCAGCCAGAGCCCTTCTCCAGCAGGTAGTTCGGTGCCTTGAGATAGAAGAGCAAAGGGGGTGCCCAGGATCTGGGGGGTCCCAAAGGCTGGGAAGTAGGAGGGAGCCAGCCACCAGGACTTGGTACCACCCTGAGCCCCTCAATTCCGAGGTCCTCCGCTGGTGGATGGAGGGGAGGGCGCCCCAGTTAATCGCTGCGGAGTGAGAGTGGGGGTGATCCGTGGTCCTGCAATTCTGCGCTCTTCCCCTCGCTCTGGGGCCAGAGTGACCAGACGCTTCTGTCTAGGGATACCGAGTCCTGCGGGGGAAACGCCCTCCCAGCGGGGCAGGACGCCACGACCGCAGGTCTTTTGTCTCCCCCGAGAAAGAGCGTCTCCAGCCCAGCGCTGGAGGCAAAATACAATAAAATAAACCCAGCCCCTAAACTCGCCCCTGACCCCCCCAAGCCTGCCCCCTGCCCGCCCTCTCCCGGTGCTGGGGTCAGCCTCCTCTTGGCCTGGGAGCCTCCTCACGCTGGCTCCGGGGTGCCCCCTCCCCTCCCCTTTTCCTCACCTGTGACCTTTGCCCCTCTCAGCGTGAGACGGCGGACTCCCTCCTCGCCCCTCTATTCCGGTACCGGGGGCTCCTCCAGCTGGGGCTGGAGTTGCGGGAGGGAGCGATCTCCTAGAAACGGGGGCCTGCTGAAAAGCTGTTAAACTCACGCCCCCCAGTGGCCCCAGAATTGAGGGGGGAAGGCCAAGTAGCTTTCAAATTGGAAATTGAGCCCCCCAGCGCCTTTACCAAACTTGGGTGCCAGGCTACCTGAGTTACAGGGGCCCCGCGAGGTCTTCTGGGACCCTTTCCTGTTTGGAGATGCTACCTTCCCTGTACCTACTGCCTCCAAGAGAGATTAGAATATGATATTTTAAGCCACAGGGTGTGTGTCTGGGGAAGATGAGTCAGCCTTGAGTCAGTCCCTTTTGCATCGCCTCCTGCTGCAGGGTCTGGCCTGCCTTGCCCTCCAGAGGCGGCTGTACACACACACACTCACGCAGACGGGTCTACACACAGACACACCTGTGTGACACACACACGTGCACTATTCATTCACTCGTCCATCAGTTGCTTCTATCACGGTAAGGCTTGAAGCCACCTCGCCTCCTCACCCGTGGGTGGAATGGGCCAGCGTGTGTGAATACAGGCTTATGTCCACGTCTGTGTGAGTCCAGGTGAGGGTGTGTGTGTGGGGGGGTCTGCCGTGGGCTTGTGGCTTGTGTGCCAGGCTCAGTGCGTGCTTTTAAGTGAGTGTCAGCGTTTAGGTTTTGGAATCCCTTCCTTGTTGTCTTCGTTCTAAGCACCCTGCAAGAAGGTGTGAGCTGTGACCTGGTCACTTCCCGGGAGAGAGAAGCCCTCGAGAGCCTGCCGGGCGGGGCCGCTGAGCGCTCTGTCCCTCCTGGCGGACTCGTCTCTGGAATGAGGGGGGCAACTCCCAGCCAGACCTCTCCTTTCAGGAGCGGGCGCCCCTACATGCCAAGCTGGCGGTGCCCGCTCTGGGTTTCCGTGGCGGGGGGATTCGGTGGGCTCGCTCAGGGTAGGCGGAGGGGTTGAAAGGGGGGTGTCTGTCAGAATGAGCGTGGCCGTTCTCGCCTGTTGGAGACCAATTTCACAAATGATTTTTGCAACAATTAAGAAGTGTGCCGGGGTGAAATGGCGATTTCACATCCAGCAGGGGAAAGGGGGGATTCACCTGGGCGCTGGGGCGGCTGCAGCTGGAAGGGGAGACGGATCCCTCTGCTGATCCCCTTGCCCCACGTCACTCCCCCACACCCATGACAATCCAACCCTAAGAGCTCCACTTCCTGCCATAAGCGAGAGGGCGTCTGTTGGGCTGAAGGTGGATGGGAAAGTTTTTCCGCTAGCCCCTCACCCCAATCTCTTTCTCTTCCCCTGTTTCCTCCCAGCCCCCTTTCTCTGTCTGTCTGTCTCTCACATTTTTCTGTCCCCCTGCAGTCTGTTTCATGGGCTCCTCCATCTCTTTGCACCCAGGCTCTCATTTCCTCTTTGCTTTTTCGACTTCTCCCCGGCTGTTTCCTCTCCTCCTCTGCTCATTTTTTGACCACCGAATCCCCCATCTCCGTGGTTTTCTGAAGCATGGACAGGCCTCCTCTGCACTCTGGGCTGCAACTCAGACCTGTGTCCCCAGAGGAGCCCTTTGGTCAGATGGCGTACACACACACTCACGCAGACAGGTCTACACACAGACACACCTGTGTGACACACACACGTGCACTATTCATTCACTCGTCCATGGCTTCTATCACGGTAAGGCTTGAAGCCACCTCGCCTCCTCACCCGTGGGTGGAATGGGCCAGCGTGTGTGAATACAGGCTTATGTCCACGTCTGTGTGAGTCCAGGTGAGGTGTGTGTGGGGGGGTCTGCCGTGGGCTTGTGGCTTGTGTGCCAGGCTCAGTGCGTGCTTTTAAGTGAGTGTCAGCGTTTAGGTTTTGGAATCCTTCCTTGTTGTCTTCGTTCTAAGCACCCTGCAAGAAGGTGTGAGCTGTGACCTGGTCACTTCCCGGGAGAGAGAAGCCCTCGAGAGCCTGCCGGGCGGGGCCGCTGAGCGCTCTGTCCCTCCTGGCGGACTCGTCTCTGGAATGAGGGGGGCAACTCCCAGCCAGACCTCTCCTTTCAGGAGCGGGCGCCCCTACATGCCAAGCTGGCGGTGCCCGCTCTGGGTTTCCGTGGCGGGGGGATTCGGTGGGCTCGCTCAGGGTAGGCGGAGGGGTTGAAAGGGGGGTGTCTGTCAGAATGAGCGTGGCCGTTCTCGCCTGTTGGAGACCAATTTCACAAATGATTTTTGCAACAATTAAGAAGTGTGCCGGGGTGAAATGGCGATTTCACATCCAGCAGGGGAAAGGGGGGATTCACCTGGGCGCTGGGGCGGCTGCAGCTGGAAGGGGAGACGGATCCCTCTGCTGATCCCCTTGCCCCACGTCACTCCCCCACACCCATGACAATCCAACCCTAAGAGCTCCACTTCCTGCCATAAGCGAGAGGGCGTCTGTTGGGCTGAAGGTGGATGGGAAAGTTTTTCCGCTAGCCCCTCACCCCAATCTCTTTCTCTTCCCCTGTTTCCTCCCAGCCCCCTTTCTCTGTCTGTCTGTCTCTCACATTTTTCTGTCCCCCTGCAGTCTGTTTCATGGGCTCCTCCATCTCTTTGCACCCAGGCTCTCATTTCCTCTTTGCTTTTTCGACTTCTCCCCGGCTGTTTCCTCTCCTCCTCTGCTCATTTTTTGACCACCGAATCCCCCATCTCCGTGGTTTTCTGAAGCATGGACAGGCCTCCTCTGCACTCTGGGCTGCAACTCAGACCTGTGTCCCCAGAGGAGCCCTTTGGTCAGATGGGAATCCACAAAGACCTTTGGGAAGGCACCTTCCTCTGTTAGGCATCTCCCTTAAATTCTCAAAAGGAGGTTGTCCCGGCCCAGCCCCGTGCCCATTCAGCCCCCTGCGCCCTGCAGAAACCACCCCCGGCTTGACCCTCGAAAGGTTGAACAGTGGTTCTCCGCCGTCACCAGCCCTTGTCTGGTCTAAGATCTTTCCCACCTCTGTTTTAAGGGCTACAACAACGCTCAAAGTAAGAAACCCCCCAAGTTCCCAGATGGAACCCTCCAACCCCAATTAAAATGGGAAAGCCAAGGACCAGGGGCAAGACCTCAGGTTGACTTTTGCGGGGAAAGTTGGTCTTACTCTGGCTGTGAACTGAGAAGAGAGAGGCCCATTATCGCCACCACTGGGGCCACTCTTCTGGGCCCTTGAGGGCCTGTGGTCCCTTCCCCCAGCCTAAGGGAGAGAACACTTCTTCTTTCAGACCCCTGTGCGGTGAGCACTTTTTGAAAGTCATTACCCAATAAATCTTCCTTTACAGGGTGATAAATCCACCTTGAAAACCAGGGGTTTTGATTTTGGCAGGGCCTTTTGCATTTTCAGAGGCCCTGGCCAAAGACGTTGACAAATGGAATTATTCAGTCTTCAAATGTTTGATAATGAGAGAGGTGGGGGTGGGGAGAGAAATGGACACCCGTGAACAAAGGCCTCTGGTGGCTGGTCTGGGCGCTCAGGCTCCGGATGCCACCCTAAACCCCGAGAAAAGCAATTATAGTGGCGTCTGTTGGGCTGAAGGTGGATGGGAAAGTTTTTCCGCTAGCCCCTCACCCCAATCTCTTTCTCTTCCCCTGTTTCCTCCCAGCCCCCTTTCTCTGTCTGTCTGTCTCTCACATTTTTCTGTCCCCCTGCAGTCTGTTTCATGGGCTCCTCCATCTCTTTGCACCCAGGCTCTCATTTCCTCTTTGCTTTTTCGACTTCTCCCCGGCTGTTTCCTCTCCTCCTCTGCTCATTTTTTGACCACCGAATCCCCCATCTCCGTGGTTTTCTGAAGCATGGACAGGCCTCCTCTGCACTCTGGGCTGCAACTCAGACCTGTGTCCCCAGAGGAGCCCTTTGGTCAGATGGGAATCCACAAAGACCTTTGGGAAGGCACCTTCCTCTGTTAGGCATCTCCCTTAAATTCTCAAAAGGAGGTTGTCCCGGCCCAGCCCCGTGCCCATTCAGCCCCCTGCGCCCTGCAGAAACCACACTCGTCTAGACACTCGAAAGCTTGAACAGTGGTTCTCCACCTCCACCGGCCCTTGTCTGGTCTAAGATCTTTCCCACCTCTGTTTTAAGGGCTACAACAACGCTCAAAGTAAGAAACCCCCCAAGTTCCCAGATGGAACCCTCCAACCCCAATTAAAATGGGAAAGCCAAGGACCAGGGGCAAGACCTCAGGTTGACTTTTGCGGGGAAAGTTGGTCTTACTCTGGCTGTGAACTGAGAAGAGAGAGGCCCATTATCGCCACCACTGGGGCCACTCTTCTGGGCCCTTGAGGGCCTGTGGTCCCTTCCCCCAGCCTAAGGGAGAGAACACTTCTTCTTTCAGACCCCTGTGCGGTGAGCACTTTTTGAAAGTCATTACCCAATAAATCTTCCTTTACAGGGTGATAAATCCACCTTGAAAACCAGGGGTTTTGATTTTGGCAGGGCCTTTTGCATTTTCAGAGGCCCTGGCCAAAGACGTTGACAAATGGAATTATTCAGTCTTCAAATGTTTGATAATGAGAGAGGTGGGGGTGGGGAGAGAAATGGACACCCGTGAACAAAGGCCCCTCTGGTGGCTGGTCTGGGCGCTCCAGGCTCCGGATGCCAGAATTCCTCAGGCCCGCAGTGGAAGAGGCACCCTCGAGAAAAAGCACCTTTTCCCCCTCCACTCCCCAGCATCTTTTTTTTTTCCTCCCTCTTAAGAAGTAGCACTCTTCTCAGAGTGACCTTGAAATATTTGCCCAAATCCGAGTAGGAAGAAAAGGAAAACTGGGGTGTTTCCAAGCTTGACATTCTAATTTCCCCCAGAAAAACAGAATGGCATGCGTTGGATTCCAGTTCCCAAGGCAAATAACAACATAATCATAACGCCAGGCCTACTGCTCAGGAGGCTCTCCGGCGGCCGCCTCCTTCCTGGCCGCCATCCTCTTCCTCCTCGGCTTCCTTCTCCCTTTCCCTTTCCTTCTCTTCTCCTCCCTCCCCACCTCTTCCTTTTTCTTCTTCTTTTTTTTCCACACCTTCTTCCTCTTCCCCTCCTCTTCCTCCCCCTCTTTTTCTTTCTCCTCATTCTCAGGCTGGTCCTAAGAACCTTCTGAAATTTTGGAAAAGCAAGACAATCAGATTGAAACTTAGAGCTGCCAAGACGCCCCCGTCCCTCACGTGGATATGGTGACTCGCTTGCTGGGGCCTCTCTCTCTTCCCTTTCCTCCTCCTCCTCCTCAGCTCCTCTGGATTTCCCTCTTGCTAACTGCTTTCCCACTGACTTCTTCAAGGCCGTCTTCACAGTGTGTTCCCCAATATCTGTACCGACCTTTCCTCTGCACATGAATCCCTCTTTTCTTTCCATGTCTGGTGTGGGCAAAGGGCCTCCCCAGGAAGAGGAGAACGCCCCTCCCATCTGATCCATGGGGCCTAAGGGGAATGGAGTGGGGCGGGGGTGATTGTTGTCAGTGAGTGTAGGTGAGAACAGGTGAGGCTGAGAGCGCGTGGGCACCCATACAAGTGCATGAGAGCGCATGGGTGTGTCTGTACACCGGCATGTGTGCGTGAGTGCACACGCAGATCTGAGGAAGTAAATGTGCAACAGAAATTCCTGTTTGCTGGATTCATTGAGGAACCTGAGTAGGGAAGTCTCCCAAGCTCCCAGCTGCCCAAACAAAAGACCAAGTGTCAGATGAGATGGAGATGACCCTTCAGGTCCCTTCTCCAAGTTCGGCTTGTCTTGGGTCCAGGGGTAATGGGCTGTCCACTGTGCTCAGGGGTAGGAAATGGCAACCCACTCCAGTATTTTGGCCTGAAAAATCCCATGGACAGAAGAGCCCAATGGGTTGTGGTCCTTGGGGCTGCAACAAGTTGGACACGACTGAGTCCACACTTGCTGTGCTCTTGGACAATTGCCTTATCACAGCTGAGCATCTGTGGAACCAGCAAAGCATTTTCATTAAACAAATAAAAACGGGGTGGTGGCACTTTGCTCCAGCCAGCCCGGAGCTCATAGCTATGCACATGTTCCAGGGAAGCCCACACGCCCAGATGAGCTTTCCTTCCAGGACTGCAGGCTTTGCGGGGGTGGGTGAGATGGGAATGAGGAGGTAAAGATCAAACACCACTAGGTTCCCACCTCAGATGGTCTTGTTGCTAAGAGGAAGCTGGTGGGCTTGAGTTCCTTTGGTCCCCAAGGCTTCTCTGTCCTCTTCTCCTCGAGAAGTCCCCTTGTCCATCATGTGGGAGGGGTCTTCCTTCTCCTGGGTGCAGGAACGCTTGTTCTGTGTATTCACTGCTGTCACCTAAGTTCCTTGAAAAAGTGACATCAACTCAGTCGTGTCTGACTCTTTGTGACCCATGGAGGAGCCATGGAATTCTCCAGGCAAGAATACTGGAGTGGGTAGCCTTTCCCTTCTCCAGGGAATCTTCCCAACCCACCGATTGAACCCAAGTCTCCTGCATTGCAGGCAAATTCCTTACCATCTGCGCCCATCTTGGGAATCCCAAGAATACTGTTGTGGGTAGCCTATCCCTTCTCCGGTGGATCTTCCCGACCCGGGAATTGAACCGGTGTCTCCTGCATTGCAGGTGGATTCTTTACCTGCTGAACAAGTTCCATAGTAGTTGTTCAGTACATATTTTCTGAATGAATGAATGTATCTAACACAAGGAGGATATCTGGATTTGAGAAAAGGCTGGGTGATCTGGACTTGAATCTTGTGAGGCCAGTGATCTGTAGGATATTGAACCTTTGGTCTGGCTTCCATGTGCTGAGACATTCTCAGTCTCTTGGAGTAGGAGGAGAGTGACTAGCCATACATGCACAGAGAAAGATGCTCAAATGGAACTCAAAACATGGCCGATCTGTACCACCTTGGGTAGCGGTGGTGAGCTGGATGCAAGCCCGTAGGCTGGTGTTTGGTCTGCAGTTGGCGCTTAGTGGGTGCTGCTCCATTCCTCCTGTTTCCTCTATACAGTTGGCCACTGGGCTCCTTTTGTATGTATGTTTGCAGTTCTGGGGCTGAGCTAGAGCACAGGGTGCCCAAGAAAGGGCTCAACTGAATGATTGTGTTGCTCTTGACCCTTGGGCACCAGTGTTAATAACTAGCATCTTTGAATGGCAGCCCCCCGTGCCTGTTTGATCTCAAAGCCACCCCTGGCGGTGGGTCTCAGCATCTGTATTTTACAGAGGGGGAAGCTGCGTCTCAGGGAGGTCCAAGGTCAAGTTCTTTCCGGAGCTATTTTTAGTCACTTTCCCAGTAGCATATTGGACACCTACTGACCTGGGGAGCTCATCTGATGTCATATCTTTTGGCCTTTTCAAACCAGTCAGCTCTGAATATTCATTGAAAAGACTGATGCTGAAGTTGAAACTCTAATACTCTGGCCACCTCATGTGACGAGCTGACTCACTGGAAGAGACCCTGATGCTGGGCAAGGTCGAGGGCAGGAAGAGCAGGGCGTGGCCGAGGATGAGACGGTTGGATGGCATCACTGACGCAATGGCCACTAGTTTGAGCCAACTCTGGGAGACGGTGAAGGACAGGGAAGTTTGGAGTGCTGCAGTTCATGGGCTCGCATAGAGTCGGACACAACTTAGCGACTGAAATCAGCAAAGGTCAAACTGAGACTGGTTCCAGGTCAGGGAGCTGTCAGGTGATGGGGAAGGGATTTTAACTTAGGCCTTCTTGACTCCAAAGACTGCTCTCTTTCTTGCTCCCATTGCTTGCTGCCTCAGTTTCCCCTTTTGTAAACTGGGTGATCACCAGCACTGAGCACAAGGCTGGCACAAGGCAGGTGCCACTGAGTGAATAAATTCACTCGAAACATCCTCATGATGGTAGGATATTATGTCTTGTATGAGGGTCCATGGGGGTGGGGTGGGGTGGAGGAAGGGAATGGCAGGACCAGAGCTTGCCAGAGCTAAGAGGGAGTCTTTGAGATGACCTTGTCCAAGGAGTTTCTAGGTTCAGGAGCCCAGCCCCCTCCCGGAGACTCTGGGGAAGCCAGAAGACGCTAAGACCAAGGAGGAGGTGGCCGGTGTTGGGGGCTACTCTGCAGCCCCGACAGGCGCTGGTCTTCATTGGAATGTATAGATGGAAGGGAGAGAGCACTGCATATTTGTCTAGGTGAATTAAAAGCACAATCCCCACTTCCCAGAGGGAGCAGTTGGTTCATATTTATACATTTAGTCTTACAGGTGTAAAATAGGTTTCCTTTATGCTTATATAATAATTTTTCATTTGAATTTCAAGGCTTTATTCCCTTCTTTGGATTCAAGTCTTCCACCTGAACCCAATTCTCTCCATAACCATTAATTCCTTCATCATAAAAATGAATTCCATCTAATTCTCTATAGTGGCAGTTAGAGCAGATCAAAAAGGGCCTTTGCAAAGGCCCCCCCCCCACCTCCGTCACTGTCGTTTTCGCTCTCCTGTTCACCCCACCCCCTCCCGATGCTGAGTTTCAGAAACCAGGGCTTGGAGCAGAAAAACTTATTTCTCTCGCTCAGCAAGTATGTGTGTGTGTGTGTGTATGTGTGTGTGCACATGGGTGCATGTGCACACATGTGCGGATGAGTGTGCTGTAGAAAATGCTGCTCAATTTCAGAAAGGCAGCAGCAACAACAACAGTAATAATAATGATGACATGATGAACCGGGCACCTGCTAGGTACTTTATAAACTTTATACTACTGAAAGCTCCTGGACTCTTAGGAAGCAGGGATCAGTTATCTTCATATTACAGAAGAGGAGATGAAAGCCCAGAAATATGAAATAAATTGCCCAGGGTCACCCTGCTAGGAGGTAGCAGGGTTTTGCATTTTGAAAAAATCACGGAGTTTTTCACACAGCTGTAATAGAATGGGCGCCAACAGACACAGTGTTCTCATGCTCTCCTCTGCTGCATTATCCCTTCTCTTTCCTCGGTAGGAACTCCAGTCAGGAATTTGCTGTGCTTTATTTCTGTACACACTGAAAGAAGCTGAATAACAGCCCACAAAGATTGCTGTTGTCCACTCGCTAAGTCGCGTCTGACTCTTTGCGCCTCATGGACTGCAGCACGCCAGGCTTCCCTGTCCTTCACTGTCTCCCAGAGTTTGCTCAAACTCATATCCATTGCGTCAGTGATGCCATCCAACCATCTCATCCTCTGTCACCCCTTTCTCCTCCTGCCCTCAGTCTTTCCCAGCATTGGAGGCTTTTGCAGTGAGCTGGCTCTCTGCATTAGGTGGTCAAGGTATTGGAGCTTCAGCATCGGTCCTTCCAGTGAATATTCAGGGTGATATTTAGAACTGAGTGGTTTGATATCTTTGCTGTCCAAGGGATATCAGGTCCTAGGTCACTGAACCTGGAAATGCTACCTTAAAATCAAAGAGGATCTTTACAGATGAGAATAAGTCAAGGATCTTGAGATGGAACTATCCTGGATTTTCTAGGAGGGTCCTAAATGCCATCCCAAGTGTCCTTAGAAGAGAGGAAATAAAACTGCTTGGCACAGAGGAGAATGGGGTCCTGTGACTTTAGGGCAGAGACTGGAGTGATGTGGCCATCCACCAAGGAATGCTGGCAACCTCCAGAAGCTGCAAGAAGTGAGAGAGAGATTCTCCTAAAAAGCCTCCAGAGGGGATGCGCTTTTGTGACACCTTGATTTTAGTCCAGTGATAGTGTGACCCCCAGAATTGTGAGAGAATAAGTTTCTGCTGTCTTAAGCCACCATGTCCATAGAGATCTGTTACTGCAATCACAGGATAGTAATATACATGCTTTTATAATCTTACTATCTTTTATATTGAAATATGTAGTCATTACAGTTTATATAATGGTATACTATAGGTGTCATCCCGAAATTTGCTTTTATTTCCCAGCATAATGTTTTTGAAATTCATCCTTATTGACACAAGTAGTGTCAGGTTTTTTAAATCATCTTTTTAAAAAACATTGTCTTTCGCTGTGCTGGGTTTTTGCTGCTTTTGTTTTATTGTGGGCTTTTCTCTAGTTGTGGTGAGTGGGGGTGACTGTTGCAGTTCATGGGTTTCTCACTGTGGTGGCTTCTCTTGTTGCAGAGTACAGGTTCTAGGCTGAGAGGGCTCTCAAATGCATGGATTTAGTTGCTCTGAGATGTGTGGAATCTTCCCAAACCAGGGATCGAACTTGTGTCTCCTGCATTGTAAGGTGGATTCTTATCATCTGCGCCACCAAGAAAGTCCTGCATAGTGTTAAAGACAGAGAAGTATCTAATATGCTGGGCACATACACTTGGGTCTTGAATGGCCTCACGTTTGCCTCTGCGAGATGGCCTGCTGGGTAGAAATGGAGATGCCCTGTTCTGTGAGGACTGCCCTGTTCTGTGAGGTCAGGGCCACCCTTGTACCCTCAGGTATGGGGGCTCAGATGAACACAGGTGTGCCCGGTGTTGGCAAGGCTGGGATCACTGCAGTGGGGGGAAGGTACGGGGACCTGGCTTCAAGTGAACTCGAAAATTCCGTGTCTCTGAGACCTCAGAACAGTCAATGTTCCCAGCCATGAAAAGAATGACACTCAGAGGAAACGCAAGCGGAGAGGACAACACGTGCGGACGTGTGCATGGCATGTGCGTGTACGTCTGGCATGTGCCTGTGTGTGTGTCCACGTGTGTGTGTTAGTGTGAGCTCCTTGAGGTCACAGAGACAGTCTGCCTCCCTGCTCCGCCTCCACCAGGACCTAGGAAGCAGTGACTCTGTGTTGAACACATGAGCGAGGGTGACTGTGAGGTAGGTTGTGAAGTTGGAGGTCTGTCCTGTATATATTCAGTATCCGTTATGTATTGATGGATGCAAGCTGATACAAGTCGATATGAATTGTAAGGTTGTGAGTGAGGGCTTCTGTGGAATTCGTCTAGAATTTGCACCTTTGTGGAGCACTTCTACAGCTGATGGAGTCTTCATGACCATGTTCTGAAAGCTTGCTTCTTGGCTGGAGACCCACCGCTGGTGGGTGAACTGAAGAGGATGGGGCAGCTTCTTGTTGGTCCCGGTCTTCTCAGGAGCTTGAGATCCAAGCTAAACGCCCTCTAGTAAGAATTCAGGAGACGGTTCAAGATGGCGGAGCAGAAGGACGTGCGTTCATCTCCTGCCGCAGCACCAGAATCACAACTAGCTGTTGAATGGTCATCGACAGGGGGACACTGGAACTCACCACAAAATAAAAAGCTTGATTCTCGCCTCAGTGTGGTGTGGTATAGAGGCAGGCTATTACTCTCCCCAGATGAAGGAAGGCTGAGGATGGAGGCTGGGAAACAGCTTTCCTGGGATCATAGAGCCAGCAGGTGGCAAGCTGGGGCTTACATCCAAGTAGGAGGCCCAGTGAGGGAGGCTCGGCCAGAGGACACAGGCTTGGATCCTGATGAGCTCCATTTTCATCTTGGTTTTGGTCCTTAGGAGTGGGGTTTTCTGGGGCAAGTGACTTAACCTCTCTGAACTTCCATCTCCTCATTTAAAAAATGAGCACAGAGAACTCAGCTTCTGGAGGTTCTGGGGAGAGAAGGCACTCGGTAGGGTTCAGTGAGGGGCATCTCTCATTGCTTTCCTCTGTTGAATAGCACTTTTCCTCCTACAGCCTAAGGTGGGATAGCAGTGGGAGCATCCTTAAAAGTGTCACCAAAAGACCAGTCTCAGAGGAAACGCAAGCGGAGAGGACAACACGTGCGGACGTGTGCATGGCATGTGCGTGTACGTCTGGCATGTGCCTGTGTGTGTGTCCACGTGTGTGTGTTAGTGTGAGCTCCTTGAGGTCACAGAGACAGTCTGCCTCCCTGCTCCGCCTCCACCAGGACCTAGGAAGCAGTGACTCTGTGTTGAACACATGAGCGAGGGTGACTGTGAGGTAGGTTGTGAAGTTGGAGGTCTGTCCTGTATATATTCAGTATCCGTTATGTATTGATGGATGCAAGCTGATACAAGTCGATATGAATTGTAAGGTTGTGAGTGAGGGCTTCTGTGGAATTCGTCTAGAATTTGCACCTTTGTGGAGCACTTCTACAGCTGATGGAGTCTTCATGACCATGTTCTGAAAGCTTGCTTCTTGGCTGGAGACCCACCGCTGGTGGGTGAACTGAAGAGGATGGGGCAGCTTCTTGTTGGTCCCGGTCTTCTCAGGAGCTTGAGATCCAAGCTAAACGCCCTCTAGTAAGAATTCAGGAGACGGTTCAAGATGGCGGAGCAGAAGGACGTGCGTTCATCTCCTGCCGCAGCACCAGAATCACAACTAGCTGTTGAATGGTCATCGACAGGGAGACACTGGAACTCACCACAAAATAAAAAGCTTGATTCTCGCCTCAGTGTGGTGTGGTATAGAGGCAGGCTATTACTCTCCCCAGATGAAGGAAGGCTGAGGATGGAGGCTGGGAAACAGCTTTCCTGGGATCATAGAGCCAGCAGGTGGCAAGCTGGGGCTTACATCCAAGTAGGAGGCCCAGTGAGGGAGGCTCGGCCAGAGGACACAGGCTTGGATCCTGATGAGCTCCATTTTCATCTTGGTTTTGGTCCTTAGGAGTGGGGTTTTCTGGGGCAAGTGACTTAACCTCTCTGAACTTCCATCTCCTCATTTAAAAAATGAGCACAGAGAACTCAGCTTCTGGAGGTTCTGGGGAGAGAAGGCACTCGGTAGGGTTCAGTGAGGGGCATCTCTCATTGCTTTCCTCTGTTGAATAGCACTTTTCCTCCTACAGCCTTGGGCTATAACCTACATTCCATCAAAAACTATCAGGAAAACAGTTGGCTGGCATCAATATCACCAGGGGCCCAAGTTATCCCATTTTGGGGTCCACTGGGGCGTGATGACCTGTGACCTGCGGAGCCAGCAGGGGTAGGAACCCAGTAGATTTGGAATCATCTAGGACTTCTGGAAAGATCTGAAAGACCACTTTCCAATCTGGGGTTTTTCATTATGTAGGGAGCAGCAAATCAAAGGGACTGCCCCAGGCTACAAATTTAAAAGGGCCCTAGGCTGATGGAATTGAGACGGAAGATGCTGGTGAGGAAGGAACCTATCCCTCCCTTGGCTTGTTATCAAGTGATCCCAGGAGAACAAAGTAACACACACGATGGAAAAACACACTGAAAATGAAACTGGAAAGTACATGACAAGCAGAATAAAATGCTTCCAACATCTCTGCAGTTCATGTCTTTGCTATATAAAGAATTCTTGCAAATCAATAAGGATGATGAACACCCCCTGGTCAATGGACATGGGATAAACAATTTATTAAAGACAGATGTGAGGGCTAGAAGCATATAAACATTTGTCAATCTTACCTAAGAAATGAAATTAACAAGTTACCATGCTAACCCATCACAGTGGCAGTTGTGAGAGGGTAAATAATACTGTACAGGGTTGCTGAGGGTTCTGGGAGCTGGGAACCATGTTTGTGGCAGAGTATACCTGGTATCAGCTTTCTGAAGGGAAGCTTGGAACTTTTCAAAGCTTTAGGAATGGTTAGAGCCATTCTCTGGCTATCGCTTTGTACTTTCAGGGATTTATCATGCATATGGGCAGAGATAGACATGTGTTCATTACATTTTTTTTTCAAATATTTATTTATTTATTTTCGTCCATTGTTTTTCTTTGGTGTGTGCGGACCTCCAATTACAGCGGCCTCTCTCGTTGCAGAGCATTGGGTCTGGGCGCATGGGCTCCAGAGTGAGGGCTTGTAATTGGACACACTGGCCCAGTGGCTCTATGGCACTTGGGGTCTTCCCGGTTCAGGGATCAAACCGGTGCCCCTTGTATTGCAAGGCAGACTCTTTACCCACTGGACCACCAGGGAAGCCTCACATTTTTTTTATAGTAGGGAAAATAGGAAAAAACCTCTAACAAGAGGACATTGCTGGTATATTATGAAACATCCATATAGTGGCATACTCTGGAACCATCTGGAAAAGTTCTGGAACCTAAGGAAAAGACCCTGATGCTGGGAAAGATTGAAGGCAGGAGGAGAAGGGGATAACAGAGGGTGAGATGGTTGGATGGCATCACTGACTCAATGGACATGAGTTTGACCATGCTCTGGGAGAGGGTGAGGACAGGGAAGCCTGGCGTGCTACAGTCCATGGCGTTGCAAAGAGCCGGACATGATTGAGCGGCTGAACAACGACAACTGGACCCGTCATAAGGACACACAGTGAAAGGAGTAACATTTGTATAGTGCTTCTTTCACTCCATGCCAGCAACCATTCTAAATGCTTATCTCATTTAATTCTTACAACTGGTTGAGATAAATACAAGCATTATCATCCCAGCTGGATATCATCCCATCCCATGTTTGTAAGAATAGGAGGCACAGCAAGGCTAACTTTTCCTTGGTCTCTTACCTCGTCAATAGCAGACCTGAGTGTGTACTCAGGTGATCTAGATACAAAGTCTGTCTTAACTAAACCGTGTTGCTTCTTGGAATTTTTAAGGACTTGGCAAAATGTTCATGAAACATTGAAAAAAAGTCACATCCAAAACAGCATGATACAATGTTTAAAAAAAAAAAAAACTTATGCGTAGAAAAATAACCCCAAAAGAATGTTGACCCAACATGATGAGTAAGTACCGCTAAAGTGTAAGATTACTTGTGATATTTTTCTTCTTTTTGCCTCCAGGCACAGAATTTTCTATAATGAGGATTTTAAACTTTGAAAAATAAGGACATTCACTTGTGAAATATTATAAATGAAAAGAAATAGACTTTGGGCATATGCTGGTGTCTTAGCACCTAGTTACACCCAACCCCATATGAGGGGCAGAGAAATGCGACTCTTGGGTCATTCTTTTTTTTGTTGTTTTAATAATTTCATGTGTTTATGGCAGTGCTGGATCTCTGTTGCTGCGCAGGCTGTTTCTGGTGGCGAGTGAGGGCTCCTCTTTGTAGCCGTGTGTGGGCTTCTCTCGTTGCAGGGCCCAGGTTCTAGGGCGCTCAGACTCTTTTTTGGATCTTCCCGTTGCTGGCGCACACGGGTTTAGTTACTCCTGGAAAAGACCCTGATGCTGGGAAAGATTGAAGGCAGGAGGAGAAGGGGATAACAGAGGGTGAGATGGTTGGATGGCATCACTGACTCAATGGACATGAGTTTGACCATGCTCTGGGAGAGGGTGAGGACAGGGAAGCCTGGCGTGCTACAGTCCATGGCGTTGCAAAGAGCCGGACATGATTGAGCGGCTGAACAACGACAACTGGACCCGTCATAAGGACACACAGTGAAAGGAGTAACATTTGTATAGTGCTTCTTTCACTCCATGCCAGCAACCATTCTAAATGCTTATCTCATTTAATTCTTACAACTGGTTGAGATAAATACAAGCATTATCATCCCAGCTGGATATCATCCCATCCCATGTTTGTAAGAATAGGAGGCACAGCAAGGCTAACTTTTCCTTGGTCTCTTACCTCGTCAATAGCAGACCTGAGTGTGTACTCAGGTGATCTAGATACAAAGTCTGTCTTAACTAAACCGTGTTGCTTCTTGGAATTTTTAAGGACTTGGCAAAATGTTCATGAAACATTGAAAAAAAGTCACATCCAAAACAGCATGATACAATGTTTAAAAAAAAAAAAAACTTATGCGTAGAAAAATAACCCCAAAAGAATGTTGACCCAACATGATGAGTAAGTACCGCTAAAGTGTAAGATTACTTGTGATATTTTTCTTCTTTTTGCCTCCAGGCACAGAATTTTCTATAATGAGGATTTTAAACTTTGAAAAATAAGGACATTCACTTGTGAAATATTATAAATGAAAAGAAATAGACTTTGGGCATATGCTGGTGTCTTAGCACCTAGTTACCCCCAACCCAATATCAGGGGCAGAGAAATGAGACTCTTGGGTCATTCTTTTTTTTGTTGTTTTAATAATTTCATGTGTTTATGGCAGTGCTGGATCTCTGTTGCTGCGCAGGCTGTTTCTGGTGGCGAGTGAGGGCTCCTCTTTGTAGCCGTGTGTGGGCTTCTCTCGTTGCAGGGCCCAGGTTCTAGGGCGCTCAGACTCTGATTGTTTGTGATATGTAGGTGCAGCGGTTTCCGCTCCCGCGCTCTAGGGCATGGGCTCAGTGTTTGTGGCACACGGGTTTAGTTACTCCTGGCAGATAAATTCTTTACCACTGAACCACCAGGGAAGCCCCTGAGGCCACGCTTGGTGTTCCCCTAGACCCTTGTGCTGTGATATTCCCTTCCTTTCCACTGAGGAAGTGGGGCAGCCCTAGCTTGACCTCCCTACACCCAGCACCTGAGACAGCATCCCAAACACCCCTTTCCCAACACCCATGACGTGCCGACCCCAGAGCCAGGCACAGGGAGCTGCAGCGCACAGCCCACGGCCCTGCAGTCTAGCATAGTCAGGTGCCCATGTCTCTGTTTGACTTGGAGTCTTCCATCTGACCACTGCATTATTCGGATCCCAGATAAATAACATAATTTCCCCCCACTCTTTTGTCTGGACTGTCCCAACAATCGCAGAGAACACTGACAAAGTGTGGTTCTCTGAACCAGCTGCAGTAAATCACCAGGGAGCTTGTTAGAAATGCAACTTCTCGGGCTCCACGCCAGACGGGCTCCCTCAGAAACTCTGGGTGGGTGGGTAGGGGCGGGCAACGATCTGTGTTTTAACAAGCCTTCCAGATGATTCTGATTCATGTGAAGGGCGAGGGTCCCTAGATCAGGGATCATGGCGTCCGGGTAGTGTATCTGAGGGCATGGGAGGCATTTCTCATTCTTTCAGATGCCCCAAGTGACTGGCTCTGCTAAACTCGTTTTGAAATCCTGAAGACAGGCTCTGTGCCCCCCCCCCAGAACGCTGCTGACAGCTGATTAATGGGGAATTGTGAAATATTATAAATGAAAAGAAATAGACTTTGGGCATATGCTGGTGTCTTAGCACCTAGTTACCCCCAACCCAATATCAGGGGCAGAGAAATGAGACTCTTGGGTCATTCTTTTTTTTGTTGTTTTAATAATTTCATGTGTTTATGGCAGTGCTGGATCTCTGTTGCTGCGCAGGCTGTTTCTGGTGGCGAGTGAGGGCTCCTCTTTGTAGCCGTGTGTGGGCTTCTCTCGTTGCAGGGCCCAGGTTCTAGGGCGCTCAGACTCTGATTGTTTGTGATATGTAGGTGCAGCGGTTTCCGCTCCCGCGCTCTAGAGCATGGGCTCAGTGTTTGTGGCACACGGGTTTAGTTACTCCTGGCAGATAAATTCTTTACCACTGAACCACCAGGGAAGCCCCTGAGGCCACGCTTGGTGTTCCCCTAGACCCTTGTGCTGTGATATTCCCTTCCTTTCCACTGAGGAAGTGGGGCAGCCCTAGCTTGACCTCCCTACACCCAGCACCTGAGACAGCATCCCAAACACCCCTTTCCCAACACCCATGACGTGCCGACCCCAGAGCCAGGCACAGGGAGCTGCAGCGCACAGCCCACGGCCCTGCAGTCTAGCATAGTCAGGTGCCCATGTCTCTGTTTGACTTGGAGTCTTCCATCTGACCACTGCATTATTCGGATCCCAGATAAATAACATAATTTCCCCCCACTCTTTTGTCTGGACTGTCCCAACAATCGCAGAGAACACTGACAAAGTGTGGTTCTCTGAACCAGCTGCAGTAAATCACCAGGGAGCTTGTTAGAAATGCAACTTCTCGGGCTCCACGCCAGACGGGCTCCCTCAGAAACTCTGGGTGGGTGGGTAGGGGCGGGCAACGATCTGTGTTTTAACAAGCCTTCCAGATGATTCTGATTCATGTGAAGGGCGAGGGTCCCTAGATCAGGGGATCATGGCGTCCGGGTAGTGTATCTGAGGGCATGGGAGGCATTTCTCATTCTTTCAGATGCCCCCGAAGTGACTGGCTCTGCTAAACTCGTTTTTGAAATCCTGAAGACAGGCTCTGGGAAATGAGTTAGTCTCCCCTCCTTTCCCCCTCCCTCCGTCAGAACGCTGCTGACAGCTGATTAATGGGGAATGACTCTCCAAAGATTTCTTTACATATATTAGGTTAGGAAAGGCTTTGAAAACTTTCTGTGGCAATTGTGCCTGGGAAGATTCCCTCCATGGGCTCTCCTCGGGGATGAGGACAGTCTCTTCGTTTCCCTGCAATGTAGACGGTGACCTTGATTCTCGCAGCTCTCTGGGCCGTGCCGGACTGGGAACCGAGAGACATGGGACCCACTTGGGCCCCGGCGCAGATTCACTGCATGACCTTGGGCAAGTCATTTCCCCTCTGGGCCTCAGGGTGCTTCTCTCTTTCATTACAGGATCTGAGGGTCCCTCAGCTTGCATCTGGGATTTGGAACCTGGAATTTTTTTTTTTTTTTTCCTTCTGTCCTGCATTTCCAGAGCTGGGTCTGATTGAGAAGATGCACGGAGTTGTGTTTCCTATATTAATTACGTTTAGGGAAGAAACTCATGGAATTGTAAAGAGAGAATGTGTGTGGGTGCGCCTGTGCACGTCTGTGCCCTAAAACTGGATGTGGGCTGAAATCCACAGACGGTGTCGACAGGTACAGATAAAAGGAGCAGATGTCAGCTGTCTTTATTCCCCGAAAAATATGTTAACCAAGAACTGTTGACCGAGCCTGAGTTGGTTACTGTAAATTGCAAAGTATGAGCCATTCAAATGTGCCCACTGGAAACGCCATCATTTCTTTCAGTGCTCATGGACACCGGAGCTTTTGCAGGAAAACTGGGAATTGGCATGAAAGCAGGGTTTCCTTGTAATGAACTGAGAGTCCCTTAAAAACCCTCCAGAGGCAAATTCTTTATGCTCCCCTCAGATGAAATGTAAATCCTAGAGAGTGGGGATGGGAGAGAGCAGTGGAGAAGCTCCCTGAACCAAGCATCCCACTTTGTGTACCAAGACCCGAGCTCCCCCCAGACTCGGGGTGTGAGTGGGGGAGGCTGAGCCGGGTGCCTCCGGCTGCAAGTCTGACTCATCTCAAGTATCATCGGTTTTTGAGGGTGCCGTGTGTGTGTGAAAGGTTGGGAAGTGAACATCGCCACGTTGTCAGAGGGGCACAAGCTCTGGCTGCAAAGTAAAGAACATCGTAGCTTGTCTGCCTCAGCTGGGTGATGTCCACTGACCTACCACTGGGTCAGAGTGTCCGCGGAACTGACTGGCGCTCCTTGTCCGCACGACCTCTGTTGAGTGATGGGAGGCCCAAGGCACTAACAGCATTCGACCCGGGCACCGCTGCCTAGCCATGAGCCGGAACCTGGGATCAAGGTCTCCAGCGGCTATGCTGGCTGAACCTACCCAAGGCAGGTTTAGTTTAGAGCTCACCACGCTTGGTCGTACATAGTAATGGATGCGTGTGCCTCTGTGTGCCTGGTCGTGCCTGACTTTGCCCGCCCCTCCTCCACCACGGACTGTAGCCCACCTGGCTCCTCTGTCCCTGGGATTCCCCAGGCAAGAATCCTGGAGCGGGTTGCCACCTCCTCCTCCAGGGGATCCTCCTGACCCAGGGGTCACATCCATATTTCTTGCATCTCCTGCATTGGCAGGCAGAATCTTTACTACTGAGCCACTCATGTGGATTGCAGCCGTAAATCCCGAGCCATAAGAGCTCATAATCTTGATCTTCAACACATCTAACCCTCTTGGGTTCCGCTCCTCTGGCTCACCAGCCGTGGGATACAGGGTGTCTCTGTGCCTTCATAGCTTCATCTGTAAAACGGGGTGATAACCCTAACCGACGCAAGGTGAAATGGGATGATGTGCAAAAGGCACTTAGCACAGTGGGTGACATTGAGTAGGTGCACAATCAATGCTTATTATTATTAAAGATTCGTTGCAAATGTTTACTGAACCATATGTGACATTTATAGCTAAGCTGTGCTGTGGCCAGAGGGACAATGCAGACACAAAAACGAGGAACCATTCACAGGGGCTTTGGTCCTGGCCCTAGGGTCTGTGTTCAAATCCCAGCGCTGCCCTTTTCCAGCTGGGTGACTTTGAGCAGCTGTTTCTTGTGCATCTAGAGGAGCCTCGGCCTCCGACAGGTGAATAAATAGACAGAGAGGCCTGAATGCAGGGTTAGAGTCACAGGCAGGATTGGAGTTCTGAGGACTTGCTCCTTTGAATCTCATTAGAACAACTCCGTCCGTCTCTCCTCAGCATCCTTGGGGAATTGGTTCCAGGAGCCCTCGTGATTCCAAAATCATGGACGCTTGGGTTCCTTCTATAACACGGTGCAGCACAACAGAATAGAGCTGACCCTCCATACTTGTGGGTTTGACATTCGCGGCCACAGACCGTATTTCTTATTTCTTTATTCGGCTGCATCCAGTGTTAGCCGCTGCACTGGGGGACCTTCCCCGTGTCGTGTGGGGTCCTTGGCTGCGGCTGATGGGCTCTCTAGTTGTGGCCCACATCTAGAGCTCTTAGGTTTAGGAGTTGCTGTGTGCAGGCTTAGCTGCTCCATGGCATGTGGGATCTTTGTTCCCCGACCAGGGATCGAACCCAAGTCCCCTGCCTTGCAAGATGGATTCTTAACCACTGGACTGCAGGGAAGTCCCTGTATTTCTTTTTAATAGTGGAGATTCAGATGATTAGTCCAAGGACACATGACCAGTGAAGTGATCAAAGCAGGGGTGGAGAGCATTAGCCAGAAGACAGGATGGTAGGGGGAAGGGGAGAACCACCTCCACTCAGATTGAAAAGCGCAGTCCTGATTCCCTCTGAGGAAGAAGTGCATCCTGGGTGGCACCAGGGCGTGGAGAGGAGCATATTCTCCTGGAGGGGGCTGTGTGTCCCCCGCCCCCTTCCCGCTCCCAAACCCCATCGCCTCCCCAGGACTGGCTTTCTCCGCTGCTCTCTGCCGAGGCAGCCTCTCTGGGCGGCGGCCGGAGCTGCCGGCAGCCCAGTGGCTTCCCTGCCTCTGATCTGAGTTCCCCCCACTGCGGAGCGTGACAGGCGTAGAGCAGAGATGAGTTTAGGCCATTTGCAAGCTGGAAGCCATTTCAAAGGGAAGGCTGGTCCTTGATAGTCCCTGAAAATATTTGAAAAAAAAAACAAAACTGTTTTTGGATTATAAAAGCAACAGTCGCTCTTTGCGAAGTATGTGAAATGAACTAAAGACTGCACCTCCCGAAATCATTCCCTGCCTTTTCTTGTTTTCATGTCTTTGCTGCCAATATTTTTCCATGTACCTATATTTGCAATCCTACTATGGGTTCAAGTGCTATTTTATTCAAATCTATAGGGAAATATATCCTCATGCTCACAGTTGTTTTATTTATTTTTATCCAGACAGTATCATCTTCCATTGTGTGGATGTAGTGCAGTTCCATTAGCGGTTTCCAGTTGGGATTTCTGTGGTTGCCTTTCCCTTCCCCCCAGGAGAAACAAGGCTGTGATGAGCCCCCTGGCACACCTGTTCTGTAAACCGGCCTCCCTCGGCCCCAGGGGAGAGTGAAGCCCCGTGGCTCATTTTGCATCATTTTCCCCTCTCTTGGAGTGGGACCAAAACTCACTCTGGCTCCAAAATGCCTGAGGCCAGATCCTTCAAAGAAAGGACTTCCCCTCCTCTATTAATTGGGCAATTTGGAAACCTGGGCTTGAGTAAAAATATTATTTTTTCCCAGTCATTCTCAGATGGCTTATTCACCAAGTTAAAGCATCCAGTCAAAGTGAGGGAAAAGAAAACAAAACCCCAAACTCTGAGCCGGCGGTGCTGTGTTGTGTAGACAAAATAACCCTTTGACAGACCGATCGGGTCACCTTTTTGACCTGCTGATTTCCCACAATGTCAGCAAGACTTCAGCTGTTCCAGTGGTTTGGGCTGTTGGTTTCTTCCTTCTTTCTCCCCTCCTCCTCCTCCTCCTTTTTTGATTGGTTTGTTGTGCAAATACTATTCCAAAGAGGAAAGATGGAAGAAAAAGAAAAAGATGCTCACCTACACTCCTGACCGAGAGGAGTCAGGCTGGTTCTACTCTCCCTCCCTTCCTTTTTGTCTTTCGTCCTCCTCTGTTTTTATATTTTTCCTTTACATTTAAAACAATTGTGAGAAAATACATACATGCATATAAAACACATAAGGGCTTCCTTGATGGCTCAGCTGGTAAAGAATCCGCCTGCCAATGCCGGAGACGCAGGTTCAGTCCCTGGGTTGGGAAGATTCCTTGGAGGAGGAAATGGCTCCCCACTCCAGTATTCTTTCCTGGAGAATCCCACAGACAGAGGATCTTCGGGGACTGCAGTCCTTGGAGTCACTAAGAGTCAGACATGACTAGGTGACATATAAAACAAACCATGTTTGAATCATTTTAAACTGTACAATACGGTAGCATTTAGACCATGCACAGTGCTGTGTAACCATCAGCACTACGTAGTTCTGGAATACTCTGCCCCCTCCAGAAGGACACCACATGCGCATTAGCAGTCAGCGTTCATTCTTCCCCTGACCCCAGCCCTTTGTGACCACTAATTCACTGTCTATATCTATAGCTTGCCTCCTGGGAAGATTTCCTATCAGTGGAATCAGTAGGTGTCCATTAGTGTCTGGCATCTCTCGCGTAGCATAACCCTTTCCCGATTCGTTTGTGTCGTAGTGGGAATCGGGACCCCATTCCTTTTTGTGGTTGAATAATATTCCATTGAATGGATAGGCTTCTTTCTGCAGTTTTGAGGCTGGTGTTCCCATCTGGCAGCTGGAGGGATGGACGGGAGGACAGGGCGGAGGGACTGTGAGGCGGGGATGGCTGGAGCAGGCTGACAGCCTCCAGTGTGTCAGTCACCTGGGTCACTCAGCCTGTGTAGAACTAACCAAATCATCTTCTGGACGAGGCCGCCTAATAGGGTCATCCACACTGGTGGGGGATGTTGTATTTCCTTCTCCTAGGAAAGAAAATACTGTAGTAATATTATTTTTAAAAAGGATTGCTGTGAGAATTAATTGTGTACTTCAGCTAATGTGTTAAGAGTTATTACGCTTCCCTAAGAAAATCAATATGATGTACTGAGTCTCCAACAACTTACTCCATTCAGGCGTGAGTCCCAGTTTTTCATTTACTCTAAAAGTCACCTGGCTGAGTCTGAGTCTGTTTCCTTGCCTGCTTGCTTTACACAGCTGTTGAGAGAATGAACTGTTATAAATGAAACCTCAAGCCATAAAAAGCTGTAAAGATCACTTAAGAAATGAACAGAGGTTAGTTTGGCTTGATTTGTATACCTCTTTTCTCTAGAACAATAAAACGCACTTGAACAAGACAAAAATCCTATAGACCTATTGAAGGAAGGATTAAAGAAGATTGAAAGTGGGAGTAGAGGAAGGAGTTGAATCTGAAACCTAGACTGAGAGGAGCTATGGTAATTGAGAACTTTGCTCTGAGCTTCCAGGTGGCCAGTGCAAAAAGGGAGAGCAAGCGGGCTTAATCATTCTCATCCAGGGTCTCTCCCAACCTGGGTACCAGTGATATGCTGGGCTGATAGCTCTTTGTTGTGGAGGGCTGTGCTTTGCCATGTGGGATGTTGAGCAGCATCCCCAGCTAGAAATGTCTCCACTCCACACCCCATTGCTCAGTTGTGATGATTAACAGTATCTCCAGATAGTGCCAAGTGTCCTTTGGGAGTGAACACTGCCTTGCTTGGGAACTGATGATCCAGTGAAAGGAAACCATCCCTGATGCGGGGGCTTTGGATAAAGGACTGGACAATGTGACCAGCAGGGTCTTCAGGATCAAGTCGCAAAGTCCACACATCTTTCAGCGGGTGCTGTTCCCAGCCGGCTCCAGTGTCTTCCATCAAGACGTTCATCTTCTCTGGGTGAGCCTCTCTGTTCCTCCCATTCCGCACTGCTTCCTGGTTAAGCACGCTTGCCAGGTGCTGGGCTCAGTTCCTCCGTGACCTTCACAGGCTTTATCCCGTGGACTCCTTGGACTCCTTAGACAGCGTCCTTGTGTACCTTTGAAGAGAAGTGAAAGTGGTTCAGCTGTGTCCAGCTCTTTGCAACTCCACAGACTATAACCTGCCAGGCTCCTCTGTCCATGGAGTTCTCCAGGCAAGAACACTGGAGTGCTTAGCCGTTCTCGTCTCCAGGGGATCTTCCCAACCCAGAGATGGAATCGGGTCTCCCACTTTGCAGACAGATTTTTGTACCATCTGAGTCGCCAGGCAAGTCCAAGAATCCTGGAGTGAATAGCCTACCCTTTCTCCAAGGGAATTTTCCTGCAGCCTTTTTTGTTGCTGAGTCTGAGTCTGTTTCCTTGCCTGCTTGCTTTACACAGCTGAAAAACTGTTAAAAATGAAACCTCAAGCCATAAAAAGCTGTAAAGATCACTTAAGAAATGAACAGAGGTTAGTTTGGCTTGATTTGTATACCTCTTTTCTCTAGAACAATAAAACGCACTTGAACAAGACAAAAATCCTATAGACCTATTGAAGGAAGGATTAAAGAAGATTGAAAGTGGGAGTAGAGGAAGGAGTTGAATCTGAAACCTAGACTGAGAGGAGCTATGGTAATTGAGAACTTTGCTCTGAGCTTCCAGGTGGCCAGTGCAAAAAGGGAGAGCAAGCGGGCTTAATCATTCTCATCCAGGGTCTCTCCCAACCTGGGTACCAGTGATATGCTGGGCTGATAGCTCTTTGTTGTGGAGGGCTGTGCTTTGCCATGTGGGATGTTGAGCAGCATCCCCAGCTAGAAATGTCTCCACTCCACACCCCATTGCTCAGTTGTGATGATTAACAGTATCTCCAGATAGTGCCAAGTGTCCTTTGGGAGTGAACACTGCCTTGCTTGGGAACTGATGATCCAGTGAAAGGAAACCATCCCTGATGCGGGGGCTTTGGATAAAGGACTGGACAATGTGACCAGCAGGGTCTGCAGGATCAAGTCGCAAAGTCCACACATCTTTCAGCGGTGCTGTTCCCAGCCGGCTCCAGTGTCTTCCATCAAGACGTTCATCTTCTCTGGGTGAGCCTCTCTGTTCCTCCCATTCCGCACTGCTTCCTGGTTAAGCACGCTTGCCAGGTGCTGGGCTCAGTTCCTCCGTGACCTTCACAGGCTTTATCCCGTGGACTCCTTGGACTCCTTAGACAGCGTCCTTGTGTACCTTTGAAGAGAAGTGAAAGTGGTTCAGCTGTGTCCAGCTCTTTGCAACTCCACAGACTATAACCTGCCAGGCTCCTCTGTCCATGGAGTTCTCCAGGCAAGAACACTGGAGTGCTTAGCCGTTCTCGTCTCCAGGGGATCTTCCCAACCCAGAGATGGAATCGGGTCTCCCACTTTGCAGACAGATTTTTTGTACCATCTGAGTCGCCAGGCAAGTCCAAGAATCCTGGAGTGAATAGCCTACCCTTTCTCCAGGGAATTTTCCTGACCCAGGAATTGGACTGGGGTCTCTTGAACTGCAGGTGGCTTCTTTACCAGCTGAGCACCCCCACCCCCATTTTACAGACGTGGAGACTGAGCTTTAGAGGAGTTAGCTAGCTCACCAAAGGCGGTCCCCTAAGTGGCAGTGGGACATTTGAATGAGGGCACCCTGGCCCCTGTACGTTTACCACTCCAGCCGGGGATCTCCACTGGAGCACGATCTTGTCCCCCAAGGGACATTCAGCACCATCTGAAAACATCTGCGGTTGTCGCAATGATGGGGGAGGTGAGGGAGGGGGATCCACCAGTGTCCAGTGGGTGGACACCAGAGACGCTGTTCAATGTCCCACAGAGACAGGACAGACCCCCAACACAGCGCTACCAGCCCACGGGTCAGTGGTGCTGAGGCTGGGAAGCCACGCCCCCGGTGCTGGTCCAGTGGGAGGAGAGGGAGCCTGCCGGGCAGGAGACGTCCTGGAAGAGAGATCGGCGTGTGGCACACGGTCTGTGGGCAGATGCAGCCTCCACTGACTGGGCTTGCCGGCCTTCTCCAGACCTTCCCCACCTCCTAGAATGAAGACCCAGACCTGCACTGCCCCCTCCTTTAGCTGATGTTTGCGTAGCCATGGCTGAGGACTACCCAGCTCGGGAAAGTCTCCAGTAGTCTTAAGATTCTAGACACATTTCTTTCTTTTTTTTTCTCTCTCTCTTTTTTTTTTTTTTTCATTTTGGCCTCTTTTATTGGGTATTATTCATTTATTTTTGTTTAAAAAGATTTATTTATTTATTTATTTATTGGGCAGGGGTCGTGTTGGGGAGGGAGGGGAGCAGGCGGGCCACGTCTATCGGTCTTTCATTTCTCTATTTTCATCCATCTTTGTTCTTCGGCTCCCGTGGGCCTCCCATCGCGGTGGCGTCTGTCGTTGCAGAGCGCCGGCTCTGGGCACATGTGCTCCAGAGTTCCAGAGCTCTGGCTTGGTAATTGGACACATCGGTCCAGCCGCTCCGTGGCACGTGGTATCTTCCCAGGCCAGGGATTGAACTGGCGCCCCTTGCACTGCAAGGAGGACTCTTTACCCACTGGACCACCAGGGAAGCCCCACATTTCTTTCTTTGTTTTTAATTGATGAGAACATGTTGGAAGATAACTGGATAATCTGATCCCAGCAGAACTGTTCAATGTGGTTGTACCGAGAGATTCTCGAGGAGGGATTTGGAGTCCGGCAGGATGGGGGCCCTGGGTACGGTCCCTGCCTGCCTAGTGACAAAGCCTCCTCCCCCTCCCAGGCCACTGCACTTGCTGCTTCAACTCCTGCCCCTTACTCCTCCGTGAGGATGCTAATCCCCAGCCCCAAGTGTGGTGGGGAGAACTCCGTGAGATAATCCATGTGACCACATGGCACTGGCCACTGGTCAGGTCTCACCACGCGGAGCTTGATGTCACCCTTGTCATTGTTACTATTTAACGATTGTGATGATCAGGGTCAGGAGTATCACTAGAACTGATCTCATCCAACTGCTTGATGGCCAGACAAGGAAGAAGTGAGGCCCAGAGGGACACGCAGCCCCTGGACATCACCCAGTGAACAGACGGAGACGGTACTCCCAGCCCCGTGCTGGCTCTGGGGCCCGTGCTGTCTGGAGCAGAGCATTTCCCCCTGGGGTTGGAGCAGGGACCTGTAAACAGCTTCTCTAGCCCAGTCTTCCCTGAACCAATTTGTAATTAATGGCTTGTGGCCACGTTTCTCCCGCCTCCGCGGCAGACCTGTCAGACCTGTATGGGAAGCTGCTGTGGGCAGGGCAGCTGGCCGGGCGGCCGGCCTCTCTGTTCCGGTCCCTTTGTCCCCCTGCTCATGCAGAAAGCGGAGGATGGGCCGCCTGCCCACTCTGCCTCCCTCCACCCAGCCCTTTCCTGCTGGCCAGCAATCCACGCTTGTCCGGGCTGTAATTTGTGACTAGTACGGAGGCTGTCCTGGGGTGTGGTACCCTGCTGGGGGGTGGGGAGTCCCCGACGGGGCAGCAGCTCCCTGTGGCCGTCTGAAGCACGTGGGACGGGGTGCTGTGGAGAGGGCAGGGGGGTGGGCTGGATGGTGGCCCAGAGGAGTGCGGACGGCAGTGGGAGCCAGGTCCAGCCAGGGCCGCCTTGCCCGCTCCCCACGGCCCCACGGGCGACGCCAGCACAGCCAGAGTTCCGGGAGTTGGGGCGTCTCTGCTATACCTGCTGACTTTGGCAAAAAAAGAAATCCTCCGACTTAATATACTCTCCTTCCAGAGAGGACGGGGGTTTGAAGTCGGCTCTGGAAAGGGAAGACAATCTCGTTACTAATGCACCATAAAGTACAATAAATATTCTGCTGACAGCCTCCAAGCCCAGGAAACAACCCCGAAACTCCAAGAAATAATAATAATGAAGAGAAAGAAGCCTTCCCGAAGCTTCTTTCTCTGTTGGTAAAAATTTTATTAAGATGGGAAGTGGAGTCCCGCCCCCTCCCTGCCCACCCCTCCACCCCGCGCCTCTCTTTCAGGTCAGGATCTTCCTCTGGGGCCGAGAACCAACGGCTGATGTCACAACATCGAGCTCAGAGCATCTGGCAGGTGGGCCGGGACGCAGTGCCCTTGTCCCAAGCCCTCCTGACGGAGCGGGGCCTCCTCAGCACCCACCCAATACATACTTCCCAGTCCTCTCTCCCTTCGCATCCCACAAGCACACCTGGCTTTAAATCGTCTCCATTTTTCATTAAATCCGAGAGTCATAGGGAGGGAATGACCTGGCTACTTCAATTAATTTTTTTTCCCCCTTTCAAATCAGAAGGTTCAATTTTCTTTGGAGGAGGTGGCATCTTGCAGGAGGATGGGAGGGGGCGCTTAAGACGTAGGGTTTGCATTTGAATGTTTGGTCTTGATAGCAGATAGGGGCCAGCATGGAGAATCATCTTTATCACCCCAATATGGAAGGGAGAGCGTGTGGCCTGGGCTGGCATACCAAGCGGCCTGCCAGCCTTTATCATAATCCCAGGAGCTGCCCCCCCACCTCGTCACCTCTGCTATTCTAGGCAAGTGTCAGCCGTCTTCCCTGCTGTAGGGAACCAGATAGCAAGAGCTGGGCCGGCGCAGCGGGCATAATAAGAAGTGGAAATTGCTCCCAAGGAAAGTTTTTGGAGGAATTAACTTCTGATGGGTGGAGGAGGTGCTGTGAGGGTGGGCGGGCAGGGAGGGGGTGGGGGAGCCAGAGGAGGAAGATGGGGAGCCAGGAAAGGCAGGGAGAAGGCTGGCAGCATCTGAGGAAGAAGGGCAAACAACTTGATTGAGCTGTCAGGGATGCATTGCTTCCAGTGGGCCGGGAGACCAGTGGGCCAGTCGAGCTCCTGGGACAGGGAGCAGCCAGGGGCAAAGGCTCTGGGACCCAGGAGATCCCCAGCTGCCTGAGCAGAGGGTTTCCGAGTTCCCCTTCTGGGTGCCGAGTTTGCTGCATGTTGGTCCCAGAAATTTTGCAGCGTTGGGTGGAGGCATCCTCACTGGGATGGTTAGCCTGATTCTCCTCCTCTGAGCAGCCTCCCCGCTTCCCACCCTCCTTGCTTAGGCTAGGTCAAGCAAGGCCAGTGTGGAGGGTGCCCAGGCCCACAAACTGCTTCCTTCCAGCCTTTATTCATAAATATTGGGCTGGCCCCAAAGTTCATTCAGGTTTTCATGGAAAATCTGAATGAACTTTTGGGCCAACCCCAATGTTTGTTGAGCACCTACTACGGGACCTGGCCCTGTTCCAGGCGCTGGGGACTCAGCAGAGAGTAGGACAGCGGGGGGGCGGGGCAGGAGGATGCAAAGCCAGGGCCAGCCGAAAGAAACACCTTCTTGCACTCAAACGTGGGAAAAGAGCAACCGAGAGGGACGTCCTGTGAAGGATGAGATCCGGTGGGGCCAGCACTGTGCCGTCACGAGCCCCGTGACCAAGGACTGCGCCTGTGCCTCAGATTCTGCCCCGGCCACCGGGGAGGAAGCACCCCGTTTTCCGGGAGGTGAGTTAAGTGTAAATGGCTAGTGCTCAGCCCAGAGCCTGGTCTGGAGTGAATGCTCAAGAAAGCTTTGTTCACGTCTCATCGGGAAGGGCAAGTGCACGGCGGCAGACGCCCCACTGGGAGGCCCTGAGTATGAGAACGGGGGTCGGGGGGGGCAGGAGCCAGACCTCCTGGAGCTGAACCCTGGCTCGCCTGCTTCCTAGCGGGGCCCTTGGGCGAGGACTGGCCTCAGCGTCCTCGTCCGTAGGTTGGGGACACTACTGGGAGGTACGTTACAGAGTGGTGGGGAGGACTAAAGACGTCGTGGTTAAAGGTGCTCAGCGGCAGTGTGCTACGTGGAAACCATTGTGCGGCAGATTCTGGCAGCCATGTGACTGCGCGTCCTCAGCAGGTGTCCATCGGGAAGGGGCAGGAAAGGCGCCTGAGCTGGGAGCCAGGTCCCTGGCTTCCGTCCTGTGTGGACACCCAGGCGTGCTGGGTGTGGCCCCGGTGCAGCGCTGAGGGACCATGCTGGGGGCGGACCTGTGGACGTACTGGGACCCTCGGGACAGCAAATGAGGCGAGACACCCAGAGAGGGTGTGAGGACGCCCTAAGGCCACACCGCAAGCGGACGGCGCCTGCCTGTCCCGCCGGGTCCCGGCAAGGACGAGGGAAGGGGCCCCAGAGAGGGTGGCTCTCAGCTTCCACTCCGGGGGAGCTGGAGTGATCATCCTGGAGTAATTGGGTGCTAATACCATTATGCTTCCTATTTCATACTTTCCAGATCCCCAGGGCTCTCTCTCCAAGGATCTCAAAGCCCTTTACATGACAATGCCGCCATTAACTCATAAATCCTCCCTGGCCTGCTGGGAGGAGAGGTGGGTGGTATGTGCGAGATGCTGAGGAATTAACCTCAATTATTTTCCTAGGATTCCGACTTCCCAGAGTCTCAGGTTGACTCTGGGGTTTGGCAGGCCCCAGTCGGTGGTTGTGGGCCAGAGTCCGAGAGGCCAGGAAGGCTGATGGGGTTTGCTGAGCAGAGCTCTGTTCTCTGACTGAGCCGGTGGTCCATGATGTCATTGTCTCATTTTCAGAACAGCCCGGAAGGTTTGGGAGCAGTGCTCCCATTTTACTGTGGGAGAGATTCAGAGAGGGCAAGGATGTACTTAAGGTCACACAGCGGGAAAAGGGCACGGCTGGAACCTAATTCCCAGCCGCTGATCCGTCAGGAAGCTCAGGGCAGACGCCCACTGGGAGGCCCTGAGTATGAGAACGGGGGTCGGGGGGGGCAGGAGCCAGACCTCCTGGAGCTGAACCCTGGCTCGCCTGCTTCCTAGCGGGGCCCTTGGGCGAGGACTGGCCTCAGCGTCCTCGTCCGTAGGTTGGGGACACTACTGGGAGGTACGTTACAGAGTGGTGGGGAGGACTAAAGACGTCGTGGTTAAAGGTGCTCAGCGGCAGTGTGCTACGTGGAAACCATTGTGCGGCAGATTCTGGCAGCCATGTGACTGCGCGTCCTCAGCAGGTGTCCATCGGGAAGGGGCAGGAAAGGCGCCTGAGCTGGGAGCCAGGTCCCTGGCTTCCGTCCTGTGTGGACACCCAGGCGTGCTGGGTGTGGCCCCGGTGCAGCGCTGAGGGACCATGCTGGGGGCGGACCTGTGGACGTACTGGGACCCTCGGGACAGCAAATGAGGCGAGACACCCAGAGAGGGTGTGAGGACGCCCTAAGGCCACACCGCAAGCGGACGGCGCCTGCCTGTCCCGCCGGGTCCCGGCAAGGACGCGGGAAGGGGCCCCAGAGAGGGTGGCTCTCAGCTTCCACTCCGGGGGAGCTGGAGTGATCATCCTGGAGTAATTGGGTGCTAATACCATTATGCTTCCTATTTCATACTTTCCAGATCCCCAGGGCTCTCTCTCCAAGGATCTCAAAGCCCTTTACATGACAATGCCGCCATTAACTCATAAATCCTCCCTGGCCTGCTGGGAGGAGAGGTGGGTGGTATGTGCGAGATGCTGAGGAATTAACCTCAATTATTTTCCTAGGATTCCGACTTCCCAGAGTCTCAGGTTGACTCTGGGGTTTGGCAGGCCCCAGTCGGTGGTTGTGGGCCAGAGTCCGAGAGGCCAGGAAGGCTGATGGGGTTTGCTGAGCAGAGCTCTGTTCTCTGACTGAGCCGGTGGTCCATGATGTCATTGTCTCATTTTCAGAACAGCCCGGAAGGTTTGGGAGCAGTGCTCCCATTTTACTGTGGGAGAGATTCAGAGAGGGCAAGGATGTACTTAAGGTCACACAGCGGGAAAAGGGCACGGCTGGAACCTAATTCCCAGCCGCTGATCCGTCAGGAAGCTCAGGTTGTTTCATAGAGGGGCATAGCCCGGGCCTGTGGGATGAGATGTCTCGCCTGCAGCCACTGACCTCTGTGACCCAGGGCCCTTGCTGCCAGTCTCTGAGTGGGACCCGTGAGCTGCTGTTCCAAGGTCAGGGTCTTAGGTCTAGTTCTTGCTTCCAGATTTCAAGGGGTGGCTCTACCCCACACTGCTAGGGAAGCACACGCCCCTAAGGGGACTGGGTAAGGAAGAAGGGTGGTGAATTCTTTCATTCATTCATTCCCTTGCGCATGTATTCATTAATTATGCTTCATACTCCCACGGGTATGGGGACAGTTAACAGGAGCGGTTGGAGTCAGGCTACTGAAGTTCAGCATATCCTCCCTATGGCATCTTGGGCAACCGCGTTTCTCTCTCTATGCCTCAGCTTCCTCACCTGTAGAAAGGGATCAATAATGGGTGCTAGGTCCCCTGACCCGCCACCTCCGTCCTGAGCACCTGCTCTGAGCCAGCCACTGCTCCCAGCCCCCCAGCACCTGCCCCAAGCCTGGAAGGCCCCAGTGAACTGAGCAGACGGGATGACTGGCTGCAAGCCCCGTGTGACTCAGTGGGGGAGGCGGACAAGCCCTGCCCAGGTAAATCGCTCACCATCAGGCGATGGACACACGCGGGGGTGTGGGACGGTTGTGGGGATTAGACCAGATAATCCTCACATACGCTTCACGTGGGGCTTGGTGCATGGACAGTGTTTAATTAGTGTTAGCGGGGATTTGGACGCGCTGGGCCCTAAACTGGGGGCTGGGGACATGTGACTCACCCAGGCATGTCCTTCGGAGCCGACCTGCCCACTGGAAAGTGCGGCAGCAGAGGTGAGAGGTCAGAGGGCGGTGCCTGCTGGCCTGCCTGTGCGGGGGTCTTAGCCATCCGTCCTCCTGCTTTGGGCTTCTCAGGTCTGGCTCTCCCACTTCGGGTCCTCATCTCTCTGGCTGCTCTCTCTCTCTCTGTCTCTTGTTTCTCTGCTTTCCTCTCTTTCTCCTGCTTTCCCTCTCCGATCTTGCCTCTCCCCTTCTCTCCTTTCCATCCCTCCTCTCTTCTCCCTTCCTCCCTCTGGTCTTTCACCGCTGGGTCTGCCACCCTCTCCTGGTGACAGGCGGTGGGCTCTGACCTCCCACCCGCTGTCCTCCACCTGCCCCAGGACAGGGATGACATGAGACCGTTTACAGGGACCAAAACCCAGGCCCCAGAGGCTCCTGGCTGTCTTGGGCCAGGGCTTCAGGGAAAGGAGGAACCAGCTCCCATTTCACAGATGTGGAAACCGAGGCCCAGAAGGATGACAGGACTTGCTCATGGTCACAGGTCAGACCCTGAATGATTCTAAGAGCCACCGGCCGCCCCGATATGGAGGTGATGGAGGACTTCCGGGGCTTGGGAGAGCATTTTTGACTCCTTCTTCTGCCAAGCCCAGAGAGCTGGGGTGTGTCTGAGGACAGGGAATGGCCCAGCAGTCGCCTGGAATGCACGTGGTCACTCTCTTCCGCCCCTCACCCTGGATTTCTTCCCACGCCCGCTCAGACCCGGCCCTGAGGGCACTCTCTCCCCGTCTCCACTCGCTGCACTATGGGTGGGGCAGGGACTGGCAGGGGCTGCGGAGTCAGGCCCACCTGCATCCAGCTGCCTCCTCCTGGCTCTGCTGCTCCCAAGCTGAGTCCCTTTTGTCCAGTTCTCGGTTTTCTCATCCATATAATGGGCACCGTCATATAAAGTCTAACCCCAAGGACGGCAGGGAAGCTCACACGTAGCAGTGGGTACGAGACGTGTTTGTATTTTAAGCAGGGCTGCTGGCCCTGAGTGAGCCCGCAGGTGAGGTGAGAGCGAAGTTCTTCAAGGGCAGGTAACACCGGACCCCATCCAGTGGCCCTCCTTTGGGACTTCCTCTAAAGAGGCGTGAGTGTCACTATGGAGTCTTAGCACTGGGTGACATTTGGGGATCGTGACTCTAGTCTCCTCCTTCTAGAAAACGAGGCCCAGAGGTGCCACGGGGACACCCGGAGGGCACACTGCGCTCCTGGCTGACGGATCTCACGCTAGGGTTCCCGAATCTCAGTTTGCCCTCGCACAAGGTCGGGGCTGGAAACGTCATGCACACCTTTCTTTTCTGGAGGCAACCGCTGTCTCTCTGCGAGGCGTCACAGCCCGACCCGGAGACGGCGACGGCTCTGGGGTGAGAACTCGGTGACTGCAGCAGCCAAGGGGCCAGGGCGGCGCGCGGCCTCTCCGCCCGTCCTCAGGGGGCCTGGCCTCCTCCCCGAGGCCCTGCGAGCAGCGCTCAGCACTGGCCCCGCTGTCCTGTCCGGAAGACCCTGGATCGGCCGGAAGGTTTGCTGGCAGATCTTCCCAAGTCTGGGATACGGCTGGGAAAATGCTCCCGCCGTGGTACTCAGGACCACTAGGACTGTCTGTCCCATCGTCCAGAGGAAGGCACTGGATGTGCTCCCCTGGGCACCTAGGATCAGATGTGAGAGGTCAGAGAGGCTGTGTTCACTGGCCCACCTGACAGGTAGGCGTCTTAGCCGTCCCTCCACCCCCTGCTCTGTGGCCGAGTCTCCGCTCTGCAACTTCTGGTCCTGTCTTGCTGCCTTTCTCTCTCCCCTTCCCTCTCTCATCTGGGCCCTCTCCCTTGTTTCCTTCCTCCCTGCCTCCTCTTCGCTCACTGCTGGTCTGTTTATCCCTGAACCACCTGGCTCTCAGGGAGGCGCTGGAGAGCCCTGGCTCCAAACAGCGTGATCCCAATCTTCCCAGGGGACTGCCTGAAATGGAAGTCACGAGCCCCGGGCTCCTGCCTTCTCCACCCGGCAGCCTGGGCGGGCCTCCCCGCCCCTGAAGGAAGGGGCTGGGGCTGCAGGAGTGGGCCTGGGAGCGCGCGCCACCCAGCCACCTCACATTCTGCTCCATCTGCCCGTCAGCGGGGGAGCTCGTCCAAGCCCGCTGGGGATGCTTTTGACGTGCGATCAACTTCGGTTCTGGGTTCATGGAACACAGTCACCCCTGAAGCAGCAATAGACGGCTCCCCTCCTGTGGGCTCAGCAAAGCGGGGGGAGAGAGAGGCCTCGTGCAGGACCCAGGATCAGGCCAGTCATCCATTCATCCATGCACGTTCAGTCGTGTTTCTCGAGGAGCCCTGGGGGTCCCGACGGATCTCACGCTAGGGTTCCCGAATCTCAGTTTGCCCTCGCACAAGGTCGGGGCTGGAAACGTCATGCACACCTTTCTTTTCTGGAGGCAACCGCTGTCTCTCTGCGAGGCGTCACAGCCCGACCCGGAGCGGCGCGGCTCTGGGGTGAGAACTCGGTGACTGCAGCAGCCAAGGGGCCAGGGCGGCGCGGCCTCTCCGCCCGTCCTCAGGGGCCTGGCCTCCTCCCGAGGCCCTGCGAGCAGCGCTCAGCACGGGCCCCCGCTGTCCTGTCCGGAAGACCCTGGATCGGCCGGAAGGTTTGCTGGCAGATCTTCCCAAGTCTGGGATACGGCTGGGAAAATGCTCCCGCCGTGGTACTCAGGACCACTAGGACTGTCTGTCCCATCGTCCAGAGGAAGGCACTGGATGTGCTCCCCTGGGCACCTAGGATCAGATGTGAGAGGTCAGAGAGGCTGTGTTCACTGGCCCACCTGACAGGTAGGCGTCTTAGCCGTCCCTCCACCCCCTGCTCTGTGGCCGAGTCTCCGCTCTGCAACTTCTGGTCCTGTCTTGCTGCCTTTCTCTCTCCCCTTCCCTCTCTCATCTGGGCCCTCTCCCTTGTTTCCTTCCTCCCTGCCTCCTCTTCGCTCACTGCTGGTCTGTTTATCCCTGAACCACCTGGCTCTCAGGGAGGCGCTGGAGAGCCCTGGCTCCAAACAGCGTGATCCCAATCTTCCCAGGGGACTGCCTGAAATGGAAGTCACGAGCCCCGGGCTCCTGCCTTCTCCACCCGGCAGCCTGGGCGGGCCTCCCCGCCCCTGAAGGAAGGGGCTGGGGCTGCAGGAGTGGGCCTGGGAGCGCGCGCCACCCAGCCACCTCACATTCTGCTCCATCTGCCCGTCAGCGGGGGAGCTCGTCCAAGCCCGCTGGGGATGCTTTTGACGTGCGATCAACTTCGGTTCTGGGTTCATGGAACACAGTCACCCCTGAAGCAGCAATAGACGGCTCCCCTCCTGTGGGCTCAGCAAAGCGGGGGGAGAGAGAGGCCTCGTGCAGGACCCAGGATCAGGCCAGTCATCCATTCATCCATGCACGTTCAGTCGTGTTTCTCGAGGAGCCCCTCGAGCCCTGCAAATGAGTGCTGGGAGATGCAGCTACGATGAGGAGCCCACAGAGACCAGCTCCTTTCTTTTGGGAGCTGACACTCTGGTGGAGGAGAGAGATATGAATAAGATAGTTACTTAAGACATCGTTACGGGATAAGTGATTAAAAAATCACACCATTAACTGTTTATAAAGACGGCCAGGCCATCGCAAACGGAATGTCTCCTGCTTGGCCTTCAGTTTTGATCCTATTTTAATCTTATGTGGGTCCACTTTAGCTCCCTCTCCAAGCCGATGTGCTGAGGTTCTGGTTGTTCCCTGGAGTCCCCAAGAATACGCACTGCTCTCAGCTCCCCTCCCTCCTCATCCTCAGGAGTGCCGAAGCCTCCGGACCCACAAAGCAGACAAGAAAGGCACCTTTCCGCACTTCCTCGGCCCCCACTGCTCGCCCTGCCACTGCTCTCGATTCCGGACGCCTGGGAAGATCAGACAAGAGGTCAGGGGTCTGCTGCTGGACGGGCTTGCGCCTGCCACACTCCCCCGTTCTTGCTAGTGGCTCCGATGGTAAAGACGCCGCCTGCCATGAGGAGGCTCAGGTTCGATCCCTGAGCCTGGAATTGCCCGGAGAAGGAAATGGAAACCCACTGCCGTATTCTTGCTTGGAGAATTCCATGGACAGAGGAGCCGTATGGGCTATAGTCCATGGGGTCGCAGAGAGAAGGACACGACTAAGTGATTTGTTTGTCTCACCTGTAAAATGGGCTACCAGGGCCCCATAGCGTGATCTTACAGAATTTTCTGTGAGGGTCACTAGAAACAACTGGTGTGAAGAGTTATTACTGTCTCGGGATCCCCTGGAATAATTCCCACACTGACGGCCCTCATCCCCATCCTCGAGGTGAGGCCAGGGCCAGGTGGGTTTAGCTCCCTTCCCTCCGGGAGGGCAACGCCCAGCTCCCGAGCGCCGCGCTGCCTTCTCAGCAGAGCAATGCTGCCACCTAGTGGTCGAGATGTGTCTTTCTCTTCTGAAAGTCGAGGCGGACCTGAGAGCGGCCCCTCTACAAATAACACCCCCGCCCCACTCCGCAAGCTCCCAGGGGTCACTGGAAGGCAGACAGGAGTGAAGAGTGAAGGTATAGAGTCCTTGCCCTGGTTGTTGGTCGCTGTTCCGTCACTGAGTCCTGTCTGACTCTTTGCGACCCCATGGACTGCAGCACGCCAGGCTTCCCTGTCCTTCACCATCTCTCGGAGTTTGCTCAAACCCATGTCCATGAAGTCAGTGGTGCCATCCAACCATCCCATTGTCTGTCACCTTCTCCTCCTCCTGTCTTCAATGCAGTCCAGCATCAGGCTCTTTTCCAATGAGTCTGCCCTTCGCATCAGGTGGTCAAAGTATTGGAACTTCAGCTTGGAACTCATGTCCATCGAGTCAGTGATGGCGTCCAACTACCTCATCCTGTCTTGCTCCCTTCTTCTCCTGCCGTCAATCTTTCCCTGCATCATGGTCTTCTCCAATGAGTAGGCTCTTCACCTCAGGTAGTCTTTTGGAGCATCAATGTCCGGGACCGCGGGGCGGCCCGGCCACATCCTATAGCCTCCTATACGTGAATGCTGCAATGCGCCACTTAAGATGGCGCCTAGCGGAGCCTCTCACGCATGAGCCCTGGCCGCACTTTGCAGCCTCCAGTTTAGGAGCATCGTCATGGTTTCACAAAGATGGCGCCTGGTGGATGTAGGGGTTGTGGTTTAAGGTGTGTGCATATTGCTCTGATAGGTTGTTCCTAGTTTCCGGGCTCGTGATCAGTGCATGCTTCCCTTGCATTCCTATGGGGTCGGAAGCGCGTGCATCTGACCTTTTACATGATTGGCTTATGAGTAGCTCCTTCCTGTTTCTGTATAGTATAAATACTCCCTTGTTTCCGCAATGAAACGAGACTTGATCAGACTCCTGTCTTGTCTCCGGTTCTCGTGTCTCTTGACCTTGGTGACCCCTTGGACTGTAGCCCGCCAGGCTCCTCTGCCCATGGGATTCTTAGACCAGCCAGAACACCGGAGCCGGCTGCCATGCCCTCCTCCAGGGATCTTCCTGCCAGCAGGGATTGAAACTACGTCTCTATTGTCTCCTGCATCTATGGGGAGACTCTTTACCACTCATTCCACCTGACAATAAACTGTAAATTTCTGTGGGACGACAGAAGAAGACGCAGCCTCTCCTTTGGAAGTTCTCTGATCAGAAGAGGAGGTATCGCTTGATCCTTTAAGAATTTCCAGTAGGAGGAGGAAACAGCTTCTGCTGCGGGTCGCCTGCTCTGGGCGGAGGCTGAGGGCGGCTTGTGGAGGCTGGGAGCCGTTGTCCTGGAGCACTGTCCCTGCAGAGAGGCAGTGGGAGGGGCAGCTCCTGGGATGTCTTGACAGAATGCTGATGTAAGCTTGCAACATGAGACAGCAATCTTTTTCCAGTGGGCTCATTTTTGAACTTTTTTTTTGATATTGGAGTATAGCAGACTGACAATGCTGTGGCAGCTCCAGGTGGACAGCAACGGGCCTCAGCCATGTGCTCCCACTCTCCCCAAGCTCCCTCCCGTCCAGGTTGCGGACACTGAGCAGAGCTCCCCACGCCACACGGTAGGTCCCGTTTAAACACAGCAGCATGCACCTGTCTCTCCCAGACTCCCTAACCCTTCCTTCCCTCACCTCCTCAAAACCTGAGCTTGCTCTCTAAGTCTGTGAGTCTGTGTCTATTTTGTAAATGAGTTCATTTGCATCATTTCTTTTAGATTCCGCCTATGAGATGTCATATAACATTTCTGCTTCTCTGTCTGACTGACTTCACTCAATATGACATTCTCTAGGCCCATCAATGATGCTGCAAGCGACCTGATTTTATTCTTTTTAATGGCTGAGTAATATTCCAATGTCTAATACATACCACAGCTTCTTCATCCATTCTTCTGTCGATGGACATTTAGGCTGCCTCCATGTCTTGACTATTGTAAACAGTGCTGCGTGCATCCTTTCAGATCATGGTTTTCTGGATATACACCCAGGAGGGGATTGCAAGGTCACAGGGCAGCTCTGGTTTTAGATTTTAAGGAACCTCCATAGTGGCTGTACCAATGGGATTCTTAGACCAGCCAGAACACCGGAGCCGGCTGCCATGCCCTCCTCCAGGGATCTTCCTGCCAGCAGGGATTGAAACTACGTCTCTATTGTCTCCTGCATCTATGGGGAGACTCTTTACCACTCATTCCACCTGACAATAAACTGTAAATTTCTGTGGGACGACAGAAGAAGACGCAGCCTCTCCTTTGGAAGTTCTCTGATCAGAAGAGGAGGTATCGCTTGATCCTTTAAGAATTTCCAGTAGGAGGAGGAAACAGCTTCTGCTGCGGGTCGCCTGCTCTGGGCGGAGGCTGAGGGCGGCTTGTGGAGGCTGGGAGCCGTTGTCCTGGAGCACTGTCCCTGCAGAGAGGCAGTGGGAGGGGCAGCTCCTGGGATGTCTTGACAGAATGCTGATGTAAGCTTGCAACATGAGACAGCAATCTTTTTCCAGTGGGCTCATTTTTGAACTTTTTATTTGATATTGGAGTATAGCAGACTGACAATGCTGTGGCAGCTCCAGGTGGACAGCAACGGGCCTCAGCCATGTGCTCCCACTCTCCCCAAGCCCCCCTCCCGTCCAGGTTGCGGACACTGAGCAGAGCTCCCCACGCCACACGGTAGGTCCCGTTTAAACACAGCAGCATGCACCTGTCTCTCCCAGACTCCCTAACCCTTCCTTCCCTCACCTCCTCAAAACCTGAGCTTGCTCTCTAAGTCTGTGAGTCTGTGTCTATTTTGTAAATGAGTTCATTTGCATCATTTCTTTTAGATTCCGCCTATGAGATGTCATATAACATTTCTGCTTCTCTGTCTGACTGACTTCACTCAATATGACATTCTCTAGGCCCATCAATGATGCTGCAAGCGACCTGATTTTATTCTTTTTAATGGCTGAGTAATATTCCAATGTCTAATACATACCACAGCTTCTTCATCCATTCTTCTGTCGATGGACATTTAGGCTGCCTCCATGTCTTGACTATTGTAAACAGTGCTGCGTGCATCCTTTCAGATCATGGTTTCTCTGGATATACACCCAGGAGGGGATTGCAAGGTCACAGGGCAGCTCTGGTTTTAGATTTTAAGGAACCTCCATAGTGGCTGTACCAATTTACATCCTCACCAACAGCGTGGGAGACTCCCTCCTGAGATGGCATTGTGCCTTGCTCCTCCTGGAGACCACGCAGAAGGTGGACAGCGGCCCCCAGAGACAGCGTCTGCAGTAAAACAGGAAACCAGAGAGCACAGACTCGGAGGAGGCACGATGGCCGACCACAGCGGTTACACTTGGTATAAAGGCTGCGTGTGGGCGAGGGTCCCGGACACCACGCAGGAGGAGGGTCTGGACGGCAAGAGTGCCGGCTGCTAGAGGGCTCCGGAAGTACGAGCCAAACCACACTTCCTGCCGTCAAGGGGCTCACTCTGCAGGCAGACCATCTCTCCCTTAAGCACCGCAGGCACGGGCGCTGCCTGCTCTCAGACCAGGCGGCCCGGCTCTTCCCCCAGCCTCGAGCGGAGAGGGCCGAGGAGCCGGTGTCGGGAGGCCAGAGCCCGTCCTCCAGGCTCCCTGCTGCCCACAGGCTGCTGCCCTCGTCGCCTGACTGACGTGGGTCCCTGTGGAGTCCAGAGGGGAGGGGAGGGGAGCGTGGGGGAGGCTCACTCTCTTCTTCTTTTTTTTTTTTTTAATATTTATTTATTTGTTTTTTAAAGTCTTTACAGAGTTGTTTGTTTTTTTTATTTTTATTTTACTTTTAACTTTTACAGAGTTTTGTTGTTCACAGACATGCATGTTCCCAGATCAGTCATATGCACATCCCTGGTACCCCCCTCCCTCCCAGGTCCCCCCATCCCACCCCTCCAGGCTGTTGCACCAAGCCATTGTGAGCACTCCTATTCCCTGAGCACAATGCCAATAGCTATCTTTTTCACATATGATAGTATAGGTTTCCATGTTACTCTCTCTGTGTCTCCCACCCACTATTCATTCCTCACAATGTCCATATGTCTATCCTCTGTCTGTTTTTCCATGGGTTCACTGTGGGTGTTATCATTACCCTTTTACTAGATTCCATATATATGTGTTAGTATAATGTACTTGTCTTTCTGTTTTTGACTGACTTCACTTTTAATCTTGATATTGAAAAGGGGCATCCTTTCAGATCATGGTTTCTCTGGATAAAAAATCAGGTCACAGGGCAGCTCTGGTTTTAGATTTTAAGGAACCTCCATAGTGGCTGTACCAATTTACATCCTCACCAACAGCGTGGGAGACTCCCTCCTGAGATGGCATTGTGCCTTGCTCCTCCTGGAGACCACGCAGAAGGTGGACAGCGGCCCCCAGAGACAGCGTCTGCAGTAAAACAGGAAACCAGAGAGCACAGACTCGGAGGAGGCACGATGGCCGACCACAGCGGTTACACTTGGTATAAAGGCTGCGTGTGGGCGAGGGTCCCGGACACCACGCAGGAGGAGGGTCTGGACGGCAAGAGTGCCGGCTGCTAGAGGGCTCCGGAAGTACGAGCCAAACCACACTTCCTGCCGTCAAGGGGCTCACTCTGCAGGCAGACCATCTCTCCCTTAAGCACCGCAGGCACGGGCGCTGCCTGCTCTCAGACCAGGCGGCCCGGCTCTTCCCCCAGCCTCGAGCGGAGAGGGCCGAGGAGCCGGTGTCGGGAGGCCAGAGCCCGTCCTCCAGGCTCCCTGCTGCCCACAGGCTGCTGCCCTCGTCGCCTGACTGACGTGGGTCCCTGTGGAGTCCAGAGGGGAGGGGAGGGGAGCGTGGGGGAGGCTCACTCTCTTCTTCTTTTTTTTTTTTTTAATATTTATTTATTTGTTTTTTAAAGTCTTTACAGAGTTGTTTGTTTTTTTTTTTTATTTTTATTTTACTTTTAACTTTTACAGAGTTTTGTTGTTCACAGACATGCATGTTCCCAGATCAGTCATATGCACATCCCTGGTACCCCCCTCCCTCCCAGGTCCCCCCATCCCACCCCTCCAGGCTGTTGCACCAAGCCATTGTGAGCACTCCTATTCCCTGAGCACAATGCCAATAGCTATCTTTTTCACATATGATAGTATAGGTTTCCATGTTACTCTCTCTGTGTCTCCCACCCACTATTCATTCCTCACAATGTCCATATGTCTATCCTCTGTCTGTTTTTCCATGGGTTCACTGTGGGTGTTATCATTACCCTTTTACTAGATTCCATATATATGTGTTAGTATAATGTACTTGTCTTTCTGTTTTTGACTGACTTCACTTTTTATGATAGGTTGTAGATCCAACCACCTCATTAGGACTGATTTTTCTGCATTTCTTTTAATGTCTGAGTAGTATTCCATTGTATATATGTACCAGAACTTCTGTATCCATTCATTCGTCGATGGACATCTAGGTTGCTTCCATGTTCTAGCTATTGTATAGAGAGCTGCAATGAACATTGGGGTACAGGTGCTTCTTTCAGTTTTGAAAAACTAAAAATAGAAGCACCACATGACTCAGCAATCCCACTATTAGGCTTATACCCAGAGGCTCACTCACTGAGGAGCTTGGGAGAGGCACACAGGGCCGCTGAGGAGGACTCAGCATCACGTGACGTGTTGAACTCCAAGGGAGGCTGGGAAATGTAGTCTCCATATGTGTCCACGAAGAAGGGAAGGGATTTGAGTAGACCACTTGTGGAGTAGAAATGAGAATTTTATTTTTATTTATTAAAAAGATACTTAGTTATTTGGCTGCACTGAGTCTTAGCTGTGGCGTGCAGGTTCTTTCTATGCAGCACACCGACTCCAGTTGTGGTCCGTGGACTCAGTTTCCCTGCATCCTGTGGGATCTTAATTCCCTGACCAGGGATCGGATCTGTATCCCTTCCATCGGAAGGCAGATTCTTCTCTTTTTTTGGCTGCTTTTATTGGTCTTTCATTTATTCATTTTCATCCATCTTTGTTCTTTGGCCTGTGTGTGCCTCCCATCGCGGTGGCCTCTCTCGCTGCAGAGCACCAGCTCTGGGCACATGCGCTCCAGAGCTCCGGCTCGGTAGTCGGACACATGGGTCCAGCCGCTCTGTGGCACATGGGATCCTCCCAGGCCAGAGATCGAACTGGCGTTCGTTGCACTGCAAGGTGGTGTCCTTATCCACTGGACCACCAGGGAAGCTCGGAAGGCAGATTCTTAACCACTGGACCACCAGGGAAGTTCCAAGTCCCAGAACTCTAGAAAACTATCGAGTGGTTTCTGGTAAAGCTCTCGGACACACACACCCTATGACCCAGCCATGATCCTCCTTGGAGGGCCCGGCAGACGTGAGCTCATACGTGCAGCAAAAGACATGGATGCAGACGTCCACAGCCACCCTCTTCCTAATAGCCCCGAAGTGGAGACCGCCCAGATACCCTCCAGGTGTGGAGCGCTTGAACACGATGAGAAATGCGGCCGAGCAGGCGGAGTGAATGAAGCCAGGCTTCAAAGACCACAGAGCCTGTGATCTAAAGGGGACGTTCAGAACCAGGAGACGTGTGAGAGGGTAGATTTATCCACTCAGAGGCTCACTCACTGAGGGGAAGGTTTTTGGGAGCACCACATGACTCAGCAATCCCACTATTAGGCTTATACCCAGAGGCTCACTCACTGAGGAGCTTGGGAGAGGCACACAGGGCCGCTGAGGAGGACTCAGCATCACGTGACGTGTTGAACTCCAAGGGAGGCTGGGAAATGTAGTCTCCATATGTGTCCACGAAGAAGGGAAGGGATTTGAGTAGACCACTTGTGGAGTAGAAATGAGAATTTTATTTTTATTTATTAAAAAGATACTTAGTTATTTGGCTGCACTGAGTCTTAGCTGTGGCGTGCAGGTTCTTTCTATGCAGCACACCGACTCCAGTTGTGGTCCGTGGACTCAGTTTCCCTGCATCCTGTGGGATCTTAATTCCCTGACCAGGGATCGGATCTGTATCCCTTCCATCGGAAGGCAGATTCTTCTCTTTTTTTGGCTGCTTTTATTGGTCTTTCATTTATTCATTTTCATCCATCTTTGTTCTTTGGCCTGTGTGTGCCTCCCATCGCGGTGGCCTCTCTCGCTGCAGAGCACCAGCTCTGGGCACATGCGCTCCAGAGCTCCGGCTCGGTAGTCGGACACATGGGTCCAGCCGCTCTGTGGCACATGGGATCCTCCCAGGCCAGAGATCGAACTGGCGTTCGTTGCACTGCAAGGTGGTGTCCTTATCCACTGGACCACCAGGGAAGCTCGGAAGGCAGATTCTTAACCACTGGACCACCAGGGAAGTTCCAAGTCCCAGAACTCTAGAAAACTATCGAGTGGTTTCTGGTAAAGCTCTCGGACACACACACCCTATGACCCAGCCATGATCCTCCTTGGAGGGCCCGGCAGACGTGAGCTCATACGTGCAGCAAAAGACATGGATGCAGACGTCCACAGCCACCCTCTTCCTAATAGCCCCGAAGTGGAGACCGCCCAGATACCCTCCAGGTGTGGAGCGCTTGAACACGATGAGAAATGCGGCCGAACGGCGGAGTGAATGAAGCCAGGCTTCAAAGACCACAGAGCCTGTGATCTAAAGGGGGACGTTCAGAACCAGGAGACGTGTGAGAGGGTAGAGCTGGGGAAGGTGGCTCCTTTGGGGGAGGACAGACTCAGGGGAGGCGCTGTCATTTCCTATTTCTCAATCTGGGTGGAAATTTCACGGGATGTTTCTTATGCGAAAATCCACCCGGCTGTACCCTGAACAATTTGTGACATTTCTGTATCTGTGTTCTATTTCAATACACACTTTAATAAACACAGCTACTAAAAGACAAGACGTGAATGAACATAAAGAGACGTCATGTATGAGGAAGGAGAGTCAGCACCGTGAAATTCTAATTGTGTCTAAGCACATTGATAAATACGTGTTGATTCTGGGGAAAATATCAACTGTTCTCAGTGAACTGGATGCTTATCCTAAAGTTTGCTTGAAAAATTAACCAGTGAGCATAGCCAGGGAAATCCTGGGAAAAAAGAAGGCACTGAAGGAGAGAACCATGTTAGGTATGATGCTTCAGTCATTAAAGCAATGTGGTTTTGACCCGTGAATTCTCAAATGGACCAATGAAATTAAACAGAAACCCAGAAATGGGCCTCAGATCAGACAGGTATTATTTAACGTTCGTTAGTGCTATTGCGTCACTGGTGAGAAAAGATGAATTATCCAATAAATAGTGCTGGGACAACTGAATGGCCACCTAGAAAAACATTTCTGGATCTCTGCTCTTTCCCTAAACTAAATTACAAAGGAAGCCCTTTGCAGCAACACGATGGACCTAGAGATGATCATACTAAATGAAGTAAGTCAAAGATAAACATCATACACTATCACTTATATGTGGAATCTAAAAGACAGTGCAAATTAACTGATTTGCAAAAGAGAAATAGACTTACATAGAAAACAAACTTATGGTTACCAAAGGGGAAAGTGGGGAGGGATCAAGGAGGTGTCTGGGATTGACTGATACATACTACTGTCTGTAAGAGAGCTAAACAAAACAGGGAACAAGCACCGGGAGCTGTGCAGTAACTTGTGATGACCTATAATGAAAAAGAATGGAGATAAGAATATATATATGTATATAAATAGTAAACCAAGTCACTTTGCGGCATACCTGAAACAAACTATTGTAAATCAACTATACTTCAATGAAAAAATAAAACAGAGCGAATAAGCCCCAAATAAATCAAAGATTTACATCTGCAAATGAAATCAAACATTTCAGAGGGAAACATGGAAGAATTCCTCTGTGATTTTAAAGTGTGGGGACTTTCTTTTGTATTTTTGTGTTTTTCTTTTTTACACTTAAATTTTTCTTCTTGTGATAAGAACATTGAAGACATCCTCTCTTAGCAACCTTCAAATATGTGATAACTATAATTAACTATAGTCACCTTGCTGTATGTTACATTCTCATGAGTTATTAATAACTGAAGTTTGTACCTTTTGACACCTTCATCCATTTAGCCCGCTTCCCATCAGTCTGTTCTCTGTGTGAGCTCAGTGTTGTTGTTTAAGACTCCACATACAAATGCGTTCATGTGGTATTTGTCTTTCTCTGTCTGATTTATTTCACTTAGCATAATACCATCCAGGTGCATCCATGTTGTTGCAAGTAGCAAGATTTCCTTCTTTTTTTTCTTTTAATGACTGAGTCCATTAGACTTCCCAGGTGGCTCAGTGGTTAAAGAATGCACCTGCAATGCAACAGAGGCTGGAGATGAAGCTTCGAACCCCTGGTCGGGAAGATCCCCTGGAGAAGGTTGTAGGAATCCATTCCGATATTCTTGCTTGGAGAATCCCATGGACAGAGGAGCCTGGTGGTATGGCATAGTTTGCAAAGAGTCTCTTCCTAAACTAAATTACAAAGGAATAACATCTATATCTAAATGAAGTAAGTCAAAGATAAACATCATACACTATCACTTATATGTGGAATCTAAAAGACAGTGCAAATTAACTGATTTGCAAAAGAGAAATAGACTTACATAGAAAACAAACTTATGGTTACCAAAGGGGAAAGTGGGGAGGGATCAAGGAGGTGTCTGGGATTGACTGATACATACTACTGTCTGTAAGAGAGCTAAACAAAACAGGGAACAAGCACCGGGAGCTGTGCAGTAACTTGTGATGACCTATAATGAAAAAGAATGGAGATAAGAATATATATATGTATATAAATAGTAAACCAAGTCACTTTGCGGCATACCTGAAACAAACTATTGTAAATCAACTATACTTCAATGAAAAAATAAAACAGAGCGAATAAGCCCCAAATAAATCAAAGATTTACATCTGCAAATGAAATCAAACATTTCAGAGGGAAACATGGAAGAATTCCTCTGTGATTTTAAAGTGTGGGGACTTTCTTTTGTATTTTTGTGTTTTTCTTTTTTACACTTAAATTTTTCTTCTTGTGATAAGAACATTGAAGACATCCTCTCTTAGCAACCTTCAAATATGTGATAACTATAATTAACTATAGTCACCTTGCTGTATGTTACATTCTCATGAGTTATTAATAACTGAAGTTTGTACCTTTTGACACCTTCATCCATTTAGCCCGCTTCCCATCAGTCTGTTCTCTGTGTGAGCTCAGTGTTGTTGTTTAAGACTCCACATACAAATGCGTTCATGTGGTATTTGTCTTTCTCTGTCTGATTTATTTCACTTAGCATAATACCATCCAGGTGCATCCATGTTGTTGCAAGTAGCAAGATTTCCTTCTTTTTTTTCTTTTAATGACTGAGTCCATTAGACTTCCCAGGTGGCTCAGTGGTTAAAGAATGCACCTGCAATGCAACAGAGGCTGGAGATGAAGCTTCGAACCCCTGGTCGGGAAGATCCCCTGGAGAAGGTTGTAGGAATCCATTCCGATATTCTTGCTTGGAGAATCCCATGGACAGAGGAGCCTGGTGGGCTATGGTCCATAGTTTGCAAAGAGTCGAACACTCAAAGTGACTGAGCAAGTTCACGTGCACTATTCCATTGCTGTATAGACCACACTTTCTTTATCCATTCACCCATCAGTGGATGCTCAGGTTGCCTCCTTGTCTTGAGTATTGTGAATAATACTGCAATGAGCATGGCTGGGGGTGGGGTGGGGGATGATGCACAAGGACTTTCGAATTATGATTCAAAAATCTAGACGCTGTTAGAAAAGACAGATGAATATACTTACAGGCTTCCCAAGTGGTGCTAGTGGTAAAGAACCCACCTGCCAATGCAGGAGACATAAGAGACTCGGGTTCAATCCCTGGGTCAGGAAGATTCCTTGAAGAAGGGTATGACAACCCACCCCAGTATTCTTAGCTGGAAAATCCCATGGACAGAGGATCCCGGCAGGCTACAGTTCATGATGTTGCACAGAGCTGGACACAACTGAAGTGACTGAGCACACGCGCACCATCTACTTATTTAAAAACAAAAAAATATTCTGCATGCTAAAAAAATCTTAGCATGAGCAAAGTCAAATGAGGAACTGGAAAAAATTTTGCAATTCATATCAGAGGCAAAGGGGCTAATCTCCCTCCAGAAGAACTTACAGAAATTGATTAGAGAAAGTCAAGCAATCCAGCATGATTCGGGCAATGGCATGAACAGACAGCTCAGAGAGGGAAGGAAGGACAGGAAAGGAAATCCTGATATGTGTAGTCAGAGCTATGGTTTTCCAGTCATCACATACGGGTATGAGAGCTGGACCATAAAGAAGGCTGAGCACTGAAGAATTGATGCCTTTGAACTGTGATGCTGGAGAAGACTCTTGAGAGTCCCTTTGACTGCAAGGAGACCAAACCCGTTCATCCTAAAGGAAACTAACCCTGAATATTCATTAGAAGGACTGATGCTGAAGCTGAAGCTCCAATACCTTGGTCACCTGATGCAAAGAGCCGACTCACTGGAAGACACTGATGTTGGGAAAAATAGAAGGCAGAAGAAGAAGGGAACGACGGAGGATGAGATGGTTGGATGGCATCACTGAGTCAATGTTTTGAGCAAGCTCCGGGAGATGGTGAAGGACAGGGAAGCCTGGAGTACTGCAAGTCTATGAGGTCGCAAAGATTCAGACACAGCTGAGTGACTGAGCTGAACTGCTATGCTCAAACATACAGAAAGAGGGTTCGCTGACTTCTAGGGGAATTCGTGCCCATGGGGACGACAGCCAGAGGTTGTTTTCCCTCATCAACTGGCAAAACTCTGAAAGTAAGAAGGTCCCTTCTATCTGTGAGACTGTGGAGAAACAGACCGTCTCCTGCCTTGCTGGCGGACGGTGACAGAGTGTCTAGGCTCTGTGACGGCGAGGAGAAGGGCAGCCTGGCAGTATCCACCAACGTTTCAAGGGCGAGTTCTACATAAGAGACTCGGGTTCAATCCCTGGGTCAGGAAGATTCCTTGAAGAAGGGTATGACAACCCACCCCAGTATTCTTAGCTGGAAAATCCCATGGACAGAGGATCCCGGCAGGCTACAGTTCATGATGTTGCACAGAGCTGGACACAACTGAAGTGACTGAGCACACCCCACCATCTACTTATTTAAAAACAAAAAAATATTCTGCATGCTAAAAAAATCTTAGCATGAGCAAAGTCAAATGAGGAACTGGAAAAAATTTTGCAATTCATATCAGAGGCAAAGGGGCTAATCTCCCTCCAGAAGAACTTACAGAAATTGATTAGAGAAAGTCAAGCAATCCAGCATGATTCGGGCAATGGCATGAACAGACAGCTCAGAGAGGGAAGGAAGGACAGGAAAGGAAATCCTGATATGTGTAGTCAGAGCTATGGTTTTCCAGTCATCACATACGGGTATGAGAGCTGGACCATAAAGAAGGCTGAGCACTGAAGAATTGATGCCTTTGAACTGTGATGCTGGAGAAGACTCTTGAGAGTCCCTTTGACTGCAAGGAGACCAAACCCGTTCATCCTAAAGGAAACTAACCCTGAATATTCATTAGAAGGACTGATGCTGAAGCTGAAGCTCCAATACCTTGGTCACCTGATGCAAAGAGCCGACTCACTGGAAGACACTGATGTTGGGAAAAATAGAAGGCAGAAGAAGAAGGGAACGACGGAGGATGAGATGGTTGGATGGCATCACTGAGTCAATGTTTTGAGCAAGCTCCGGGAGATGGTGAAGGACAGGGAAGCCTGGAGTACTGCAAGTCTATGAGGTCGCAAAGATTCAGACACAGCTGAGTGACTGAGCTGAACTGCTATGCTCAAACATACAGAAAGAGGGTTCGCTGACTTCTAGGGGAATTCGTGCCCATGGGGACGACAGCCAGAGGTTGTTTTCCCTCATCAACTGGCAAAACTCTGAAAGTAAGAAGGTCCCTTCTATCTGTGAGACTGTGGGAGAAACAGACCGTCTCCTGCCTTGCTGGCGGGACGGTGACAGAGTGTCTAGGCTCTGTGACAGCGAGGATAAGGGCAGCCTGGCAGTATCCACCAACGTTTCAAGGGCGAGTTCTCTCTGACCCCGCCATTCCACCTTTTGGGAAGTCATCTTACAAAATACTTGCAGGCACATGAGACGACAACTGTGTTCAAAGTTACTCACTGCCGCATTGTTCCTAATAGCAAATAACTGGAAACAATCCACACTCAACAGTAGGAGACTGGTTAATGAAATCATGGTCCATTCAGTCCCAACAGAAAACCATGGTCAAGAGAAAAAGTCGAGTGGAAAGGCAGCATGTTCAACATTTTACATTTTGTGTCAAGAGTCAAAACCGAGAATGTATATTCTTAAATGCTCGGATATGCAGAAGAAATGTTGGAAAGATATGTAAGACACTGTGACGGTGTTATCCGTGGGAGAAGGGTGCTGAGGACTGACAGATGGGACAGAGGTAGAAGAGAGTGTGCTGAGTGCATTTTTATGTCTTTTGGTTTTTGAAGCAAGTTAATGAGCCACTGTCTGCAAATTAAAATGAAATGAAATTTAAAATAAAACTGCCCAAGGACGCACATTATGTTTCATACTCTAGTCTCTGTTCTCAAATGCACCCTCTCAGACCCACTGAAAAATACGAACTTAGAGAGTGGTTTCTGCCTGACTCAGCCACCCTCCTCCCACAAATTGGAAATGCCTATTTATTCCAAGGGATCCTCTTGGGTTAGTCAGCTATCTGGCTGTGGCTGGTAATGGCTGCTGCTTCTGCTTGCCCTCCAGCCTTCTCTTCTCCACGCCTCAGGGTCTCCACCACAACTCTCTCCCTCCCCTGCCTCCCATTCCTAGATTCCTGTCCTTTAGTTCCCAGCAAGTACAGATACCTGAGACCTGCCTCTGCCCAGAGATCATTGTTGCCCAGAGGAGAAGGCTAACCCCTTCCTCTTGGGCTGGGACACCGGAGCAAAGATGCCCTCTTGTTCCTGCAGGGTATGAATAAAGATGCTTACAGATGCTGGCCTATTGCTGGCCAGTGTTGGGTACCAGGTGAGCGGCCAACTGGTGGGGAAATCCACATGGCAAAAGATAGAGAACAAAGATGGAAAGAAACCAGTCTGTTGGTCATACCCTTGAACTGCTGTTGGATTAAACCTACCTGATCAGACCACACTGGGCTGTGGTTATGTGAGCCAACAGATTCCCTTTATGGTTTAAGGCAGATAGAGGAGGATTTCCTGAAAGCATCCTTAGAAAACACCCCATCTTCTTATCGCCATTTACACGTGAAGAGCTGAGGCACAGTGATTGGTGCCCAGGGATCCCTGGAGAGGCCCTGAGCGAGACTTGTGCCCAGCATGGGGGCATGTGGTGCTTCACCACCAGTGCTAGAGGTGGGGATGCCTCTAGAATACACTTCCTATTGAGCTGAACCTGGAGACAGCTGTGGCATCAAGGATAGGCCTCAGTTCCCCTTTTTGTAACAAAAAAGTGATCGGGCTAATTAACTTCAGGCTCCTCCTGAAACCCCAGGCTTTGTGGTAGACGTTGGGACTATGTGGGTCACCGGGGGAGCTCCCTTCCTCGGGTCATTCTGGTCTAGGGGACATCTTTCTGTCCTTCTAGGCTGCTTAACACCAGACTCTTTTCTGAAAGAGCTTTATTGAGATACAATGGACATACTATAAATGGCACATATTTTTTAAAATTAATTTTTATTGGAGTATAAATTGCTTTTGGGGTGTCCCACGTGGCCCTAGTGGTAAAGAGCCCACCTGCCAATGCAAGAGGTAATGGCTGCTGCTCCCCTGGGCTTTCCCAGTCAGCTATCTGGCTGTGGCTGGTAATGGCTGCTGCTTCTGCTTGCCCTCCAGCCTTCTCTTCTCCACGCCTCAGGGTCTCCACCACAACTCTCCCTCCCCTGCCTCCCATTCCTAGATTCCTGTCCTTTAGTTCCCAGCAAGTACAGATACCTGAGACCTGCCTCTGCCCAGAGATCATTGTTGCCCAGAGGAGAAGGCTAACCCCTTCCTCTTGGGCTGGGACACCGGAGCAAAGATGCCCTCTTGTTCCTGCAGGGTATGAATAAAGATGCTTACAGATGCTGGCCTATTGCTGGCCAGTGTTGGGTACCAGGTGAGCGGCCAACTGGTGGGGAAATCCACATGGAAAAAGATAGAGAACAAAGATGGAAAGAAACCAGTCTGTTGGTCATACCCTTGAACTGCTGTTGGATTAAACCTACCTGATCAGACCACACTGGGCTGTGGTTATGTGAGCCAACAGATTCCCTTTATGGTTTAAGGCAGATAGAGGAGGATTTCCTGAAAGCATCCTTAGAAAACACCCCATCTTCTTATCGCCATTTACACGTGAAGAGCTGAGGCACAGTGATTGGTGCCCAGGGATCCCTGGAGAGGCCCTGAGCGAGACTTGTGCCCAGCATGGGGGCATGTGGTGCTTCACCACCAGTGCTAGAGGTGGGGATGCCTCTAGAATACACTTCCTATTGAGCTGAACCTGGAGACAGCTGTGGCATCAAGGATAGGCCTCAGTTCCCCTTTTTGTAACAAAAAAGTGATCGGGCTAATTAACTTCAGGCTCCTCCTGAAACCCCAGGCTTTGTGGTAGACGTTGGGACTATGTGGGTCACCGGGGGAGCTCCCTTCCTCGGGTCATTCTGGTCTAGGGGACATCTTTCTGTCCTTCTAGGCTGCTTAACACCAGACTCTTTTCTGAAAGAGCTTTATTGAGATACAATGGACATACTATAAATGGCACATATTTTTTAAAATTAATTTTTATTGGAGTATAAATTGCTTTTGGGGTGTCCCACGTGGCCCTAGTGGTAAAGAGCCCACCTGCCAATGCAAGAGGCTCAGGTTCGCTGCCTGGGTTGGGAAGATCCCCTGAAGGAGGAAATGGAAACCGTCTCCACTACGCTTGCCTGGAGAGGCCCGTGGAGAGAGGAGCTGGAGGGTCCTAAAGAGTCAGAGAGGATTGAAGGGACTTAGCACGCGTGCACGTAATTGCTTCACAGTTGTGTTGGCTGATTCACAGAGCGAATCAGCTATCGGCATACACAGAGCCCCTCTTTTTTGGATTTCCTTCCCATTTAGGTTACCACACCACTGAGTAGAGTTCTCTGAGCTATGCAGTAGGTTCTCGTTAGCTCTCTGTTTTATATATAGTATCAATAGGGTGTGTCGATCGATTCCAGTCTTCCAATTTAAAATGTGCCACCTGACAGGTCTTGCTATATGTGTACATTGTGGAAACCCTCACCAAACTCAGGAGGGTGGGCACAGGCATCGCCCCTCAAAGGTTCTCTGTGCCCCAACCATCCCCCCAGGCAGCCATGGATCTGCTCATCTATACATTAGATGGCATTCCTTAGAATTTTACAGAAATGGAATCATGGGTGATGTACTCATTCTGTCTAGCTTCTTTCCGTAACAATTATTTGGAAATTGCCCCATACTGTCATGTGTATTAACAGTCTGAACCTTTTTGTTGCTGAGTGTTCCATTGTGTAGATACATCGCAATCCATCCGTCCATCACCGGCTGATGGATATTTGGGTTGCTTCCTCCAGAGACGTGCCCTCAGGCTTTGGGCTAGTCCTCAGTTTCCTCTGCTCTGAATATAGGACTGTGCTTGCCTCCCGGGTGGAGCCGGCAGTGGTGGAGCCCAAACCCCTGTCAGACTCTCTGCTCCCGTGGCCCAGCCTCTGCTTCCTGGGCATCTGTGCGCCCTGTCTCTCTGTAGCTTGTTCAAATGCTCGTTTCATCCTGTGGTCCTGCCTCCTCCGAGGCTGAAGCTACCAAAGGCAGAGAGCAGGTCTGTCCCACCTGCCGGGCGCTCTCATGAGAAAGAAGCCAGGCAGTCATGCTGTCTCAAGGGTCTCAGCCAGCTCCTGGTTGGCTGAAGGACGGCATGCCCAGTCCCTGGTGGCTTCATTAGAGCTTCTACTGCATCCATTCCCACGGGTCCCATGGGAAACCAGGGCCAGAACAGCACTCACACCCTGGCTTGGCCCCTTTCTGCCAGGTCAGACTGACCCTGGGCTAGAGAACGTCAGCCCAGGTGCCTTAGGGCTCCAAAGAAGTGGGTCTGTGCCTGGGAGTGAAGGCAGCTTTGATGGAGTGCAGCAGAGCTGGTAATTAAATGTTTTCCAATCCAGGAACAAACCCGTATATTGACTGGAGGTCAGAAGAGTGAGATCCCCCAGAAAGAGCAAAGGCCGCCCCAGGGCTTCTAAATGGGTCAATACATCTTTGTGTGGGTGGCCTGGGAAGCAGCGATGGGCTTTGCTAGAACCCATGGGCCTGGCGATGTGAGGCAGGCGGCATCCCCTGGCCCCTGCCGCTTTGGAGACAGACGTCTCAGACGCACAGAGAGCAGGGACTGGACCCACAGGGAGCACTGTGCTGAGGCGAGAGGTGGGTGCTTGCTGTGAAGGGCTGACGCGAGGAGCAAGGAGCGTGAGCTTGTATTATTTTACAGAAGAGGAGGCTGAGGCTCAGAGAGGGGCAATGACCTGCTCCAATGTGCTCAGCAAGTCTGTGCCAAGCATTCCTTCCAGGTCTCCTGGTTTGAACTCTTACTCCACGGGGCGCTGTAGAGAGGCGCCTGATGGCGTGGGACACCACAGTCACCAGGCTTGCGTGCCATTCCTGGTTCTTTCCAGCTGTGTGACTGTGGGCAAGTTCTTCTCTGATCCTGTTTCCTTGACTTGGAAATGCAGCTCCTGGGAGTGAAACTGCATGGTTATAAGGATGAAAGCAGCACAGACCAAAGGCCCTGGGTGGTGCTGGAGATGGCGGTGGGGGAGTTAGGCTGGAGCGGAGGGCAAGGGACGCAAAGAAGGGAGGCTACACCTGCAGAATTCCCGCTTGATCTATAAGCAGGGAGCTAAGTCTCAAGGCAGAGACTAAGAATTCACAGGAAAGGCTCCCGCCTGCCTTTGGGATCTTGAAAATGCTGGTCCTTCTGCCCGGAACATTTTCTTTCCTCTCTTTACTAAGTTAGGTCTCAACTCAAGCACCACCTCTTCCAGGAAGCCCTCCTTAACTTCCCCAATTCGGTCAAATCCTTTTAATGTGGACTTAGCCAGTGTTCCCTGCTTCCTCTTAGCAAATCAATTATATTATTTAACATGAAGTCATAATTGCATCTTTATTTTTGCAATTTTTTGATTACTGCCTGGCTCTACTACTGGACTGTAGGTTGGAAGAGGGCTTGGGACCATGTCTGCCTCCCTGGACATCTAGGAGGCGCTGCACCCTCAGCGACTGAACCAGCGAAAGAGGTGGCCAGTTCCTGAGTGTGGAGTGTTGTCCGAACGGCTAGCTGCAGCGCCGCCGAAGAACACGAGGTGGCGCTGGAGCCCCGCCTGTCTCCGGTCCGGGCTGAGTCCCGCCTTCCCGGGCCCTGGACGCCCGCGCCCCTCCGGAGGCCCCTCCCGGGACCCTGCGAGGAGCTCCGGAAAGGAGGCGACGCCTGGGCGTCACCCAGGAGTGGGAGCAGAGCCTCACCAGTCCCTAGGGATGGGGGTGGGGACCGCCCCAGCCACCACTTCCCCTGCAGGCGTCGCCCGATTGCTGGTCTGGACGACGATCCAGGGCTCAGGAGCGAGTGCGGGTCTTTGGGGAAGAGCAGCCTAGACCTGGGAGGAAGGGAAGCCGGGTCGTGCAGTGGGTTGGGGTGGGAAGGCAAGAATGCAAAGCCTGGCTCTGCCACCAGCTCGTGATGCGGGGCAAACTACTGAATCGTCCTGTGCCTCCGTTCCCGGCCCCTCTCAAAAGGCAGTTGTGCAGGTTAAAGGAGTGATGGGAGCCTGGAAGTGCGCCTGGGATAACAAGAGGGCTGGGTGACGTCAGAGGACACCACGAACGCTGCCCGAACGAGTGGGTGGGGAGGAGACGCTGCCGTGAAAGCAGAAAATGCAGCCCCACCTGGAGTCTGGTGCGGACGGCAGGTGTCCCTGCCACCAGGGGTCAGAGTCCTGACTGGGCAGGAGGACGCCTGCGTGGCGTGCACCGGGCGGGGCGCACGGCACTGTCTGTCCGTCTGCACTGAGGGTGGGGAAACGCGTGGCTCAGGGGGCAGGGTGAGAAGCATGGACTCTAGAACCATGGGCAAGCCTGACCTTCAGTCTGTTCATCCGTCCGACAAGGACCGTGATGTTGACCTTGCTGTGACGGTCACCGCAGTGCCTGGCACCTGGAAGGCGCTGCCAGATGTGAGTTTCCTTCCGTCGTCCTCTCCCTCACCCTCACCAGGATGCTTCCGTGGAGAGTGAAAAAGAACAGAGCCAGGAGGCAGGAGTCACACGTGGGGGCGCGGCCACAGGCAGAGCCCCCGGCCAGGGGCGGGGATAGAGGAAGAAGGGACAAGGGAGCTCCTCTCGCCCCAGCTCAGAGACACGTCCGAAGCTCGCTGCCTCTTCCCCCAGGAAAGCCCATTCATTCTCAGCTAAAGGAGGCAGGGATGTGCGGCCATGAACTCGGAGTTTTTACGAGTTTATAAACTGCTGAGGACATGACTGCTCTGAGCGCGGGGCCATTAATGCCCCATCAATTCATGCTCCAGCTGGCTTTATGGGTGCTGGGCAGGCAGGTGGCGGCCCCCTCCACCGCCCTCTGCCCCACGCCCCAAGCTCATCGCCGGGGCTGCTGGACGCAAGAAGCGCCACTTACTGGAGAGCTGGACAGGGCTGCCCTCCCCCTGAGTGAACCTCAGCCTCAGTTGCCTCAGCTCTAAAATGGGGATAAAACTCAGCTCTAAAATGGGGATAACCACACCCCCTCTCAGAGGGCCTGGGAAGCTGAAATAAAACAGTCTTCAGTCTGTCGTGGAGTCCCGGTCAGTGCTCCATCCTCAGACCACCCAGGCTGCTCCTCCCGCCTCCCCCGGGACCTCTTAGGCTCGGCAGCCCCTGTCTCACCCGCTTCCTCGCGGTCCCTCCGCGTCCGCCTTACCAGGCTACCCTCCACGAAGCCGCAGGGGGTGCTATCTGAGACACGAGGCAGGTCTTGGGAGGGGCCTGCTCCCCACCGAGCAGGGGCTCCTGGGCAGAGCCGGAGTCCTGCCAGGTTTCTGTCGCCTGCCCGACCCCTGCTCCAGCCCCTCCAGGCTTCTTGCGGTTCTGGAACCTGGCCGCTCCTTCCTGCCTGTTTTCCGTGGGCGCACAGCTCACTGGGGATGGTGAGGTGACGAGAAGATACTGGAAATGAGGAGGAGGAGGCTGGGGACGATGACGGAGGTGGCGGGGAAGAGGACGCAGTGTGGGCGATGATGCCGGTGGAGATGGGCAGGGTCACGACGATACTGTGGCCCTAACGAGCTGATAACGGGGGGCTGAGGAGCAGGCGGATGTGGCCAGGGGAGGGTGGGGATGCTGGCAGTGGTGCTGATGGTGGTGCTGGAGATGATGGTGGAGAAGGTGGTGAAAGGCTCACGGGCCTGGCGACAGCAGCTGATATCTGTTTCGTGCTTACTGTGCGGATTTGAATCCTGGCTCCTTTTACCAGCGAAGGATTTGGGGCCAGTCCCATGTCCCCTCTACACCTTAGTTTCCTCATGGGGAATTAGGAGTGTTTACTCAGAAAACCTGCCTCCTCAGCTGTAAACTTGAGTCCTTCCAAGAGCCGTCCTGGGGGTTAACGAGATGCCAAGCAAGCGGCCCGGCCCGGGCGTGTGCTCGGGATCTTGGCTGTCGTCGGTAGGTCCTGGGTGTGCAGGGTCCGCACACGCCTTCTCATGCACTCCGAGCATTGTTAGCCCGTGCAGAGGCTGAGGCTCAGAGAGGCTAAGTGACAAGCCCCAGGATGCACTGCTGCTTGTTTTGTGTAACTATTTCTACACGACAAGCCACCCAGACCTAGTGGCCTGGAAGAGCACTGCCGCTTGCTGGCTGGCGTGACTGTGGGCTGTGCCGGCCCGCCCTGCCGCTGTGCCGAGGCTGCCCCCGGACACCCAAGACGGCTCCCGCCGGGCGGCCGGCGGCGCTGGACGGGCTGAGGCCTCGGCGAGGGCCGTCTGCCGAAATGCCTTGGCGTCCCTGCACGCGGCCTCCTTATCCGGTAACAGGGTTCCAGGGAGTACTCCGAAGCAGGGGGGAGGCAGGTCGGAGGCCTGCTCCAGCCTCCTGGGCAGAGCCGGAGTCCTGCCAGGTTTCTGTCGCCTGCCCGACCCCTGCTCCAGCCCCTCCAGGCTTCTTGCGGTTCTGGAACCTGGCCGCTCCTTCCTGCCTGTTTTCCGTGGGCGCACAGCTCACTGGGGATGGTGAGGTGACGAGAAGATACTGGAAATGAGGAGGAGGAGGCTGGGGACGATGACGGAGGTGGCGGGGAAGAGGACGCAGTGTGGGCGATGATGCCGGTGGAGATGGGCAGGGTCACGACGATACTGTGGCCCTAACGAGCTGATAACGGGGGGCTGAGGAGCAGGCGGATGTGGCCAGGGGAGGGTGGGGATGCTGGCAGTGGTGCTGATGGTGGTGCTGGAGATGATGGTGGAGAAGGTGGTGAAAGGCTCACGGGCCTGGCGACAGCAGCTGATATCTGTTTCGTGCTTACTGTGCGGATTTGAATCCTGGCTCCTTTTACCAGCGAAGGATTTGGGGCCAGTCCCATGTCCCCTCTACACCTTAGTTTCCTCATGGGGAATTAGGAGTGTTTACTCAGAAAACCTGCCTCCTCAGCTGTAAACTTGAGTCCTTCCAAGAGCCGTCCTGGGGGTTAACGAGATGCCAAGCAAGCGGCCCGGCCCGGGCGTGTGCTCGGGATCTTGGCTGTCGTCGGTAGGTCCTGGGTGTGCAGGGTCCGCACACGCCTTCTCATGCACTCCGAGCATTGTTAGCCCGTGCAGAGGCTGAGGCTCAGAGAGGCTAAGTGACAAGCCCCAGGATGCACTGCTGCTTGTTTTGTGTAACTATTTCTACACGACAAGCCACCCAGACCTAGTGGCCTGGAAGAGCACTGCCGCTTGCTGGCTGGCGTGACTGTGGGCTGTGCCGGCCCGCCCTGCCGCTGTGCCGAGGCTGCCCCCGGACACCCAAGACGGCTCCCGCCGGGCGGCCGGCGGCGCTGGACGGGCTGAGGCCTCGGCGAGGGCCGTCTGCCGAAATGCCTTGGCGTCCCTGCACGCGGCCTCCTTATCCGGTAACAGGGTTCCAGGGAGTACTCCGAAGCCAAAGGGGACGCTCCGCCCAGCCTTGGGATCTACGCGATGCTACTTCTGCTGCGCTCTGTTGGCCACCCCAGGGATGGCCTGGCCCGGGGCAGGGAGGCAGACTTCCCTCTTAGGTGGCAAGAGCAGCGAGGATTTGCTGCCATTTGTAATCCGCCCCACCCCTCCCAGTAGGACCCCCCACGCTGCCTGGTTTCTGCTCTTCCAGTGGGAACTTTCTGTCTGTGCGTGTGGGGCTGAAGAAGGTGGAGGCCAGACCTCCGTCTCTTTCTGTGGTTCTCTCATCTCCCTCGTTCCTGGTGCCTCCTTTCCCCGCGGTCCTGTTCCTGTGGTCCTGTTTCTGGACCTGCCAACAGCTGGATCCGGGACCTGGAGCTGGAGACTGAAGCCAGTGGCCACCAGGGGGCAGCAGAGGCGAAGGCTTGGGCACAGCCCCGTCTCCAGGCGCGGGGCCCTTGTCGGGAGGGGAGAGAGGGGCGCACAGGGAGCACCGAGGCTGGCCGAGGTGGGGACCCCATGTGTGCCACACGGTGCGCTCCAAGACGTTGATTCAGAGCGCAGTGCTGCGCGCTTTGTCTTGGGGTGCCCTAAGGCGTCACCCAGTCCGGTCACGGTGTGACCTTGGAGGCCACCTCTGCCCAGGCCTCCTGGGGCTGTTTCCTTTTAGGTGGGAGATGGGTTGGCTTCTGACTGCACTGTCTCTGAGGGGAGGCAAGGCTGCAGGCTCCTCTTCCCCATCGAGGGCCGTGCCCGCCCTCCCTCCATTATTACTGCTGTTTAGTCGATAAGTCATGTCCGACTCTTTGCAGACCCATGGGCTGTGGCTTGCCAGGCTCCTCTGTAATGGAGTTGGCGGCTGTTTCCTTCTTCGGGGGTCTTCCCGACCCAGGGCTCAAGCTCATGTCTCCTGCTGGGCAGGCAGACTCTTTCGCACGGAGCCTCTTAGGTGGGGGTGCTAAAACAAGAAGCTCTGGGAGCAGCTCCCCAGGCCCCGTGCGGCCTGACGGATGGCACGCCTCTCAGCGAGGCCCGGGAAGCCCCACGCGCCAGGGCAGGATGGCGGCCTCGCCTCTCTCTCTCCCCTTTATCCAGGAGACCCCCGCCACTCTCGGAGGAGACCTGGGTCCTTAGCAGACGGGGAGGGTGGGCCTCTACTCTCCGAAGGAGCCCTCCAAGCCCCTGGGGGACCACGGGCAGGGCGTGGCTGAGCCAACAACGTCAGCGCTCAGGAAAGGGGATTTTAAGGCAGAGAAATGAGCCGGGGGTGTGGGTGGGGGGATCGGCGGGTTTGGGTGCTGTGCTGGCCCCAGGGCGAGTCTGAGCTCCTCGCCCCTGCCCTCTGAGTGCTCCTCACGCTCTCTGTGGGGTGTGCCCGGTGTGCCCATAGGGAGAGCCCAGGCCTTTCCTGGGTGCCCAGGGCCTGGCTGGCACCCCACGGGGCTGGCACGAGTGGGCAGCACTCATGGGCACCCGGGACCACTGTGCGGCTCACCGTGTTAACTCCCCCCAGGCAGCCGCTCCAGGCGGGGGGTTACCGTGGGGATCCCCATCTGCTGACGGGTAAACAGTCCAGAGGACAGCAAGCTCTCGAGAACCACACTCCCGGTTGGTAGCAGAGACAGGATTTGAACCCGGGTCCGCAGGGTGGATCGTTTCACGGCCTTCCAGTGAGCAGAAGCTGAATGACCGCCGGGTGCCTTGGTGCCTGGCCAAGGCTGGCTACCCGGGGCGGACGCGGTCAAGATGCCCGGCTCTCTCGAGTCTGAGTGGCTGTGAACGCTTTGTCTCCTCTTGTTTAGCTTCTCTGGTCTCTTGGAGGTGAACCCGGGGGGACAGCGCAAAGGTTTGTGGACTGGCCGTGCGACTGACGGATGCTCTCAGCTCTCTGGGAGACCGGTCGGCTGCGATTCATCATGTGACTCGGGAACCGTGCCTCTTCAAAGTAAAAAAAAAAAACGAACCTTCCTGTGTGATTAGTTGTTCAATTGATTGCTTGATGTATTCAACAAATATTTATTGAGCGCTTGCTGTATGCCAGAGGGGTGCAGTGAATAAGAGAAACAGTCGCCCTGGATCATATCTTAAGGGAGTGAGAGAAGCAAACACGGAAACAGACAGCTCTCTGGGGGCTGGGGCTGGGGGGGGGAGACAGGGAGTAACCACAGAGGGGATGAGCTGTGAGCTAAGGCTATGAATTACAGTTTCTCCAAGCAGACCACCAGAGGCATTGGGCTTCAGGTGGACGGAACAGAAGGTGCAAAGGCCCTAGGGCAGAAGTAGCCGGATGTGCTGGAACCACGGCAAGGAGGCCTGTGTGGTGAGGTGGTAGGAGTCGTCCCACTGAGAGGCGATGGTGGCTTGCGCTAGGACAGGGGCTGTGGAAAGAGGGAGGCATGACAGAGGCAAGATGGGAAGAAAGTAGAGTCATGGTGTGTGGGCGCAGCCTCTCTCCTCGGCAGGACTCCCCAGGGAGGGAGATGGAAGGAGTGCTCCCTGGAAGAGGGGGGCTTCCTCCATGCTGGAGAATGGCAAGGCCTCCAAGGGGGAGCAGAGGGAACACTGCCAGGAACCACATGGGCAGGTGTGGGTGAGGAGGACAGGAGAGGAAGGGGTGAGTGAACAGCATCGTGCAGGGGTTCAGAGGGGCGGCTTCGACGTCAGGCACGTCTGGCCTGATGGCTTGCTAGCGCTATAGCCTCAGGGAAGTTATTTAACCTTGCCATGCCTCAGTTTTCTCATCTGTAGAATGGGCACACAAGTGCTTCTCGCTCAAGATTGTGTGGGGACCAAGTGGGATCCTAGCTATAATGCCGGGTGCAGGGATAAGGATTCCAACCCTCATCATCACAGCAGGGTCCTCACTTCGGCACTTGCGTTTCTCTGCAGAGTGGACGGGTGGGTCCTGAGCCCACAGGACTGTGCGTGCCGCTCCGAAGACCTCAGACCACAGGGGCCAACTGGGGCCAGAGCTGGTGTCATCACTTGGCCCCCAGCAGCCCCCTGCCTCCGCTAGGGGTCCTGTCACCCCCTTGAAGCTGATGCCCTGAAGGGCCTCGTTTACGCTAAAGCTTCGTACAGGCAGCCCGTGCCCAGAGCAGCCTCCCAGAGGCTGGTGCGTCGTGGAGGCAGCCTGGTGATATTTGTGCTGCTGTTTGCATTTTATGTGCAAATGTGAGTTTATACTCCCCCTCCCTTATCAAACGAGGTCCGGGAGGGAGGCCGCAGTCCTGGCATCCATGAGGAAGAAGGGGGCAGGGCTTGCAGCTCACAAGTCCCGTGTTCAAATACTCCTCCCTGGAACTTCGAGTCCTGTCTTCAAATGGGAAGACCCCCTACATCCTTAGTGAGGCAGTCTCTCATTCAGCAAACATTTATTGAGCTTCGACCACAAGGCAGGGGAAGATCTCTGTCCCTGGGGACCTCAGGTGGCAAGGCGGGCCCTGGGCCTGCTCTCATGGAACCTATCTGCTGCGGAGAGATAAGACAATCATCGAGTCAGCCATTCTATAAATAAAATAGGCACGGATTGCAGGATGCACCAGGAGGGAAAGAAACAGGAAGCCGTGGGCCCCGGCCTCAGCCACACGAGTCTGCCGTCCCCGCGGCTGGACCAGGCTGGCCGCAGACAGCTGAGCCCTCAGACCCGTCTGGCCACAGGCGGCAGAGCCCTCTCTACTCCCGAGGTGCATCACGATGGTAGGAGTGGCCTCAGTCCCCGTCGTCAAGGCCTGGAGCCCCGGCCAGGGCTAGGGTGACCGTTAGAGCAGAGGGGAGGAGCCCTGGCCAGTCCAGAGCGGGGGAAGGTGGGAATGGGGCCGGCGTGGAGGGGTTGGCCGCCCAGGGCCGCCCTGCACGCTCCCCCCAGAAGCAAGCCGAGAGAGTGATAAGCCGGAGGCAGGAGCTCACGCAGTGAGGGCTCAGCTCTGGAACCACTGGACACTTGGCTCATCATCACAGGTCCTCACTTGTCCCAGAGTGGACGGGTGGGTCCTGAGCCCACAGGACTGTGCGTGCCGCTCCAGACCTCAGACCACAAGGGCCAACTGGGGCCAGAGCTGGTGTCATCACTTGGCCCCAGCAGCCCCTGCCTCCGCTAGGGGTCCTGTCACCCCTTGAAGCTGATGCCCTGAAGGGCCTCGTTTACGCTAAAGCCGTACAGGCAGCCCGTGCCCAGAGCAGCCTCCCAGAGGCTGGTGCGTCGTGGAGGCAGCCTGGTGATATTTGTGCTGCTGTTTGCATTTTATGTGCAAATGTGAGTTTATACTCCCCCTCCCTTATCAAACGAGGTCCGGGAGGGAGGCCGCAGTCCTGGCATCCATGAGGAAGAAGGGGGCAGGGCTTGCAGCTCACAAGTCCCGTGTTCAAATACTCCTCCCTGGAACTTCGAGTCCTGTCTTCAAATGGGAAGACCCCCTACATCCTTAGTGAGGCAGTCTCTCATTCAGCAAACATTTATTGAGCTTCGACCACAAGGCAGGGGAAGATCTCTGTCCCTGGGGACCTCAGGTGGCAAGGCGGGCCCTGGGCCTGCTCTCATGGAACCTATCTGCTGCGGAGAGATAAGACAATCATCGAGTCAGCCATTCTATAAATAAAATAGGCACGGATTGCAGGATGCACCAGGAGGGAAAGAAACAGGAAGCCGTGGGCCCCGGCCCTCAGCCACACGAGTCTGCCGTCCCCGCGGCTGGACCAGGCTGGCCGCAGACAGCTGAGCCCTCAGACCCGTCTGGCCACAGGCGGCAGAGCCCTCTCTACTCCCGAGGTGCATCACGATGGTAGGAGTGGCCTCAGTCCCCGTCGTCAAGGCCTGGAGCCCCGGCCAGGGCTAGGGTGACCGTTAGAGCAGAGGGGAGGAGCCCTGGCCAGTCCAGAGCGGGGGAAGGTGGGAATGGGGCCGGCGTGGAGGGGTTGGCCGCCCAGGGCCGCCCTGCACGCTCCCCCCAGAAGCAAGCCGAGAGAGTGATAAGCCGGAGGCAGGAGCTCACGCAGTGGAGGGCTCAGCTCTGGAACCACTGGACACTTGGCTCAGCTCCGGACTCTGCTCCGTCCGGGCGGGGACCTCGGCCGTGGAGGCACACGGCCTCTGGGGGCTGACACCCGTCTCCTCCCACGAGGGCGCGGGGGTAAGAGTGAACCTTAAGGCCCTCAGCCCGCACCGTGCCTGGCATCCAGTAGGCACTTAGTAAATAATGGAGCTGCCTCACCATCATTCCTCAGGCCAGTCTTCTAGGCCACGGGGCAGGACGGAGGCCGGGGGAAGCCATAAACATTTAAGGAGACGCTTGCTCTCACTGCACAGCTGGTGAGTAAGTGCCTCCTTCACATGTACACCTCAGGCGCCTCACATGCTCAGCCCAGTCCCAGGAGAATTTTTTTCCACAAGATTGCAGTGAGTCCCACCTGCTGATACCTAGTATGTCCAGATGTTTCACACGTACCTGCCTCTCACCAGTGAGGCCCAGCAGTAGCCCCATTGGACGGATGAGAAGACTGAGACCCAGAGGGAGAAAGGACCTGTCAGGTCACTCAGCTGGAAATGGAGACCCTGGGGTTTAGCTTCAGCCTGGCCTCATTCCAAATGGGGGCAGGCTACCCCTGGCACGGCGGGCCCCGGTGGCTGCAAGGTCAGGGAGCGAAGGCGCTGAGGTCTCTCAGGGACACCCAGGAGCAATTTTGTCTCAGGGCATCCACTTGGCTGGTTGGACAGAGGATGCTCTGGCTTAGGCATCCTCCCCACATCCCAGCGGTTGGGAGGGCCTGGGATGACCCCACCTATTTCGTGGAGGTGGAAATTAGGCTGGTGGGCAGGGCTGCTGGGGCCGCAGGGCCAGGCCATGACAGAAGAGCCCCCGGGCGTGTGGCCTGAGATCCCACCCCACCAGCCTCCCTGCAAGGGCTTCTCCCGTTTGCAGGGGCCGGAGCCCAGGCCTGGCTGTTTGCTCTCCACCGCAGCTGGGCTACAGCTCTGGGGCTCTGGGTGCGGATGCTGAGGCGCCACCCAAGACCCTTCAAGTCTCGACCAGCCGGCGGGAGTGACCTGCAGAAGCCCTTGTCTTTCAAGGTTCAGAGAGAAGTAGAAACAGACGAGGGACAGCGAGAGCTCTCCTCTCCCTCCCGACGTCCTTCTAGCAGCCGAGCGCCCGGCCTGTCCTGTTGTCACCAGGATCCAGAGGGCTGCGGAACCGCTGGGGCGCCTGGCTGGGGCCGTGTGCGCGCTGTGGACGCAATGGACGGGGCCGGCTCCCACTGTGACCAGAGGTGGTCTTGGGGGGCATGCTGTTTGCGGGGACGGAGAAAACACTCAGCACGGGCACAGCAACTTCCCACCTGCGGGTCAAGAGTCACTCGGAGGCATCAGAGCTCTCCTGCTCTCACTCCTTCACTCTCTGACTGACTCACCCCCTCACTCATCAAGAGCACAGTCAGCACAGCTGTTAAATAGGGACAACTGGCCTACCCTCTCCCCGCGACTGTGAGCTTAACGAAGCTCATAGGGCTGTTGCGAATGTGAAATATGCGAGTGAGCTGAGGCACATACGTCTCTTACAACCATGTCTGAGCACACCAGGAAGATTTTTGACAAACCCTCCCACCCCCATCCCTCCCAGATGACCGCTGCAACGCACTGAGGTCCGTCTTTATTCGGTACGCCTTCTTGCAAAAACTATATGGCTGTTTCCTTCACGTGTGCGTTTTTTTCTTTTTGTTAAAATTTTTATTTCATTTTGGCTGCAGTGTGCAGCGTGTGGGGTCTTAATTCCCTGACCAGGGATTGAACCCGGGCCCTTGGTAGTGAAAACGCACAGAGTCCAAACCACAGGACCATGAGGAAATTAATTTCAGTAAATGTTTTGAGGAAAAATATACCTACGGGAGAAGGCACACATCCTACAGAGGCGGCCAGAGGACTTTTCCGGAAGTGGGCTCACCCGTGTAACCGGCCTTAGATGAGGAAACTGACCGTGAGGAGGAGCCCAGCAGCCCCGCCTTGCCTTCTTCCCGAATATGCATGTAGCTTTGACTTCCTAGCATGGGCCGAGCTAGAGCTCATGGCTGCCTCTTCGCTGCGTCTCCGGCACCATGGGCCCTTGTGCTGTCCCGACGCCGCCCCTCCAGCTGTGAGTCACTGGGTGCTGTGTCCGCCATGTGCCGCCTCCTCCCTCCCTCCCCGCCTGTTTTGGTCCCTGATGGGCTGGGATGGCGCTGACCCCAGGGCCTTTGCACTGGCTGTCCCCCCAGCCTTCCCTCGTCTCCAATAACCTCTCCCTCACCTCCCAGTCTATTCTAGTGTCACGTCACTGTGCTTCTTTTCTTAATAGCACTATTAGTCTCTGAAATTAACTTGATGAGCAACCTGTGTCCCTATTAATTGACCGCATTCGCCTGAACGCTTTTGGAGGGCAGGGCTCGTGGCTTCTGTCCTTAACACTGCGTCCCCAGTGCCCCGAGCAGGGCCTGGCCCATCGAAAGGGCTCAGTAAATATTTGCTAAGTGAGAGAACTACACGCAGCACGCTGCCCTCTCAGCATGCCCTGGGTGCGCTGGTCCGCAGCATTGCTAACCCGTCTCTGTGTGTGTGGCTTTTTTAAAATCTAGCTCGCAAGCTCCCTGGAGCCTGAGTCGGGGCTGTCTTCAGGCCTGGCTCCATCAGCCTCCAGATCAGCAGACCTGCCTCACAGGTGTTTTGTTAACCTTATTTTGAATCAGACGTGCTGGAAAGAAATCCATTTTAAAACCACGTGCAATTTAAAGAGAATCTAATCTGTATGTCTGGGATTCATTAACACGTAGATCATCAAATTAGGGTTTTCTCACAGCTGTTTGACATTCGAAGGGCCTTCTGAGTCTCTTTAATAAGTGCCTTGAAATATTATTTTTTCTCATAATCTCAGGGCTGGGCTTTGAGCCTGTCGTTCTCTGCATGGAAACGCGACGCAGGAGGTTGGGGACGGAGGACCTGCTCCATCAAGAGTGCTGCTGGCTGCTGAGAGGCTGGCATGGAGCCACCCCCGCGCTCCAGCCCCTCGCGGGGCCCCGGAGGGCTCTGGCCCAGGTCAGTACCTCCCCCGTCTCCATGGTGGGCACTCTGGCCCCACCACGCTTCTCTAGGAAATGCTCTCTGCAGCCTATCCCAGCGCTGCTCCGGGGGTCCGCGTGGGACTCAGGCTTGGTCGATTAAAGCGCGACCTTCCTTGACTGCTGTGGCCGGCCTCTGTGCAGCCGCGTGGCCCAGTTCAAGGAAACGAGAGGGGAGGAGCTGCACCCTGGGGCTACCGAGAGCCCTGTTTTCTGCTGGTTCCTCAGACCTTGAGTGGCAGGCCTGGGGGAGTATCTTCTCATCACGCAGAGCATGAGGACGTCTCAACATAGGAAAGCATAGGTGACCATGATCCAGGTCACTGCGGAATTAACCCGGTTATGGCTTCGTTTGCCTCCCCCACCACAAATTCACTTATCGAGGCCCCAGCCCCCAGAACCTCAGAGTGGGACCTTATCTGGAAAGCGGGCTGTTGCAGACGTGCCTGTGTTGAGTCGTGAAGTCCTGTCCGTCTCTCTGGCGACGCCACGGGCTGTAGCTTTCTCAGCTCCTCTGTCCATGGAATTTTCTAGTCGAGAACACTGGAGTGGGTTGCCTGGGGACCCTCCCAATTCAGATATAACTGACTGAGGTCATATGGGAGGAGTGGGGACCCTTAATTGACCCAGCAGGCCTGGTGTCCCTATGAAAGGGGACATCTGAACTTGGAGAGGCACATAGAGGGAAGAGAACGTGAAGACACAGGGGAATGCCAGCCATCTACAAGCCAAGAAGAGAGGTCTGGAACAGACCACCCCTCACAGCCCGTAGGAGGAACCAGCGCTGCTGACCCTCGGATCTTGGGCTTCCAGGTGCCAGACTGAGAGACAATAGATTTCTGTTCTTTAAGCTGTTGATCTGTGGTACGTTATTGTGGCAACCTGAGGAAATGAATACAACCACCCCTTTGAATTTTTTAGTTTGAGGATCTTTGTATCTCTCTTTTTCCTTTTTTTAAACTGAGGAATCTTTTTTTAAAATACTTGTTTTATTATTATTTTCTTTTTTGGCCACACTGCATGGCTTGAAGGATCCCAGTTCCCTGAGCAGAGACCCAGCCCACAGCCCTGCAGCGGAAACATGGAGTCTTCATCTCTGAACCACCAGGGAAGTCCTTCTTTTTTTCCTTAAGGCAATTTGTGTTGAGTCTTTCACTGTGTATAAGGGTTAGAGACTTACTTGATTATCACTGTTTGCTAAGCCCTTTTTTATGGGCCATATTATATACATCCGGCTCCATATAACACACCACTCCAGACAGTGACATAACCCCAAACACTTGCTTGAGTTGCTCTCAAGTTGTAATTCAGGCAGGAGGTGGTGGGGAATGGCTTGTCTCTGCTCTTGGGGCGTCCGTGGGTGGCTCAGTTGGGTCAGAAGAGCCCGCTCTCAAGGTGGACCACTCCCACGGCTGGTGGGCTGCTGCCCGGGGCCCCCGCCAGGGCTGTGGGCTCCTTTCACAGCAGCTTCTCCACCCAGGCTTACTTGAGCTTCCTCCTGGCATGGAGGCTGGGTTCTCTGAGTGTCTTGGGAGGGCGCGTGCGGGGCTTTCCAGATCTACTCAGGAGTCACGCAGCATCATTCCCACCCCACTCTTTGAGTCAAGGCTGCCATAGGGTGCAGCCGAATCAAGGAGGGGGGCCCAGACCCCTCCCCTCTGTGGGAGGAGGACCAGTGTCCCATGGTGAGAAGGGGAGTGGGGAACATTATTGCAGCCGTGTCTGGAAAGTGCCCTCTGGTCACACGCTCTGTGATCCCACTGGTATGAGAGTCAAGAAAGGCAGCACCGACCAGAGATCGGAAGACTGTCGTCTTGGAGAAGGTGGTTTGGATTGGAAAGGGACACGCAGGACGCTTCCAGGGTGCCGGAAGTGAGCTAGGCCTTGACAGAGGTGGAGATTATGTGGGGGCAGATGTATGAGAAGTTCACTGAGCTGTTCACTTGAGTTCCACAGCCATCCTTGTACATTTTATTCTCAGTGACATTTTTTTAAAGAACACGACCAAGAAAACTCAACTTCAGTTACACAGTGTCAGCGTCCTTGACGGGGTCCCAATCGTCCGAGCAGGGGGGCTGCCACACAAGGCCCGTCCAGCCCCAGCCCCCTGGTCTTCTCCAGTTCCGATTCTTGCTCTCCTTGCACTGACCACGGCAGACTGATGGAAGCCTCCAGCTGGAGGGAAGCTGGTGGGAGAGTGATGCAGAAAGAGGGAGCAGCGAGTGTGAAGACCCTTTGTGCAGGGACTTCCCTGGTGGTCCAGTGGCTGACAATCCACCTGTCCTTGCAGGGGACACAGGTTCGGTCCTCGGTTGGGGAACGGAGATCCCACAGGCTGTGGGGCACAGCTAGAGAGCCCGTGCTCCACAGGAAGAGAAGACTGCACATAGCAGTGAAGAGCCTGTGTGCAGCAATGAAGACCCAGTTCAGCCAGAATACAAATAATTTTAAAAAGACCCTGTGTGCAGATAGGGTGGGGGGTCAGCTTGAGGGTGGGAGTGAGGGGAGAGGAGGCAGGAAAGATGGGTGGGGCCCAGGGATACGCTCCAAAGCGGGGATGTGACACCACCAGGCTTCCCTCTGCGAAAGCTCAGCATCCCAGAGCCGCCGGTCTGGCTGGGCAGCCTTGGGAAAGTCTGTTTCCCCATCTGCGAGATGAGTCCCAAGAGCTCCGGCCCCTCAGGATTGCCGAGAAGCGTCAGGGACATGGTGTTGGTGAAGCTCTTGGCCCTGGACATCTGGGCTCTCCCACCCCTGGGGCCACTCAGCTCCCCTCCCAGCCCCCCGCGGGCCCCGAGTCCTGGCAGGCAAGCCCTCAGTGTCCAGGGCATCCTCCCGTTCTCCCCGAGCGCCTGGCCCCTTCTGGGCCACACTCACATCCCCCGTCAGACCTCTGGAGCCAGTTGGGTGGAAGATGGATGGAGCTCTTAATTGGCGCAGTCTAAAGGTTAATTCAAAGGGCAGCCGAGGCGGGAGATGGTGCCCTCCAACCTGGCTCCAGCTCACAGACCAGAGAGGGTGGGGAGCGGCGAGGGGCTCCGCATCCATGAGCCAAGGAGCCAGCCTCCCAGTAGGCTTTTCGGCCCCTTGCTTACCCCTCGCCTGTCTCCTGAAGCTCCATTCCCGTCTTGTCTGTGTCACGGCTCACTTCACGGCCGCGGGCAAGCTCCTCCTGTCTTTGAGCCTCTATTTCCCCGTCTATGTGCTGGGACTGCGGGACCAAGAGAGTCTCAGGAGGCCTTTTGACTTAGACGTCCCAGGCGGTGTCTCTCCGGTCAGCCTCCGGGCTTTCCCCTCCCACCTCAGCTCCTGTCTCTGCTCTGCCTCCAGGTTTCTGCATCCACTGTGCTCGCCGCCGGGGGCCCTCTCCCCTGCCAACCCACGTGTCCTCCAGCCAGGGGCTCGCTGGTGCCCGCTGCCTTAGTGGACCTGACATTCATCGGCACATTTCTGTGTGCTGCTCTGGAAGCAGAGATTGAGGGCAGGAGGAGAAGAGGGCGACAGAGGACGAGACGGTGGGAAGGCATCACCGACTCAGTGGAGATGCATTTGAGCAAATTCTGGGCGATGGTGAAGGACAGGGAAGCCTGGCGTGCTGCAGGCCAGGGGGTCACAGAGTCAGACACGACTTGGTGACTCAACAGCGACAACTGTAAGGATCTGGAACACTGTTTCTTTCTGCTTCTCCATCAGAAGCAAGGCAGTCCCAAGGGCAGGGCCGCGTCTCCGCCACTAGACTGATGCGTCCCCTCGGGCAAAGACTGAATCGTCTGCCTTTGAAAAGGTTCTTCTTCACGACCCGCTGGACCTCAGAGGCCTGGCTGAATCCAGCTTGCAGAATGTTCTGTCTGCCTCTTCAAGTATTATTTTTTTAATTGTCGAATTAGTTACCAACACTTAGAAATCAGGCAATTCACATTGGAGCTTAGATTTTCATCTCTAAAAAGTCAGAGAATGGGCTGCACCACGCTTGCGTTTCCTCCGGCAACGGCGGGCGGACGGGAGCTGCCCTGCGGCCGGGAGGGTTCGGCCAGGCCTCCGCGGGCCCCACGCCTCCGGGGGCCTGCCCGGTCGTGGAGGTAGAGGGCTCGCAGTCCTGGCTGTGGGGCTGCGGTGGCGGTCAGCGCCCCCGTGGCTGTGGGGGGAGCACATCCAGAGCGGGGTGCAGGAACCGAGACTTCTCTGGTGTCTCTGTCTCACTAGGCTCCGAGTGGGCTGGATCAATGCTTTTTAAATCAGCTACACACACACACTGTTCCTTGCATCAGGAGCTGTCTGTGCCCACACAGAACTCTTCTCTCATCAAAAGCTTGCCTTTGGGAAAATTGCACGGCGAAAGATGGAGGGAGAGGCGTCTTCACTCAGTCATTATTTATAGGGGGCTTCCTGGGTGCCAGGCACGGAGCCGGGTGCTATGGATACAGCCGTGATAAAAAGCCCAGATACCACCTTACACGACGTACAGTCGTGGTAGCTCTGCTTCTCGGATTAGGTAGAAAAGGCCCAGAGAGGGCCAACGGGGTCCTCAGGGTCACACAGCGGAGGTGGGAAGAAGACTAGCCCTGCTTGCCAAGCCCCGGCACTGTTCTTCTCCAGCCGCATCTGTTCCTCCCGGCACGCCTCCCCGCCGCCCCCAGGGAAGCCCTGAGCTCCTCCATCTCTTCTTCCCTCCCCTTCAGGTTCTGCTGTTCTGTCCTTGCTTTTGACCGATGGCCAGAGTTGGGACAGACCTAGGTGGGATTGGGGGTCTGCTCAGAGCAGAGAACGGGTCCTTCTCCGTGTGTTTCCATATGGCCCTGCCCACCTCTCGAGGATGATGCCAGGGTGGCTGATGGACGTTGGCAGCATCTCGCACCTGATCACTCCAGCTGGGACGTTCTACAGAGAGGCCACGGCTCGGGCAGCTGTGGCCTCTTTTAAAGGGACAGCTTGGGAGCAGGGCCCTGAGCTGTCGCAGCCAAGCTGCCTTCTCCACCGACGCAGGCAGGGAGGCTCTGGGGCTCTGTCAGGCATGATTTTTAACTGCAGTCACAGACCCTTGTTCGAAAAGGAAGAGCTGAAATTCCCTTCTACACTTGGTTGCTCTGTAGATGGGCAAGACACAGCTGGGCTTCCTGCACACGCCCGGCCCTCTTCAGTCCAGAGACGGTTCTCGAAGAACCACCTGGGCTGGGCTTGATTGAGCCTCCAGAGACTTTGCAAATAACCAGCAGTGAAATGCAACCAACTCTCCCTAGAGCTTTTGTCCTTCAGACTCCTGGATATATTGAAGCCAGCCAGCCAGGTTTCGGTCAACGGCTGCCGAGTTTGAAGCTGGCTGACCGTAATTGGCTCAGAAACAGGGGCTAACTTCCACAAAATAATAAATGTTGACAGCCACCGTTTCTTAAGCATCTGCTATGTGCCAGGCGCTTCTCTGCCTCAGCACCCTGAGAAGTGGGCACTAACACCCCTGAGGAGGAAGCAGAGGCCCAGAGAGGTCAGCTCACCCGCTGAAGCTCACACAGGCAGCCAGTGGAGAGTCCGGACTCGACCCCTGGTCTCTCCAATGCCTCCCGCCCGAGCTCGCCCCTCCAGCGGGGTCTCGGGGGTCCAGGCTGAGGCTCTGCACACCCGGCCTACCTGTCGCTGCCCTGCTCCTCACTGCTTCCTTCCCTGGGTTTTGGCACAGCCCCCCAAGTCCCCCGGGGCCCCCAGCTACACCCGGCTCACGTCAGAGGACAGTAAGAGTGTGTCCGATGAAGAGACAGTCTTGATTGGCTTCGGGCTTTGATCTACTTCAAAAGAGATGGGAGAGCTGCTTTCCCTTCACAGATTTGATCCAAAAGCCTCAAGGCATAGCCCTGGAGGAAATGTCCCAGTTCAGAAGGTCCTTTTAGTCAAAGAAAGGAAGGATTAAAAATTAACGACGATTATCCGATAACCGATGTGGACAGCATCTACTCTGTGCCAGGGATCTTACGTCTATTACCGGTGTGACATCGCAGCCGAGCCCCAGCCCCTGGAGCTAGACTGCCTGGGCTCATAAACCTGATTTTGCTGCTGCTTACCAGCTGTGTGCCTTGGGCATATCACTTAACCTCCTAGGGCCTCAGTTTTCTCCTCTGTAAAGTGGGCAGAATAATAGTACCTACTTCACAGGGTTATGATGGAAAGAAGTGAGGTAACATATAAAGTCTTTGGCACAGAGTCTGGCATGTAACCGATGCCCTAACAATGCCAGGTGTCATCTTTATGTTATTTTAAAAAGTCCTCCTGAGATCCCTATAGGGCTGGTGTTACTGTCCTCATTCTACTGATAAGGAAACTTGAGATTAAGAAAATCGCACAGCGTTCCTGAGTAATGTTGCCCAACACCGGCTACCGCAGCATGAATGCAAATTCCCTAGAGCTTTTGTCCTTCAGACTCCTGGATATATTGAAGCCAGCCAGCCAGGTTTCGGTCAACGGCTGCCGAGTTTGAAGCTGGCTGACCGTAATTGGCTCAGAAACAGGGGCTAACTTCCACAAAATAATAAATGTTGACAGCCACCGTTTCTTAAGCATCTGCTATGTGCCAGGCGCTTCTCTGCCTCAGCACCCTGAGAAGTGGGCACTAACACCCCTGAGGAGGAAGCAGAGGCCCAGAGAGGTCAGCTCACCCGCTGAAGCTCACACAGGCAGCCAGTGGAGAGTCCGGACTCGACCCCTGGTCTCTCCAATGCCTCCCGCCCGAGCTCGCCCCTCCAGCGGGGTCTCGGGGGTCCAGGCTGAGGCTCTGCACACCCGGCCTACCTGTCGCTGCCCTGCTCCTCACTGCTTCCTTCCCTGGGTTTTGGCACAGCCCCCCAAGTCCCCCGGGGCCCCCAGCTACACCCGGCTCACGTCAGAGGACAGTAAGAGTGTGTCCGATGAAGAGACAGTCTTGATTGGCTTCGGGCGTTGATCTACTTCAAAAGAGAGGGGAGAGCTGCTTTCCCTTCACAGATTTGATCCAAAAGCCTCAAGGCATAGCCCTGGAGGAAATGTCCCAGTTCAGAAGGTCCTTTTAGTCAAAGAAAGGAAGGATTAAAAATTAACGACGATTATCCGATAACCGATGTGGACAGCATCTACTCTGTGCCAGGGATCTTACGTCTATTACCGGTGTGACATCGCAGCCGAGCCCCAGCCCCTGGAGCTAGACTGCCTGGGCTCATAAACCTGATTTTGCTGCTGCTTACCAGCTGTGTGCCTTGGGCATATCACTTAACCTCCTAGGGCCTCAGTTTTCTCCTCTGTAAAGTGGGCAGAATAATAGTACCTACTTCACAGGGTTATGATGGAAAGAAGTGAGGTAACATATAAAGTCTTTGGCACAGAGTCTGGCATGTAACCGATGCCCTAACAATGCCAGGTGTCATCTTTATGTTATTTTAAAAAGTCCTCCTGAGATCCCTATAGGGCTGGTGTTACTGTCCTCATTCTACTGATAAGGAAACTGAGATTAAGAGAGGTTTGGTAATTTGCCCAAAGTCGCACAGCTAGTAAGTCACAGAGCTGGAGTCTGAACCTGTAGGTGCTCCTTAACACCGGCTACCGCAGCAAGAACCCCAAGAGCGGATTGCTGTCAAGGGCAGAGTAGCGATCTCTCTGTCCAGGGCTGGGTCACCTGGGGACAGCTTTCTCTAGTGGACAGGCTTTTCTTTTCTTTTCCATGTTCATTGATTTTTTTTTTTTTTTAAAGATGCCTTTAGATTTGACGTACAGAGGAGAAACTGAGGCCCAGAAGGGCCGTGGACTGACCCATGGACACCAGCCACAGTGGGATCCTGGGATCCTTCTGGTTTCCACGCCGTCTCCCCGCTCTGGCCCTTCCCAGAGGGAGTTTGCTGGAAGGAGACGGCTGCGCAGGGGACTGATGATGGATCCTCTTAGGGATAAGTGCTGGTCACCGCTTTGTTGATTGATGGCCGAGGGGGGTCGCAGCCCAGCCAGACTTCGGCCCGGCGCCGGGCCTGGGCATCTGTCGGCTGGTGCCCCATCACTCTTGGACTGGGAGGCGTGGGGGAGGGATGGGAATCAGAAAAGGTGCTGCTTTCCTCACGGAAGACTCTGCTTCCACAGGCAGAGTCACCTGGAGACGCTCGGGAGTCCTCCAGAGTGGGGTCCAGGAATGCTCAGAGCTGATCACAAGGTGGGGTGTGCTGGTGGGTCGGGCAGAGACCTGGGGGGCCCCTTGGAGGCCTTACCTGGACTTAGCTCCGGGCTCTCCTCTCCCACAGCCCTCTCAGCGGCTCTGGAATGGGGTATCCGTGCCCGAATAGTTCCAGCAGGGAAAGAGAGGGCAAGCTATTTGCCTAGAGTCACAGCGCTTATAAGTGGTAGAGTGCCTGGACCCTTCTCTGACTCTCTGACTCTCAGTCTGGGGTGCTTTGTAATGATTTCTCTCTCTCTCTCACACAGAGAGAGGCATACATACATGTATTTTTTTACAACCAGATGAATTAGCCTTTTTTTTTGGTAGACCTAAAAAGAGTGGAATAAAAGCAATTTCATCAGGTTTAGCCAAGTATAAATTACAGATTTGCACAAATATCTATTTATGTTTGTCTATTTATCTATTAAATAAACAAAAGTAATCTACCTTGCACATAAAATCTCCCTTATATATGGTGTGTATATGCATGCATATATATTTATATGCATAATATATACATACCATATATATGTAGTATATATGCATGCACACATATATAGAGTCTATCTGAGAAATACGCAATTAGCTGACTCACCATATACCATGTATCATGAATGCTGTGCTGGTAAATCAACTCTCTGAACAAAAGGAAGACCCGACCTGTAGTGGGCATTTCTATGGTGTAAATCTTCCCACTCAGGTTGATTTCAAGTAACCAACATGTTATCATCGGACAGAGTTAGGGAGAAATGTGTATACTTGGATCCTGTTAGATGGTATGAACCGGCTCCAACCTACCTCTGCATTTATCCACTCACCTAAAACATATAATCTGTGTGTCTTGAAAACATACTGAGCTATACAATATATAAACAAATACGTGTAAGGATATACCATCTGTTCTCCCTTTCCAATAGGTCCCTGATAGTTATCCATCATCATATCTAGCTCTGTGTTTTTTTGGCCTCTTTTATTGATCTTTTGTTTATTTATTTTTATCCGTCTTTATTCTTTGGCCTGTGTGGGCCTCCCATCGCAGTGGCCTCTCTGGTTGCAGAGCACTGGCTGTGGGCGCATGCGCTCCAGAGTGCTGGCTCGTAATTAGACACACCGGTCCAACTGCTCCGTGGCACGTGGGATCTTCCCGGGCCAGGGATCGAACCAGCTCCCCTTGCATTGCAAGGCAGACTCTTTACCCACTAGACCACCAGGGAAGCCCTCTAGCTCCGTACTTGAAATCCACCCATTTGTTCATCCATCCATCTGTCAGTTCCATTTGTTTGTGAACTCACACCCAGGTCAGTCTTGTTCAGTGCTGATTTCACTGGTGGGCTGTGGCCTTTGCTCTCTGTGTGGAGTGGGGGAGGGGTCACTGGGCTGGTGGTATGGCTGGGCGCCGTGCCTGCTTGGTCTCCTCTGAGACATTTACATGCCTCCTGTCTGGGTGAGGGTGCTGTGTTGACCATAAGACCATAAGTTCTGAGCCCCTGGTTCTGGGTGAGGTTCTCCTGATCAGACTCCCCCCAGTGCTGGCCAGTAGAAGTGGACGTTAGCTTCTCTGATCTGTCCTGGGGGTGCTATCGGGGCCACTCAACCAACAGTGCAGGTGGGTTGGTGCCTGCTGTCTTTCTTCCTACTTCCTACAACTTCTCAAGCTGCCTGGTCACTGATCATGGAGTCTCAGGGCCTTGGGGGCCAACCTGCTGCTTCAGGAGACAGTCCTCGGGAGTCAGCTCTGCTCTCTGGGCTGGGTGGGTCTCTGTTTGCCCATCTGTATAATGGCATATTGCTCTCAGGCAGTGAGAAGCTAACAGTTTTTGTCCAAGTCTTGAGTTTTCCCTGAAAAATGCCTTCACGTTTTGCCTGGTACTCCTGTCATGAACTCATGTTTGTTTTGGTACAAAAATAATGTGTTGGGGAACGTATCCGTTGAATTACTTAGCATCTTTCTCCCAAATCATCAAGCAAAACAGTTGCTCCGGGAAGAAGGGTTCATTTCTTAATCGCCCAGCTCCACCAAGGAGGCAGTGGTTAATAGTTTCTCACGGATTCGAGAAGCCGATGGCCTGAATTTGAATCCTGGCTCACCCCTTGACCCCCAGGCCTCCTACGACGGGCTGTTTCTCAGTGCTGAGCCTCACTTCCCTCACGGGTAGAGTGGGAGACGAGCCTCTCATATGGGGCTGTGGTGTGGATGAGCTGAGACGTTCATCGAGCTAAACCAGGTGCTGGTCCAGAGGCAGCTTTCAGTGGCTGTTAGCCAGCCTCATGCCAGCGCACCACTGTGCACCCCCACCTGAATCTGAACATCTGGACAGCAGTGTCTAAACCACTCCTTCACGCCATGACTCTAGGACGCATACAGGCTGCAGGATGCCACGTCGGCTCAAGGGCAAAGCCGCCAGTGCCCCAGTCCAGGCTCGTAGCCCTTTGAGTGTTCGTTTAAAAACCACTCCTTTTACGCCATGACTGGGCTGGTGGTATGGCTGGGCGCCGTGCCTGCTTGGTCTCCTCTGAGACATTTACATGCCTCCTGTCTGGGTGAGGGTGCTGTGTTGACCATAAGACCATAAGTTCTGAGCCCCTGGTTCTGGGTGAGGTTCTCCTGATCAGACTCCCCCCAGTGCTGGCCAGTAGAAGTGGACGTTAGCTTCTCTGATCTGTCCTGGGTGCTATCGGGGCCACTCAACCAACAGTGCAGGTGGGTTGGTGCCTGCTGTCTTTCTTCCTACTTCCTACAACTTCTCAAGCTGCCTGGTCACTGATCATGGAGTCTCAGGGCCTTGGGGGCCAACCTGCTGCTTCAGGAGACAGTCCTCGGGAGTCAGCTCTGCTCTCTGGGCTGGGTGGGTCTCTGTTTGCCCATCTGTATAATGGCATATTGCTCTCAGGCAGTGAGAAGCTAACAGTTTTTGTCCAAGTCTTGAGTTTTCCCTGAAAAATGCCTTCACGTTTGCCTGGTACTCCTGTCATGAACTCATGTTTGTTTTGGTACAAAAATAATGTGTTGGGGAACGTATCCGTTGAATTACTTAGCATCTTTCTCCCAAATCATCAAGCAAAACAGTTGCTCCGGGAAGAAGGGTTCATTTCTTAATCGCCCAGCTCCACCAAGGAGGCAGTGGTTAATAGTTTCTCACGGATTCGAGAAGCCGATGGCCTGAATTTGAATCCTGGCTCACCCCTTGACCCCCAGGCCTCCTACGACGGGCTGTTTCTCAGTGCTGAGCCTCACTTCCCTCACGGGTAGAGTGGGAGACGAGCCTCTCATATGGGGCTGTGGTGTGGATGAGCTGAGACGTTCATCGAGCTAAACCAGGTGCTGGTCCAGAGGCAGCTTTCAGTGGCTGTTAGCCAGCCTCATGCCAGCGCACCACTGTGCACCCCCACCTGAATCTGAACATCTGGACAGCAGTGTCTAAACCACTCCTTCACGCCATGACTCTAGGACGCATACAGGCTGCAGGATGCCACGTCGGCTCAAGGGCAAAGCCGCCAGTGCCCCAGTCCAGGCTCGTAGCCCTTTGATGTGTAAGACATCCTTCCTGAGTTATTCACAGCACAGCAACGTGCCTCCAGCTACTCTGCCTTCTTTCTGTTTCTTGAAGACGCCAAGTGAGAGTCAGTTCCTGGGAGCTGGCCCCTGCTGTGCGCTCTTCCTGGAGCGCCTCTCCAGATTGGCCTAGTGGTTGGCCCTTCTGTGACTGCACACAAGTGCTCAGTTCCTCTGTCCACGGGACGCCCCGGGCAAGACTACTGGAGTGGGTTGCTGTTTCCTCCTCCAGGGGATCTTCCTGACCCAGGGATCGAACCTGCCTCTCCTGCCTTGCAGACAGATTCTTCTCCCGCTGCGCCATCTAGGAAGCCCTCCACAGTTGGGCCCTGTGCAAACGGTCTCTCTCTGAAGGGGTTTCCCCTGACCACCTTGCCCCACTTCCCTCAGTCCCTCAATCTGCCATTCCATTTTATTTTCTTCACTGCATTTATCAACTGCTGGAAACCATCTGATGTGGGTAGTTATTAGCATCTTGCCAGTCTCCCATCAGCTCCATGAGGGCAGGCGTCTCTTGCCTTGTTTGCTGCAGGATCCCCTGTGCCCAGAACATACCTGGCACGTACTTGGCATGAGCAAGTGGAAGGATGCATGAAGTGTGACTCAACACCGTAAAAATGTGTGAAGCAAGCACAGGAAGAGAAGGTCACCACACTGACTTCCTTGTTATCTATTTCTTGGACTCTAGGAAGGCTCTCCCTTCATTTCATAATTAGAAAAAAGGCCAAATCTTGTGAAGACACAGCTTGGCTGCACGTCTGTTCAAGTTCACTCTGGGTTTGGCTGAGGCTGATTTTATTTCTGCTCCTGGGGTTCTCCTTGGAATTTAAAAGCAAACTGCGATTGCCCCCTTCGGAGAACCTTCTGCGAGAAGCCACCTTCCTGTTTGCTTCATCGAGCTAAACCAGGTGCTGCAGAGGCAGCTTTCAGTGGCTGTTAGCCAGCCTCATGCCAGCGCACCACTGTGCACCCCACCTGAATCTGAACATCTGGACAGCAGTGTCTAAACCACTCCTTCACGCCATGACTCTAGGCGCATACAGGCTGCAGGATGCCACGTCGGCTCAAGGGCAAAGCCGCCAGTGCCCCAGTCCAGGCTCGTAGCCCTTTGATGTGTAAGACATCCTTCCTGAGTTATTCACAGCACAGCAACGTGCCTCCAGCTACTCTGCCTTCTTTCTGTTTCTTGAAGACGCCAAGTGAGAGTCAGTTCCTGGGAGCTGGCCCCTGCTGTGCGCTCTTCCTGGAGCGCCTCTCCAGATTGGCCTAGTGGTTGGCCCTTCTGTGACTGCACACAAGTGCTCAGTTCCTCTGTCCACGGGACGCCCCGGGCAAGACTACTGGAGTGGGTTGCTGTTTCCTCCTCCAGGGGATCTTCCTGACCCAGGGATCGAACCTGCCTCTCCTGCCTTGCAGACAGATTCTTCTCCCGCTGCGCCATCTAGGAAGCCCTCCACAGTTGGGCCCTGTGCAAACGGTCTCTCTCTGAAGGGGTTTCCCCTGACCACCTTGCCCCACTTCCCTCAGTCCCTCAATCTGCCATTCCATTTTATTTTCTTCACTGCATTTATCAACTGCTGGAAACCATCTGATGTGGGTAGTTATTAGCATCTTGCCAGTCTCCCATCAGCTCCATGAGGGCAGGCGTCTCTTGCCTTGTTTGCTGCAGGATCCCCTGTGCCCAGAACATACCTGGCACGTACTTGGCATGAGCAAGTGGAAGGATGCATGAAGTGTGACTCAACACCGTAAAAATGTGTGAAGCAAGCACAGGAAGAGAAGGTCACCACACTGACTTCCTTGTTATCTATTTCTTGGACTCTAGGAAGGCTCTGCCTTCATTTCATAATTAGAAAAAAAAAGGCCAAATCTTGTGAAGACACAGCTTGGCTGCACGTCTGTTCAAGTTCACTCTGGGTTTGGCTGAGGCTGATTTTATTTCTGCTCCTGGGGTTCTCCTTGGAATTTAAAAGCAAACTGCGATTGCCCCCTTAGGAGAACCTTCTGGAGAAGTCAGCAGCCAGCCGCCACCTTCCGTTTTTGTTTTGTTTGCTTCTTGGCCTTGAATTTATTGAAGATATTTTATTTTGGCTGTTGATTCAGGGATGTTTTTCCTGTCCTGGAAGTCTCCTGGGATACATTCAGGAAGGAGGGCAGGTGACAGCGGTGGAGGTGGTGGTGATGGTGATGGTGGTGATGATGATGGTGATGAGGGTGGTGATGGTGATGATGGCAGTGGTGATGGTGGTGATGGTGATGATGGTGATGATGGTGTTGATGGTGTTGATGGTGATGATAGCAGTGGTGATGGTGATGGTGGTGGTAATGGTGGAGGTGATGGTGGTGATGGCAGCGATGAGCCTCTGCCACCAGAATGGAGCTCGCCAGGAAGGGGTCATGTCTCCTCCATCAGACTGCTACATGCTTCTTGTTCTGGAAGCAGCCCCTTGCTTCTTTTCTTCCCTTTTCTCATTTTTCTTTTCCTTCTTTTCTTTTCTCCTACCCTCCTACCTTCCCCTCTGTCCTGAGTGAAGCTCTGCTCTGGCACGTCCAGCTGTCTCCTTGGCGGCAGCCTCCGCCGCCTGTGTGCCCAGGAAGACGTGTCGACACGTCCCTGCGAGCTTCCAGCTTCACCCTGCATCCACCTGCCGGGGCAGACAGCGATGCCAAGTCCACCCAGCCACCCCCCAGCTATGAACAGTCCTTGCAGGAGGTAGAAAGTCTTTTGTGTTCTCTGCTCAAAACATGGTTGTTCGTCCTTCAGAGAAGCCGCTTCTGAGGGCTGAGGGCTTCTTCTAGAGAAGCTGGCAGAACATTTCTGGGAAGTGCCATCAGAAAGAGGTAACATTCACGCCTTAATAACCAGGCCGATTACCCACAGCCAACGCCTGTCGAGTGATTTCTGAGTGCCAGGCTGGCGCTAAGTGCTTCTGTGTCTGCCCTCTGCCCGTCTGGCAATCAGGTCATGCTATTTGGCTGCTCGGACCTATTTTCCATCAAACTCGGAGTAAGAGGTCCATCACCCTGATCCTGCATTTTCTCCCCACCCTCCTTCCCCTGGGTGTCTGTCCGGCTCTCACCAGACACGTTGCCACTGCAGGGCTTTTGCATGTGATCTTTCAGCTGTGCACTTCTCCAAGATACTGCCTGGTTCATTCTCCACCACCACCAAGACTTGAATCTACTGTCATCTTCCCAGAAAAGACCTTTATAACCAAACTATTTAAAATATCTGCTATGCACGAGTTCTATTTTATTTTCATATTGCCATATGACGTTCTCTACACTGCACTTACTTATCTTACATCTTGTCTGTCACTCTCTGCAGGAATGTCAGTTGCAGGAGGGTTTTGTTGAATTTGTTCTCGGCTGTGAATGCAGGGCTCGATTCGAGCCTAGCGTGTGGTAGAAGCTCAATAAATAGTTGCTGAATGAACATTAAGCAATCAGGTTGTACAGATTAAGAGACTGAATGGCCAGCCCATGATTATGTATCCAAGGTCTATTTAGCACTTACTGTAGGCTGGGTCAAGGGCACAGGGATGGGTCCCTGCCTTTGAGAGATTTCCTGAATGGTGGGGGAGATATATCAGCACATGTGCATATCCCAGTGGGCTCTCTTCAGGGCTGGAGACAGGCATAGTGCCTTGTGGGGACATTTAACCCAGTCTGGAGCATCAGGGAAGACTTCCTGGAGAAGGTGACACCAGAGCTGAGTGTCAGGGCACGAGCAGGAGTTTAAGCTGGAGGAGGTAGCCGCTGAGGACGGAGGCGCTATCCAAGCTACATAAAGTAACAGGATACGCAGTTCCTTTCTAAAAGGAGACTGTGGCACTTTTGTTTGTCTGGAATTGTTTGCTCTGGCTGGAAGCGGGAGGAGAGCACCTGGGAGGTGGGAGCTGGGGGTGGTGAGGCTGAAAGGTCAGGAGTGAGAGAGTGGGGGAGGGTGGCTCACCCAGTTTCTCGAGGGCCAGAGTAAGCCATCTGGTGTCATTCCCTGCCGTGGGGGGAGCCTGTGGTAAGGACGAGCCTCTCAGGCTCCTGGTCTGGACTGAACTCCCTGGTGGCCGTGGAGGGGTCAGACCAGGCTAGGGATGCGGAGAGGCAGGCTGACGGACCACGGAGGTGGGTGGCCTGGATGAATGAGGCCAAGGCTTGAGCCAAGAGGGGATGAGGGGCCCCGGTTGCTGTTGTTCAGGACCTACGCTGTGTCTGATCCTTTGCGACCCCATGGATCGCAGCACTCCAGGCCGCCCTGTCCTTCACGAACGGGCCCAGGAGGGGGGGACAGGCTTCAGAGCCAGGAAGGAGCACTTGGGTGCCCAGGAAGGCCAGGCACTTTTTTACTGTACGGCTGCAGCTCATTCTTTTTTAAAATTGAAGTATAGCTGATTTACAATGTTTTGTTAGTTTTAGGTGATTCCCTTTTACATATGTATTCAGTTGAGTGCGTGCTAAGTCGCTTCAGTCAGGTCCGACTCTTTGTGGCGCCATGGCATCCCCGGGTGTAATGCAGGGCTCGATTCGAGCTCGTGTGGTAGAAGCTCAATAAATAGTTGCTGAATGAACATTAAGCAATCAGGTTGTACAGATTAAGAGACTGAATGGCCAGCCCATGATTATGTATCCAAGGTCTATTTAGCACTTACTGTAGGCTGGGTCAAGGGCACAGGGATGGGTCCCTGCCTTTGAGAGATTTCCTGAATGGTGGGGGAGATATATCAGCACATGTGCATATCCCAGTGGGCTCTCTTCAGGGCTGGAGACAGGCATAGTGCCTTGTGGGGACATTTAACCCAGTCTGGAGCATCAGGGAAGACTTCCTGGAGAAGGTGACACCAGAGCTGAGTGTCAGGGCACGAGCAGGAGTTTAAGCTGGAGGAGGTAGCCGCTGAGGACGGAGGCGCTATCCAAGCTACATAAAGTAACAGGATACGCAGTTCCTTTCTAAAAGGAGACTGTGGCACTTTTGTTTGTCTGGAATTGTTTGCTCTGGCTGGAAGCGGGAGGAGAGCACCTGGGAGGTGGGAGCTGGGGGTGGTGAGGCTGAAAGGTCAGGAGTGAGAGAGTGGGGGAGGGTGGCTCACCCAGTTTCTCGAGGGCCAGAGTAAGCCATCTGGTGTCATTCCCTGCCGTGGGGGGAGCCTGTGGTAAGGACGAGCCTCTCAGGCTCCTGGTCTGGACTGAACTCCCTGGTGGCCGTGGAGGGGTCAGACCAGGCTAGGGATGCGGAGAGGCAGGCTGACGGACCACGGAGGTGGGTGGCCTGGATGAATGAGGCCAAGGCTTGAGCCAAGAGGGGATGAGGGGCCCCGGTTGCTGTTGTTCAGGACCTACGCTGTGTCTGATCCTTTGCGACCCCATGGATCGCAGCACTCCAGGCCGCCCTGTCCTTCACGAACGGGCCCAGGAGGGGGGGACAGGCTTCAGAGCCAGGAAGGAGCACTTGGGTGCCCAGGAAGGCCAGGCACTTTTTTACTGTACGGCTGCAGCTCATTCTTTTTTAAAATTGAAGTATAGCTGATTTACAATGTTTTGTTAGTTTTAGGTGATTCCCTTTTACATATGTATTCAGTTGAGTGCGTGCTAAGTCGCTTCAGTCAGGTCCGACTCTTTGTGGCGCCATGGACAGTAGCCCGCCAGGCTCCTCTGTCCATGGGATTTTCCAGGCAAGAATACCAGGGTGGGTTGCCATTTCCTTCTCCAGGGGATCTTCCTGACCCAGGGATCGAACCTGCATCTCTTACATCTCTTGCATTGGCAGGCGGGTTCTTTACCACTAGTGCCACCTGGGAAGTCCATATATTCAGTTGTGTGTGTGTGTGTATAGATATAATTTTTTCAGATTATTGTCCATTATAGGTTTTCACAAGATATTGAATATTGTTCCCTGTGTTATACAGTAGATCTTTGTTGCATATCCGCTTTGTATAGAGCAGTGTGTATCTTTGAATCCCATACTCTGAACGTATCCTTCCCCTTCTCTCTTTTTCCTTTGGGGAACATAAGTTTGTTTTCTATGTCTTGTGAGTCTGTTAAGATATGAATGGACAAAGAAGATGCAGTACATACATGCAAAGGAATATTACTTAGCTATGAAAAATAATGAAATACTGCCATTTGCAGCAACATAGATGAACCTACAGCTTATCATACTAAATGAGATAAACCAGACACAGAAAGGCAAATATAATGATATCACATATATGCAGAATCTAAAAGTAATACAGATGACTCTATTCACAAAGCAGAAACAGACTTACCTGCAGTTTATTTTTGACCCAAGGCAGCTGTTTCCCACTTGCCAGCCCTTATGGCCCCAGAGCTTCGGCGACTCCTGGATGACTCTGAAGATCGCCCCACTTCCCTTCGAGGATGAGGATACAGTTGCTCCAAAGGCACGAGCTGCCAGCTTTTAGGATGCCTCCCCCAAATACGGGCCAGGATGCCCCAGGCACTGCCAACATCCCTCTGACACACGAGGGTAGAGACCCTGGTGGTGGTCCGCGTCCAGGTTTCTCTCTCTCTGTCCCTGAACCTCCGCTTCCGATGGAGACACTGTGTTCACGTGGGATCAAACGAGCTGGCATGTAAAGCTCTTGGCACTGAGCCTGGCACACAGCAAGCGATGAATAAGCGATTGCTTTAACCTCTCCTCTCAGCTATTACTATCACCATGATTAGAATTATTTGGGGGAGGATATTTGCTCTTGGGGGCTTCCCTGATGGCTGGAGCAGTAAAGAGTCCGCTTGCCATTGCAGGAAACGTAAGAGACGTGGGTCTCCTCCCCGGGTCAGGAGGAATCTCTGGAGAAGGAAATGGCAATCCAGGAGTCCTGTCTAGAAAATTCCACCGAGAGAGGAGCCTGGAGAGCGACAGTGTGCGGGGTCGCGAAGAGTTGGACACAACGGAGCCCGGCTGGAGGGGCGGATTTCCCTTTTATAAAAGAAGAAGTGGCTGGTGGAGAATTTTGAATCTTCAGGGAAACGGGCTCTCAGGCACCCTCACAGAGTGAAGCCCAGCCCTGTCACCCCAACCCCCGACCGGCTCTGCCCACCTCCACCCCTGTCCACACCCCTTCAGCGCATCCCTTATTCATTTAAAGCAAATCCCAATCATCACATCACTCACTCATAAATATTTCACCGCTCTCATGATGAATGTTCTGCAAGGTGACGGCTCGGAAAGTCTCAGCTCCACTCAGGAAGCGCTCAGGGACGACTGGCTCCCTCTGGTCCAGGCTGGCGTAGGGCTCCTCCTATACCAGGAAACGCACAGCCCCTGACCTCTCTGGGCAACTGTGTGCGAGAACAGGGAACAGAAGCCGATAGCTCCAAATACACCATCCACACATTGATCTCCGTGTTGCTGTTGTTGCTGGTCACTCTGTCGAGTCCAACTCTTTGCGACCCCACGCACTGTCGCTCACCAGGCTCCTCTGTCTGTGGGATTTTCCAGGCAAGAATACTGGAGTGGGGTGTCATTTACCGCACCAGGGGATCTTCCTGTCCCAGGGATTGAACCCGGGTCTCCTGTATTCCAGGCAGGCTCTTTACCATCGGAGTCACCAGGGAAGTCCCTGATCTCCACATGTATAAAAGAAACATGTCTTCTGGAATTAGGATAGAAGGAAGGGAGATTTCAGAACTTTGTATGTCTGCTTTAAAACCCCAGTGAAAGAACCGGTCACATGTGGCGTGTGGTGGGCAGCGGGAGGCCGTGGGGTGAGGTCAGCAAGCGATGAATAGCGATTGCTTTAACCTCTCCTCTCCGCTCTTACTATCACCATGATTAGAATTATTTGGGGGAGGATATTTGCTCTTGGGGGCTTCCCTGATGGCTGGAGCAGTAAAGAGTCCGCTTGCCATTGCAGGAAACGTAAGAGACGTGGGTCTCCTCCCCGGGTCAGGAGGAATCTCTGGAGAAGGAAATGGCAATCCAGGAGTCCTGTCTAGAAAATTCCACCGAGAGAGGAGCCTGGAGAGCGACAGTGTGCGGGGTCGCAAGAGCTGGACACAACGGAGCCCGGCTGGAGGGGCGGATTTCCCTTTTATAAAAGAAGAAGTGGCTGGTGGAGAATTTTGAATCTTCAGGGAAACGGGCTCTCAGGCACCCTCACAGAGTGAAGCCCAGCCCTGTCACCCCAACCCCCGACCGGCTCTGCCCACCTCCACCCCTGTCCACACCCCTTCAGCGCATCCCTTATTCATTTAAAGCAAATCCCAATCATCACATCACTCACTCATAAATATTTCACCGCTCTCATGATGAATGTTCTGCAAGGTGACGGCTCGGAAAGTCTCAGCTCCACTCAGGAAGCGCTCAGGGACGACTGGCTCCCTCTGGTCCAGGCTGGCGTAGGGCTCCTCCTATACCAGGAAACGCACAGCCCCTGACCTCTCTGGGCAACTGTGTGCGAGAACAGGGAACAGAAGCCGATAGCTCCAAATACACCATCCACACATTGATCTCCGTGTTGCTGTTGTTGCTGGTCACTCTGTCGAGTCCAACTCTTTGCGACCCCACGCACTGTCGCTCACCAGGCTCCTCTGTCTGTGGGATTTTCCAGGCAAGAATACTGGAGTGGGGTGTCATTTACCGCACCAGGGGATCTTCCTGTCCCAGGGATTGAACCCGGGTCTCCTGTATTCCAGGCAGGCTCTTTACCATCGGAGTCACCAGGGAAGACCCTGATCTCCACATGTATAAAAAGAAACATGTCTTCTGGAATTAGGATAGAAGGAAGCGGTAGATTTCAGAACTTTGTATGTCTGCTTTAAAACCCCCAGTGAAAGAACCGGTCACATGTGGCGTGTGGTGGGCAGCGGGGAGGCCGTGGGGTGTGAGGTCAGCACGGCCTGGCTGAGCTCCGGCCATCGCCCAGCACCTCCTGGTGGTGTGGAGTGGGGTCCGTCCCTTCCTCTCTGGACCTCAGTCTCCTCCTCTGTCAAATGCCCGCCCCTGGGAGGACGGATGAGCCCGCTGCACTGTGGGGTGCAGGAGAATCAGTCGGGATTCACAGCCAGAACTGCTGACCTGGCAAATTAAGCCATAACCGAACTCAAAGGAAAATGTGTCTTCTGCGGCCAATTACACAATCGATGGTTTGGGACGTGGTTTACCTAACAAAATCTGTACCTGATTATGGATCTATCGTTGTTTATGATGCCACGCTAATTGGAGCCGGTCATCAATGTCTGGTGAGTGTGGGGCTGTCCCTAGAAGGTTCTCTGCCCTGGGAAGCCAGGGGGAGTGCCCAGGGCCTGCTGCATGACTCCCCCATACCCTCGCTGCATCTCTGAGGACAAGGCACTGGTCCTCCCTGAGTCTCGGTTTCCCTGGATAATTCCTGCCCAGCTTCCTCCTTTTTTTCTGTTTTAACATTTATTATATATGTATATGTTAACATGTTTGCTTATTTAGCTATTGTCAGCTGTTCTGTAGCTTCATTGCCGCACACGGGCTTTCTAGTTTCAGTGAGCAGGGGCAACTCCGGCTGAGGCTCACGGGCTGCTCAGTGTGCTGGATTCTCTTGCTGTGGAGCATGGGCTTGGCTGCCCTGTGGGTTCAGTCCCTTGTCTGGGACGTCCCCTGCATGGGCAGGTAGATTCTTAACCGTGGGACGACCAGGGAAGTCCCCTGCCCAGCTTCTTTACACAGTCTTATAGGTTATCCCAAGATACCCCCCAGAGAGCTCTGAGGGGTGTCCTAACTCATTTATTCACCCATTAAGGGCTGTCTTCTATGGGCCAAGTGTTGGCTACCACGTTGAGGAAAAAGACAGGCGGAGCTTTGGCCTCACAAAGTCCTCAGTCTGGAGAGAAAGGCAGGCATTTTTGGACTGAATTCATGGGAAGGAAGGCCTTGGAGAAGTTGCAAGACAAGGCCATTTAACTGCGTCTGGAGGTGAGACCCCCATCCCTACCAAAGAGGCAATGAGCCTTTGAAACTGGATCTGGGGGCAGGAAAAGGGGATTGACAAGTGCAAAGGCCCTGAGGCCAGAGAAAGCCTGGCTGAAGGGAGTTTCCCGTGTAGACGGCAAGTGGGCGGGGGCTGAGGATGATGAGCCCGGGGATGTGGACGCAGACCTGTCAGCAGGCCTCGGACGCCACGCTCTGAGGTCAGGAAGCTCTGACCGGGAAGAAGCTGACGAGACCTTTGTTTCCTTAGCGGCCCCTGACTGCTCTGTGGAGAAGGGGCTGGAGGGAGGATGAGAGGGGAGCAGGGAGAGCAGAGAGGGGTCTTTGTGGTGTCTGAGCGACCGAGGATGGTGGCCTGGCCGGGAGTGGGGACGGCAGCGATGGAGCGGGTGACCCTGGCGATGGCGGGGCCAGCTGAGGGGCTACGTGGGGAAAGCCGAGGGCATAGGGGCATCAAGCATGGCTGCCCGGTCTCTGGATAGAGTTCGGGGTGGCAGGAGACGCTGTCCTTGAGATGAGGGGCATCCAGGGGTCAGGAGAAGACGGAGAGCTCTATGGCTGGCAAGCTTGCTGGAGGAGCCTCAGAGACGTCCAGGTGGAAACGGGAAGTGGGTCAAATGCTTGAGTGCATGGCCCAGAAGAGATGTGGCAGCGATGAAAGTATTATCAGTCAGCAGGTGCGATCAAAAGTCACGTTGGTAGGTGGAATCGTCTAACGGGGAAGTGCCGTGCAGAGAAGATGTTCCAGACCTGTCTTGAGGGTCCCTCCGGAGGCACTGGGCAGGGTGGGTGGGGAGATAGAGTGAGGGAGGCAGGGCGAGCAGACGGCTCAAGGTCACAGCGCCTCGGGAAAGGACATCTCCAGGAGAGAGAGCCAACTGGGCTTGAGATGCACGGGCCCAGAAGTGTTCTTGTTAGATTGGGTAACACGAGAGCCATTTGGACTCTGGCAAGAGCTGCTTGTTGGCAAGGTGGGGATGGAAAACGGAAGAGCAGAGGCAAGGTGAGGCAGAGAGGAGATACGGGCTCCAGGAATGAGTTTTATTGATGAGAGAAAGCGTCTTTCTGTCTGCTAGTGGGAAGGGTCCAGGAGAGGGAGAGAGTGGAGATACAGGAGAGACGGGCACAGAGCAGGCCTCCTCCGGAGACGCAGGGCCAGAGCTGGCCCGCAGGGCTGCCTGTGTGCGGTGGGGATGCTTCCTGCTCCAGACGGAGGGATGAGAGGAGGGGAAAGGCCAGGGGCAGGAAGAAGGAGTCTGAGAAGATGAGAGTTTGAATCTGACGGCTTCTGGATTCTCTGAGACGCAAGAGCAAAGCTACCAGCTGAGAGCCAGCGGGGAGGGTGAGTGGAGTCAAAGAGGAGGAGAGGAAATACAAAAAGGTCTTAGGGGAGGAGAAAGTTCTCTGCAGATGAAATAAGGTGCACTCTTTATGGGCAGTTGATGTCCTGAGGCTTAACCACTCTCATCTTGACCTACTGAAGCCGCAAGGGCCACCCCGGCCTCTCCCTGGAGCAGCGATGCCTTGGCTTTTAGATTTTCCCTTAACCGGCAAACCGTTTCTTCAAAGAAAACCTGACACAGGGCTTCCCCTGGGGGTCCAGTGGATAAGGACACCGCCTCGCAGTGCAAGGGCCGCCGGTTCGATCCCTGGCCTGGGAGGATCCCACGTGCCGCGGAGCGGCTGGACTGATGTGTCCAATTACCGAGCCAGAGCTCTGGAGCGCGTGCGCCCAGAGCCGGTGCTCTGCGACAACAGAGGCCACCGCGATGGGAGGCCCACAGGAGCCAAAGAACAAAGACGGATGAAAATAGAGAAATGAAAGACCAATAGAAGTGGCCTGCCCGCTCCCCTCCCTCCCCCACCTGACCCCCGCCCAAAATAAATAAATAAATAAATCTTAAAAAAAAAAAAACAAAACCTGACACCAAGCCTCAACATATATGTCCTGACCAAAGAAGAGCAGTTCTGACGGTGACAGCTGCCTGCTGGGCTTCACCCTCCATCCCTGGGGTGACCCTGCGTGCCCCTGTGAAGTCCGGGGCTCCTCGGGACCCCGTGTGGAGCCCACGGGCACAGGAGCCAGATTCTGGTCCCCTCTTGGCCCTGTGCTAGGGCAGAGCTCTAGGCCTCGACCCCATGTCTGTTCAGTTCAGTCTCCCAGTCGTGTCTGACTCTTTGCCACCCCACAGGCTGCAACACGCAGGCTTCCCTGTCCATCACCACCGCCTGGAGTTTGCTCAAGCTCACGTCCATTGACTCAGTGGTGCCATCCAACCATCTCATCTTCTGTAAAATGGAAATTGTCTTACCAAAGTGGAGACAGAAGACAGGACCACGTGCCCTCTGTGTGTGTGTGTGTGCAAGTGCGTGGGTGTTATCCCCCCTTCCCAAAAAGTCTATGATTTTACAAACTTCCAGAGCAATGCTTTTTGATTCTCTGTTTGGTTGGTCGCGCATCAGCCGTTGTCTTAGTTTATTTCAGGATTGGGGTTTGCCCCTGATCTGGCTCTAAAGCCTGTGCCACCTAAACAAGACCAGGTGCTGTACTTTCTATGCAGGCGCAGTGGCCCGTGGAGCTGGATTTGTTGGGACGGATGGCTGGCAAAGGGCACAGGGGGTGGGCTTGTATAGGTGGCTCCTTGCTGTAGCAGAGACAGGCCAGGTAGACCAGTTACCCAGCACGTTTGAGACGCACCCTCTCTCTGTGGAGGGCTGTGTGTGAGCGCAGGGGTACTGTAAGAGCTCGTCAGCTGAATCTGCCACAGGACAGACTTGTCTACCTGCCTCCACCCAGGCTCACCCAAAGACGACTGCCTCTTGGAGACGTGGAACATGGGCTTTGGAGCCCAGCAGACTTTGGTTCAAGTCCCACCTTGGCCTTTTACCAGCCAAGTAACTTTCTATGGACATTAGTTCCCCATTTGTAAAACGGTGGTAAAAAGATTGTTGAGGGCCCAGAGATGCCTGGCACACAGCAGGGACCCTGTAAAGGCTATACCTCTGGGTTTTGCCTTCTCTTCCACCCCCAAACCAAGGGCATCCCTGCCCATGCAGGGCTGTGTGGGTGTCCAGAGTCTTAACTGCTGAGAAGATTCTCCAGCTTTGTGGTTCCTTTGCTGTTAGTGGGTTTGGATTTTGACTTTTTTAAAAAAAATGTTGGCCTCTTTTATTGGTTTGTTTATTTATTTCTATCCATCTTTATTCTTTGGCCTGTGTGGGCCTCCCATTGCAGTGGCCTCTCTCAGTGCAGAGCACCGGCTGTGGGAGCATGTGCTCCAGAGTTCTGGCTCGTAATTGGACACGCTGGTCTCGCCGCTCTGTGGCACGTGGAATCTTCCTGGGCCAGGGATTGAATCAGTGCCCCTTGCACTGCAAGGCAGACTCTTTACCCACTGGACCACCAGGGAAGCCCTGGATTTTGACTTTTTAATTGTTTATTTATTTATGGCTGTTCTGGGTCTTCAATGGCATGCACGGGCTTTTGCTTGTTGCAGCGAGTGGGGGCTGTTCTCTAGATGTCGTGCATGGGCTTCTCCATGTAGTGGCTTCTCTTGTTGTGGAGCACAGGCTCAAGATCCCAAGGGCTTCAGTACTTGTGGCGCGTGGGATTAGTTTCTCCGCAGCATGTGGAATTGTCCCAGATCAGAGACCTGTGTCCCCTGCATGGGTAGGCAGATTCCCAAGCACTGGGTCACCGGGGAAGTCCCAGGTGTGGATTTTGGTTCTCTGGCTCTCCCACCCACTCCCTTGGTGACCTTGGGAGAAGTCACCTCACTCCTCTGGGCTTCAATTTCCTCATCTTTAAATGACAAGAGTCACACCATGACCTCAGCTGGTTTTTGTGAAGACTAGATGCATGTTTGGAAAACAAAAGGTACATGTACCCCCCTGAAGCCAGCTGCAGCCACGGCTCTTGTGGAATTTGTGTTGGAGGGGAGAGTCAATCCCTGCACTGAAACCTTCGCCTCACGGAGCCTGCAGGCTGCGTCTGGGCCTTCCCTGGTGGTCCAGAGGTTAAGAATTTGGCTTGCAATGCAAGAGAAGTGGGTTTGATCCCTTGAAATCACGGATTCAGGGGTTTTACCTGGGCTCTGGGCTTCTCAGGGTAAAGATATGAGTTGGTTAGCAAAGCACTTGAAAGAGTTTTTGGATACTAAAGGCAGCCGGAGGAAATTCTCGGAAGGGGCAGGCAGAGCAGTGAGCAGGTGGCTCCTGGGGGTGGAGACCCGTGAACAGAGAGGGAGGAGGCGGGGGAGGCGGAGAGGTGGAGGCGGAGGAGGGGAAGAGTGGAGGCAGCGATGATGGGAGGGGTGGTAGAGCTGTCCCAGAGCTTCCGTTCCTGGGGGGCATCCACGACAGAGGTGCTTGATTTTCCATTTTAAGGCAATGCGGGTTTTCCTCCACTGCCACTTCCCTAAGCCTCCAGCAAACCTCAGATACTCACACTGTGTCTCGTCCCTGTGGAACCTGGGAAGAATCCAGACAAAGGACTCGCTGTGTCCCACAGTTTGGGCTGGCATGAGGTAGGGAGGAGGGAAGGACCCCTGGGAGGAAATCTGAGTGAGATCAAGACTTTTCCAGCACAGGGACTCAGAGCCAGGGGAGTCTTTTGTCTGTGCCTGGAGCTACTTTATTAAATAAGAAAGGGCAGGTGGATCCATAAAGCGGGAAGACTTAGCCACACCATTCACTTGTCCCTGGACATTTATTGAACACCTAGGGCATGCCGCGCACCTGGCCAGGGATACGCATGAGCAACACTGAGGAGGCAGGTGTCTGGGCGGCGGGGAGGTAACCGGCTCGCACATGTGAGGTGTACACAGTAATCCGCACCCTGGGAGTCTTGTGGGTTTGTCTTTTTATGAGAGGGTGGGGTCCATTTTATGAGGAGCGGTGGCTGTGGGGGTGTTCATTCCAGTGGATAAATGTGCTGGCAGAACAGGCCCTGGGGGTCAGGGGCTCCCTGTTAATTGCCCTTGTGTGTCTCCTGCTGGGGGTATTGGCTGTGATGCAATTAACACTGAGAGCTGGAGAGGAGCTGAGCTTCCTCTGGCAGCCTCGCCGCCTCGCACTTACGAAGACAGCGTGACTCTGGACTTTACACCTTTCTTTTCCAATAAAAACACCTGGGAAGTGCAGGACACTTTTCTTCTCACCACGCAAACAACGTGACAGGTTTTAAGATCAACCTCGCTCTCACCGTCTACTCCCCCGAGAGCTGGGGATGGAGCCGCAGCATTCAGGAGAAATACAGCAGAATGCTTGGAGTCACTGGGCGAGGCAGTTCCCGAATTCCTCCTCTGGGTAGTCCAGCCTCTCGGATGGTCCCCAAAGGGAGAAACCCTGAGTTCAAACCCTAGAGCCACTTCTCACCAGTGTGTGGTCCTGGCCAAGACTCATGACCTCTCTGAGCTCTGACGCGTGCCTTCCGTGGAGGGTGTGAGGGTGAACTGGGGGGTGCTGGGGGCATTCAGTGCGCTCCCCAGCCCCGAGTTTGTCCTGCTAGGAGTAATCCTAACAGGCAGGTCCCCAGACACCCGTGTAGTCCCCAGACATTCCCAGCATCTCCTTCTGCGCACGTGCGGGACTGTCCATCTGGTCTCCTTGGGGCTGGGTGGAGATGTGGATTTCTTCTTATTAATAAGCTGGGACGTGTCCAGGTGTCACAATTGCCCCTGTGAGACCCTCCAGGAGTCTTCTCTGTCTTTGTCATGAAGGCTGTCTGCTGGGGTCTGGGTTCTCAAGAAGCAGGAGGGGGACACAGAGCAGACCCCCAGAACACCTGCCACGAACAAGTTAAGCAAGTAAAAAATGTGTTGTGACTTGCCTCCACTGACATTTTGGAATTATTTGTTACCGCAGCAAATGTCACTTTGCAAACTGCTGTGGAGAATTCCATCATATCTCTGGACCTCAGTTTCCTTATCTGGAGGATGACAGGTTGGGTGAGATGGTCGATCTCCTCCAGGTTCCCTTCATCCCCAAGAGGAATCAAGGGGGATGCTGTCCACATCCACCCAGGGACCCCTGCCTCGTTCTCCTCGCTCATTCTTTTCCCTGCTCCCCACAAGCTATCCTCCTCCCATTGGGCAGAGCTCAGAGGAGGAGGTGAGCTGGTGATGGCTGAGGGGCTGCTCTATGGGCATGTCAAGCTCAGCAGACCCTGAACAGAGTTCCTCCTCCTCCTGACTCCTGTTTCCGGGCTTCCCTAGTTCAGGGAGCCCCCAGGACCCATCCAGGTGCCTAGCATAGAGCCCTGGATGCCATCCTAGGCTCCTCTATTTCCCTTACGCCCAATTCGTTCCCTTTTAACCCTCAGTATCTCTCAAAACCAGCCCCTCCTCTCATCCCTTCTCCCGTCTTATCTCCTGCAACAGCCGTGTTCTCACTGCGCTGCCAATCATGCCAAAGCCCCTCCCTCCCGCTGGTTCACACCAGCGCTGCCAGCTGCGACCCGTCACCCTCGTCTGTGCTGGAAACACACCAAGCAACAAGTGCTTCCCCAGACTTTGGCCCACGTGAGTCCCTTTCCCAAGTGCCTTCTTTACCCTACGGCTGCCTGAAAAATTCGTAGTCCTCCTTCAAAACTCATTTCACATGCCACTTCCTACACAAAGCCTTCTCTGATGTCCCCGGGCTCTCTGAGTGCTTTGTTCATGCCTTTGTTACAATGCTTAAGACTAGGGGCCCAACTGCCTACTTTCAACCTGTGGCTACTGAAGTAATTCAGCATCCAGACCCCATGAGGGAACAGAAGAGAGAACAAGTATTATTTATCCATCCATCAGTTCAATAAGCACTGAGGTCTTCTCTCCTCAGGGCCTTTGCACATGGCTGTTCTGCATGGGTGGGGGAACTATGCCATTCTTTTCTTCTCTAGGGGCTCCCAGCACAGGGTCGGCACAAGTCAGTAGTCAACATGTGTTCTTCTCGCTTGACCACCTGCTTGTGCACCTGCTCTTGTACCCAGCAATATTCTAGACATTGGGAATAATGCTTCCTTTCTACGAGAGGGAGGATTCCACAATAAGCAAGCCATAAAGCAAATGCAGATGATTTTAGATGGAAGCTAGGGCTGAGAAAACCGTTCAGCTTGGGAATTGCCGGAGGGGAGCTGCTCTAATTAGACTGTCAGGAAAGGTGTCTTCAAAGAGGTAACATTTGAGGGACTTCCCTGGTGAGCTGTGGTTAAGACTCTGTGATTCCAGTGCACGGGGTGTGAGTTCAATCCGTGGCTGGGGAACTAAGAGCTCATGTGCCGGATGGCATGGTCACAAAAAGAGGTTGTATTGGAGTTGGGACCTGAATGGTGAAAGGGGCTCTACGTGTGGGCACCTGAAGGGAAAGGTGTTCCAACCAGTGGGAAATGCATGTGCAAAGACCCTGAGAGAAGACCCCTGTGCTTATTGAATGGATGGATGGATAGATGGATGATACCTGTTCTCTCTTCTCTTGGGGTCTGGATGTTGAACACCTTAAGTGGCAGAGCAAATTGTCTCTGCTTTCCAAAATGATAACCATTTTTTTTTCTTCACAGAAGTTGCTGGAACCTGCACCGGCTCATGATAATCACAGGTCAGGAGCTGACCCTTGTTCTTGGGAGCCCTCGTGGATAGTGTAGGAGTGTGTGGGTGACATGGGAGGCCGGTCCCCCAAGAAGACACACTTTGTCTAGCTGGCCCGCATCTCCTTGAGCCACGGCTCTGTGGATGCCCCAGGCACCTGCTTCAGAACAAGCCTCTCGTTAATTCCCTGAGAATTTCTCACTGGGACCCATGGCAGCCAGAGGGGATGCGCTTGATCCGACCGAATGCTGGTGAGGCCCTGGCCTCTTCCCTTCTCCCCCGCCCCCGTCGCTGTCTTCCATTTTCGCAGCTCCCCCGAGGAGCTGGCACCATTAATTTGCTATTTTGGCCTTCCCAGCAGATCCCCACCACATGCATACACATACATGTTTTTTGTCTCAGTGAGATGCTCTAATGAGGACGTGCCAATTAGTGAGTCAGAGGGCAGGTGCGGCGCTCCCAGCAATCAGCCCGCACCACGGCAACTGCCGCTCTCGCCGTCTGCACCGGGGGAGGCTGCGCTGTGGTGCACGATGACCGATGACCAAGGCTGGGGCCGACCTCCACCCCTTCGGGCCTCCCTCTGCTGCTCCCCAGTCAGCAAGCAGCCGAGGCCTTTCCCTGGGGAGAGCTGCGGGCCCTGGAGCTGCGCAGTCAGGCTGGGGGTTCCACAGCCAAGTCCACGAAGGCCAGGGCCTCGGATATGAATGCCGGAGGCTCACAGCCAAGGGGCATGCGCTGTGCTGGGCGCCCAGGGATGGCAAAGGACGCTGGCATCTCGTGGCTGAAGAGCCACGTGACGGGGCACAGGCTTCCTGTAGGGGGACACCTGGCGGGGGGGCCTTCTTCGCAAAGTTCTGGAAGACAGAGCTTGTTCTTCAAGCGGAGTTTTCTACTGACATGCTGGTAAATTGTTTAACAACCAGCTTTTCAGAAAAAAAGATACTTTCTGATTTGTAGCATTTGCTGATTTCCACTGTGTCAACATTCAGAAAGGCCACTTTTAAGTTTCTACGAAACTGGGAGAGATGGACACAACCATTTCTCAGGATCAGCTATAGACCGTCCTGAGCACAGCCCTGGGCTTCACCTGGACTTCTGGCCTCCGGAGTCACTCCTGCCCTTCTCCTACATCCAGCCCTGCCCACACGGCTCGGAGGCAGAGTTTTGCACCCTGTCTCCCGGAGAGACTTGTCTTTGGGGGCGTGGCCAGGGGTCCCCAAGAAGACACACTTTGTCTAGCTGGCCCGCATCTCCTTGAGCCACGGCTCTGTGGATGCCCCAGGCACCTGCTTCAGAACAAGCCTCTCGTTAATTCCCTGAGAATTTCTCACTGGGACCCATGGCAGCCAGAGGGGATGCGCTTGATCCGACCGAATGCTGGTGAGGCCCTGGCCTCTTCCCTTCTCCCCCGCCCCCGTCGCTGTCTTCCATTTTCGCAGCTCCCCCGAGGAGCTGGCACCATTAATTTGCTATTTTGGCCTTCCCAGCAGATCCCCACCACATGCATACACATACATGTTTTTTGTCTCAGTGAGATGCTCTAATGAGGACGTGCCAATTAGTGAGTCAGAGGGCAGGTGCGGCGCTCCCAGCAATCAGCCCGCACCACGGCAACTGCCGCTCTCGCCGTCTGCACCGGGGGAGGCTGCGCTGTGGTGCACGATGACCGATGACCAAGGCTGGGGCCGACCTCCACCCCTTCGGGCCTCCCTCTGCTGCTCCCCAGTCAGCAAGCAGCCGAGGCCTTTCCCCTGGGAGAGCTGCGGGCCCTGGAGCTGCGCAGTCAGGCTGGGGGTTCCACAGCCAAGTCCACGAAGGCCAGGGCCTCGGATATGAATGCCGGAGGCTCACAGCCAAGGGGCATGCGCTGTGCTGGGCGCCCAGGGATGGCAAAGGACGCTGGCATCTCGTGGCTGAAGAGCCACGTGACGGGGCACAGGCTTCCTGTAGGGGGACACCTGGCGGGGGGGCCTTCTTCGCAAAGTTCTGGAAGACAGAGCTTGTTCTTCAAGCGGAGTTTTCTACTGACATGCTGGTAAATTGTTTAACAACCAGCTTTTCAGAAAAAAAGATACTTTCTGATTTGTAGCATTTGCTGATTTCCACTGTGTCAACATTCAGAAAGGCCACTTTTAAGTTTCTACGAAACTGGGGAGAGATGGACACAACCATTTCTCAGGATCAGCTATAGACCGTCCTGAGCACAGCCCTGGGCTTCACCTGGACTTCTGGCCTCCGGAGTCACTCCTGCCCCTTCTCCTACATCCAGCCCTGCCCACACGGCTCGGGGAGGCAGAGTTTTGCACCCTGTCTCCCGGAGAGACTTGTCTTTTGGGGGCGTGGCCAGGGGTGATCGCACACCTGGTCTTAGGGGCTGGCTGCAGCCGGATATGTGGGAGGGAGATAGTTCCAGGAATAAGACCTTTTTTTCCAAAAGTTACAGACCCTCTTTGAGAATCTGAAAGGGACTGGATATTTAACCAGGGAAGGATAAACATAGTTACGCAAGGCAGTTTATCACAATCACAGGGGATCCTAGACTCCTCCAAAGCAGGCAAAGCACACTGTCAGGGGCTCAGGGGAGGCGGTTGAGATGAGGGTCTCACATCAGGTCAAGATGACTGATTAGGTCCTCTGAACAGCATTTTAGTTTTCAAAGCACTCTCCTGTTTATCACTGGACCTTTGCCACATGGCCAGTTCTTGGGCACTGTGCTATCACTACCCAGATTAGGGAATGGAGGCTTGGGGAGGAAAGACACCACCCTACAAGGACACGGGAGAAAAGACACCACCCTACAAGGACACTACAGCCACTGTGTTTTGGCTCCTCCTAGGTGCCAGGTTTTGGTATTATATTGGTATTTTATTATTATTCACACATGTTTACCAAACACTTACTATGTGACAGTCTTAGGCGCCTGAGTACATCAGTGAGGGCTTCCCAGGTGGTGCTATGTGGTAAAGAAGCCCCCTGCCAATGCAGGAGGTGGGGGTTCAATCCCTGGGTCAGGGAGATCCCCTAGAGAGGGGCCTGGCAACCCACTCCAGTCTTCTTGCCTGGAGAATCCCATGGACAGAGGAGCCTGGCGGGCTGCAGTCCACGGGGTCACAGAGAGTCAGACACGACTGAATGATTTGGCATGCACGTGCATCCATGAGCAAGCTAAAGAAGCCCATCTTCATGGGACTTGCATCCTAGTCAAAGAAGACAAATAATTTGCCCAATAGATCTGTGGGAGAAATTTCAGATCCTTCATCTAGAAATCCAAGACCTTTCCTTAATGTGGGTCTAACATGGCCCCTGCTGGTCCTTTGTGATTTGTGCCACCTGAACTCTGAAATCTATTCTGTGCCCAGTGTTTCCATAAACGGTTCTCATCTTCCCGTCTCCGTAAAGCTCACGCATTTGCTTTCTGCGGCTGCTATAACAAACGACCACAACGTGGTGGTTTAAACAATGGATCTCATTCTGTCACAGTTCTGGAGGCTGAAGTCTGAAGTCAGTGTCATGGGGACAAAATCAAGGAGTCACCAGGGCCTGACGCCCTCCAGACGTTTTGGGAGAGAATCTCTTTGCACACTGGGGCGGCAGGCATCCCTGAGCTCGTGGCCACATCACGCCAGTCTTTGAGGCCAGCCTCTCTGCTCCATCCTCGTGTCCCTGTCTCCTCTGTGTGGCCCATCGCCACCTGCCTCGCTGTCCTCATCACAAGGACACCTGCAATGGCATGAGGGCCACCCCGATAATCCAGGGTCATCTCCTCGTATTAACAGCTTTCACTGAATCACAGCTGAATCCGATCCTTTTCTGATATGCTACATAAGGCAATATTCCCAAGCTCCAGGACTGGGATGTGCATTGCTTTTTAGTTAATTAATTATCTTTTTGATGGTGCTGGGAGATGTCTTTGCTGCTTTTCTCTAGCTGCGGTGAGCGGGGCTGCTCTGCAGTTGTGCTGCGGGGTTTCCCACTGCAGTTTCTTTCTTTTCTTTTCTTTCTTTTTTAAAGATTTATTTATTTATTTTGGGCGGGGGTTGGGTTGGGGAGGGAGGGGAGCCGGTGGGCCACTTCCATTGGTCCTTCATTTCTCTATTTTTGTCCATCTTCGTTCTTTTGGCTCCTGTGGGTCTCCCATCATGGTGGCGTCTGTCACTGCAGAGCACCGGCTCTGGGCGCGTGCGCTCCAGAGCTCCGGCTTGGTAATTGGACACATCAGTCCAGCCGCTCTGAGGTACGTGGGATCTTCCCAGGCCAGGGGTCAAACTGGCACCCCCTGCACTGCAAGGCGGTGTGCCTAACCACTGGACCACCAGGGGAAGCCCTGCAGTTTCTTTTCTTGTTGTGGAACACCAGCTCTGAGGCATGTGAGCTTCCGTAGCTGTGGCTCCCAGGCTCTAGAGCACAGGCTCAGTATTAGTGCTCCACAGCCTGGGGGATCTTCCTGGACCAGGGATTGAACCCGTGTCACCTGCATTGGCAGGCGCATTCTTTTTTTTTTTCCCCACTGAAACAGTTCTTTTTTTACTTTTTTGGCCACTTCTATTGGTATTTTATTTATTCATTTTCATCCATCTTTGTTCTTTGGCCCGTGTGGGCCTCCCATTGCAGCAGCCTCTCTCCTCACAGAGCACCGGCTCTGGGCGCATGTGCTCCAGAGCTCTGGCTTGGTAATTGGACACATGGGTCCAGTCACTCCACGGCACGTAGGATCTTCCCAGGCCAGGGATCGAACCAGTGCCCCTTGCACTGCAAGGCAGTGTCCTTACCCACTGGACCACCAGGGAAGCCCCAGGTGAATTCTTTATCAGTGCCTTTTTTTAGTCTACCAGGGCAGGCATCATTTCCTCTTCTTTAGATGAGGTTAAGTCACTTGTCCAGTGTCTCAAAATGAGGAGGGGGCACGCCAGGGATTCAAGCCCCGACCTTCATGTTCTTTCCACCACTTAGCGCTGCACTCCCTTGGAAAGGACATGATCTACAGATGAACAAAATGGAGCTCGGTGAGCTGATGTGACTGCTCCAAAGTCACGGGCCACTGTGGGCTCTCTGTGCCCTGAGTCCTTCCCCAGGGGGATAAATTAGGTTCTGTCTGTTCCATTCTCAGCCAAGCCTGCATGCTCTGAAGCTGGCACTGGGCCTCCACTTGCCAGCAGAAAATGCGTTGACAGAAGGGGTGGCTGAGAACTCCCTTCTGTTTCTGCATTTACCAGCTTTTAGCTTTCAAACCGAGTCAGCCCGCAGGCTAATTTTCTGCAGCTTCCAGTCGTTCGGCTCCATTTATTGTGCCTGACACTGTGAAAGCTTTCTCTATTGATTCTGGGATATATTCACTTTTCTCCCCCTTCTGCCCCCCAGCCCCAGGTCTCCAGCAGTGTTTGGTTCAACAATTAGGTATTGGCGGGGACCGTGTGGGGCGGCTGTCGCTGCCTCTCAATTACCGCCACGGTAAATACAGCTTACTCTCCATCCCCGGAGTCCCCGCCACACGCAGAAAGAGGAGAAGACCGCTTCAGTGTCTCTCCTCTCCTGCTGGACACGCTGCCACTCGAGTGGATCGATACGTCGGTCACCTCGCGGGGCTGCCCGAGACCACCCGGCTTCGCTAATTGGCTCTGCGAGACGGCGGGCTGGTGGCACGTGTGTGTGCAGGGTGTCTGTGTGTGTGTGTATAGGTGTCTAGGGAAGGTCAGGGGACTCCTGGTTTCTCCACTCCACCCCGCTCTCCCAGGTCCCTAGGTCCGGGGGCGCCCCCTTCAGCGCGGATTGGATGGGGAGAATCTCTGGCTCCGGATGAAAGCCGTTGCGCTCCGGGTCGGTGATTTGGCCAGGTTCAAGTTGTTGTCGGGAAGCAACCGGACACAGAGAGACATTTTCAGAACGTGGTTAAGCAGGCAGGTTTGACATACAAACAAAAATGAACAATAACAACAACAGCAAAAACACCACAGTGCAGTGGCCAGCACGTGGCGTCCACCTGGTAAGTGTTGGTCAGGTAGAGGATGATGATGATAAAGCTGATGAAGGTGATGAAGGGAGAGGAGAAAGGTTTAGTGCTGTGCTTGGCACGTGGTAGCTTGGTTACCATTATTGTTGTTATTCTTCTCTTGAACAGCCTTATGATGTGGGAGCCTGGCACAAAGCCTAGCACGTAGTAGCTGCTCATTAAATATTTAACGCCTAAGAAGTAAGCAGGAAGGAAATCGCACCCTCGTTTCAAAGAGGTGCAAAGTAAGATGCTGAAAATGGGGCGTCTTGGCCAGGCCGCATGGCATCGTCGCAGGGGTGGGGGGGTTAAGGAGAAGGGCATACGGCCCTTTGGGGAAGTATTTTTAAAGCCAGAGATCTTAGAAAAAGGCAGAAGGTAATCAAGTCAGAAGGAGAGCTGGCCCCTCCCCTTGGCCAAGCCAGGCCTGTGCACTGCTGCTCCCGGAGCAGGACGCAGGCGAAGACGCTGATGAGCTCTAGGCTCCCTGGATGGGCCAGGCTTCCGAGCGCCACTAGGCTCTGGGCTCTAAATGCTCCTGGGCGATCCGCTCAGGGCCCCGTCCCGGCTCTGCTGGAGTTATGGGAAGAGCCTGAGAGCAGTAGCTGCTCACGCTCAAAGCAAAAATAATGAGGCCTCCCAGGGGCTGGTCGAAAAAACAAAACACTGAGCAAAACATAATTCCGGGCATATTAGGCCAATATATCAACGTGTGGCAGCAGGAGGACTGTGACTGGCTCAGGGAGGCCAATGTGGGTCATGTTCCCGAACAGAAGCCAAGGATCTGGGGTCGGTGGGGCAGGGCTCAGTGAGGGGAGGCGCTGGCCCTGCGAGGGCTGTTGTGCCAGCCGGGGGATTTCTGGGTCCAGAGACCCCACTGACCCTGGGGACCAGTGTGAGGAAAGGCAGGGACGATGGGAACCCATGCTCTCAGCACCAGCGGGGCTCTCAGCTGAAGAAGGATGCTTAGTAATAACTAAGCTGCCATCTGGTGCTAGTGTAGCTTCCTGTCGGTCCCCCAATGCAGAAGTAGGATACTCACAGTTCTGCTCAGAGGGCCAGGGGACCCTACCCAGATGCAGAGCCCCGGAGGTGGAGGGAAGAAGTGATGACGTCCTCCTGCCTCTGCGCCCCTCTCCCCATCCTCTCTTCGTTACAAACTTTGAGATGCAGGGCACCTCTTCCAAGGACAGTGGCCAGCTGTTCTGGGCTAGGGAGGCTCCCAGAGGAATTTGAAGTCTGTATGTTTATTGCTGGCTGCGTTGCATGGTATTTGGGCTCTTAGTTCCCCAATCAGGGATTGAACCCAGCTCCCTGCTTTGGAAGCGTTGAGTCTTAGCTCCTTGTGCCACCAGGGAAGCCCCCCAGGACAGCTGTAAAGGCCCGACAGCCTGGGGGCAGCTGGACTGAGGGCTGGGCAGGTAGGGTCTCCCCTCACCCTGGTCCACCAGAACACACATTTTGAGCCCTGGTACTGCTCCAGCTTAGAATTCTGTTTCAATGCTCACTTTTGCTTTTCGACTGTGGACTTCTGGAGCCGATTACTCACATCAGCGCAGGACTGGGCACAAAGTGCTTGGATCGGATGGGTTGTTGCCCACCTGACTGACTCGCCAGAAGCGAATGAGGGAGTGAGTAAGGGAGTAAACGAGGCAGGAAACAAAGGCCCTTTTAGCTGCTTAGTATCTTAGAGCAGAAAGTTTCTCGTATTTTGTTTATTGATGCTTCTTCCTCTCATTCCTGATGCTCTGGGGGTTTTCTGCTCACATCCTCATGGACTGGGGTCCTGGGGGTTGGTGATCTGGCACTCTTCAAGGCCAGAGAGGCCCCAGGGATCTCAGGGCACCGTGTGACGGGGCTGGGCCTGGTCTTGCCCTGAAGTGCAGCCCAATTCCGTATCCCAGATGGGCCTTCAGAGGTCATCCTGTTCGCATGCCCATTCTGCAGATGGAGAAACTGAGGCATGGGGTGGGCTCAGACCGCCAGAGGCTCCAGACTGCAAACCCCCTGCTGTCTCCCTGGTCCAAGTAGCCTTGCTTCAGGCAACGGTCGGACTCCCCTTCTGCGGAAGGAGTTTGTCTTGCCGTGGCCTCTGGCTTCTTGCTGTTCACTTGCTGCGTCCTGTCTGACTCTTTGTGACCCCACAGACGGCAGCGCCAGGCTCCTCTGTCCTCCACTGTCTCCCGGAGTTTGCTCAAATTCACGCCCAGTGAGTTGGTCACGCTATCTAACCGTCTCATCCTCTGCCACCCTCTTCTACTTTGACCTGCAGTCTTTCCACCATCGGGGGCTTTTCCAGTGAGTTGCCTCTTCGCATCCGGTGCCCAAAGTATTGAAACTTCAGCTTCAGCATCAGTCCTTCCAATAAGTATTTAGTATTGATTTCTTTTTTTAGTATCAACTCCTTTGATCTGCTTGCAGTCCAAAGAACTCTCAAGAGTCTTCTCCAGCACCATAATTTTAAAAAACGAATTCTTCAGTGCTCAGCGTTCTTTATGGCCCACCTCTCACATTCCTGCCCTCTCCCTAATGGCTGGACCTGCTCTGCATCCTCTCCCACATCTGCTTGCCTCTGTCCCCCACGGACATGACCCGTCTCCACACCCCAGAAGCCCTCTGCAGCTTGGTGGACCCCCCAGCATGGTCTTCTTTCCTGGCATCTGGGGGCAGCTCAGCGTCACTCACATCTCTGCCAGATCCATCGCCCACGGCTGGCTGGCAGTTCCTCCGTGGCCACTCACAGTCACCTGGTGGGCGCCAGACCCTAGAGGCACTGAGATCAACTCCCGCTCGAGTGAGACAGGTGAGCATGTGGACACGTCCTGACACGCGGAGGTGGAGAGGAGGGTCTGAGCGGGGGTCCAGGCACCTGAGGCCGAGCTGGCGACATCCCTGTGCCCCATGCCCGCTCTTTCCCACCCTCGCTGCTGCCGACTTCACCCCGGAGCCCAGGCCGGGGGGGCCCTCTGCAGAGGGACTGTCCTGCGTTTGGCCTCCTGTTCGCATGCCCATTCTGCAGATGGAGAAACTGAGGCATGGTGGGCTCAGACCGCCAGAGGCTCCAGACTGCAAACCCCCTGCTGTCTCCCTGGTCCAAGTAGCCTTGCTTCAGGCAACGGTCGGACTCCCCTTCTGCGGAAGGAGTTTGTCTTGCCGTGGCCTCTGGCTTCTTGCTGTTCACTTGCTGCGTCCTGTCTGACTCTTTGTGACCCCACAGACGGCAGCGCCAGGCTCCTCTGTCCTCCACTGTCTCCCGGAGTTTGCTCAAATTCACGCCCAGTGAGTTGGTCACGCTATCTAACCGTCTCATCCTCTGCCACCCTCTTCTACTTTGACCTGCAGTCTTTCCACCATCGGGGGCTTTTCCAGTGAGTTGCCTCTTCGCATCCGGTGCCCAAAGTATTGAAACTTCAGCTTCAGCATCAGTCCTTCCAATAAGTATTTAGTATTGATTTCTTTTTTTAGTATCAACTCCTTTGATCTGCTTGCAGTCCAAAGAACTCTCAAGAGTCTTCTCCAGCACCATAATTTTAAAAAACGAATTCTTCAGTGCTCAGCGTTCTTTATGGCCCACCTCTCACATTCCTGCCCTCTCCCTAATGGCTGGACCTGCTCTGCATCCTCTCCCACATCTGCTTGCCTCTGTCCCCCACGGACATGACCCGTCTCCACACCCCAGAAGCCCTCTGCAGCTTGGTGGACCCCCCAGCATGGTCTTCTTTCCTGGCATCTGGGGGCAGCTCAGCGTCACTCACATCTCTGCCAGATCCATCGCCCACGGCTGGCTGGCAGTTCCTCCGTGGCCACTCACAGTCACCTGGTGGGCGCCAGACCCTAGAGGCACTGAGATCAACTCCCGCTCGAGTGAGACAGGTGAGCATGTGGACACGTCCTGACACGCGGAGGTGGAGAGGAGGGTCTGAGCGGGGGTCCAGGCACCTGAGGCCGAGCTGGCGACATCCCTGTGCCCCATGCCCGCTCTTTCCCACCCTCGCTGCTGCCGACTTCACCCCGGAGCCCAGGCCGGGGGGGCCCTCTGCAGAGGGACTGTCCTGCGTTTGGCCTCCTGACTGCTTCCCGCACTGAAACAGCCTCCTTGAGGGGAGTCACGGCGATGTGAGTGCTTACTGAGCACTTCGTGTGAGTGGGCAGGCCGTGCTCCATACCCATTCTCTCAGGCCATGCTTGGGGCCACGTGAGACAGAGCGATGAATTAGCATCATTTCATGAACAAGAGAGCCGGGGTTGGAGGAGGCAAGAGTGTGCCCTCCTGGAGCTACTCGCCTCCTCAGTGACTGAGCTGGGATGGGAGACAGGGGTGAGGACCAGCGGCTGTCGAACGGCTTCCCAAGGGCTCAAGTGTCTAGAAGAACCCACGTCCCCCCGGGCCACCCTGAAGCAAAGCACAGTTCGGAGGGCTCTAAAGCTGCTCTTGGCTCACTCCTCTGCCTTTGTGTTCAGCTGTTAGACGTGTGTTCTGCGGATGGGCACGAGGTCCTCTCTGGGCCGGGTGTGCCACAAGGGGCACTGACCTGCACGGAGGCTCCATCTCCACCCTCGGGGGGCTCAGGCGACACTGAGGTGAGCCCTAGGTTCCCGTCTGTTCTCCACTAACACACAGTTTTCAATTGTGGCAGGTGACATGACTTGAAGACTTTTAATTGACGTCATTGCCAACTTTGTTTAGTGTCTACTCCATGGCTGACAGTCTTATTTGTTTACAGCAGCAGCAGTGAAAAGGAAGGGGTTTTGAAATCACGATGCCATTACTTATTGAAGCAGATAGGATTGCATGTAGATGCAAGAGACAGGATACCCAACAAACAGGGGTGTATTTTTCCCCAATGAACACAGAGCTCAGAACTCAGCAGTCCAGGCAAAGCAGAGGAAAGTCACTGAGACTACAGCGCCCTTCTGCCTCTCTGCTCTGCCGCTCTGGGCAGGCGGCTTTCGTCCTCTCGGTGTCCAGGTCACTGCCGCTCTGGGCAGGTGGCTTTCGTCCTCTCGGTGGCTGGGTCGCTGCTGCGCTGCCAGCCGCGGTGCCCACTTCCCAGGCAGGAGGACGCGGGAGGGGTGGGGCAGTGCCTGTATCGGGAAAGGAAGAACACGCTCATCAGTCCCCAGCAGGCTTCTATTTGCATCTTAAGGGCTATAATTATGTCTCATGTCCACTCTGGGTTCTGAAGGAGGCTGGAGAATTAACTGTCCTGATTAACAGAAGAAGAAAAGCATAGAAGAACAGTTTGATGTGTCCTCCCTCACTTAGACTGTGGGATTAAAAAGTGCAATCATCACCTCAACCTCCGGCCTCAGAGCTCCCTAAGGAAAAATCACTTTGGTTTGGAGGATACTCGGACAATCTTCTGAGGATGGAGGCTAAAGCTCGGAGAGCACGAAGTGTCTGGAAGTGGCAGAAAGCCAAACTAGCAGCCTATGGTAGGCTTCGGAATCTTGGAGGTGTGGGAATTTGGGAGAGTTGGGGAAAAGGGAGAGGGAAATCGGCAAACTAAAGTTGCAGAAGAACGCTGTTGGTGGGATGACCAATTCTTTTTTTCAAATTTTGGCCTCTTTTATTATTTATTTGTTTATTTATTTTCATCCATCTTTATTCTTTGGCCTGTGTGGGCCTCCCATGGCAGTGGCTTCCCTTGCGGCAGAGCACAGGCTCTGGGCGCATGCGCTCCAGAGCACTGGCTTGCAATTGGACACAGCGGTCCAGCCGTTCCTTGTCACGTCGGATCTTTCCAGGCCAGGGATGGAAAGGGGGCGTCCTTTGCACTGCAAGGTGGACTCTTTGCCCACTGGACTACCAGGGAAGCCCAGATATTGTTTAAGAACAGAGATTTCTAGCATCCCAAAGTAAGTCATTTGAGATCTTGTGATATGAAGCCTTCTGCCTCCTCCTCAGACCTTTGGTCAAGTCTGCGTGGGGGTGCTAAGTCACTTCCGTGGTGTCTGACTCTTTGTGATGCTCTGGACTGTGGCCCACCAGGCTTCTCTGTCCGTGGGGTTCTCCTGGCAAGAATACTGGAGTGGGTTGCCATGCCCTCCTCCAGGGGATCGTCCCAATTCACGGATTGAACCTGCGTCTCTTACATCTCCCCTATTGGCAGGTGAGTTCTTTACCACTAGTGCCACCTGGGAAGCCCTCGGTAAAGTCCGACCCATATACCAAAGTCTTGGAAGTTGTTTGGAGGATGTCAAGAGAAAAGAGATGGCTTTCAGGTTTGGGAAGGGAATAGTGAGGGGGAAAGATGCGGCAAGATGGAGGGATTAGAAGAAGCAGGAAGTTTGACCCTAAAGTGAACAAGAATTTACATATCTCTTAGGAACACGTGTCAGTTATCTATCGCTGCGTAACAAACCTTCCCCAAACTCAGTGTCATAAGACAACAAAAATCACTTATTCTGAAGCTCTGCTGAGCTGGGTATTCTTTTTGGTTTTTTTTTTAAAAAGATTTATTTATTATTTATTTTTGGGCGGGGGTCGGGTTGGGGAGGGAGGGGAGCGGGCGGGCCACTTCTATGGGTCTTTCATTCCTCTATCTTCATCCGTCTTTGTTCTTTGGCCCGTGTGGGCCTCCCATCGCGGTGGCCTCTGTTGTTGCAGAGCACCAGCTCTGGGCGCTTGCGCCCCAGAGCTCCGGCTTGGTAATTGGACACATCGGTCCAGCCGCCCTGCGGCACGTGGGATCTCCCCAGGCCAGGGATCGAACTGGCGCCCCTTGCACTGCAAGGCGGTGTCCTTACCCACTGGACCACCAGGGAAGCCCAGAGCTGGGTACTCTTGCATCCATGATGGACGTGACACCTTTCATCATCAGCAGACAGGGTAGAGTGTGGGATGGCGTTCTTGGTTTCTCAAGGCAAGTGCCTGTAATTCTCTTTCTGTCTCTTTATGCAGAAGAATTATGAAGTCATCCTGGATTCCTGGAACTTCAGAACCTCCCATATCCACACATGAGAACAAAAATGTGTTCTGAAGCCAAACATAAATGCATTTTTTAATTATCTGCGCCACTGCTCCTGCTCATTAGCATGGGAAACCAAGAGCTGAGTATACAGTGTTTACAATAATAATCCCAGGCATGACACTTCTACTTTCAAAACAACTCCTCATCTATTCTTGCATTTGCTGTGCACGAGTGTGCTTTGAGAGGGCTTGGGCTAGTCTGGATGGCCTCTTCATTCTGGGCGTGATAAATGGAAACTCTGACAGAGTGGAAGGCTTGTCGGAGGTGGAGCCGTGGAGAGGTGAAGAGAGGCTGCAAAGGCGGGTCCCCTGGGTGCTCTCCTTATTAGAGGCAGAAACAATCTTCTCCAGACTGGGCCTTGGGGGTCAGACACGGATGCAGGCAGCACTAGACTTGCAACAAGCAGACCTAGTCAATCCCAACTTGGCTGCTTGCAAGCTGCATGCGTGCCTGCTCAACCATGTGTGCCAGTCATGCCAGACTCTCTGTGGCCCCATAGACTGGAGCCTGCCAGGCGCCTCTCTCCATGGGATTTTCCCAGCAAGAATACTGGAGTAGGTTGCCATGCTCTCCTCCAAGGGATCTTCTCGACCCAGAGATCGAACCCGCGTCTTTTGTGTATCCTGCATTGCAGGCAAATTCCTTAACGTTGAGCCAGAAGGGAAGCTCTGCTAGCTGTGTAACCTTGAGCAAAGCTCTTTGCCTCTTTGAGCCTCAGTTTCCCTGACAGCGCAATGGGAATAAGACCATGTGGGGGCTTGTGGGGGTGTCTCATGTGACAATATGATGTGGTGGAGCTGTTTCATTGTCCTCCCTGTCTTTGCCCCTCCTAGTTAGTCCAACTGGCAGCATGATATCGTCTCTGATGTCATCCTCTGCAGGACACAGGACTGTCCCTCCTCATAGCCCTCCTGTGGGAGCAGCAGGAAGGGAAGGAGGAACCAATGAGGCAGAGGCCAGAAGCTTCCTGAAGTGACACGTCAGCAGGCAGGCTGCCTGCCTAAGAGCACCGTGGCAATAAAGCTGAGAGCTTTCAGAAAACGCCTTGCTATTAGGTTGGTGCAAAAGTAATTGCGGGTTTGCATTGCTGAACTTTGCTTTTTGGTATTAGAATAAATTCTCAAATAAATGTGGTTAGGTTATACATCGCTTTTTAAAATGTATCTTTAATTGAAGGATAATTGCTTTATAGTATTTGCATTGGTTTCTACCAAACGTCAGCATGAATTAGCCGGAGGTTTGCCCGTGTCCCCTCCCACTTGAACATCCCTCTTAACTCTCTCCCCAAGTTATACATCATCTTAATGCACATTTCTTGTTTTATGCTTTCTTGCTAATGCCTTATTACTTGCGGTGTATTTTATATGCATTTTAGACTATGGAAATGATGTTAGACAAAAGGCAAATTCTAGGGATTTCCTTATTTGAGTTTAAAAATGGGTTGTGAAGCTGGTCGCAGCATCCACAGCACGTGTGGCCCCGGAGCTGCTGACAAATGCACAGCACAGTGGTGGTTCAAGGAGATTTGCAAAGGAGATGAGAGCCTTGGAGATGAGGAGTGTAGTGGCCGGCCATCGAAAGTGGACAAGGACCAATGGAGAGCAATCATCAACGCTGATCCTCTCACAACTACACGCAAAGTTGCCGAAGAACTCGACGTTGACTATTTTATGGTCGTTTGGCATTTGAAGCAAACTGGAAAGGTGAAAAAGCTCGATAAGTGGGTGCCTCATGAGCTGACTGCAAATCAAAAAATTGTCATTTCAAAGTGTCATCTTCTCTTACTCTGTGCAACAGCACTGGACCATTTCTCAATTAGACTGTGACTTGTGATGAAAAATGGGTTTTATACAACAACCAGCGATGACCAACTCAATGACTGGACTGAGAAGATGCTCCAAAGCATGTCCCAAAGCCAAACTTGCACCAGAAAGGTCATGGTCCCTGTTTGGTGGCTTGCTGTTTGTCTGCTTCATTACAGATTTCTGAATCCCAGTGAAGCCATTACATCTGGGAAGTATGCTCAGCAAATCAGTGAGATACACCAAAAACTGAAATGCCTGTAGCTAGCATTGGTTAACAGAATGGGCCCAATTCCCCACAACAATACCTGACCGTATGTAACACAGCCAGCGCTTCAAAGGTTGAATGACTCGGGCTACAAAGTTCTGCCTTGTTCACTATATTTGCCTGACCTCTTTGCCAACGGACTCCATTTCTTCAAACATCTGGACGACTTTTTGCAGGGAAAATGCTCCCATAATCAGCAAGAGGCAGGGAACGCCTTTCAAGAGTTCATAGAATCCCAAAGCACAGATTTTTACACTACAGGAACAAAAAGTATTTCTCATTGGTAAAAATGGATTGATTATAATGATTCCTATTTTTGATTAATAAAGAGGTATTTGAGCCTAGTTATGATGATTTAAAATTCATGATCCAAAACCGCAATGACTTTTGAATCAACCTAATGCCACTTGGTGGATTTCTCAAGGGGGCTGTGCCGGGGACGAATCCACTCCTGAGCATGTTTCCCTCCTGGAAGCAGGTGGAAGGGGTGTGCCAGGGTCTTCTGTCACCCCAGGCAAGAGGTGTAGGCAGGCCAGGCCAGGAGCTTGCTCGGGGGGCCCAAGAGGGACTGGCTTCCCCTCACCTGCTGAGGGCTGCCCAGCCTCATTGCTCCCAGATGACCTCAGCCTCCTTGGGCTTTTCACTGTGGGAACGAACTTCCCCTTCCAGGAGAGACATGAGGACTGGGATGGGCTAGCTGTGCCACCCTGGCAAGTTACTTCTCTTCTCTGAGCCTCGGTTGCATCACTCATGAGCCTGTGTTAGGTTCCTGCAGCTGCTGTAACAAACACCCACAAACCCCGTGGCTTAGGAAAGCACCCGTGTCCCTGGGGGCTCAGATGGGAACTGCGGGGACCTTCCGCAGAAAGGGAAGACAGCGGGATTACCCCCGGCTGAACCGGGAGATCTCGGAGAAAGGCAAATCTTGAACTGCCCACCCCGCAGCCCCCTGGCTGAGGCAAGGGACAACCAGACGCAACAGGGGTTCCATCGAAGTAGTTCCGCTTTATTAATGAAGATCCACAGCTTTTATAGGCAAGTGAAGGGGGTTTTGCATGGGACTTCCTATAGATTACACCAATCAAGCTAAAGACCAAGCAATCATTCACGAGCGCGGAAACCAAGGGAACCAATCAGAAATTTTGACCATCAATTAACAATTTAGATCACGCCCTGCCTCTTCTTGTAGGCGCCATCTTAGCTGCAAACATGTGCTTAAGCTTCTTTAAACAATGCACTTAAGCTTCCCTTCATTTCCATGTCCCTTTCTGTAGGCGCCATCTTAGCTCCAAGCTGAAACAATGTGCTTAAGCTTCTTTTCACTCCCACATCCCTTCCTGTAGGCGCCATCTTAGCTCCAAACTGCAAACATGTGCTTAAGCTTCTTTATGCTTAAAACGGTCCTCTTTCAATTCAGAGCCCCACAGGAACGAGTCCGCCTGCAATGCGGGAGACGTGGGTTTGATGCCTGGGTTGGAAAGATCCCCTAGAGGAGGGCGTGGCAGCTCACTCCAGTAGGCTTGCCTGGAGAATCCCCTCAGACAGAGGAGCCCGGCGCGCGACAGTCCACGGGGCTGCAAAGAGTCAGACGCGACTGAGAGACCAAGCACAGCGCACACGTTCTCTCACAGCTGTGGAGCCCCAAAGCCTCCAGTCAGAGCAGCAGAGCTGAAATCAAGGCATCTGCAGCGGTGCACTGCCTCCAGAGGTGCCAGGAGACTCTGTTCCTTGCCTCTCGCACTTCCTGGTGGCCGTGGGCATTCCTTGACTGGGCATCACCCCAGTCTTCAGGGCCAGCATCTTTAAGTCTTTCTGCTCTATCCTCTTATGCCCTACTCCTCTGTGTATCGAAGCTCCCTCTCACTTGCTCCTATAAGGATACTTGTGACGGCGTGGAGGTCCCACCCAGACAATCCAGGACAATCTGCCCATCTCAAAATTCTTCACTGAATCACTCCAGGGAGAACCCTTGTAAAATCCATTTTCCAAAGAAGGTAACAGGTTACAGGGATTAAGCTCTGATACCACTGGGTGCCATGATTCAGCTTCCTGGAAGCCTATTAACCGTTCATACAACACTCAACAAAGAGTATCAGAGTCAAGTAAAGCTCTGAAACCAGCTTTCTGGGCTTCCATCCTTCCCACTGGGATATAGACCTCAAGAGGGAGGAAAGGACACTAGGAAATCTCGAGTGAGATTTAATGGGTGAGGGAGGTCAGGGAAGGCTCCCTGGAGGAGGTGATGGCTAGGTTATTGGGAATTTCCTGGGCAGAATGGTGCACACGGTGTCAGGGGCAGAATGGACCCCTGGCCAGGTGGAGAGACAGCCTGGCAAGGTGGTCCATGAGGGTGCAGAAGAGCTAGGTGGGGGTGGGGTTCAAGGGGTAGCTGTGAGGCGGTTAGGGGCAAGCTTTGTTTCTATCCTGAGGATGGTAGGCAGATTCTGAGGGGCAATGGGAAGCCACTGAGGGATTTTAGACAGGAGTGATGTAATCTGACATGTTTGAGTCATGACAAGATTGTTCTGTGCAGGATGTAGGAAACCTAAAAGAGCCAGAGTGGATGTGAGGGCCTGAGATGGGGATTTCTTGGAGTGGTGCACACGGGAGGAAGAGGCTGATCAGGAAAGATGGAGAAGAGAGACCTGAGGGCTTCAGGAGCTGATTAGGAGGTAACCTGATGGCTCTTGGTGGCAGATTTGTTATGGGAGGGAGCTTGGGGTTAGGACTCTGAGGAGTTGCCGGGGTTGTAGATGCTAACCTCATAGAGGAAGAATTAGGCAAGGCAGAGGCTGAGTGTTTTGCACAAGGCCTGGCACCTAGAAGGCCTTTGAAAGAGGACAGCTGCCTCCTCCTTTTCTTACGAACTTCCAGGAGTCTGGGGGAAGGTACCTCACTGGTTAGGGAGGTACCTTGCTGGGCCTTGGGGACCACTGTCCATCCAAGTTCACATATGAGCAATCCTGCTGTCAGAGGTGGGTAGCTGGAGGACCACCGGCTTTGCTGGAGACCCCAAAAAGCTGGAATTTGTTGAGCCTTAAGACCCTGATGCTGGGAAAGACTGAGGGCAGGAGGAGAAAGTGGGCAGCAGAGGCTGAGATGGTCGGATGGCAGCACAGTCTTGGTGGATGTGAGTGTGAGCAGACTCCTGGAAATATAGCGAACGACAGGGAAGACTGGCGAGCTGCAGTCCGTGGGATTGCAGAGAGTCAGACGTGACTCAGTGATTGAACATGAATGCGACTCAGATACGACTGGAGTGGAGCTCAAGGGGAGGGAGGTGCTCAAGGGCTGGGTTTGCTGGGCTCAGGAAGAGAAGCATCCACTCCTTCCCTCCTAGTTCTGCTCACTCAGGAAGGGTGGCCTGGGCGGGCCAGCCTGGGTCCGCCTTTTCCGGCAGCGTCAGGATCTGATCTTTGGACGGTCTTTATCCTAAACCTTTATTGCATTGAGGTTATGTTCAGACCAGATCAGGCTGGGTTTGCACTCTCCCAAACCTTGGCCAAATCCAACATGTGATTAACACACCCCAGAACCAGAGCCCTCCGCTGCTGTTGCCCCCCCCCCCCTCTTCACGGATTCCCAATGACATCTAGTGGATTGTTCTGTGCAGGATGTAGGAAACCTAAAAGAGCCAGAGTGGATGTGAGGGCCTGAGATGGGGATTTCTTGGAGTGGTGCACACGGGAGGAAGAGGCTGATCAGGAAAGATGGAGAAGAGAGACCTGAGGGCTTCAGGAGCTGATTAGGAGGTAACCTGATGGCTCTTGGTGGCAGATTTGTTATGGGAGGGAGCTTGGGGTTAGGACTCTGAGGAGTTGCCGGGGTTGTAGATGCTAACCTCATAGAGGAAGAATTAGGCAAGGCAGAGGCTGAGTGTTTTGCACAAGGCCTGGCACCTAGAAGGCCTTTGAAAGAGGACAGCTGCCTCCTCCTTTTCTTACGAACTTCCAGGAGTCTGGGGGAAGGTACCTCACTGGTTAGGGAGGTACCTTGCTGGGCCTTGGGGACCACTGTCCATCCAAGTTCACATATGAGCAATCCTGCTGTCAGAGGTGGGTAGCTGGAGGACCACCGGCTATTGCTGGAGACCCCAAAAAGCTGGAATTTGTTGAGCCTTAAGACCCTGATGCTGGGAAAGACTGAGGGCAGGAGGAGAAAGTGGGCAGCAGAGGCTGAGATGGTCGGATGGCAGCACAGTCTTGGTGGATGTGAGTGTGAGCAGACTCCTGGAAATATAGCGAACGACAGGGAAGACTGGCGAGCTGCAGTCCGTGGGATTGCAGAGAGTCAGACGTGACTCAGTGATTGAACATGAATGCGACTCAGATACGACTGGAGTGGAGCTCAAGGGGAGGGAGGTGCTCAAGGGCTGGGTTTGCTGGGCTCAGGAAGAGAAGCATCCACTCCTTCCCTCCTAGTTCTGCTCACTCAGGAAGGGTGGCCTGGGCGGGGCCAGCCTGGGTCCGCCTTTTCCGGCAGCGTCAGGATCTGATCTTTGGACGGTCTTTATCCTAAACCTTTATTGCATTGAGGTTATGTTCAGACCAGATCAGGCTGGGTTTGCACTCTCCCCAAACCTTGGCCAAATCCAACATGTGATTAACACACCCCAGAACCAGAGCCCTCCGCTGCTGTTGCTTCTCCTCATCTTCTTCCTCCTCCTCATTCTTCTCCTTCTCCTCCTTCCTTGAGCAACCGTTTGGTTTTATCCTTCACAAGCCCTGGACATCTGGTTATTGAATATATTTGCCCTTTGTGCTTGGACTACCAGGAAGCTTAAACTCGGGAAGTGATCCAAATCAAGCAGACTATAAAGGACATGACATTTTATAACCTGGTCACCCTCTCTGCCTTTGCTCGACTCTTGCTTTTCCTTTGTCCAGGCTCCACATCAATGTATCGTATCTGGCCAGATGTATTTAGAAGATTGTCTGAAACCTTTTCTGTTTTTGGTACAATGAAACTGTATATAAAAACAAATCAACAAAATCGATAGAGCAAACATTTGGAGGGTTGATTTTAAAATAGAATATTTCTGTATTGCACTGGCATTGGAAAGGAGTTTCTGTTTGGAGAATTTTGTGGTTAATCCTGCAAGGGGAACAGTTGTCCTTTAATTTGTCTGCTGAGCCAGTTTGGATTTTGGTCCAGCACTTAGCAAATCAGCCAGATGTGACTTGAGGACACACATGTCAAAATCCCGTAAAGGGCATGCATAAACTGGGCAAATGTATTATGGATAACAGACCAGTCAGGGGCCAGAGTGGTGAGTGAGGAGCAGGTGGGGAATCCTGCCTGGTGGGTTGGGTGGTCTCCACTTTCCCGATTAGCTGGGGAAAGTTTTAGGAGAGGCTGGGGCCAGCGGAGAGGCTGAGGCTGGCTATCAAGGTCGGGTCTTTGGGGACGGGGTCCACGAGCCCAGCTGTCGGTCAGCCAGGACGTAGAGAGAGCTGACCACGCTCTCACACCTGCTGCATGGACAAACACTCTGCTGACCACAGCTTCACCGCCATCGACTGGCTGTCCCCGGTGGGCCCCATTGTTGGCACCGGGCCTTTGCACGTGCTGCCTGCTGCAGGGACCATTCTTCAGCCCGTGCGGAGGCAGTGAGCCCAGAGACTGGAACCAGATCCTGGACCCGCCACTCCTGTCTCTATGATCTGGGGCAAATTCTTCCGCCTCCCTCTGCCCTAGATTCTTCTCTGTTCAATGGAAATGACGGGGAGTACCTACCTCATTGAATTATTTTTTAAAACTCGGGAGTTAACTTTGATGATGTTTAGAAAAGCGTCGGCCGCCGTGCTTGTTGTGGCTTTAGGATCGCTCCTGAAGGCTTCCCCTGGCTGCTCTCTGTTCAGCTAGCAGTCAGCATCTTCCTGAAGCTCTCCTTGACCACCCTCTGCCCAAGGCTGGGTAAGAGGTTTCCTTCTGGGTTTCTGCAGTCACTCTTGCCAACATCTGTCTTTGCTGGCTCTTTCTTCATCCTCTCCCAGACCTTGAACCTTTCAGACTGAGATTGAGTCTGGGACACATCTGCGTGCATTTGGTGCCCAGCCCCGCAGCATGGCCTAGGGATGCAGGATGCCAGTGACAATAGAGAAGAAATGCAGCCAAGAGTAGAGGGTACCACCGGCAGCCCTTGAGCCCATGTCCTTCTGCCCCATTCTCCCAGAGCATTTCCCTCATCTGAAAGGCTGTCCCTGGTGTGGGGGTGTGATGATGCTTTTCTGGCTGCTCCTCTTAGTGGGACTACTTCCAAATTTCAATTTCATCTGGATACTTTCCAGGTGAGCAAATGGTATCTGCCATATGGAGACCAGGAATAGGAAAGATGCCAGTCAGGGGCCAGAGTGGTGAGTGAGGAGCAGGTGGGGAATCCTGCCTGGTGGGTTGGGTGGTCTCCACTTTCCCGATTAGCTGGGGAAAGTTTTAGGAGAGGCTGGGGCCAGCGGAGAGGCTGAGGCTGGCTATCAAGGTCGGGTCTTTGGGGACGGGGTCCACGAGCCCAGCTGTCGGTCAGCCAGGACGTAGAGAGAGCTGACCACGCTCTCACACCTGCTGCATGGACAAACACTCTGCTGACCACAGCTTCACCGCCATCGACTGGCTGTCCCCGGTGGGCCCCATTGTTGGCACCGGGCCTTTGCACGTGCTGCCTGCTGCAGGGACCATTCTTCAGCCCGTGCGGAGGCAGTGAGCCCAGAGACTGGAACCAGATCCTGGACCCGCCACTCCTGTCTCTATGATCTGGGGCAAATTCTTCCGCCTCCCTCTGCCCTAGATTCTTCTCTGTTCAATGGAAATGACGGGGAGTACCTACCTCATTGAATTATTTTTAAATCTCGGGGAGTTAACTTTGATGATGTTTAGAAAAGCGTCGGCCGCCGTGCTTGTTGTGGCTTTAGGATCGCTCCTGAAGGCTTCCCCTGGCTGCTCTCTGTTCAGCTAGCAGTCAGCATCTTCCTGAAGCTCTCCTTGACCACCCTCTGCCCAAGGCTGGGTAAGAGGTTTCCTTCTGGGTTTCTGCAGTCACTCTTGCCAACATCTGTCTTTGCTGGCTCTTTCTTCATCCTCTCCCAGACCTTGAACCTTTCAGACTGAGATTGAGTCTGGGACACATCTGCGTGCATTTGGTGCCCAGCCCCGCAGCATGGCCTAGGGATGCAGGATGCCAGTGACAATAGAGAAGAAATGCAGCCAAGAGTAGAGGGTACCACCGGCAGCCCTTGAGCCCATGTCCTTCTGCCCCATTCTCCCAGAGCATTTCCCTCATCTGAAAGGCTGTCCCTGGTGTGGGGGTGTGATGATGCTTTTCTGGCTGCTCCTCTTAGTGGGACTACTTCCAAATTTCAATTTCATCTGGATACTTTCCAGGTGAGCAAATGGTATCTGCCATATGGAGACCAGGAATAGGAAAGATGCTTCTAATCTATCCTAGGGAGGCTGTGCACCACAGAGGGAAGGGCTCAGGCACCGGAGCTAGGGGCTCAGGTCTAAGTTTGTAATCTTCATGTACCTCAGTTTCTTCACCAGAAAAATGGAGTTAAAAATAGTACCCCTTTCCTAGGATTTCTATGAAGATTAAAGAGTTAATATGATAAAGCTCTGGCATATTGCCAGCCACAAAGTAATCATTCAATAAACGGTAGTGGGGTATTATCATTCTTGTTATTATCATTCTATATATTTTTTAATTAAAAAATTGGTCCCTAACAGGCACATGAAAAGATGTTCAAAATCTCTAGTTATTAGAGAAAGGCAAGTTAAAACTACAATGAGATACCACCTCACCAGTCAGGATGGCTGTCATCAAAAATTCCACAAATAACAAATGCTGGAGAGGGTGTGGAGAGAAGGGAACCCTCCTGCACTGTTGGTGGGAATGTAAATTGGTACAGTCACCATGGAGAACTGCGTGGAGGCTCCTTAAAAAACTAAACACAGAGCTATCATATGACCCTGCAATCCCACTCCTGGGCATATAGCCAGAGAAAAACATGGCCCTAAGAGATACGTGTCCCCCAGTGTCCACTGCAGCACTGTTTACAATAGTTAAGTCATGGAAGCAACCTAATTGTCCATTGACAGAGGAATGGATAAAGAAGATATTACTTGACCATTAAAAAGAATGAAATAAGGCCATTTGCAGCAATATGGACGGACCTGGAGAGTGTCATACTGAGTGAAGTCAGTCAGAAGAGGAGAAATACCATATGACATCCCTTTTATGTGGATTCTAAAAAGAAACGATACAAATGAACTTATCTACAAAACAGAAAGAGACTCACAAACTTAGAAAACGAACTTATGGTTGCAGTGGGGAGGGGATGCTTGGGGACTTTAGGAGAGTCATGTGCACTGCAATGTTGGAAATGGAACACCAACAAAAGTCTATTGTACAGCACATGGAACACTGCTTAATGTTATGTACTGGCCTGGATGGGAGAGGGGTTTGGGGTAGAATGGATACATGTATGTGCATGGCCAAGCCCCTCCACTGCTCACCTGAAACTATCACAAAATTGTTAATTGGATATATCCAATAGAAGTATTTTTGGTGTTAAAAAAAAACACAACTGGCCCCACTGCACAGCATGTGGAATCTGAATTCCCTGGCTAGCGGTCGAACTCGCGTCCCCCGTGTTGGAAACTCAAAGTCTTATCTGGACCACCAAGGAGGTCCCCATTGTACTTTTTGGAATGATGGCCTTCGGAAGGAATTGAAGCTCTGACTGGCGATGACCCCTTTGGTCCTTTCCCCTCCCACGGTGAGATCTGACCTGTTTGCTGCGGTGCCTCTTGGGAAAGCCGCTGACAAGAGCACCCATGCGCTACCCGACTCTGCTCTGTGCCCTCTTGGTACCGTCTTCATGTCATTGTCATGAGTTCTCATCGTGGGTCCTGTGCCTTTTCTATGTTATCTTCTTAGGTCTCTATGGCCGCTCTGTAAAAACAACGGCGAGGCTCAGAGAGGTGAAGTGACTTGACCAGGGTCACACAGCTTGAAAATGGTAGGATTTGAAGACCATTTGGGTCTGGCTTCAAATTTCTCACACTTTTCAACAGGCCTTACCAGTTCAATGCCTGCTGTGGTGCGTGGTATGCAGCAGGAGCTTTGGAGAGAATAGGTGTATGTTAAACAAAGGGATTTACTGTGTTAGACACTGCGTCTAGAAAGGAGACTAGGATGTGACTCAATGGTCTTACAGTTGAGTGGGCTTGAATGTGTTGACCATTCAGATACTCCCAGAATTCAGTGGGCATTTCTCTCTGAAGGACGCTGTGGCACATGGTGGTGGTTGCTTGATGGAATTCATCCCTTTTATGTGGATTCTAAAAAGAAACGATACAAATGAACTTATCTACAAAACAGAAAGAGACTCACAAACTTAGAAAACGAACTTATGGTTGCAGTGGGGAGGGGATGCTTGGGGACTTTAGGAGAGTCATGTGCACTGCAATGTTGGAAATGGAACACCAACAAAAGTCTATTGTACAGCACATGGAACACTGCTTAATGTTATGTACTGGCCTGGATGGGAGAGGGGTTTGGGGTAGAATGGATACATGTATGTGCATGGCCAAGCCCCTCCACTGCTCACCTGAAACTATCACAAAATTGTTAATTGGATATATCCAATAGAAGTATTTTTGGTGTTAAAAAAAAACACAACTGGCCCCACTGCACAGCATGTGGAATCTGAATTCCCTGGCTAGCGGTCGAACTCGCGTCCCCCGTGTTGGAAACTCAAAGTCTTATCTGGACCACCAAGGAGGTCCCCATTGTACTTTTTGGAATGATGGCCTTCGGAAGGAATTGAAGCTCTGACTGGCGATGACCCCTTTGGTCCTTTCCCCTCCCACGGTGAGATCTGACCTGTTTGCTGCGGTGCCTCTTGGGAAAGCCGCTGACAAGAGCACCCATGCGCTACCCGACTCTGCTCTGTGCCCTCTTGGTACCGTCTTCATGTCATTGTCATGAGTTCTCATCGTGGGTCCTGTGCCTTTTCTATGTTATCTTCTTAGGTCTCTATGGCCGCTCTGTAAAAACAACGGCGAGGCTCAGAGAGGTGAAGTGACTTGACCAGGGTCACACAGCTTGAAAATGGTAGGATTTGAAGACCATTTGGGTCTGGCTTCAAATTTCTCACACTTTTCAACAGGCCTTACCAGTTCAATGCCTGCTGTGGTGCGTGGTATGCAGCAGGAGCTTTGGAGAGAATAGGTGTATGTTAAACAAAGGGATTTACTGTGTTAGACACTGCGTCTAGAAAGGAGACTAGGATGTGACTCAATGGTCTTACAGTTGAGTGGGCTTGAATGTGTTGACCATTCAGATACTCCCAGAATTCAGTGGGCATTTCTCTCTGAAGGACGCTGTGGCACATGGTGGTGGTTGCTTAGCCCAGGGCTATCACTGTGTTTTTTCTTTGAAAGCAAAACATCCGTGCCTGTCTAGTTCTGGCTAATGAGATGGAAGGGGAAGTCTGTTAGGGGAGAGAGCTTCCTCTTTAACAAGAGAGGAACAAGCCAGAGAAAATCACCGCCTCTTGCCTGCCCCATATGCTGCCTTTAATGCAGCCACGGAGTGTCTTTCACCTGAATGGGTTCTGCCGTCTTGCGATCCCAAGAGCAAGGTCAAAGAGGCTCCCCGTGAGCCCCTGGCTTGGTCTCACAATACCTTACCTCTGGAGCTCTGAAAAGTTACATGAGAATTCACGGCAAAAATACACCCTTGTGGGTTTCAGCCACTGTTAGTTGGGGGTGCTGTTACTTGCAGCCAAAAGCATTCTCAACAGATTACAGAAGCTCCCCGGAAGTGGGGAAAGCAGGGAATCTGCCTTCGGAAGCCCTGGCTGGACACCCATCTCTATCAGGTAGCCAGCATGTTTGAGTAGTCATGCAGAGATGTGCATCTCCGTTTCCTAATACATAACATGGGCTTATTATGAGGCTATCGTGAGACCAACACAGGTGTCCCCTGGCCAGGCACAGACGTGTCCTTTGATTGTGCTTGGTTGTGTGATGAGCACCTAGTGTGAACAAAGGGCTCCTTAGAGCATTGAAAGTGAGACAAAGATAAAGATAAAGGAGCTTTAAAAATATAATTGATTTAGGTAGTTATTTTTGGCTGTGCTGGGTCATGAGTATATGTGGGCTTCTCTAGTTGCAGAGAATAGGAGCTTTTCATTGCCATGGCTTCTCCTGTTGCGTGGACTCTGGGCACACAGGCTTCAGTAGTTGCAGCTCGAAGGCTCTAGAGTATGTGCTCAGTACTTGCAGCACACACGCTTAGTGGCTCTGAGGCACGTGGGATCTTCCAGGCCAAGGGTCACACGGTGTCCCTTGCATTGCAAGGTGAACTCTTAACCACTGGACCACCAGGGAAACCCTCAAGCAGCTTTTAAAAAGCAAAAGGACCGTGAGAACCAAAGGCAGTGCTGTCCTCCTGGAGATGTCCTGAATCAAGGAGGACCGTTAGCTAAGGGCCTCAGGTGGAGTGGATGCACTGGAGTCCAGAGGAGCCAAGGGCTTAGGTGGGAAATCAGGTCAGAAGTCAAGATAGGAGGCATTGTGAGAAAGAAATGAAAGGATCTGGAGGACAAGCAAGAAGATTGAAAGTCGAATATGATAAGGCTGGAAGACAGGTAAAGCAGTGGCTCTCAAAGGGAGGCCCAGGACCAGAAGCCGCAGAGTCACCTGGGGACTTGCTAGGAACCTTGCAGGTTCTCAGGCTCCACCCCAGACCTGCTGAGCCACAGACCGGAGGCTGGGGGCCCGCTGTCTGCTGTAACAGGCCCTCCAGGCCATTTTAACGCAGGTCTAAGCTTGAGAACAGCAATAGCTGTTTAAGACGGGAGCTATGATCCGTAGGTGGGTCAGCCAAAAGCATTCTCAACAGATTACAGAAGCTCCCCGGAAGTGGGGAAAGCAGGGAATCTGCCTTCGGAAGCCCTGGCTGGACACCCATCTCTATCAGGTAGCCAGCATGTTTGAGTAGTCATGCAGAGATGTGCATCTCCGTTTCCTAATACATAACATGGGCTTATTATGAGGCTATCGTGAGACCAACACAGGTGTCCCCTGGCCAGGCACAGACGTGTCCTTTGATTGTGCTTGGTTGTGTGATGAGCACCTAGTGTGAACAAAGGGCTCCTTAGAGCATTGAAAGTGAGACAAAGATAAAGATAAAGGAGCTTTAAAAATATAATTGATTTAGGTAGTTATTTTTGGCTGTGCTGGGTCATGAGTATATGTGGGCTTCTCTAGTTGCAGAGAATAGGAGCTTTTCATTGCCATGGCTTCTCCTGTTGCGTGGACTCTGGGCACACAGGCTTCAGTAGTTGCAGCTCGAAGGCTCTAGAGTATGTGCTCAGTACTTGCAGCACACACGCTTAGTGGCTCTGAGGCACGTGGGATCTTCCAGGCCAAGGGTCACACCGGTGTCCCTTGCATTGCAAGGTGAACTCTTAACCACTGGACCACCAGGGAAACCCTCAAGCAGCTTTTAAAAAGCAAAAGGACCGTGAGAACCAAAGGCAGTGCTGTCCTCCTGGAGATGTCCTGAATCAAGGAGGACCGTTAGCTAAGGGCCTCAGGTGGAGTGGATGCACTGGAGTCCAGAGGAGCCAAGGGCTTAGGTGGGAAATCAGGTCAGAAGTCAAGATAGGAGGCATTGTGAGAAAGAAATGAAAGGATCTGGAGGACAAGCAAGAAGATTGAAAGTCGAATATGATAAGGCTGGAAGACAGGTAAAGCAGTGGCTCTCAAAGGGAGGCCCAGGACCAGAAGCCGCAGAGTCACCTGGGGACTTGCTAGGAACCTTGCAGGTTCTCAGGCTCCACCCCAGACCTGCTGAGCCACAGACCGGAGGCTGGGGGCCCGCTGTCTGCTGTAACAGGCCCTCCAGGCCATTTTAACGCAGGTCTAAGCTTGAGAACAGCAATAGCTGTTTAAGACGGGAGCTATGATCCGTAGGTGGGTACCCAAATGCCTCCTTGGCAAAGTGCCTCTAATCGGGGGACAGTGGGGTGGATTTAAGGAAGTCACAGCAGTTCGAGGAGAGAATTAAGTTACTGTGTAGATGGGGCACAAGAGGCTCATATCCCCATGTTCTTTCTGCTGTGTAGGGAGCTGAGCCCAGGGATATGAGATAGAACTTGAGTCCGTGAATGCTGATCCAGCTTTCTAAGAAAGAATAGGAGAAAGGAGTGTGTGTGTGTGTGTGTGTGTAGAGGTAGCTGGAGAGACCTGCTGACATCCTGCCACAGCTCGAGGCAGCCCCTAATTGGGATCCTTTCCCTCCCTCCCCGGCTGCTGGCTCCTCTCCGTGGAGAAGCGACATGCTGACAGCAGCTGGTGGTCCGGGCTGTGACCCCCTCTGGTTGAGGCGCGGGCTCTGTGCAGGACATCGATGCCAGCTGGGCGGCCCGCCCGCGGTTGGATGGAGCTGTAAGGAACATCCTTATTGGGGACCAGCTCCCGGCCCCCTGCCCAGCTCTGGAGTTCCGGAATGCCCGTGTCGCGGCGCTGGCGTTGGAGGGCTCTCCCGGGAACTCATTTAGCAGTGACGTGCTCAGAACAGAGAAAGTTCCTAAGTGCTGACTGTTACGGATGCCTGCTTCCCAAGTGGGGCAGTCCCGTGGTGGGATGAGGAAGCAGCTCCATTTAGGCTGCAAACAGTTCCAATTAGCTTCCTTCTCTGCCTTCATGTACATCGCTCGAGACGTGGGAGGCAGGGAGGAGCCCGTGGCGAGGCAGAGGCACTACTCGGTTTCCCGGCCTGGGCTCCTCTTCACCGCGCCATCCTCATCCTTCCACGAGGACTGTCTGTGTCCACTCTGGTCCTGGCTCCCTAACATAGTCCTCACCTGGGTCAAATGTCCCATCACCATGGCGACTCTGTCCATACCCGCCCCGGTGACTGTTGTGATGCCGCCCGCATGGTCTCCCTGGGGCTGACTCGTCCACGGGCACAGTACCCGAACAATTGAGTTTTTCCTCACCTAGGGATCAATATGTCTCAGGCCCAGACCTGGAGGCTGGGGGCCCGCTGTCTGCTGTAACAGGCCCTCCAGGCCATTTTAACGCAGGTTAGCTTGAGAACAGCAATAGCTGTTTAAGACGGGAGCTATGATCCGTAGGTGGGTACCCAAATGCCTCCTTGGCAAAGTGCCTCTAATCGGGGGACAGTGGGGTGGATTTAAGGAAGTCACAGCAGTTCGAGGAGAGAATTAAGTTACTGTGTAGATGGGGCACAAGAGGCTCATATCCCCATGTTCTTTCTGCTGTGTAGGGAGCTGAGCCCAGGGATATGAGATAGAACTTGAGTCCGTGAATGCTGATCCAGCTTTCTAAGAAAGAATAGGAGAAAGGAGTGTGTGTGTGTGTGTGTGTGTAGAGGTAGCTGGAGAGACCTGCTGACATCCTGCCACAGCTCGAGGCAGCCCCTAATTGGGATCCTTTCCCTCCCTCCCCGGCTGCTGGCTCCTCTCCGTGGAGAAGCGACATGCTGACAGCAGCTGGTGGTCCGGGCTGTGACCCCCTCTGGTTGAGGCGCGGGCTCTGTGCAGGACATCGATGCCAGCTGGGCGGCCCGCCCGCGGTTGGATGGAGCTGTAAGGAACATCCTTATTGGGGACCAGCTCCCGGCCCCCTGCCCAGCTCTGGAGTTCCGGAATGCCCGTGTCGCGGCGCTGGCGTTGGAGGGCTCTCCCGGGAACTCATTTAGCAGTGACGTGCTCAGAACAGAGAAAGTTCCTAAGTGCTGACTGTTACGGATGCCTGCTTCCCAAGTGGGGCAGTCCCGTGGTGGGATGAGGAAGCAGCTCCATTTAGGCTGCAAACAGTTCCAATTAGCTTCCTTCTCTGCCTTCATGTACATCGCTCGAGACGTGGGAGGCAGGGAGGAGCCCGTGGCGAGGCAGAGGCACTACTCGGTTTCCCGGCCTGGGCTCCTCTTCACCGCGCCATCCTCATCCTTCCACGAGGACTGTCTGTGTCCACTCTGGTCCTGGCTCCCTAACATAGTCCTCACCTGGGTCAAATGTCCCATCACCATGGCGACTCTGTCCATACCCGCCCCGGTGACTGTTGTGATGCCGCCCGCATGGTCTCCCTGGGGCTGACTCGTCCACGGGCACAGTACCTAGGACTCACAATACGTCTAGAAGATACTTTAATTTCTCTCAGAATCAGAAGGAAAAAAATGCACTTTTAGGTCAAAGAAAATGCTTTAATATATAATAATAATATGTTTGGTTTTATACCAACACAGTGGTAAAATAGAGTTTTAAAATATTCTTTATGGAGGAAGGGGCTCATGAAGTCAAGCGTGAGAGTCAGAATGTGGCCCCATCCTCTTTCCCCAATCCATATTTTACTTTACGCTAAGCTTTAAAAATCTAAGCCTGGGGACGTCTCTGGGAACTTCCTTGGACTTCCAGTGGTTAAGACTCTGCGTTTCCACTGCTGGGGTCATGGGTTCAATCCCTGGTCTGGGAACCAAGATCCCACATGCCAAGTAGCATGGCCAATAAGCAAACAAAATCAAAATAAAAAATACCGGCCATGTCTCTTTGTTGTTCCAGTGTTTGTGCAGTGACGCTGGTGGCTGACTCTGGGCTAGCTGGACAGTGACCAGAGAAGACTGAGTCCCTCCCACCCCACTGCTCCTAGTGGAGGTCAGTGCCTTAGCTCAGTTTCCCTTGGGACGAGGGACTTTCTCCTTTTTGATAGAGGAGCTGACATCCCTCCGGGTGACTGTGGTCTTCGGGCCCTGGATAGCTGGTATGCCTGGGCACTCCTGCCAGCTCTGACCCCTGTGTGGTCCAGTGCCAAGTGGTCGATCGTAACCCCCACTGATACGGTTTCTCACACTGGCCCGTGGTGGGATGAGGAAGCAGCTCCATTTAGGCTGCAAACAGTTCCAATTAGCTTCCTTCTCTGCCTTCATGTACATCGCTCGAGACGTGGGAGGCAGGGAGGAGCCCGTGGCGAGGCAGAGGCACTACTCGGTTTCCCGGCCTGGGCTCCTCTTCACCGCGCCATCCTCATCCTTCCACGAGGACTGTCTGTGTCCACTCTGGTCCTGGCTCCCTAACATAGTCCTCACCTGGGTCAAATGTCCCATCACCATGGCGACTCTGTCCATACCCGCCCCGGTGACTGTTGTGATGCCGCCCGCATGGTCTCCCTGGGGCTGACTCGTCCACGGGCACAGTACCTAGGACTCACAATACGTCTAGAAGATACTTTAATTTCTCTCAGAATCAGAAGGAAAAAAATGCACTTTTAGGTCAAAGAAAATGCTTTAATATATAATAATAATATGTTTGGTTTTATACCAACACAGTGGTAAAATAGAGTTTTAAAATATTCTTTATGGAGGAAGGGGCTCATGAAGTCAAGCGTGAGAGTCAGAATGTGGCCCCATCCTCTTTCCCCAATCCATATTTTACTTTACGCTAAGCTTTAAAAATCTAAGCCTGGGGACGTCTCTGGGAACTTCCTTGGACTTCCAGTGGTTAAGACTCTGCGTTTCCACTGCTGGGGTCATGGGTTCAATCCCTGGTCTGGGAACCAAGATCCCACATGCCAAGTAGCATGGCCAATAAGCAAACAAAATCAAAATAAAAAATACCGGCCATGTCTCTTTGTTGTTCCAGTGTTTGTGCAGTGACGCTGGTGGCTGACTCTGGGCTAGCTGGACAGTGACCAGAGAAGACTGAGTCCCTCCCACCCCACTGCTCCTAGTGGAGGTCAGTGCCTTAGCTCAGTTTCCCTTGGGACGAGGGACTTTCTCCTTTTTGATAGAGGAGCTGACATCCCTCCGGGTGACTGTGGTCTTCGGGCCCTGGATAGCTGGTATGCCTGGGCACTCCTGCCAGCTCTGACCCCTGTGTGGTCCAGTGCCAAGTGGTCGATCGTAACCCCCACTGATACGGTTTCTCACACTGGCCCTTTAAGAAGAGAGAGCGAGCGAGAGAGAGGATCCCTCCCCTGGAATGGCATCCCTGGCTTAACCCCCTCCAAGTGGCTGGAATTTGTTCTAAGTCTTGGTGAGTGGCAGGCAGAGGCCAGCGTGTCCCGAGCCTCCAGGGCCTGGGAGGTCAGATCTGCGCTCCTTAGCCCAGCTCACAGTCCCTCCAGGATCTGGCCCTGGAGATCCCCCCTGCTTCTCTCCACCTCCTCGCTTGCTTTGCTCATCAGTGCTGATTATGCAGGCCATTTCAGGCGTGTGAGTTTTTGCACATACTCTCCTCCCTGCCTGGAGGTCCACCCTCCACCTCTCTCCTTGGTCCACAGAGGGAAACTCCCACTTATTCATCCAAACCCTTCATGTCTCACCTCTTCATGAAAGATTTCCTGGACCTCATTGTTCTTACTTCCAAATATTAATATATGTAAGAGAAGGAGTTCAGAAAAAAACACTTTTAGCTTTTCATTCTCCTCCCCTGCCTGGGGGATGGAGAGACTGGTAGTGTTTATTTGAATACTTTTTATTTATTTAGAAGGAAAAGATGGATGGAGAGGAGGGAGGCAGGGGAAAGAGGGACTCCCTTCTACCTACACCTCTGAATTCATGAATGTTAACATTGCCCTATGCGTTCACATCCATTTGTAAAAGAAGAGGATTCAAAAATGACTAGCAAAGCGGAAGTCCCTTTAATCCCACTCCTAGTTCCAATTCTTCCTCATTCCTCAGAGCTAATTATGATCATGAATTTGTTTTATTGCTTGCTGTTCATGATTTTGCATTTTTACTATGTTGTTTGCCATTAAAACAATGCATAGTGGCTGCTGTGTGTTTAAACACTTATCTTTTGTGATTGGTTTAGGAAATCTTTTCCTAACTCCATATCATGAAGATGCTTAACTGTATTTTATCATACTAGTTTTAAAGTTTTGTCTATGATCCATTCAGGCTTTGTTTTGAGATGTGGTGTGAGGTAGGGATCCAATTAAAAAGTTCCAGGTAAGGATACCAATTGTCTGACATCATTTTTGAAATAATCTTCCTTTCCTCACGGTTTGTACAAGCTACCTCTGACATAATAGTAACATATTCGGTTTTAATAGGGTCATAAATACAGACCCTGGTGCATCCTGGCTTAACCCCCTCCAAGTGGCTGGAATTTGTTCTAAGTCTTGGTGAGTGGCAGGCAGAGGCCAGCGTGTCCCGAGCCTCCAGGGCCTGGGAGGTCAGATCTGCGCTCCTTAGCCCAGCTCACAGTCCCTCCAGGATCTGGCCCTGAGATCCCCTGCTTCTCTCCACCTCCTCGCTTGCTTTGCTCATCAGTGCTGATTATGCAGGCCATTTCAGGCGTGTGAGTTTTTGCACATACTCTCCTCCCTGCCTGGAGGTCCACCCTCCACCTCTCTCCTTGGTCCACAGAGGGAAACTCCCACTTATTCATCCAAACCCTTCATGTCTCACCTCTTCATGAAAGATTTCCTGGACCTCATTGTTCTTACTTCCAAATATTAATATATGTAAGAGAAGGAGTTCAGAAAAAAACACTTTTAGCTTTTCATTCTCCTCCCCTGCCTGGGGGATGGAGAGACTGGTAGTGTTTATTTGAATACTTTTTATTTATTTAGAAGGAAAAGATGGATGGAGAGGAGGGAGGCAGGGGAAAGAGGGACTCCCTTCTACCTACACCTCTGAATTCATGAATGTTAACATTGCCCTATGCGTTCACATCCATTTGTAAAAGAAGAGGATTCAAAAATGACTAGCAAAGCGGAAGTCCCTTTAATCCCACTCCTAGTTCCAATTCTTCCTCATTCCTCAGAGCTAATTATGATCATGAATTTGTTTTATTGCTTGCTGTTCATGATTTTGCATTTTTACTATGTTGTTTGCCATTAAAACAATGCATAGTGGCTGCTGTGTGTTTAAACACTTATCTTTTGTGATTGGTTTAGGAAATCTTTTCCTAACTCCATATCATGAAGATGCTTAACTGTATTTTATCATACTAGTTTTAAAGTTTTGTCTATGATCCATTCAGGCTTTGTTTTGAGATGTGGTGTGAGGTAGGGATCCAATTAAAAAGTTCCAGGTAAGGATACCAATTGTCTGACATCATTTTTGAAATAATCTTCCTTTCCTCACTGGTGTATAAATGTACAAAGCTACCTCTGACATAATAGTAACATATTCGGTTTTAATAGGGTCATAAATACAGAGAACTGCTTCTGAACTCTGGTGTGGTCCCCTGATGGGCTGTCTATGCTGCATGTCTCTTGCATTATTTTAATTTCACATGGCTTTATCTTAATAATTAGTCCTCATTTCTACTTGGGAAAGTTCCTTCTCCATGTTGTGCATCTTGGCTCTTTGCCTTTAACCATTTCAGATTAATGTTAGAGTCAAGTTTGTCAAGCTCTGTGAAAAGCTCCCTTGGGATTTGAATTGGAATCGCAATGAATTTATAGATTAATTTTGGGAAGAGTTGATCATCTATATAATACAGAACCTTCCCACGCATGGACATCTTATATTTCTCCAATTTTTCAGGTCTTCTCTTATGTCCTTCAGTGACTTTTTATAATTTTGTTCGTAAAGTTCTCTCCCATCTTTCGTTAGATTTATTCTCAAGTAGCTTGTAATTTTTCTTACCTTTATGACTGGAAGCTTCTTTTCAGTTCCCTTTTTTAATTGACTGCTGCAGGCATATAGGCACCCTGTTGAGTTTTGTATCCAGAATGTGTGCGCACAGCCTTGCTAGTTCCAGTTGTTTGTAGATTGTCTTGGATTTCCTGTGTAAACAATCATACCAGCCACCAAAAACGCTTCCTTTTTTCCTTCCTTCTGTCCTCCCCCCTTACTTCTTATGTAATTGTTCTTGTTTTATATTGCTAGCTATGGCCTTTAGCACACGACTGCATAAATAGATACAGCAAGCATACTTGTTTTATATTTGACTGTAATTATAACATTTTAGCAGTTTTATCATCACACACACAAACCTTGCATTAGTTTAAATATTATAGAATGTGTGTGCACGCTCAGCCACTAAGTCATGTCTGACTCTTTGTGACCTCATGGACTATAGTCTGCCAGGCTCCTCTGTCCATGGGGTCCTCCAGCCAAGAATACTGGAGTGGGCCATCATTTAAAAGTAGACACTTAATTTCCAAGTACAAGGGGGTTTAAAAAATATCTTTGATATTAAGTTGTCATTTAAATGCTTTCTTCTCTGCAGTAACCCTCTTTTTTTTTTTTTTTTTTTTTTTTTTAATCAGTCTAACTTTACTGAGGCTTTTGAGGACTAAGCTGAAGATCTCTCACAGTAAATGTCACTTTGGATTGAAAATATATGGGCTATTTTCAAATATCGTTTGATAGTGATTTTTAACATAATTCCACACTGGTAAGAGAACAGACTCTATGATTTCAATACTTTTAGACCATGAAACTTTTGTACCTTATTTTATATTCTTGGATATGTTCCAGCATCTCATATTAATAGTTCATAGTCTATGGAAACTTGAATAGAATTTGTATTCTACTTTTGTATAAAAATCATATAAATCTTAATTACATTGAATTTGTTCATAGTGATTTTCAGTTCTACTATATCCTTCTATTTCTCTGTGTATTCCTTCTATTAATTTTTGAGAGTTTGATATTGAAACCCTCACTAAAAGTCTTACTTTATCTACTTAAAAAATATTCTAATATATAGTAGGGCTATATGTAACTTTGTTCTGTATTTTCCAAGCCTTCTGTAAATGTGCTATCATGCTTTCATAATTTAAAAAATAAAAAAATATATAAATAAGAGAATACCTAAAAAAAAAAAAAAAGAAAGAATACTAAGTGGGTTGTTATTTCCTTCTCTGGGGGATCTTCCTGACCCAGGGATTGAACCCACATCTCCTGTATCTCCTGCATTGGCAGGCTGATTCTTTACCACTGAGCCACCTGAGAAGCCCTATTAGACAGTTTAGATAGATATAGTTTAATCAGGTGAAGGCTTTTTCCTCTGTTTCTAGTTTGTCATTTGTTTAAATAACATCTTTATTGAAATAAAAAGAATATAGTTAAAATCCACCATTTTAAAGAATAAAGTTCTGTAGGCTTTACATATTCACAGTGCAGTGATCACCATTATCTAATCTTAGAACATTTTCATTGCTCCTCAAATACATTCCATACACCCCGTCTCTCCAACCCCTGGTCATCACTAATTTAGTTTCTGTCTATGTGCTGTTGATTCTGGACAGTGAATATAAGCGGAATCATCCAGTGTGTGTGATCTTCTTTCATTCATCACGGTGTTTTCGAGGTTCATCTCTGTTGTTGCCATGGGTCAGTACTTCACTTCTGTTTATAGCTGAATAACAGAGCGTTGTATGGGTATATCACGTTTCATTTATCCGTTCATCTGCTGATGGGCCTTTGGGTTGTTTTCACTTTTTTGGCTATTGTGAATAATGCTGCTGTGAACATTTTTTTTTTTTTTTTGCAAGTTTTTGTATTAACATAGATTTTCAATTCCCTTGAGTATCTCAAGTGGAATTTTGGGTCATATTGGTAACTCTATTAACTTTTTGAGGAATTGCCTAATCGTTTCCCCAAACGGCTATACCATTTTAAATTCCCACTAGCAGTGTATGAAGGTTCCAGTTTTCCAAATGTTATAGCCTTCCTAGTGCATATGAAGTGGTATCTCATTGTGGTTTTGATTTGCATCTTCCTAATGTAGCATGATGTTGAGCGTCTGTTCATGCTCTTATTGGCCATATATATATAAGAAATGTCTATTTGAATCTTTTGTCCATTAAAATGAAATTGGTTATTTGTCTATTTAAGACTTTATCATATATTCTGGATGTAAATCTCTTATTAGACATGTGATTTTCAAATGCTGTCTTCTATTGGAGTATTATCTTTTCACTTTCTTGATAGTGTTCTTTGATGTACAAAATTTTTAATTTGGAAGTCTATTTTTTCTTGTGTTTTAGGTATCTAAGAAGTCATTGCCAAGGTCTTGAAGTTTTATAGCTGTTTCCTCCTAAAAGTGGCCTAGTTTAAGCTTTTGTATGTAGGCCTTGGATCAAATGGGGTTAATTTTATCATGTAAATCCAAATGTACTGTTTCATATGTGGATACCAATACCATTTTTTGAAAAGACTATTATTGCCTGTTCAATTGTCTTGGCATTCTCATAAAAAATCAGTTGATGATAGGTGTTTGTTTCTGACTTCTCAATTCTTTTCTATTGATCTCTGCATGCTCAATCATTCAGTCGTGTCCAATTCTGCAACTCTTTAGACTGTAGTCTGCCAGGGTCCTCTGTTCATGGACTTTTCCAGACAAGAATACTGGAGTGGGTTTCCACCAGCCGTCCATGTGTCTATTCTCATACCTCAGTAAGTACCACACTATTTTGACAACTGTAGCTTTGTGGTAAGCGTTGAAATTGGAAAATATGAGTCTTCTAACTTTGTTCTCCTTTATCAAGATTGTTTTGGCCATTTTGGATCCCTTGATGCCCTACAGGATTTAGGATGAGTTTGTCAATATCTGTTAAAAAGATAGGTGAGATTTAGATGGCGATTACCCTGAATCTGTAGATCCATTTGGACAGGTTTTTTAACAGAGTTTTGTGGCTCACTGCCACACATCGACATGAATCCTCCACAGGCATGCACATGTCCCCCACCCCAGTATTACTGTTTTAACAATCAAATCTTGCAGTCCAATATGAAATGTCTTGATATTAATGTAGGTATTTTAAAATTCAATTGCAACAATATTTTCTAGTTTTCATTATACAAGTCTTGTATTTCTTCTGTTTAGTTTATTCCTAAGCATTTATTTTTTCCTGATGCTATTGTAAATGGAATTATTTATATAATTTAATTTATGTCCTTGAATCTAAAGTAGAGCTCTCATTGGAGCATGCCCTCCTCCAGGAGTCTTCTATGGAGTATTATCTTTTCACTTTCTTGATAGTGTTCTTTGATGTACAAAATTTTTAATTTGGAAGTCTATTTTTTCTTGTGTTTTAGGTATCTAAGAAGTCATTGCCAAGGTCTTGAAGTTTTATAGCTGTTTCCTCCTAAAAGTGGCCTAGTTTAAGCTTTTGTATGTAGGCCTTGGATCAAATGGGGTTAATTTTATCATGTAAATCCAAATGTACTGTTTCATATGTGGATACCAATACCATTTTTTGAAAAGACTATTATTGCCTGTTCAATTGTCTTGGCATTCTCATAAAAAATCAGTTGATGATAGGTGTTTGTTTCTGACTTCTCAATTCTTTTCTATTGATCTCTGCATGCTCAATCATTCAGTCGTGTCCAATTCTGCAACTCTTTAGACTGTAGTCTGCCAGGGTCCTCTGTTCATGGACTTTTCCAGACAAGAATACTGGAGTGGGTTTCCACCAGCCGTCCATGTGTCTATTCTCATACCTCAGTAAGTACCACACTATTTTGACAACTGTAGCTTTGTGGTAAGCGTTGAAATTGGAAAATATGAGTCTTCTAACTTTGTTCTCCTTTATCAAGATTGTTTTGGCCATTTTGGATCCCTTGATGCCCTACAGGATTTAGGATGAGTTTGTCAATATCTGTTAAAAAGATAGGTGAGATTTAGATGGCGATTACCCTGAATCTGTAGATCCATTTGGACAGGTTTTTTAACAGAGTTTTGTGGCTCACTGCCACACATCGACATGAATCCTCCACAGGCATGCACATGTCCCCCACCCCAGTATTACTGTTTTAACAATCAAATCTTGCAGTCCAATATGAAATGTCTTGATATTAATGTAGGTATTTTAAAATTCAATTGCAACAATATTTTCTAGTTTTCATTATACAAGTCTTGTATTTCTTCTGTTTAGTTTATTCCTAAGCATTTATTTTTTCCTGATGCTATTGTAAATGGAATTATTTATATAATTTAATTTATGTCCTTGAATCTAAAGTAGAGCTCTCATTGGCAGCATGCCCTCCTCCAGGGAGTCTTCTCAATTCAGGGAAACTCACTCCAGTATTCTTGCCTGGAGAATCCGATGGCCAGAGGAGCTTGGCGGGCTACAGCCCACAGAGCTCCAGAGAGCTGGACCTGACTGAAGTGACTTAGTATGCATAAATGCACATAGACAGCATAATGTTGAATCATTACAAATTATTTTTCCCATATTTACCTTTGGATTGGAATGTTTATTCTATGTATCATGTAATTATTGATAAGGTAGGATTTCTATTTTCCATGTTGCTATTTGTTTCCTATGTGTCTTATTTTTTTATTCCTCTATTTCTCCTTAATGCTTTATTTTGTGTAAAATGGGTATTATTTAGCACAGTATTTTCAATCCTTTGTTGATTTTTTCATCTATATATTTTTAGTCATATTCTCAGTAGTTACTCTGGGTATTACAATAAACATTTTAGAATAGTCCAATTTAGATGAATACCAACCTAATTTAAAAATTATGCAAAAATTGCTCCAATATAGTTCTTCCTCTCCTTTCTCCTATGTGGTATCATTATTACATAAATTGCATATTTATAAATGAAAATCTCTTTAACACAGCTTTGTGAATATTGTTTTATACAATTGCCTTTTAAATCAGATAGGAGGAAAGGTAAAAGGACAAAAGAGTTGCCAAAAAAAATACATTTATACTGTCTTTTATGTTAACTTATCTTTGTCAGTCCTCTTTGTTTATTCATATGGCACTTAGTTGTGATCTAATATCTTTTTATTTTACCCTAAAGGACTCCTTTCCTTTAGTATTTCTTTGGTCTGCTAGTGACACGTTCTATCAATTTAAATTTGCCTGGAGCTGTTTTTAATTTCTCTTTCATTTTTGAAGGATAGTTTTTCTGAGTACAGAACTTTTGGTGTATAGTCTTTTTCTGTCAGCAATTTGAATATGTCATCCCAGTGCCTTCTGGCCTCCATAGTTTCTGCTAAGAATTCATCTGTCAATCTTATTGAGGATCATTGTATGTGATGAGTTGCTTCTCTCTTGCTGCTTTCAAAATTCTCTTTGAGTATTTGTCTTTTGGTAGACTGACTATGATGCATTTAACTGTGGATCTCTTTGAGTTTACACTGCTTGGAGTTGCTGAGCTTCTTAAATGTGTAGATAGCTATTTTAAAAAATCAAATTTTGAAGGTTTCCTACCATTGTTTCTTTTAATAGTCTGTCTGCTCCTTTCTTTCTACTTGTCTTTCAGATTCCCATTAGTTATGTACTGATATGCTTGATCATACCCCATAGCTCTCAGATACTCTGCTTATGCATCTTATTTTTTTCCCTTGTCTATTTCACAGAAAAGATAAAATCAATTGACCTATCTTCAAGTTGGCTGATTATTTCTTCTGTCAATGTAAATCTGCTACTAAGCCCTTGTAGTAAATTTTTCTATGTGCTCTTCTCTTGTGGTAAAGGGGATCACTGTCAGCGTGCTGGTGGGCAGGACAGGGTCCTGGAGTTGATAGACTAGAGAAAGGATTCCCAACTGGTGCCAGTGAGTACCAGTGCCAACATGTAGATCGAGATCACAAAATAGCCAGTACCAGTGTCTCAGTCTCTGAAGGGAAGTCCGACGGTCTCCTGCCCTCCAGCAGGCTCTCCAAGATCAGCAAGTAGGTCTGATCCAGGTGTGTTTCTGACTGCTGCCTCTTTGCTAGGACTTAAAGTGAGTGAGGTTTTACTTGTACCCTTTAAGAGCAGAGTCTCAGACTTCTATAGTCCTCTGGCTCTCCTAAAGTGCAGGACCCCCAGACTGGGGATCGTGATGCAGGGCTCAGACTCCTTGCACCTCTGGGATAAATTTCATTGTTGTGATTTCCATCCCACTTGTAGGTGGTCACAGTGGGAATGTGGGTCCTGGTTAGACCACTTCTCTGCTCTCCCCATTCTCCCCATCCCCATTTGTCTCACTGTGGCTCCTTCTTTACATCTTCAGTTCTGGAAAATCTTTTCTGCTAGTCTTCAGGTTGTTCTCAGAGACTGAAAACCTGTAGCTTTGTTGTGTATGAGGGAGGAACTCAGTGTCTTCCTACTCTATTATCTTGCTCTCAGTCCTCTTCTTTAATTATTTAGACATGATTTCATTTATCTTTTAAAACATGTTTATGTGGACTGAGTTAAAGGTTCTTTTCTAGTAAGCCCAACACCTAAGTATCTTCATAGATAGTTTCTATTCATTTGTTTTTTCTGTGTGTGGACCATACTTCCCAGTTTGTTTGTGCGTCTTGAAATGTTTTGTTGAATACTGGACATTTGTAATAATATTAAGTGGCAACTCTAGAAATCAAATTCCCCCTCCTCCCCAGAGTTTATTGTTGCTGCTCTCTCACCCATTCTCCAATTTGTTTGTTTCATGACTTTTCTGGACTAACTGTCATGTGCAGCCACTCCAGGCTTTGCTTGTTTGTCTTTGGGCTCAGTTAATAATTGGGCACAGATTTTTCTTAATTGCCTTGGATCAATAAATCTACCCTTTGCCAAGGGACTCTTTGGGTGCCTTCAGTGCTCTGGCATTTTATGGCTGTGCATTAGCCTTGATGTTCTGCTTGTTCAGGGTCCCAAGGTCATTTAGAGATGAGAGATAAGGAACTTCTCTGAGCGTATCTGGTCATGTGCACACCATGCCTATGTGTCTGGTATTCTAGATCCCTAGGAATACATGGGAGGCTTTGAAACCCGTATGGGCATCTCATTCCTCAGATTTTCATTTTGAGATTTTTGGCCAGGCTTTAGCTGGTGTCACCACCTCAGGCATCTATGATGTTAACCAATTGCCACTAAAATTTTTGACAAACGTTCTGGCTTGGGGCTCTTTCCGCTGAGCAGGCTCTGGTCAAATAATGACGACTCTTGAAAACAGGACTTTTCCAGGAGCTGTGAGACAGGTGAAATAGTGACACTTTTCTGGGGATGGGATACGTGATGCAGGGCTCAGACTCCTTGCACCTCGGGAATTTTTTAATTTTTTCTGGGAATGTGGGTCCTGGTTAGACCACTTCTCTGCTCTCCCCATTCTCCCCATCCCCATTTGTCTCACTGTGGCTCCTTCTTTACATCTTCAGTTCTGGAAAATCTTTTCTGCTAGTCTTCAGGTTGTTCTCAGAGACTGAAAACCTGTAGCTTTGTTGTGTATGAGGGAGGAACTCAGTGTCTTCCTACTCTATTATCTTGCTCTCAGTCCTCTTCTTTAATTATTTAGACATGATTTCATTTATCTTTTAAAACATGTTTATGTGGACTGAGTTAAAGGTTCTTTTCTAGTAAGCCCAACACCTAAGTATCTTCATAGATAGTTTCTATTCATTTGTTTTTTCTGTGTGTGGACCATACTTCCCAGTTTGTTTGTGCGTCTTGAAATGTTTTGTTGAATACTGGACATTTGTAATAATATTAAGTGGCAACTCTAGAAATCAAATTCCCCCTCCTCCCCAGAGTTTATTGTTGCTGCTCTCTCACCCATTCTCCAATTTGTTTGTTTCATGACTTTTCTGGACTAACTGTCATGTGCAGCCACTCCAGGCTTTGCTTGTTTGTCTTTGGGCTCAGTTAATAATTGGGCACAGATTTTTCTTAATTGCCTTGGATCAATAAATCTACCCTTTGCCAAGGGACTCTTTGGGTGCCTTCAGTGCTCTGGCATTTTATGGCTGTGCATTAGCCTTGATGTTCTGCTTGTTCAGGGTCCCAAGGTCATTTAGAGATGAGAGATAAGGAACTTCTCTGAGCGTATCTGGTCATGTGCACACCATGCCTATGTGTCTGGTATTCTAGATCCCTAGGAATACATGGGAGGCTTTTGAAACCCGTATGGGCATCTCATTCCTCAGATTTTCATTTTGAGATTTTTGGCCAGGCTTTAGCTGGTGTCACCACCTCAGGCATCTATGATGTTAACCAATTGCCACTAAAATTTTTGACAAACGTTCTGGCTTGGGGCTCTTTCCGCTGAGCAGGCTCTGGTCAGGTCAAATAATGACGACTCTTGAAAACAGGACTTTTCCAGGGAGCTGTGAGACAGGTGAAATAGTGACACTTTTCTGGGGATGGGAGATTTTGAAAGTGTTCCAAGTCCACTGTGCCCCCTGCAGTGACTGATTTCTATGGTGACTGTAGTTCTGTAGCTGCTAGTTTTCAAAGACATGGAATTAGAAAGAAAAAAAATTGGAATAGAGAAAGTTAAAATGCCACGAACCTCACTGATATTTTCAGGAGTCAGCTCTTTTCCTTGAATAAATGCTCCTTGAATTATCATAACCTTTGTTTAATTTATAGCTCTGAAAAGGTTGATTTAGATAAATTTTTGCCAGCGTTTCCACTGCTTTTGTGGACAACTGGATTATCAGAGATCAGAACCGTTTTTTTCTTTTAAATTATGAATTCATTTTAATTTTTTTCAGATGATTTTATGCAACTATTAGGATAAAGAAATGATTGTTTTTCTTAGACTGCTACTGTGATAAATTCTTAACTAGATTTTCTATTGTCGAAGTACCTAACTGACTTTCTAAGGCAAGTTACTTTTCTGTATTTCAATTTCCTTTCAAAGTGTCGAACATGAGAGTATATTCTCATTGATATTAGAAAGCAATGTACAGTGTCTGGCATGTACTAATCTTATTTTTTTAATTTTTGGCCTCTTTTATTGTTTTTTTGTTTATTTATTTTCATCCATCTTTGACCTGGGTGGGCCTGCCATTGCAGCGGCCTCTCTTATTGCAGAGCACCAGCTCTGGGCACATGTGCTCCAGAGCCCTGGCTCATAATTGGACATGCTGGCCCAGCCTCTCCACAGCCCATGGGATCTTCCCGGGCCAGGGATCTAACCGGTGCCCCTTGCACTGCAAGGTGGACTCTCTACCCACTGGGCCACCAGGGAAGCCCTGTAGTAACCTTTTTTTTTTTTTTTAAAGTTGTTTTTTGGGCTTCCCTGGTGGTCCAGTGGGTAAGAACACCACCTTGCAGTGCAAGGGGTGCCAGTTTGATCCCTGGCCTGGGAAGATCCCACGTGCCGCGGAGCGGCTGGACTGATGTGTCCAATTACCGAGCCGGAGCTCTGGAGCGCATGCGCCCAGAGCCGGCATTCTGCGACAACAGAGGCCACCGCGATGGGAGGCCCATACGGGCCAAGGAACAGGGATGGATGAAAATGGACAAAGACCAATAGAAGTGGCCCGCCTGCTTCCCTCCCTCCCCACCCCACCCCCACCAAAATAAATAAATAAATCTTTAAAAAAAAAAAAGTTGTTTTATATTGGAGCATAGTTTATTAACAATGCTGTGTTAGTTTCAGATGTAAGCAAGGTGACTCAGTTATACATATATCTATTCTTTTTTGTATTATTTACCTACTTATTATTATAGAATATTGAGCAGAATTCCCCGTGCTATACACTAGGTCTTTGTTGGTTGTCTATTTTAATATAGCAGTGTGTACATGTCAATCACCAAATCCTAATCTATCCTTCCTGCCCCCCCCTTCCCTATAGTGAACCTTTAATGAAGGTCAGCTTTTATTATTGTCTTGACATTTCAAAGATAAAGCCTACTTAATTATGGTGTATTTCTATTTTAAATACACTTCTAGATTCCCTTTGCCACCATTTTACTTAGACTTTTTTTGTATCCATGATCATAAATGTGAAATTGGTTTACAGTTTTCTTTTACTGTCCCTGTCTATTTTAGTGTCAGGGTTATTCTTTTTTTTTGTTTGTTTCTTTTTTTCCCTTAAACAATAGGAATTTACTTCTCACAGTTCTGGGTCTTGGTAAGTCCAAGATCAAAGTACCAACCAATTTAGTTTCCTGTTGAGGACTCTTCTCCTGGTTTTCAGATGGCTACCTTCTTGCTGTGTGTAGAGAGAAATCAGGGTTATTCTCGCTTCAACAAAACAGTTGGGTGTATTATATTTCTAATGCCCCATTGTGGGGATATCCTCAAGGGGAAGGCGATGAGTAGATTAGCGAGTGGTGGTGGCCATGGCTTGGCAGGAGAAGCTTGGAGAATTTCCCTCAGAGCTGGCAATGGCATACTGGTTGCTATGGAAATCCAGGGAGTGAGTACCAGAGCCCCAACCTCTTACAGTCTCCCAGCAAGATGGTAGACCTGCAGGCGTGACTGTGCAGGGCATCTGTCTTACCTGCCTCCTCAAGGCCACCACATCCAGGTTTGGTGTAGAAACAGTGATTTTAAGGAACAGTAGAGAAGCCTGATGCACTGCAGTGTATGGGGTCACAAAGAGTTGGACATGACTTAGTGACTGAACAGCAACAACAAAATGCAATCATTTATTTCCCCACAATGTTCTGGGCTGTTTAGCCTCTGGGACCATGATTAAAACCTTGGAGACAAGCAAGAGGGTCTCAACAATAGTTAAAATTGTTTTTCTTGTCCATTCAGCAGGATAGAGACTTGAAAAAGACTTTTTTTAATATATAAAGATGCATGAACCATAGCATGTCCAACACCCCGTGATATGGAATCAACTTCATCCCCATTGCCTCTGTTGTCTGTCTTCTCCAGTTTATGTTCTGTTTATTTGCATTTGTCTTTATTTTTTTTTAGAAGATTACTCTCTTCTTCTTATTTTGGCTGTGCTTGGCCTTCGCTGTGACACACAGGCCTCTCTACTTGTGGCATGTGGATTCTAGGGCACACCAGCTCAGTAGTTGTGGTGCATGGGCTTACCTGTGGTACGTGGGGTCTAGTTCCCTAACCAGGGATGAAACCTGGTCCCTCTGCATTGGGAGTGTGGAGTCTTATGCACTGGACCTCCAGGGAAGTCCCCGAACCCCTCTTTAGACTGCGAGCTCTGAGGAAATGGGAGCCCAGCGTTATTCCTCTCCATAGCTACACCTCTTGGCTAGCATGGAGCAGTTCTCTCTAAGTTTTTTGTGAAACTGAGCTGACATGGAGAGAAAAGTTCCTCAGTGAGTCAAAAGCGTATTTCAGAGTGACCTTCTTGCTGTGTGTAGAGAGAAATCAGGGTTATTCTCGCTTCAACAAAACAGTTGGGTGTATTATATTTCTAATGCCCCATTGTGGGGATATCCTCAAGGGGAAGGCGATGAGTAGATTAGCGAGTGGTGGTGGCCATGGCTTGGCAGGAGAAGCTTGGAGAATTTCCCTCAGAGCTGGCAATGGCATACTGGTTGCTATGGAAATCCAGGGAGTGAGTACCAGAGCCCCAACCTCTTACAGTCTCCCAGCAAGATGGTAGACCTGCAGGCGTGACTGTGCAGGGCATCTGTCTTACCTGCCTCCTCAAGGCCACCACATCCAGGTTTGGTGTAGAAACAGTGATTTTAAGGAACAGTAGAGAAGCCTGATGCACTGCAGTGTATGGGGTCACAAAGAGTTGGACATGACTTAGTGACTGAACAGCAACAACAAAATGCAATCATTTATTTCCCCACAATGTTCTGGGCTGTTTAGCCTCTGGGACCATGATTAAAACCTTGGAGACAAGCAAGAGGGTCTCAACAATAGTTAAAATTGTTTTTCTTGTCCATTCAGCAGGATAGAGACTTGAAAAAGACTTTTTTTAATATATAAAGATGCATGAACCATAGCATGTCCAACACCCCGTGATATGGAATCAACTTCATCCCCATTGCCTCTGTTGTCTGTCTTCTCCAGTTTATGTTCTGTTTATTTGCATTTGTCTTTATTTTTTTTTAGAAGATTACTCTCTTCTTCTTATTTTGGCTGTGCTTGGCCTTCGCTGTGACACACAGGCCTCTCTACTTGTGGCATGTGGATTCTAGGGCACACCAGCTCAGTAGTTGTGGTGCATGGGCTTACCTGTGGTACGTGGGGTCTAGTTCCCTAACCAGGGATGAAACCTGGTCCCTCTGCATTGGGAGTGTGGAGTCTTATGCACTGGACCTCCAGGGAAGTCCCCGAACCCCTCTTTAGACTGCGAGCTCTGAGGAAATGGGAGCCCAGCGTTATTCCTCTCCATAGCTACACCTCTTGGCTAGCATGGAGCAGTTCTCTCTAAGTTTTTTGTGAAACTGAGCTGACATGGAGAGAAAAGTTCCCTCAGTGAGTCAAAAGCGTATTTCAGAGTGAGGCTTTCAAGAAAAAAATTATTCAGACATGAAAAAAATTGGCTGTGGCATGGATGATATGGATTTACTTGTTCAACATCTATTTCAACATCCTTTGAGTGTGTTCCTGTACTATGGAGGCTGGAAAAATAAAAATTAATTTCCCAGACTCCCTTGCAGCCAGTGCTTCAGATGTGATTTAAGTTCCATCCATCATAATCTCATGTGAAAAACTTGGATCTGAAACTGAGTTAAAAGGAAAAGGGGGAGGACACAAGACGCCTCGTTTTTGCTGGCATGGGTCATGAAGAGACAGTGTCATTAAGCAGCTTCTTAAATTGTTGATATCCTTGGCAATGGAGGAGGAAGATTTTCTGATCAGAGCAGAGACTGAAGGATTCTGGAAACTGCAGGGTGTTCTCTCTGAACTCAGTTCAGAGCCCACTTCTCTTGCACTTCCAATGGTCCATAAGCCTCTCAGTATTTGATGATAGATCCCTTCCTGCCTAACTTAGTGTGTGCAATTTCTATCAATATTGTCCATAACCAAATCCTAGTGCACAATCCTAGGTTGTACACCGTAGATTGTCAAGGAAATAGAAATCTGTGGCTGGTTGCTTGACACGGTTTTTATTTGAAGGCAATGAGGATCCAGTCGGTAGGAAGGGTAGTACGCAGAGTGAATGGTCTACGAACAGCAAACCCTGGTAGACCAGCAGTCGGCTATGACACCCTAGCAGAGCAAGAATGAGGAATCTAAGTATTGTGAGTTGCACTGACTATTGCTAACTGTACCACAGTACAATTTAAAGGCAGAAAATTAGAAGCTCAGGGTTCTGCTCGTGTATCTCAAAGTCTGGTAAGAGGACTAGGGATCTTGTATGGCTGTCTTAAAAGTAACTGCTCATCACTGTTAGCCACAGGTGAAACATAGCTGAAAACAGTTGCACGACGTGAACCTGCAAGCTGTTGAACTACAGTACCTATGAGTTGAATTCACAGCCTCAGCAGGTCTCTTAAGTGAGAGCTAGGGCATGTTTAAAAGAGTGGGGATTGAGACTCTCACTCTTAAAAGAGTCCAGCAATCGAGTATTTTTAAGGGGTTTTATGGACTTATATATCATCTATCCTGATATTCCCTGAGCACACTCTGTCAGTGAATTCTACCTTGTTTGGAAATTGTGGAATGACCTCCACCTTACAAAGGGAAGCCATGGGCCTCCTTTATGGACCCATGACCAGATTATTCAACATTGGCTATGGATGATATGGATTTACTTGTTCAACATCTATTTCAACATCCTTTGAGTGTGTTCCTGTACTATGGAGGCTGGAAAATAAAAATTAATTTCCCAGACTCCCTTGCAGCCAGTGCTTCAGATGTGATTTAAGTTCCATCCATCATAATCTCATGTGAAAAACTTGGATCTGAAACTGAGTTAAAAGGAAAAGGGGGAGGACACAAGACGCCTCGTTTTTGCTGGCATGGGTCATGAAGAGACAGTGTCATTAAGCAGCTTCTTAAATTGTTGATATCCTTGGCAATGGAGGAGGAAGATTTTCTGATCAGAGCAGAGACTGAAGGATTCTGGAAACTGCAGGGTGTTCTCTCTGAACTCAGTTCAGAGCCCACTTCTCTTGCACTTCCAATGGTCCATAAGCCTCTCAGTATTTGATGATAGATCCCTTCCTGCCTAACTTAGTGTGTGCAATTTCTATCAATATTGTCCATAACCAAATCCTAGTGCACAATCCTAGGTTGTACACCGTAGATTGTCAAGGAAATAGAAATCTGTGGCTGGTTGCTTGACACGGTTTTTATTTGAAGGCAATGAGGATCCAGTCGGTAGGAAGGGTAGTACGCAGAGTGAATGGTCTACGAACAGCAAACCCTGGTAGACCAGCAGTCGGCTATGACACCCTAGCAGAGCAAGAATGAGGAATCTAAGTATTGTGAGTTGCACTGACTATTGCTAACTGTACCACAGTACAATTTAAAGGCAGAAAATTAGAAGCTCAGGGTTCTGCTCGTGTATCTCAAAGTCTGGTAAGAGGACTAGGGATCTTGTATGGCTGTCTTAAAAGTAACTGCTCATCACTGTTAGCCACAGGTGAAACATAGCTGAAAACAGTTGCACGACGTGAACCTGCAAGCTGTTGAACTACAGTACCTATGAGTTGAATTCACAGCCTCAGCAGGTCTCTTAAGTGAGAGCTAGGGCATGTTTAAAAGAGTGGGGATTGAGACTCTCACTCTTAAAAGAGTCCAGCAATCGAGTATTTTTAAGGGGTTTTATGGACTTATATATCATCTATCCTGATATTCCCTGAGCACACTCTGTCAGTGAATTCTACCTTGTTTGGAAATTGTGGAATGACCTCCACCTTACAAAGGGAAGCCATGGTTGCTCCTGACCACCTCCGTCACATCACTGCCAGAAGGGCATTGTTAGGTCCAAGCATCTCATGCACCCGAAGAATGGAAACATTTTAGAAATTCACAGTAGCGGAAAGTGTGGAGATGAGTGGGTGTAGACTCTGAAGACATTAAACCAGGAAGGGAGAAATGTAATTTTAAATCACATTTATGATTTAATAGTGGATTAAATGCATTGAGGTGAACCATCAGTATGCTTAGTTGCTTTAATCGTGTCTGACTCTTCGTGATCCCATGGACTGTAGCCCGCCAGGCTCCTCTGTCCATGGGGTTTCTCAGGCAAGAATATTGGAGTCGGTTGCCATTTCCTTCTCCATAGGATTTTCCCAACCCAAGGACCAAACAGAAGGTAAGAACAGGAACATCCTCATAGAACAGTGGGACAGGGCAAGTGAGGTAACACCTGTGAAAATCCTTTGAAAAGGTTTTCTCTCCACAGAATAGTGATTATTTTGCATCATTATACATGACCGCCAGTGCAAGAGTGCATCAGCCAACAGTGGCTCTTTACGATGTTTAGTTCTCCTCACTCTGGCATATCAAATCACAAAGGGAGAAGCAAATATCATTAGTATCGTCTTCACCCTGATCATCGACCACCACTGTCTTCATCCCGGTCATTGTTGCCATTGTTGTCATCTTCGCCATCTTCACGACCGTCATCGCCGCTCTCAGCAGCAGCATTTCAAGGTCACTGCGATTGTCACCATCACCACATCCCATGGAGCATCTGTCAAGCCGCGTCGTCATCACAGAGTCTCGTGACAATGTTTTAGGATGTTTCTGTTATTAACCCTCTTTTACAACGAGGTAAACAAGGATCGTCCTGGTTAATCTCTTTGCTCAAGATCAGACAGAAGTAAAGTTGGCTTACGGGAAAGCTGAAGACCAGAGAGAAAGAGTATTTGTGGCTGCCTGCATGTTTTTTCCTTTTCCCATCAACCTCAGAGAACTAATGACTCTTTTAAAGTGGCTCTGGGGGTATTTGAGATGTCAACAACATTATTAAGCTGCACTCCCAGAGCTGTGATGCAAATGGCACTTTTTTGGGGAAAAACACCCTCTAGCATTGAAACAGCGGCAATGAAGGTTGAAGCTGAAGTTGCTGACATCCTGAAAGTCCACGAGCTGGAGCTCAGGGGTACTAAGCATCCTGTTTGTTTGCTGTGTGCAGCCATCTCTTGGAAGCTGGGCAGGCACTAATTAGATAGCCACTTGGAAAGTTACTATCCCTAACTGGAAGCTATCCAAATTGCTCTCTTTGTTCCAGAAGCTTCGGAAGAGGATGTCCTCCTCCCTCCCCAACTGTCCTCCCACCCCATCCTTGCTTGCCAAACCCCAAGAACCACAAATATAGCTTATTATGTCAGCTTGGCTTGGCACTGTTTTTCCAGAGAGCATCTTTCCCTAGCGCTGCGCTTCCGGTGGCCTGTCTGCTGTGCTCGTGGGGGTAGGACGTGATATGTTGGTTACCCCGGTGACCTATGAAGCAATAGAGGGGGAGGTGGAAGGTATGAAGGACATCAAAACAGGCCCCTAAACTATGTGTCCTCTTTCCTCCATCCCTCCTGCTCTTCTGTAATGTGGCAACATCCTCTTTGGGGATGCCAGGGAGGGCTCTGTTATCAATTTGCTGGTTGTCTCAGCTTTGAATGTGTTAAAGGCACTTGGTGGTGTCCAAAGGCGAGTTTTGGAGGTCAGTCCCTGTATTTTATTTATTATCCTTGAACCTCATCCTCCACCAAGCACAAACACTCTCTCTCTCTCTCTCTCACACACACACACACACACACACACACACACGCACACAAGCTGCCTACCCAGCCCTAGCAGTTAAAGGCTCTTAGGCAGTATGTATGGAGTTAAATTGCACCATTTACGCACCAATGGCATGGACCAACAGCGGCGGGGGTGGTGATTCATCTCCTTAAGAGAACAAACTGCAGATTGTTTAACACAGCACTCACATTTCACTCTGAGCTCAGGAGTCATGCTAAATAGAACAGGCACTGTGATTTTTGAGAAGGGTCTTATTTACTAAATTTTACACAAAATTGGGAGCTATGTGACGCTTTGAGAGATAAAAGCTCTACACAGTGTGTACAGATACAAGTGTGACATGATTTTCTAGACTTTATGATAAGTTTAGCCTTTTGCCAGGCATGTCCGTACCTTGGTCCTCACCCCAGTCCCAAAGTAGCCAGGTGTGCAGCTGACTAAAGAAAGCAAGAGGCGCTGATGTGTGCCCCAATCCCTTGATCATCCATACGTCTTGGCCAACGAGAAAGTAACAGTTACGTTTTGCTCTTTCATCTTTTTCAAGAATATTTTTTTTTATTCTTAATGCGACCCAAGACACAAGGAGAAACAAATTGCGAACTTCCTGCCTTTTGTCCAGGAATTGTGAGACCACCAGTATCTGACATCATTTACCTTCTTGCTTATTAGGGCTTTTGAGGCGAGGGGAACATATCACAAACCCAGATCAGCCAGGGGTGAGGACCAATTGTCCTCTGCATTGGTCATCTCAGAAGGAACCATAAAATATATCCTTTATTTACACAGACAGTCATTTTAACAGTACTGAGGAAAAGATTTGGAATTACGACTGAGACTCCCCCAAACCCACAAAGTGTGAGAGCTAGTAGTGACCTGTATGAAATACATGGCCCTAAAGGCAGACTAGCTCCTGCAGAGAAGTGAAAAAAATATTCCTTTTTCATTTCTAGCCCAGAAAATTTGGCCAACGTCCCAGCCGGTCGCACTATATCGAAGTCAGTTCAGATATAGATTTTCCCCTTTCCTTGCGTGTGAGAGTTACTTACAAAAAATCAGCCAACAAACCAGGCAGCCAGATGAGCTTTCCTTTCCTTATTCAATCAGAAAGAGTGTTCCATGTCACAGAGTCCATGTAGGAATTAATTCATGTGCCAGGTGCAAAAGTGAAACTTGAACTGTTGGTCTGATAACATCAACTGTGTCAAGAAGGGCCCAGATCAGAAGGTCCTGCTGAGACCTCACTGATGACAAGGTCTCCAGCACGTCAGCAGTGAAGCTGCAGCCTAGTGACCAGTCTGGCCATTCCTATTTCTGCAACAGATCATGTTCAGTGAGTGTTTGTCATGAACTGGGTAAGGGTCTGCATTCATAGTCATTGTCTTATTTAGCCATAAACAGCCTTTAGAGGGGTAGTGGCTAAGATCATCTTCATTTATGTCCCAGGAAGATCTCTAAAGCTCAGAAAAGAGAGAGAGACAAACGTATCTGAAGTGATAAAGCTGGTGAGTCAAGAAGCCAGAATTTGAATCGAGGTTTCCTCAGACCCTAGAACTCAGCCTGTCACATATTAATTATTTCAGAAGTTACTATGTTTGAAGCACTGAGGCCTGTATTACCCTCATCGGGCTGAGACTTAACATCTGATCTACCTTCTTGCAGAATTTAGGGGTCACGGATCCAAGCTCAAGGCACTAGCAGGGGCCCGAACCCCATAAGGTCAGGTCTGCAATGCCTTGATTGTGAATCCAATGTCCCTCTTGCAACAGCATCTTTAGGGATAAGCCTAATCTCCCTCTCTCCCACTGCCTTGCTTTAATGATAAGGGAACATATCACAAACCCAGATCAGCCAGGGGTGAGGACCAATTGTCCTCTGCATTGGTCATCTCAGAAGGAACCATAAAATATATCCTTTATTTACACAGACAGTCATTTTAACAGTACTGAGGAAAAGATTTGGAATTACGACTGAGACTCCCCCAAACCCACAAAGTGTGAGAGCTAGTAGTGACCTGTATGAAATACATGGCCCTAAAGGCAGACTAGCTCCTGCAGAGAAGTGAAAAAAATATTCCTTTTTCATTTCTAGCCCAGAAAATTTGGCCAACGTCCCAGCCGGTCGCACTATATCGAAGTCAGTTCAGATATAGATTTTCCCCTTTCCTTGCGTGTGAGAGTTACTTACAAAAAATCAGCCAACAAACCAGGCAGCCAGATGAGCTTTCCTTTCCTTATTCAATCAGAAAGAGTGTTCCATGTCACAGAGTCCATGTAGGAATTAATTCATGTGCCAGGTGCAAAAGTGAAACTTGAACTGTTGGTCTGATAACATCAACTGTGTCAAGAAGGGCCCAGATCAGAAGGTCCTGCTGAGACCTCACTGATGACAAGGTCTCCAGCACGTCAGCAGTGAAGCTGCAGCCTAGTGACCAGTCTGGCCATTCCTATTTCTGCAACAGATCATGTTCAGTGAGTGTTTGTCATGAACTGGGTAAGGGTCTGCATTCATAGTCATTGTCTTATTTAGCCATAAACAGCCTTTAGAGGGGTAGTGGCTAAGATCATCTTCATTTATGTCCCAGGAAGATCTCTAAAGCTCAGAAAAGAGAGAGAGACAAACGTATCTGAAGTGATAAAGCTGGTGAGTCAAGAAGCCAGAATTTGAATCGAGGTTTCCTCAGACCCTAGAACTCAGCCTGTCACATATTAATTATTTCAGAAGTTACTATGTTTGAAGCACTGAGGCCTGTATTACCCTCATCGGGCTGAGACTTAACATCTGATCTACCTTCTTGCAGAATTTAGGGGTCACGGATCCAAGCTCAAGGCACTAGCAGGGGCCCGAACCCCATAAGGTCAGGTCTGCAATGCCTTGATTGTGAATCCAATGTCCCTCTTGCAACAGCATCTTTAGGGATAAGCCTAATCTCCCTCTCTCCCCACTGCCTTGCTTTAATGATAAGGAAGTAGGTGCTGTTACTTTTATTTTAGGCAGTTATTTTATTTTATTTTATTTTATTTTAGGAGAAGAGAACTTCAGTTGAATGGGGAAGAAGTCATGCACACAGAAGTTCATCAGACAGGATAGGTGATGTGCAAGAGGACCTTGGGGGTAGGTGTGGCTGGAGCCACAGGTGTGGTAGATCTCAAAGGCCATGCAGAAGGCTGACTACCCTGAAAGTGGCCACAGCCACCATGCCATGATTAGACAGGCATGCAGAAAGACCACTACCAAATGAGAATTCTCGTTCCTGGTTACCTAGAAACCAGCCTTCCCCAAGCCCTGTGGTCCCTAGCAGGGCGGATGGGGACATGTGTGTGTCTTAGGCTAAGAGTTTGGTGCTCCTTTAAGGGCAGTTAGTTCAGTATCTGTTCCACCTTTCGTTCAGAGAGAAGCTGAATTCTAGGAGTAGGGAGGAGACAATTCCTCATGGTAGGGCTCAGTCTGCCCTGAGCAACCTGCCCAGGCCTCAGGTTTGCAAATCCTGTTCAATAAAGCTGAAGTTCTGCAGAACAAATCTGCCTTCTCAGGAGTTGATCACAATCAGCTCATTTATAAGTGTCTGCTTCTTGTGTCCTCATCTGCCAAATGAAATAGTTTACTGTGGGGACGTCTCTGGTGGTCCAGTGGTGACGATTCCTTGCTCCCAGTGCAAAGGGCACGGATCTGATCCCTGGTCAGGGAACTAAGATCCTGCATGCCATGTGACTTGGCCAAAAAACAGAGATAGTTTATTGTGCTGCTTTTTTTTTTTTTTTTTTAATTTTGGCTTCTTTTATTGTATTTTTTGAATTTAAAAAATTTTCATCCATCTTTATTCTTTGACTTGTGTGGGCCTCCCACTGCAGTAGCCTCTCTCATTGTGGAGCACTGGCTTTGGGCACATGCGCTCCAGAGCGCTAGCTCCTAATTGGACACACCAGTCCAGCCACTCCACAGCACGTGGGGTCTTCCTGGGCCAGGGATCAAACCAGTGCCCCTTGTACTGCAAGACAGACCCTTTACCCACTGGACCACCAGGGAAGCCCCATGCTGGCTTTTTTTTTTTAAGTGAACTACAGTTGACTTACAATATTGTGCTAGTTTTAGGTATACAGCAAAATGACATATATATATATGCATATATATCTATATCTAACTCTAAATCTATATCTATATTGATATCGATATCTATAGTGGTGGTTTGGTCACTAAGTCGTGTCCCACAGATCTCAAAGGCCATGCAGAAGGCTGACTACCCTGAAAGTGGCCACAGCCACCATGCCATGATTAGACAGGCATGCAGAAAGACCACTACCAAATGAGAATTCTCGTTCCTGGTTACCTAGAAACCAGCCTTCCCCAAGCCCTGTGGTCCCTAGCAGGGCGGATGGGGACATGTGTGTGTCTTAGGCTAAGAGTTTGGTGCTCCTTTAAGGGCAGTTAGTTCAGTATCTGTTCCACCTTTCGTTCAGAGAGAAGCTGAATTCTAGGAGTAGGGAGGAGACAATTCCTCATGGTAGGGCTCAGTCTGCCCTGAGCAACCTGCCCAGGCCTCAGGTTTGCAAATCCTGTTCAATAAAGCTGAAGTTCTGCAGAACAAATCTGCCTTCTCAGGAGTTGATCACAATCAGCTCATTTATAAGTGTCTGCTTCTTGTGTCCTCATCTGCCAAATGAAATAGTTTACTGTGGGGACGTCTCTGGTGGTCCAGTGGTGACGATTCCTTGCTCCCAGTGCAAAGGGCACGGATCTGATCCCTGGTCAGGGAACTAAGATCCTGCATGCCATGTGACTTGGCCAAAAAACAGAGATAGTTTATTGTGCTGCTTTTTTTTTTTTTTTTTTAATTTTGGCTTCTTTTATTGTATTTTTTGAATTTAAAAAATTTTCATCCATCTTTATTCTTTGACTTGTGTGGGCCTCCCACTGCAGTAGCCTCTCTCATTGTGGAGCACTGGCTTTGGGCACATGCGCTCCAGAGCGCTAGCTCCTAATTGGACACACCAGTCCAGCCACTCCACAGCACGTGGGGTCTTCCTGGGCCAGGGATCAAACCAGTGCCCCTTGTACTGCAAGACAGACCCTTTACCCACTGGACCACCAGGGAAGCCCCATGCTGGCTTTTTTTTTTTAAGTGAACTACAGTTGACTTACAATATTGTGCTAGTTTTAGGTATACAGCAAAATGACATATATATATATGCATATATATCTATATCTAACTCTAAATCTATATCTATATTGATATCGATATCTATAGTGGTGGTTTGGTCACTAAGTCGTGTCCCACTCTTGCAACCCCATGGACTATAGTCCACCTGGATCTTCTGTCCATGGAATTTCCCAGGCAAGAATACTGGAGGGGGTTGCCATTTCCTTCATACACACACACACATATATCTTATTTAGATTCTTTTCCATTATAGGTTATTACAAAACACTGAATATAAGTCCTGTGCTACACAATAAATCCTTGTTATTTTACCTATTTATACATAGGGGTGTGTATCTGTTAATCCCATATTCCTAATGTATGTCTCCCTTGGTGGGGCTTCCCAGGTAGTGCTAGTGATAAAGAATCTGCCTGCCAATGTAAGAGACTCGAGAGATGTGGGTTCAATCCCTGGGTCAGGAAGATCCCCTGGAGTAGGAAATGGCATCTTGCTCCAGTAGTCCTGCTTGAATAATCTCATGGGCAGAGAAGCCTGGTGGACTACAGCTCACAGGACCACAAAGAGTCAGGCATAACTGAGCCCACGCACTTCCCCTCTGGTAATCATAGACTGTTTTCTTTGTCTGTGAGTTTGTTTCTGCTTTGTAAATAAGTTTACCTATATTGTTTTAAAATTCCAGACATGGGCTTCCCTGGTGGTCCAGTGGGTAAGGACACCACCTTGCAGTGCAAAGGACGCTGATTCGATCCCTGGCCTGGGAAGATCCCATGTGCCATGGAGCGGCTGGACCAATGTGTCCAATCACCGAGTCAGAGCTCTGGAGTGCATGCACCCAGAGCCAGTGCTCTGTGACAATAGAGGCCACTGTGATGGGAGGCCCACACGGGCCAAAGAACAAAGATGGATGAAAATAGACAAATGAAAGACCAATAAAAAAAGAAAAAAAAGAAAGGCCAATAGAAGTGTCCGCCCGCCCCCTCCCTCCTCTCCCCGCCCCCCCCAAAAAATTCCAGACATAAGTGATATTATTAGAAAATACTACGGACATCTTATACACCAACAAAATGGACAACTTTGAAGAAATGGACAAGTTTCCAGAAACATACAGCCAGCCAAAACTGAATGAGGAAAAAACAGATAATTTGAACAGACAGATCACTAAAAATGAAATAAATCTGTAATAAAAAAACTCTCTGCAAAAAAATTTATAGGATTAGATGGCTTCACTGGGGGAATTCTATCAAACAAATAACTTATACTGATTCTTCTGAAACTCTTTGAAAAGGTTCAAGCAGAGGGAGCACTCCCAGAGTCAGTCTATGCAGCCCCTATCACCCTGATACCCAAGCCAGACAAAGAGACAAAAAAGAAAATCAAAAAAGTCTCAACAAAATAGTAACAAGCTGAATTCAATAGCATGTAGGAAAAATCATATATCACGATCAAGTTGGAATCATTCCAGGATCACCAAGGATGATTCAACATAGGCAAATCAATCAATGTGATACAGCATAATAAAAGACAACATATGATCATCCCAATAGATACAGAATAAAAATGATAAAATTTCAATATAAAAGGTCTCACCAAAGTGGGTATAGAGAGGACATATGTCCATGTAGCAAAAACTGCTTATGACAAAGCCACAGCCAGCATAATCCTCAATGGTGAAAAGCTGGAAGCCTTTTTGCTAAAATATGGAGCAAGACAAGGATGCCCATCTCACCACTTTATTCAACAAAGCGTTGGAAGCTCTAGCCACAGCAATTAGACAAGAAAAAGAAATGAAAGATATCTGCATTGAAAGGGATGAGTTAAAATTGTCATTATATGCAGATGATACTCTCTATAAAGCCCTTAAGAATCCATTGAAAAGCTATTAGAGTTAATAAATGAATTCAGCAAGGTAGCAATATACAAGATTAATGTACAGAAATCTGTTGCACTTCCTTGCATTAACAATGAACTATCAGAAAGAAAATGCTAAAAAAAAAATCCCATCTAAAATGGTGCTGGTTTTAAAACGTGTTTGATCTCTGCTTCTGGCCATAATGGAGAAACAAGAACCAGAGTTACTCTTCCACCTTAAACTATGAGAAAATCAGACAAAAAACATGAAGCAAAATGGTTTTTCAGGTATAGGAAAAAGGAGCATGGACTGCCACTGCAAAGGAGGGAACCCGTGAGGTGAGTCTTAGAGTATCTGAAATGAAGAATAATACTGAGTGAGATTACAAGCAGATTAGAGCCTTCAGATGTGGCTTCCCAGGTGGCACGAGTGGAAAAGAACTCACTTGACAATGCAAGAGACACGAGACATGAGTTGACTTCTAAATGAAATAAATCTGTAATAAAAACTCTCTGAAAAAAAATTTATAGGATTAGATGGCTTCACTGAAATTCTATCAAACAAATAACTTATACTGATTCTTCTGAAACTCTTTGAAAAGGTTCAAGCAGAGGGAGCACTCCCAGAGTCAGTCTATGCAGCCCCTATCACCCTGATACCCAAGCCAGACAAAGAGACAAAAAAGAAAATCAAAAAAGTCTCAACAAAATAGTAACAAGCTGAATTCAATAGCATGTAGGAAAAATCATATATCACGATCAAGTTGGAATCATTCCAGGATCACCAAGGATGATTCAACATAGGCAAATCAATCAATGTGATACAGCATAATAAAAGACAACATATGATCATCCCAATAGATACAGAATAAAAATGATAAAATTTCAATATAAAAGGTCTCACCAAAGTGGGTATAGAGAGGACATATGTCCATGTAGCAAAAACTGCTTATGACAAAGCCACAGCCAGCATAATCCTCAATGGTGAAAAGCTGGAAGCCTTTTTGCTAAAATATGGAGCAAGACAAGGATGCCCACTCTCACCACTTTATTCAACAAAGCGTTGGAAGCTCTAGCCACAGCAATTAGACAAGAAAAAGAAATGAAAGATATCTGCATTGAAAGGGATGAGTTAAAATTGTCATTATATGCAGATGATACTCTCTATAAAGCCCTTAAGAATCCATTGAAAAGCTATTAGAGTTAATAAATGAATTCAGCAAGGTAGCAATATACAAGATTAATGTACAGAAATCTGTTGCACTTCCTTGCATTAACAATGAACTATCAGAAAGAAAATGCTAAAAAAAAAATCCCATCTAAAATGGTGCTGGTTTTAAAACGTGTTTGATCTCTGCTTCTGGCCATAATGGAGAAACAAGAACCAGAGTTACTCTTCCACCTTAAACTATGAGAAAATCAGACAAAAAACATGAAGCAAAATGGTTTTTCAGGTATAGGAAAAAGGAGCATGGACTGCCACTGCAAAGGAGGGAACCCGTGAGGTGAGTCTTAGAGTATCTGAAATGAAGAATAATACTGAGTGAGATTACAAGCAGATTAGAGCCTTCAGATGTGGCTTCCCAGGTGGCACGAGTGGAAAAGAACTCACTTGACAATGCAAGAGACACGAGAGACATGAGTTGACTCCCTGGGTTGGGAAGATACCCTTGAGGAGGGCACGGCAACCCACTCCAGTATTTTTTTTTTTTTTTAAATTTTGGCCTTTTTTATTGGTTCCTTATTTATATTCATCCATTCCTATTCTTTGGACTGTGTGGGCCTCCCATTGCAGTGGCCCCTCTCATCGCAGAGCACAGGCTCTGGGCACATGTGCTCCAGAGCACTGGCTTGCAATTGGACACACTGGTCCAGTCACTCCACTGCATGTGGGATCTTCCCAGACCAGGGATCGAACCGGCGCCCTTTGCATTGCAAGATGGACTCTCCACCCACTGGACCACCAGGGAAGCCCCCACTCCAGTATTCTTGCCTGGAGAATCCCATGGAGCCTGAGGGCTGCAGTCCATGGGGTCACAAAGAGTCAGACACAATTGATGTGACTTAGCATCCATGCCCACATAGCCTATAGAAAATAAGATCAGTGTATTTGAAAACATCAGTTGAAGCTATCCACAATAAAACACACACAGAAAAAAATACTAGAAAAAACCAGACAATGACCTATGGGACAATATCAAGATCTAACATCTGAGATCCAGAAGGAGGGGGTGAAGATAAGAAAAAAAAAAATAGAATCTCAAATAAATAATAGCCAAAATACTCTCTTGAATTTTTTTTTTTTAATCTTTTTTTGGGGGGGGGGAGGGGGGGTGACGGGTGGGCCATTTCTATTGGTCTTTCATTTCTCTATTTTCATTCGTCTTTGTTCTTTGGCTCCTGTGGGCCTCCCATCGCGGTGGCCTCTGTTGTCGCAGAGCACCGGCTCTGGGCGCATGCGCTCCAGAGCTCCGGCTCGGTAATTGGACACATCGGTCCAGCTGCTCCGTGGCACATGGGATCTTCCCAGGCCAGGGATCGAACTGGCGCCACTTGCACTGCAAGGCGGTGTCCCTACCCACTGGACCACCAGGGGAAGCCCCAAAATACTCTCAAAATTGATGAAAACTACAAACCTACTGTTTCAAGAAGCCCAATAAGCTTTCCCTGAAAGAAAGCACCCTTCCCTAATGACTCACGATACTAAACATCTTTCCATGTGCTTATTGGCCCTTATATATCTCCTCTTTTGAAAGGTCTATTGGAAATCTTTGCTCATTCTTAAAATTAGATCATTTCCCTTTTTATTGTTGAGCTGTAAGAGTTCTTTATATATTCTGGATACGAGAGCCTTATCACATATGAGTCAGCCCCATTCTGTACATTATCTTTCAACTCTCTTGATGGCATCTGTATCAGTCAAGAGTTCTCCAGAGAAGCAGAAGCAATAAAAGCAACAAAAAGGAGATTTATTTTAAGAAACTGGCCCACGAAAACGTGGGAACTGACAAGTCTGAAATTCATAGGGCAGAACTGCAGGCTGGAAACTCGGACAGGGTTGATAATGTATTCTTGAGGCAGAATTTGTTGTTTCCCAGAAACCCCAGGTGATGCTCCTAAGGCCTTCAACTAATTGGATGAGGCTTCTCCATATTGCAGAGGGTACTCTGCCTAACGTTAACGGATTATAGGTGTTGACTCCATCTACAGAATTCCTTCCTGGCAACATCCAGACTGGTGTTTGCTTAAAAAACTACATTTTGGAGGCACAAAATTAGCCATCACGGTGTCACTTGACACACACAAGTTTTAAATTTTGATGAAATCTGATTCATCTATTTTTTTCTTTGAATGCTTATGTTTTAGGTGTCATATATAAGAAACCCTTGCTTAATCCAAGGTCACAAAGATTCCATGTTTTCTTATGAGACTTTTATAGTTTTAATTTGTCCATGCACATCTTTGATTCATTTAAAGCCAGTTTCTGTATACAGTGTCAAGCAGGGGTTATAGTCGTTCCTCTGCCTGTGCATTTGTTATCTTTTTAAGCCACTCAGTTTAACTTTCTCCATTGTCTCACTATTCCAGTGCTTTGCTTAGGCCGTCTAGAGAGTTTAGGCCCTTGTCCAACCAATTGGCCCCTTAATCCAGTGCCAGATCCCAAACTGGGAAAAAATGTGGAGCTCTTGATCTCATTTCCCTCAGTCCTTCTCTGATCGTTCTGCTTAAGCCTTGAAAAGCAATAGGAAGAGCGGGAACAAACGAGCCTGGCTATTTTAGAGGGAGATCACTCTGTGGGGTGTCGGTTACCACAAAGCGCCTGGATATTTTTGGACTCGTAACTTGGCAGGAGAGTGTGCAGGGATCCACAGACTGTGGCCTGAGGGTTGACTGTAGCCCTCTGCCTGTTTTTGTATGTGTGGTTTTACAGGCTCACAACCACAGCCACTCACTCACACATTCTGTGTGCTGGCTTGAGGACTAGACGGCGGAGTTAAGTAATTATGAAGAGACTCTGGTCTTCCAAGTCGTAAACTCTTTGTGATCGGGGCTCTTCAGAGAGAACTTTGTTGACCCTTGTCACACATCCTCAGTGTGTCCAGAACGGAAATCTTGATTTCCTTTAAAGAGAGCAAACAGACATATAGCAGAGGCTGTTGTTGTCCCACAAAGATCCTCTCTCTTACATGATGCGGTTGCCCAACCCAGGCCCTGTGCGGCTTCTGTGAGTGGATCAAGCTGTGACTTTCTCTTTGGCTCCTTCTCTTTTCTCTGTCCTGCTTCTCTTATCACCCTGATAATTTCTTTTCAGAGCCTTTCCTCTGTAAATCACATACTTGCGTGTCCTGCTCTCAGGCACTGCTTGTAGAGAAGACAACCTAAGACAGGCCGCATTGTCAAAAATATAGTTTCAGTTCACACCTTCCTTCTTTCCTATCTGCCTTCCTGAAAAAAACAGAATTTGAATGTCATTGGGTTGGGATGAGCAAGGTAGATGTTTGCAAAGAGGGACAAAGGGCTTGTGGTCTGGCAGTGGGCAGGAGGTGTTAGAGTTGGAACAGAGAGAGGGTGTTTGCCTAGGGCGAGGATACGAGGAGGGCTTGCAGGGGCAACAGAGCCCCAGCAGGATGCATGCACAGGCATTAGGGGCAGCGGGAGATTATTATGCAAGGAGAACTGATCCAATCATTAACTGTACTGAGGATAATGGGAACCAGGATTAGCGGGCCCTTGTCCAACCAATCGGCCCCTTAATCCAGTGCCAGATCCCAAACTGGGAAAAAATGTGGAGCTCTTGATCTCATTTCCCTCAGTCCTTCTCTGATCGTTCTGCTTAAGCCTTGAAAAGCAATAGGAAGAGCGGGAACAAACGAGCCTGGCTATTTTAGAGGGAGATCACTCTGTGGGGTGTCGGTTACCACAAAGCGCCTGGATATTTTTGGACTCGTAACTTGGCAGGAGAGTGTGCAGGGATCCACAGACTGTGGCCTGAGGGTTGACTGTAGCCCTCTGCCTGTTTTTGTATGTGTGGTTTTACAGGCTCACAACCACAGCCACTCACTCACACATTCTGTGTGCTGGCTTGAGGACTAGACGGCGGAGTTAAGTAATTATGAAGAGACTCTGGTCTTCCAAGTCGTAAACTCTTTGTGATCGGGGCTCTTCAGAGAGAACTTTGTTGACCCTTGTCACACATCCTCAGTGTGTCCAGAACGGAAATCTTGATTTCCTTTAAAGAGAGCAAACAGACATATAGCAGAGGCTGTTGTTGTCCCACAAAGATCCTCTCTCTTACATGATGCGGTTGCCCAACCCAGGCCCTGTGCGGCTTCTGTGAGTGGATCAAGCTGTGACTTTCTCTTTGGCTCCTTCTCTTTTCTCTGTCCTGCTTCTCTTATCACCCTGATAATTTCTTTTCAGAGCCTTTCCTCTGTAAATCACATACTTGCGTGTCCTGCTCTCAGGCACTGCTTGTAGAGAAGACAACCTAAGACAGGCCGCATTGTCAAAAATATAGTTTCAGTTCACACCTTCCTTCTTTCCTATCTGCCTTCCTGAAAAAAACAGAATTTGAATGTCATTGGGTTGGGATGAGCAAGGTAGATGTTTGCAAAGAGGGACAAAGGGCTTGTGGTCTGGCAGTGGGCAGGAGGTGTTAGAGTTGGAACAGAGAGAAGAGGGTGTTTGCCTAGGGCGAGGATACGAGGAGTGGGCTTGGCAAGGGGGCAACAGAGCCCCAGCAGGATGCATGCACAGGCATTAGGGGCAGCGGGAGATTATTATGCAAGGAGAACTGATCCAATCATTAACTGTACTGAGGATAATGGGAACCAGGATTCTCATTGTCTGGGGATCACAAATTTGCAAAGGGTGAAAAAACTGGAATAAACTCTGTGGGATTGGATTGGAATTGGAGGTATTAGTGTGAACTCAGATTTTCTATAGAGGGAGGTAGATGAGAAATAGATATAGATGTAATTACATATGGTCACTGAGAGAGTCTGGAAGCACCAGCACCCCAAAGCAATAAACACCCTGAACACCCAGAACCTGACTTGGAAATATTTTTCTCCACTAAAAGGAATAAGGTGTCCTTGAAGAAATGGCTGATTGCAAGCGGGAGCAGAGAAAGTACAAGATAAGCTAGAATATCTTTTTATGCTAGGAAGTAAGAGATTGCTCAAAGTAGGATGAGAAAAGGTCCAAAAGTACACAGAAACTAGCTTGAAGGCGCTCCCATTGTCCAGGTTTGGGACAATTTGAGCATTGAAATAAGTGCCAATATTAACAGAGTATAATCCACTGAATTAAACAGGAGCCCCTGAATCTACACTGATAGAAATAAACGAATGCACAAATAAGTGGGGAGAGGGGAAAGGTCTTACAGTAGAAAACCAACGAATAAATGTGGGCCAAATGACGAAATTAGAAAATCACCATTTGGCAACTGTCCAAGTAATCACTAATTCTGCCAAGAAATGTCAATGAGTGTATAGCCTAGCAGGTGAAAGTTTGATGCAGGAAAGAACCCTTACAGAGTCTCAAAGCACCTCACTGGAACATACTTACGAATTACAAAGGGAAAAAGAGTGACTTGACATGGAGAAACTTGGCAGCCACCACCTTAATCAAATGATGAAATCACCAGAAATAAGACTAACCAAAATTGTGTGCCACTTGATAAGACGCAAAGAGAAAAACATAGCGGCACTTTTGTGACATTCCTGCCAAAATGCATAGCTTTAATTACTGGGAAACGATGGACAAATTCAGAATGAGGGGCATTCTATGAAGCAACTGACCTGAAATCATCAAAAGAGTCAAGACAGCTTCAGAGACGTGGGATCCTGGCTACATCTCTCTGCCATAAAGGACATTACTGAGGCAGCTGGGGTCTGCAGGTTGGATGTTTGCAATGTATCAGTATTAATTTTCTGATGTGGGTGGTTGTGCTGTAATTAGGTAGGAGAATGTCCTTGTTTGCAGGGAATAAGTAAATGCTAAAGAATTTGAGAGAGATGAAGCATCTTGTCACCAAGCTATTCAAGAAAAGAGGTGCAGGTGGGAGGAAGCTTTTTGTAGTATTCTTGTAAGTCTTCTGTACATTTGAAATTTCTTTGAAAGAAAATGAGACAACAGAATCTCATGGCTCACCCTCACCCTCACCCCTTAAGAAAAAGTTCCAGTGAAATCAGAGGTTGAAAACGACTGAGTGGGTGCCGCCTGCTTCTCTCTGAGGGGTCCCATGACTCCTCTGTGGGCAGCCCTTAGTTTTAGCCATTTCACAGTGTGTTGGTCTAACTTCCAACTGCCAGCTGCTTTGGCCCCTGGAGGGCTTTGTCTGGGTACCAGTGTGTCCCTGCCTGTGAGCAGCAGAAAGTGTTGGGAATTACTGTTCCCTGCCTTCTTCCCCGAAAGCACCCCTCAAATAGTGACGGAGAGGAGTTGGTGGATAAACAACAACCTTCTCAGTCTTCTCTCCTTTCAGGTGGGATAGCACTGAAGTGTGCCCTGAATGGCCCTGAGCTCGCCAGCAGAATTGAGCTCAGTGCAGCCCTTTTACTGATTTTCTTCCCTTCTTTGGCTCCGTCTCCTATCCATGGTTCCAGGAATGACCTCTTTAATGAACTTATTTGTGCTCAAATCCTTTCCTCCAAACAGACTTCTCACGAATTACAAAGGGAAAAAGAGTGACTTGACATGGAGAAACTTGGCAGCCACCACCTTAATCAAATGATGAAATCACCAGAAATAAGACTAACCAAAATTGTGTGCCACTTGATAAGACGCAAAGAGAAAAACATAGCGGCACTTTTGTGACATTCCTGCCAAAATGCATAGCTTTAATTACTGGGAAACGATGGACAAATTCAGAATGAGGGGCATTCTATGAAGCAACTGACCTGAAATCATCAAAAGAGTCAAGACAGCTTCAGAGACGTGGGATCCTGGCTACATCTCTCTGCCATAAAGGACATTACTGAGGCAGCTGGGGTCTGCAGGTTGGATGTTTGCAATGTATCAGTATTAATTTTCTGATGTGGGTGGTTGTGCTGTAATTAGGTAGGAGAATGTCCTTGTTTGCAGGGAATAAGTAAATGCTAAAGAATTTGAGAGAGATGAAGCATCTTGTCACCAAGCTATTCAAGAAAAGAGGTGCAGGTGGGAGGAAGCTTTTTGTAGTATTCTTGTAAGTCTTCTGTACATTTGAAATTTCTTTGAAAGAAAATGAGACAACAGAATCTCATGGCTCACCCTCACCCTCACCCCTTAAGAAAAAGTTCCAGTGAAATCAGAGGTTGAAAACGACTGAGTGGGTGCCGCCTGCTTCTCTCTGAGGGGTCCCATGACTCCTCTGTGGGCAGCCCCTTAGTTTTAGCCATTTCACAGTGTGTTGGTCTAACTTCCAACTGCCAGCTGCTTTGGCCCCTGGAGGGCTTTGTCTGGGTACCAGTGTGTCCCTGCCTGTGAGCAGCAGAAAGTGTTGGGAATTACTGTTCCCTGCCTTCTTCCCCGAAAGCACCCCTCAAATAGTGACGGAGAGGAGTTGGTGGATAAACAACAACCTTCTCAGTCTTCTCTCCTTTCAGGTGGGATAGCACTGAAGTGTGCCCTGAATGGCCCTGAGCTCGCCAGCAGAATTGAGCTCAGTGCAGCCCTTTTACTGATTTTCTTCCCTTCTTTGGCTCCGTCTCCTATCCATGGTTCCAGGAATGACCTCTTTAATGAACTTATTTGTGCTCAAATCCTTTCCTCCAAACAGACTTCTCAAAAACACAGAGACCCTCTCGATCACATCACCCTATTTTATTGGCTTCATAGCAGTTCTCTGAAACCATCCTGCTCATTGATTTATTGATTTGCAATGCCTAAGACTGTATTCACTGGAAGGATGGGTGTTGTATCTCCCAAAACTTCAGCCATTTGAGGCAGAGCTGACTAATTGGAAAAGGTCCTGTTACAAGGAAAGATTGAAGGCAAAAGGAGAAGGGGGCAGCAGAAGATGAGATGGTTAGATAGCATCACTGACCCAACGGACAAGAATTTGAGCAAACTTTGGGAGATCACAGAGGACAGAGGAGCCTGGAGGGCTGCAGTCCATGGGGTCACAAAGAGTTGGACATGACTTAGCGACTGCACAGCAACAATGAGCAAGAGAGTATCTGGCATCCTCAGTACTCAGTAAATACTCATGGAGTGAATGAAGGAGGTCTCATGGTCAAAAGAGCATTCCTGGTGGGCTCTCACTTAGCGAGACTCATCCTGGTCCATTCTTGCTAGGGTTCCATGCGGGACTAGAGGGAATCAGAACATGCCACCCCAAAGCATGCCACTTTGACCTGTGATTATTTTGCACTGAAGGCAGTTGAGAATATCCAGATGCAGACCAGTTCTCTGCCCTCCCCTTCTCTTCCTAAAAGCTGGGCATATACTTCCCTCTGAGGAAGATCTCTCCTTCCACCAGCACCAAAAAGAGCAACTCTCGAAGATGGTTACTGGAACCAAGAAAAGCTTTCATGAACACACCTTGTTAAAACAGTCCTAAAAAGTCCTTACTCCCCTTTGTTTCCCCACTTGTTTTCTTAAATCCATTGTCCCTTGAAGACTAAACCCTCTTTCCTTTGTTAAAAGAATGTAAAATTGTCCGAGTCTAACTGTTTCTTTGAGATAGAGTTCTTTTCTATGGTGGATAAACAACAACCTTCTCAGTCTTCTCTCCTTTCAGGTGGGATAGCACTGAAGTGTGCCCTGAATGGCCCTGAGCTCGCCAGCAGAATTGAGCTCAGTGCAGCCCTTTTACTGATTTTCTTCCCTTCTTTGGCTCCGTCTCCTATCCATGGTTCCAGGAATGACCTCTTTAATGAACTTATTTGTGCTCAAATCCTTTCCTCCAAACAGACTTCTCAAAAACACAGAGACCCTCTCGATCACATCACCCTATTTTATTGGCTTCATAGCAGTTCTCTGAAACCATCCTGCTCATTGATTTATTGATTTGCAATGCCTAAGACTGTATTCACTGGAAGGATGGGTGTTGAATCTCCAATACTTCAGCCATTTGAGGCAGAGCTGACTAATTGGAAAAGGTCCTGTTACAAGGAAAGATTGAAGGCAAAAGGAGAAGGGGGCAGCAGAAGATGAGATGGTTAGATAGCATCACTGACCCAACGGACAAGAATTTGAGCAAACTTTGGGAGATCACAGAGGACAGAGGAGCCTGGAGGGCTGCAGTCCATGGGGTCACAAAGAGTTGGACATGACTTAGCGACTGCACAGCAACAATGAGCAAGAGAGTATCTGGCATCCTCAGTACTCAGTAAATACTCATGGAGTGAATGAAGGAGGTCTCATGGTCAAAAGAGCATTCCTGGTGGGCTCTCACTTAGCGAGACTCATCCTGGTCCATTCTTGCTAGGGTTCCATGCGGGACTAGAGGGAATCAGAACATGCCACCCCAAAGCATGCCACTTTGACCTGTGATTATTTTGCACTGAAGGCAGTTGAGAATATCCAGATGCAGACCAGTTCTCTGCCCTCCCCTTCTCTTCCTAAAAGCTGGGCATATACTTCCCTCTGAGGAAGATCTCTCCTTCCACCAGCACCAAAAAGAGCAACTCTCGAAGATGGTTACTGGAACCAAGAAAAGCTTTCATGAACACACCTTGTTAAAACAGTCCTAAAAAAAAAGTCCTTACTCCCCTTTGTTTCCCCACTTGTTTCTTAGTCACTTTCCCACAGTCCATTGTCCCTTGAAGACTAAACCCTCTTTCCTTTGTTAAAAGAATATAAAATTGTCCGAGTCTAACTGTTTCTTTGAGATAGAGTTCTTTTCTATGAACTCCCATGCACATATACATTAATAAAAAATGGTGTGCCTTTTATTCTGTTAATACCATCTTTTGTTAGTTTAATTCACAGGTTCTCAGGAACACCGTGAAGAGAACAGAGGAAAAGTTTTTCCTTCCTGACAGAATGTAAGCAAGCAAAGACATTTTTTTTTTTTAGAATTTAAAACCATAAGGATAATCCATCTACTTCATCTGACAGAGGAGAAAGGTTTGGTCCCAAATGGCCTATAGCCAGTTGGTAGGAGAGCCCGGACTGAAGGTGTCTTCCTATAAATACAATGGAGAGGCAGGAGGATGCGTGGTAGTCCCCATCGGCAGCTGAGCCAGGAATCTGTCTGTTCATTTGGCTAAATTTGGGGGAAGGCCAGAGTGAATTTAGCTGTTATTTATGGGCATAAACACACTCAGTAACTCCTTACAGCAGCCCTATGAATAGGTACGTGCATGCATGCTAAATCACTTCAGTTGTGTCTGACTCTTTGCGACCTCATGGACTGTATAGCCTGCCAGGCTCCTCTGTGCATGGGATTCTCCAGGCAAGAATACTGGAGTGGGTCGCCATGCCCTCGTCCAGGGGATCTTCCCCGCCCAGGGATCGAACCCACATCTCTTATGTCTCCTTCATTGGCAGGCAGGTTCTTTACCACTAATGCTACCTAGGAAGCCCCTATGAAATAGGTATCACCCCCATTTTATAGGAGCCAACATTAAAGCTTGGTGACTATTACGGAGAATGACTTAGAAACCTGAACATAGGGATTGCTTTCAGTGAATTGTGACATTATTCCTTGCAGGAACACATGGTGATACTACTAACCGTAAAAGCTGGGCATCTCCCCAAAGATCTCCTTCCACCAGCACCAAAAGAGCAACTCTCGAAGATGGTTACTGGAACCAAGAAAAGCTTTCATGAACACACCTTGTTAAAACAGTCCTAAAAAAGTCCTTACTCCCCTTTGTTTCCCCACTTGTTTCTTAGTCACTTTCCCACAGTCCATTGTCCCTTGAAGACTAAACCCTCTTTCCTTTGTTAAAAGAATATAAAATTGTCCGAGTCTAACTGTTTCTTTGAGATAGAGTTCTTTTCTATGAACTCCCATGCACATATACATTAATAAAAAATGGTGTGCCTTTTATTCTGTTAATACCATCTTTTGTTAGTTTAATTCACAGGTTCTCAGGAACACCGTGAAGAGAACAGAGGAAAAGTTTTTCCTTCCTGACAGAATGTAAGCAAGCAAAGACATTTTTTTTTTTTAGAATTTAAAACCATAAGGATAATCCATCTACTTCATCTGACAGAGGAGAAAGGTTTGGTCCCAAATGGCCTATAGCCAGTTGGTAGGAGAGCCCGGACTGAAGGTGTCTTCCTATAAATACAATGGAGAGGCAGGAGGATGCGTGGTAGTCCCCATCGGCAGCTGAGCCAGGAATCTGTCTGTTCATTTGGCTAAATTTGGGGGAAGGCCAGAGTGAATTTAGCTGTTATTTATGGGCATAAACACACTCAGTAACTCCTTACAGCAGCCCTATGAATAGGTACGTGCATGCATGCTAAATCACTTCAGTTGTGTCTGACTCTTTGCGACCTCATGGACTGTATAGCCTGCCAGGCTCCTCTGTGCATGGGATTCTCCAGGCAAGAATACTGGAGTGGGTCGCCATGCCCTCGTCCAGGGGATCTTCCCCGCCCAGGGATCGAACCCACATCTCTTATGTCTCCTTCATTGGCAGGCAGGTTCTTTACCACTAATGCTACCTAGGAAGCCCCTATGAAATAGGTATCACCCCCATTTTATAGGAGCCAACATTAAAGCTTGGTGACTATTACGGAGAATGACTTAGAAACCTGAACATAGGGGATTGCTTTCAGTGAATTGTGACATTATTCCTTGCAGGAACACATGGTGATACTAACTAACCGTTGGCAAATGTTGCCAAGTACCGGTCCGACAGGATCTCTCTTCAAAGCAGAAATAAGGCTTATCTGCAATTAGCTCATTCATTGTGTGCAAATAGTGCTAATTGCTTGAAAACAGCAAGTTCTCTTAAGTAGGCTAAACATTCCCTTCTGAAATCTTGTTTGTGCTATTAATTTGAGCAACAAACCTTTCCTTTATGGAGCAAGGCACTCTCCAGCCAGGCCAGACTGGGAGAAAGATTACAAACTCTCACTCGTTGGGATTGGGATATGGATGCAGATGGCCCTGAGCTTGCCAAGCGTACTCTTTCAAGCCTATTGAACAGAGCGTTGGCCAAATTCTGCCGTCACCTGAATTATTAAACATTTGATGGGAAATGAAAATACCTTCCTTTCTAGTACTAGAGAACCTCCAATTTTCTGCCAACCTCATCTTGCCAAGTAGAGGTCCTGCTGGGTTTGCTTTCAAAAACAGATAAGACTCAATTTTAATTAGCACACTAATTGGTTCCCTTCAAATGAATGAGGGAAGAGAACTTGCAAACAGTTTATTTTCTTAAGTGGACTACCAAGGTGCACCCATAGGCCTGTCTATGGGGTCCCATGGCACGGTCAACTGTGCTCTACTCAACAGCACAGATCTGGCTGAACCAGCAGGTTCTAAACGCTGTGTGAGAGTCAGGGATGGTCAGCTCCTTACAGCAGCCCTATGAATAGCGTGCATGCATGCTAAATCACTTCATTGTGTCTGACTCTTCGACCTCATGGACTGTATACCCCAGGCTCCTCTGTGCATTCTCCAGGCAAGAATACTGGAGTGGGCTGCCATGCCCTCCTCTGGGAATCTTCCCAACCTGGGGATCGAACCCGCATCTCTTATGTCTCCTTCATTGGCAGGCAGGTTCTTTAACACAAATGCTACCTAGGAAGCCCCTATGAAATAGGTATCACCCCCATTTATAGGAGCCAACATTAAAGCTTGGTGACTATTACGGAGAATGACTTAGAAACCTGAACATAGGGGATTGCTTTCAGTGAATTGTGACATTATTCCTTGCAGGAACACATGGTGATACTAACTAACCGTTGGCAAATGTTGCCAAGTACCGGTCCGACAGGATCTCTCTTCAAAGCAGAAATAAGGCTTATCTGCAATTAGCTCATTCATTGTGTGCAAATAGTGCTAATTGCTTGAAAACAGCAAGTTCTCTTAAGTAGGCTAAACATTCCCTTCTGAAATCTTGTTTGTGCTATTAATTTGAGCAACAAACCTTTCCTTTATGGAGCAAGGCACTCTCCAGCCAGGCCAGACTGGGAGAAAGATTACAAACTCTCACTCGTTGGGATTGGGATATGGATGCAGATGGCCCTGAGCTTGCCAAGCGTACTCTTTCAAGCCTATTGAACAGAGCGTTGGCCAAATTCTGCCGTCACCTGAATTATTAAACATTTGATGGGAAATGAAAATACCTTCCTTTCTAGTACTAGAGAACCTCCAATTTTCTGCCAACCTCATCTTGCCAAGTAGAGGTCCTGCTGGGTTTGCTTTCAAAAACAGATAAGACTCAATTTTAATTAGCACACTAATTGGTTCCCTTCAAATGAATGAGGGAAGAGAACTTGCAAACAGTTTATTTTCTTAAGTGGACTACCAAGGTGCACCCATAGGCCTGTCTATGGGGTCCCATGGCACGGTCAACTGTGCTCTACTCAACAGCACAGATCTGGCTGAACCAGCAGGTTCTAAACGCTGTGTGAGAGTCAGGGATGGTCACACGGTGTCTTCTGGAAGTCCAGTGTAGAGCCTGTCAACTACAGATTGGCACTTGCCATGGGTGCCTGCAAGTGGCGCTCCTGGTAAAGAACCTGCCTGTCAATGCACGAGACGTAAGAGACAAGGTTGATCCCTGGGTCAGGAAGATCCCCCAGAGAAGGACGTGGCAGCACACTCCAGTACTCTGGCCTGGACAGAGGAGCCTGGTGGACAATAGTCCACAGGGTCGCACAGAGTCAGGTGCGACTGAAGCAGCTCAGCACAGCATGGCACCCGGGGGCCGCCGCCTGCCTCTACATGGATTACATCATTAGGTGCTGCAACTGCTGACCTCCAGCGCCCCCAGAAGGTGTTCAGTCAGGGTGGAGAGCAGAAATGAAGCACTCTGTGCTCTGGGAAAACTGGCAGGACAGGTCTTCCGATAGTTAGATATTCTAGAATCTATTATACAAAGTGAAGTAAGTCAAAAAGAGAAGGACAAATGCAGTATACAGTATCCCCTATATAACACATATATAGGGATTCTAGTAAGATGGTACTGATAAATACGCCCGCAGAGCAGAGATGGAGAAACAGATATAGAGAACAGACTTATGGGCATTGCGGGGAGGGAAGAGGGGATGAGAGGTATGGAAAGAGTGACATGGAAACCTATACTATCATATGTAAGAGAGAGAACTCTCTCGGGAATGCGCTGAGGGACTAAGGGGTCTTACACAGGGTACCGTGTGAAGCCTGGGGGGTTGAGGGGGGAACCGGGAGGGGGGCACAGGTGGGAGCGGTCAGGGAGACACCTATGAATGATCTGGGATTATATATGTCTCTAAACAACAAAACTCTGTAAAAGCAACATAAAAATAATTAATTATTTTAAAAATAGACATTCTCAAGAACTGATTTTATGAGCCCAATTCTTCTGTCCCCTCATATCTAGAAAAGCACTAACATCCTTCATGGCGACACTGTTTCTCACAACTAATATAGGCTTCACGCCACCAGTAGAAACCTAGAAAAACATGTTCGTGATTTCATGGATTCCCCATCTACCGAAAATCACATATATGCTGACTTTTTCCCCCTGCCTTTTTGGAGCGGTTTCTCAGCACTGGCTGAGGTGCTGTCTCCTGGGTTTTGCCCCAGATAAAACTTCACTTGCAGCTCTCATGTCGTGCAATTGTTTTAAGCAGACAAGGTGAAGAGGGAAACTTACTGGCTTCCGTGGGTTGGGGTTCCTGGTTGTAAACAGCAGAAATAAACTGAAGACATTCAGAAATGAAGACAAAGGGAATGTATTGAGAGGGTTGAGGAGAGGCGGTTGGCAGGGCTAGGGGCTGAAGCGGGCCGGGCAGAAGAACAACCTGGTGGGTATCCTCATCACGTGACCCCATCTGCAGGTGGCCTTGTAGCCTCTGCAGTGCCTAGCCATTGTCCCCATTAGGGAGGAAACCTCTCTTAGGATCAGTCCCTGGGAGCCTGCAAATGAAACTAACTGAAGATAGATTAACAAAAAGAAAAAAAGGCCCCAAAATGATTCATATGCATACTGGAGCTCATAAAGCAAGTAGTTTGCCCAATAGCTAAAGTTTAGGAGAGAGGAGAAGAGGCGTCTGTGGGAAGAACAAATGGGTTTTTAGGAGAACAAACAGACGGTAAGAAAATCTTTGCCTAGGCAGGTGCAAGCGATCTTTTCCATCGTTTTTTCATGGCTGTAAAACTCCTTCAGAGAAGGGAATTTATGATAGTTTCATTTTCAGAAGTTTTTGCTTTCGGCAAGATAAAGGAAGCTCTAGGAAGTCTTCTTTCCGCATCTGTTCATCTCCCATGTCTTCAGTTTAACATAATCTCTGTATTAACTCTCAGGCTCCAGTGGATCCCCACACCGCTCGCCTGACTGACCGCGATGTCCCCCTAACTGGCAGCACGGTTTCTCTCTGGCCACCCCCAACAGGCTCTCTTCACAGCATCCAGTGGAATGCATTGAGAATGAAAATCAGATCATGCCACGCTTGTGCCTAAAAACCTCGGGGTCCCAGTGCCCAAATCTTGGCCTATCTTACCATTCTGTAATAAAAAGAGCTAGGGCTCCTTGGAGAAACGGCAGATTCTAGGGCTAAGCAGGGAAAACATTAGATGTGCCTGAAGCATCTGGTAGTGACAGAAAAGAAGGAAACACTCAAGAAACAAAATGCTGGGGGTACATCAAAGGGACCCAGGAGTCAGCCGAAAGAGCTCTTACTAGCCAAGGCTGGAATAACTGGTGTAAGACGGGTCAACATACATTGTAAAGCAATTATATGCCAATTACAAACTAAATTTAGAAAGAAAATAAATATAGTATTAGAATATAACCCATAGTACAAACTAAATAAGATCCTGTGAGTCTATATGGACATAGGTAGTTGAAAAAACCAATAAATGGCAAAGAAGGACAAACGTCCCATGTGGAAGAGTTCCAAATAATTTCTGGAGCTACTCCCCTGCCAAGGAGGTTGGCACATAGCTTCCTGTCCTGTGAGTGTGGGCGGCCCTCAGTCACTCCTGCAGGAGAGCAGAATATGGAAAGAGGGAGAAGAGAGAAACTTTACAGGAGAGAAGCTGGACAGACGCTACCTCACCAGGGGGTCAAGGACCATCTCAACAGTGATCAACATGTCGGCTGCGTGTGCCCTGGGTATGATGCAACGAATGGGAGGGCTTTACCTATGGGTCTTCCTCCCATGAGTTGTAACCTCAGAGGAGCCCCAACCCATGAGAAAAACATCAGACAAGACCAAACTGAGGGACAGGCTACAAAACACCTGACCAATACTATCGAAACGATCAAGGTCTCCCCAACCAAGGGAGCTCTGGAAAACTGTCCGTACTCAGAACATCCCCAGGAGATGTGACGTCTAAACGCAATGCAGCATTTAAGGCACCTCTCTGTTCATAGAAGCACATTCACAGCTGCCAGGACATAGAAACAACCTAAACGCACATCTACAGATGAATGGTTAATGGGGTCAACCCAGGTTTCTCTCTCCACCCCAACAGGCTCTCTTCACAGCATCCAGTGGAATGCATTGAGAATGAAAATCAGATCATGCCACGCTTGTGCCTAAAAACCTCGGGGTCCCAGTGCCCAAATCTTGGCCTATCTTACCATTCTGTAATAAAAAGAGCTAGGGCTCCTTGGAGAAACGGCAGATTCTAGGGCTAAGCAGGGAAAACATTAGATGTGCCTGAAGCATCTGGTAGTGACAGAAAAGAAGGAAACACTCAAGAAACAAAATGCTGGGGGTACATCAAAGGGACCCAGGAGTCAGCCGAAAGAGCTCTTACTAGCCAAGGCTGGAATAACTGGTGTAAGACGGTCAACATACATTGTAAAGCAATTATATGCCAATTACAAACTAAATTTAGAAAGAAAATAAATATAGTATTAGAATATAACCCATAGTACAAACTAAATAAGATCCTGTGAGTCTATATGGACATAGGTAGTTGAAAAAACCAATAAATGGCAAAGAAGGACAAACGTCCCATGTGGAAGAGTTCCAAATAATTTCTGGAGCTACTCCCCTGCCAAGGAGGTTGGCACATAGCTTCCTGTCCTGTGAGTGTGGGCGGCCCTCAGTCACTCCTGCAGGAGAGCAGAATATGGAAAGAGGGAGAAGAGAGAAACTTTACAGGAGAGAAGCTGGACAGACGCTACCTCACCAGGGGGTCAAGGACCATCTCAACAGTGATCAACATGTCGGCTGCGTGTGCCCTGGGTATGATGCAACGAATGGGAGGGCTTTACCTATGGGTCTTCCTCCCATGAGTTGTAACCTCAGAGGAGCCCCAACCCATGAGAAAAACATCAGACAAGACCAAACTGAGGGACAGGCTACAAAACACCTGACCAATACTATCGAAACGATCAAGGTCTCCCCAACCAAGGGAGCTCTGGAAAACTGTCCGTACTCAGAACATCCCCAGGAGATGTGACGTCTAAACGCAATGCAGCATTTAAGGCACCTCTCTGTTCATAGAAGCACATTCACAGCTGCCAGGACATAGAAACAACCTAAACGCACATCTACAGATGAATGGTTAATGGGGTCACATTTAAACAACGGAGCATTCCTCAGTCTTAAAAAAAGAATGGAAAATGCCGTTTGCAGCAATATGGATGAACGTAGGCATTACATACTCATTGAAGTAAGTCAAACAGAGGAAGACAAACACCATATGATTTCACTTATGTGTGGAATCTAAAATGTGATACAAGTAAATTTATGCAAAATAAAAACAAACTCAGAGACACAGAGAACAAACCTGTGGTTGCCAAGGAGGAGAGGAGGGGTGGGAGAGGGATTGATTGGGCGTCTGGGCTTAGCAGGTGTGAACATCAGATATAGAACGGATACGCGACAAGGTCCTACTGTATCGTACAGGAAAACACGTTCAATATTCTGGGATAAACCATAATGAAAAAGAAGATAAAAATGTATATACATGCATAACTAAGTCTTTTAGCTATACAGCAGAAATTAACACAACATTGCAAATCAACTACACTTCGATTTGAAAAAGAAAAAAAATGTAGTATCTTGGATGGACGCCTGGAACAGAAAGAAGACATGGATATAAAATATAAACAACGTGAATAAAGTATAGATTTATGTAATGACAATGTATCAGTGTTGATTCCTTGGTTGTGGTGAACTTACCATACTAATGTAAGATCTTAACAATATGAATATATGGGGATTCTCTCTTATTCTTGCAAGTTTATGTCTAAAAACTCTCCTAAATAAAAAGTATCTTGACAAACAAAACAAACTGCCTGAAGATTTCTCATTGGGCTGAGAATAAAACCCACCTTTCTTATTCCCAAGGGCGGTTGACAGTGTCCCGCAGGCCTGGCCGCCCCGCCCCCCAGCGCCTCCAGCCACTCTGGACTCCGCTGGGCTCGGACCCAGGGCCCTCACTCCTGGCGGCCTCTCCTGCGTCCCTGTTCTCGTTTTCCGTCTCTCCTCCCCGGTGGCTCAGCTGGTAAAGAGTCTGCCTGCAGTGCAGTGCAGGAGACCCTGATTTGACTCCTGGATCAGGAAGACCCTCTGGGAAAGGGGTAGGTTGCCCACTCCAGTATTCTTGGGCTTCCTGATGACTCGGACAGTAAAGAATCTGCCAGCAATTCGGGAGACCTGGGTTTGATCCCCGGGTTGGGAAGACCCCCGGAGGAGGGCATGGCAACCCACTCCAGTATTCTTGCCTGGAGAATCCCCACGGACAGAGGAGCCTGGTGGGCTGCCGTCCGTGGGGTCGCAAAGCGTGGGACACGACTGAGCGACTAAGCATAGCACAGCACTGCCTCCAAGCCAAGTCCTTCTCATCTTTCAGTCACAGCTTCGTTGCCACCCCCTCTGAGAAGCTGCCTGGAGCACTGTGAGCCACGTCCCTCCTGTCATTCTGCGCCACTCTTCATTTGCTTCCTGCGCTGGGCCGACGCCAACCTGCCTCTGCTTTGTAGAGTTGTTCGCCTGTGTGTTCCTGGCTTCTCCAGGAGGATGCATCCAACCTGTCCACAGCCAGAACTCCCTTGCAGGGAGTAGGTGTTTAACAAGCATCCATCCTAAGGGCACATCATTGCATAATTAGGACCCACAACATACACAATTGCTAACATGTTTTATTCCTTGACCTTTTCCCAACTATATGTCTGTTAAAGTGCCCGAAGTAGTAAGTTTAGTGTGAGGACGGAGGGAGTTCATAGGAACAGGGAGACTGTTTTGCCCTTTGTCTTTCCTCGTGAGAGTGAGGGAGGAGTCATAACAGCTTTGAGAAATAAGCCATTGATGTTTTTGCCCCAAAGCATCCCACGGAACTAAGCTCTGTGTCTTTTGTGGAACTTTCCAGAATGAATGAAACCTACTGTGTTTTTTGCTTAAGGCACATTCCCAATTAACTATGCTGATGGAACAGAGAACTTTTTTATTCTTGTAAGGGATGTTTTCCAAAGTTAAAGACAACTTTTATGTAGCAGGCGTTGGGGTGGGGAGCAAAGAATGGGTATAAGGATTTAATGAGTGTGAAATTTTGGTTTAGGATGAGGAAAAAATTTAGGAGACAGATACTGGTGATGGTTGCTTGACCACAGAAATGTACTTACGGAGCCGTTCACTTGAAAAAATGGCTAAAATGATAAATTTTAGGTTATGTATATTTTATCACAGTATAAAGAAAAGCTTGAAAGGAGTCACAATATTCTGATAGGAGAAAGGGTCAGTTACACAGCAACTACAGAATAAGATCCCTCTTTTAATTTTTTAAAATTATGGGTAATAGACTGGAAATAGAGATGTCGAAAACAGTAACTGACCACTTTGAAGTGGAAGTAATTTCTACTGTCTTTTTTGGGCTTCTCTGTATTTTCCCAATCATATATTCTACAATAATTGAGGTTTTTTTTTTTTTTTTTTTTTTTTTTTTTAGTTAAGAAATTGTATATTGATTTATTTTTGGCTGTGCTGGGTCTTTGCTGCTATGTACGGACTTTCTCTAGTCGCGGCGAGCGGGGGCTCCTCTCTGGTTGCGGTGCGCAGGCTTCTCATTGCGGTGACTCGTCTTGCTGCAGAGCATGGGCTCCAGAGTGAGGGCCCGGGAGCTCTGGAGCACAGGCTCAACTGCACGGCGACCTGTGGAGCTTTCCTGGACTGGGATCAAACTCCCAGGAACAAACAGTCCCCTGCACTGGCAGGTGGATTCTTAACTACTGGGCCAACAGGGAGGTTAATATATGTTTGTCAGTACAATAAATGCTGGTATGCCTTTTGTAATCAGATAAAACACAGACACACAACCCCAAGAATGTATTTAAAGCCACTGAATCAATACATTTTCTAGAGGTTACATGTGTATTTTACCGGAGTTAAAATGTGGGGTTTTTTTTAAAGACCATTTCAGTCAAGCCCTGATGCCCCGGGTGTTCCCGAGGTTGATGCTGCCCTAATTAGCCGTGATTCCCCAGCACCCGCCCTACCGTATGGTTCAGGAGAGGCCAGGCTTGGAAAGTGAAATCAGGGGATGAAAGATACCAGGTCATGGGTTTAGACGATTCTAGGTACAATCCAACATTTTGGCTCGTTCAGATATGCTGGAAAGCGTTCTGTAAGAGCAGGCATTTTATTTTTTAAAAAAGAGTTCACTCAGAATTTGTTATGATACAAATCGAGGGCAAGTTAAAGCTAACCCTCCTATTTTCCACAAAGTCAAGATTGCTAAGTGCGGTAGTATAAACATGATTGCAGGAAAAACAATCACAAATCTTCAGAGAATGAACTGTTTTCAAGATTGCACAACTGCCTCATCACTCTGACACTCATTACAAATCAGGGCACGTTATATTTGTGTCGTGTTTTTAACCTTCTAAAGTGTGTTCATGGTTTCAGTTTATTGCCGTATCAGGCAAGCCGTGTGAAAGTGACTTTTATTTTGAGTGGAGAGATGTCAGAGGCCCTCCGAAATAGGGGAGGTGGTGGGAGTCAGGGCTGTGAAGTTCTAAAGAAGAGAGAGAGAGTGGGCAGGGGAAAGAGGTGCCTCCTCTACTGTCTCTGGAAGGAGGGAGGCGCAGGTGGCAACGTCAATACCGTGGACTGGAGAGGCTTTGTTAAGAGATGGTATCAAGGAGTCAGGAGTTCCCACCTGCGGCGGAGGGACCTGGGTACTGATACACCACCTCCTGCCAATCAGGCCCTCCCGGGGGTGGTGCCTCCCCAGGCAGCGCTGCTTGCCCCTCCTGCGGGCGGAAGACACGTGGGGACAGCTGCCGCAGACCCACGGTGCTCAAGACGCAGGCACTGAAGGGCGCGCTCTGCCCTGAGACTGCGCGCTGACGCGGAGCGTGTGGAAGGAAAGGATGGAAGGTCTGAATCTGTTCTTCCTGGAGAGGAAAGCAACTCGGCTGGGCAGTGCTGGATGCCCAGTGCATTTCAGACCAGGACCGCTTCGAGCTGAGCTGGGTGGCGGCTCTGAGTTGGCGCCAAGGATGAGGGCAGACCAGCCATCCCCACCGCTCTGCGGGAGCTCCCCGGGGCCCGCAGACTTGCAGACCACGGCTGTGGAGCGAGGCGCTGGGTGGCGAAGTGAGCAGCGTGGGGAGCCCCGATGGGGGTGTGGGGCACCCTGACAGAGGTGTGGGGAGCATCCTGGCTGGGGATGCTGAGCCCACACATGCAAGTTGAGAAATGAGCTATTTCCTGCCATGTAAGTAAGTAGGATGTCACCGTCACCAGCAATGGCAGCCACCATGGATGGGGAGCCCCGAGAAAACTCAGGAAGGAACGAATCCCTGCCTTCCTGCAACCTTCAGACTGCAGCCACTCCCCACGGTGAGCCCCAGGCAGCTCGGGATATGAAAACCCAGGGCGCTGGCCCCAGAGAGCCGAGGTGCAGATCAGAAGAATGATCTCAGTGAGCCAGACCCTTGGATCCTCCCCTGCGTAGTAAAGCGCTAAATTCCTTAAGCTAAGACACTTGGGTTCTTGAAGAGCCGGCCCCCCCGGTTTTTTTCCCCCAGATCAGAGATCTTGTGCACTGGAGAGGGCTTTATTTTGAGTGGAGATGTAAAGGGAAATAGGGGAGGTGGTGGGAGTCAGGGCTGTGAAGTTCTAAAGAAGAGAGAGAGAGTGGGCAGGGGAAAGAGGTGCCTCCTCTACTGTCTCTGGAAGGAGGGAGGCGCAGGTGGCAACGTCAATACCGTGGACTGGAGGCTTTGTTAAGAGATGGTATCAAGGAGTCAGGAGTTCCCACCTGCGGCGGAGGGACCTGGGTACTGATACACCACCTCCTGCCAATCAGGCCCTCCCGGGGGTGGTGCCTCCCCAGGCAGCGCTGCTTGCCCCTCCTGCGGGCGGAAGACACGTGGGGACAGCTGCCGCAGACCCACGGTGCTCAAGACGCAGGCACTGAAGGGCGCGCTCTGCCCTGAGACTGCGCGCTGACGCGGAGCGTGTGGAAGGAAAGGATGGAAGGTCTGAATCTGTTCTTCCTGGAGAGGAAAGCAACTCGGCTGGGCAGTGCTGGATGCCCAGTGCATTTCAGACCAGGACCGCTTCGAGCTGAGCTGGGTGGCGGCTCTGAGTTGGCGCCAAGGATGAGGGCAGACCAGCCATCCCCACCGCTCTGCGGGAGCTCCCCGGGGCCCGCAGACTTGCAGACCACGGCTGTGGAGCGAGGCGCTGGGTGGCGAAGTGAGCAGCGTGGGGAGCCCCGATGGGGGTGTGGGGCACCCTGACAGAGGTGTGGGGAGCATCCTGGCTGGGGATGCTGAGCCCACACATGCAAGTTGAGAAATGAGCTATTTCCTGCCATGTAAGTAAGTAGGATGTCACCGTCACCAGCAATGGCAGCCACCATGGATGGGGAGCCCCGAGAAAACTCAGGAAGGAACGAATCCCTGCCTTCCTGCAACCTTCAGACTGCAGCCACTCCCCACGGTGAGCCCCGAGGCAGCTCGGGATATGAAAACCCAGGGCGCTGGCCCCAGAGAGCCGAGGTGCAGATCAGAAGAATGATCTCAGTGAGCCAGACCCTTGGATCCTCCCCTGCGTAGTAAAGCGCTAAATTCCTTAAGCTAAGACACTTGGTTTCTTGAAGAGTAATCTTCTGTTGCTCCTAACTACCTGCCCTTTCTGTTCAGACTCTTCTATTTTCTAGCCCCTCCTCCATCTCCTAGGAGCAGTTTCACAGAGCTATCTGAAATGCTGGCTCCTGGGCTAGAGTCCTCATTTTACCCCCAATAAAACTTAACTGGCACCTCTCACATTGTGCGTTTTTTAAAGTCAACATGGGAAAGGTAGGTCGCTTTCTTGAATTTAGCTTCTTTTGCTATAAAATGGTGGTAATAGCGTATACCTCATGGAGTGCTGTATCATTTCATTTTTTTTTTTTTTTAATATTTTTTTCTCCGCCACTTCTATTGGTCTTTCATTTCCATCTTTGTTCTTTGGCCTGTGAGGGGCTCCCATCGCAGTGGCCTCTCTCGCTGCAGAGCACTGGCTCTGGGCCTATGCGCTCCAGAGCTCTGGCTCGGTAATTGGACACATGGGTCCAGCCGCTCCGCGGCATGTGGGATCTTCCCAGGCCAGGGATCGAACTGGCGCCCCTTGCACTGAAAGGCAGTGTCCTTACCCACTGGGCCACCAAGGAAGTCCTGTATCACTTCTGTATGGCTGAGTTTCAAACCATTCCCATATGTGGCGGCTTAGACCCTTGGCCACTGTGTCGCTCATGTGTCCGTGGACTGGCCCTGTTGACTGAAACAAAAAAAGCGCAGCCTAAAAGGTAAGCGCAAGCCGTGCTGTGCTCAGTCATGTCCAACTCTTGGGACCCCACAGATGGCAGCCCACTGGACTCCTCTGTCCATGGAATTTTCAGGCAAGATCACTGGAACAGTTTACCATTTGCTACTCCAGGGGATTTTCCCAGCTCAGGGACTGAGTCCCCATCTCCTGCATCTCTTGCATTCATAGGTGGATTCCTTACCACTGAGCCACCAGAGAAATCGGTTATGTTTTATCCTGTGGACAAAACTGTGGATCTAAGCCCAGGACACATAGCATCTCAGGTAACTCTGAGAGACTGCTCCTAAGAGGCAAGGGAGGGGGCACAGGATTATAGGAGTTTTTGCAACAAAAAAACCCAGGCAGTCGCAACATCAAAAGATTACTATTAATTAAGGAAAACCAGATATTTCAAGTTAAGTCGTTTCGTGCCTTTCTACGTATGGGAAGACGCAAGAGTCAGGCTCACTGAAATTCTTCTTTATGCGTGCCTTGGCTATCGGGGCCAACAGCCTGTGCTTATCATCCAGGGTCTCCTCTGGGTGCACCATTCTGGGTGGCTGGCGGGGCTGACTGCCCGGTGGGGGAGGGGGCGTCCTGCCTCTGTCCGGCGTTCCCTCAAGGCTTCCTGTCCAGGGGGCTGTAATGTGACAGTTAGACTGTGACAGCATCCTTTGCTCACTGGTATGGCAGGCAATGGTTTCCCTTCACGGGACTTGGGCTGAGTTCAGTCAGGAGGTCTGCTGGTCTTGGCTGGGTTCGCTTGTTGGGGCGTCTGTGGTCAGTGGCTCTCGGGTTTGGCCGCCTGTGGACTGATGAGCAGACCACGTGTCTCCCATGTGTCCAGTAGCCTAACCTGGGCTTGTGCCCATGGTGGACAGCTCAGGGTTTCTAAGAATCACAACAGGGTAAGCCCAGCATCCAAGCTATCGAAAGCAAGTATCAGGAATCCCCTGGCAGACCAGTGGTTAAGAATTGGCGCTTCCATGGCAGCGGCCCACGTTCAGTCCCTGATCGGGGAACTAAAGCCCCTCACGCTGTGCAGTGCAGCCAAACCATAGGAGAAAATTATGTTAAATAGAAAAAGCAACTGCAGAGGAATACTTAAATTTTTTTTTTTTTTTTAAAAAGCAAGTCCCGCAGTCAGATCAAGGGGGAGAAATTGACAGAAACGGGAGAAGTTGGCTAGTTTGCCATCTCCCAGGTTGTTTTGGGAATAAGATAAAATCATATAAGCACAGCACCTGCGTGGGTGCTAGGTCACTTCAGTTTACCATTTGCTACTCCAGGATTTTCCCAGCTCAGGGACTGAGTCCCCATCTCCTGCATCTCTTGCATTCATAGGTGGATTCCTTACCACTGAGCCACCAGAGAAATCGGTTATGTTTTATCCTGTGGACAAAACTGTGGATCTAAGCCCAGGACACATAGCATCTCAGGTAACTCTGAGAGACTGCTCCTAAGAGGCAAGGGAGGGGGCACAGGATTATAGGAGTTTTTGCAACAAAAAAACCCAGGCAGTCGCAACATCAAAAGATTACTATTAATTAAGGAAAACCAGATATTTCAAGTTAAGTCGTTTCGTGCCTTTCTACGTATGGGAAGACGCAAGAGTCAGGCTCACTGAAATTCTTCTTTATGCGTGCCTTGGCTATCGGGGCCAACAGCCTGTGCTTATCATCCAGGGTCTCCTCTGGGTGCACCATTCTGGGTGGCTGGCGGGGCTGACTGCCCGGTGGGGGAGGGGGCGTCCTGCCTCTGTCCGGCGTTCCCTCAAGGCTTCCTGTCCAGGGGGCTGTAATGTGACAGTTAGACTGTGACAGCATCCTTTGCTCACTGGTATGGCAGGCAATGGTTTCCCTTCACGGGACTTGGGCTGAGTTCAGTCAGGAGGTCTGCTGGTCTTGGCTGGGTTCGCTTGTTGGGGCGTCTGTGGTCAGTGGCTCTCGGGTTTGGCCGCCTGTGGACTGATGAGCAGACCACGTGTCTCCCATGTGTCCAGTAGCCTAACCTGGGCTTGTGCCCATGGTGGACAGCTCAGGGTTTCTAAGAATCACAACAGGGTAAGCCCAGCATCCAAGCTATCGAAAGCAAGTATCAGGAATCCCCTGGCAGACCAGTGGTTAAGAATTGGCGCTTCCATGGCAGCGGCCCACGTTCAGTCCCTGATCGGGGAACTAAAGCCCCTCACGCTGTGCAGTGCAGCCAAACCATAGGAGAAAATTATGTTAAATAGAAAAAGCAACTGCAGAGGAATACTTAAATTTTTTTTTTTTTTTTAAAAAGCAAGTCCCGCAGTCAGATCAAGGGGGAGAAATTGACAGAAACGGGAGAAGTTGGCTAGTTTGCCATCTCCCAGGTTGTTTTGGGAATAAGATAAAATCATATAAGCACAGCACCTGCGTGGGTGCTAGGTCACTTCAGTCATGTCCGACTCTACGCGACTCTATGGATTGTAGCCCACCAGGCTCCTCTGCCCGTGAGATTCTCCAGGCAAGAAGACGCGCGTGGGTCGCCATGCCCTCCTCCAGGGGGTCGACACAAACCAGGGATCAAATCCATGCCTCTCAAGTTTCCTGCGTGGGGCAGGCAGGCTCTTTCGCACGAGTGCCATGAGTGCTAAAGAAATGTATTGACAATGATTAATTTCTCTCTTCCAATGTTTTAATAACAAAAGCAGAGGTTAGATATGAAATAACCACTTTCAACCTTTTGAAACACCGTGACTCCCGGTTTCTCCCCTATTTCATGAGGATAATCACCTTCAGACAGCGATGCTTCCCGGGAAAGGGGTTTCCCGGGGAGAACGGTTAAGGGTTCACACCGAGCCCAGCGTGGGGGAAACGCCGTTGTCACGATCAGTGCAGGATCTGGGTCTCTAGCTGCTCCCTGCACACGCGAAAAGGTGACCCAGACGTGATCACTTTCTGATGCTTGCTTTATTTTGACCCACATCCCAATCTTCAAAAAACCTGAATCTCAGGGCTGTTTGTGGAGACTGGCCTGCAGGCCGTCCTTTCTTCTGGTTCCGCAGCTGCCCCTCCCCTCCCCTCCTCTCCCCGGAGGAACTCCTCCCTTTGGGCTTCATCTCCGCTCTCCCCTTGGCAGTCACCCATTCGCCAAGGGGGCTCCTCCTGGCTGGAACCACAGCTCCAGGGGACTCAGAGGCGACCCTGGGCCACACGTGCCTTCCAGGTGAGGATGACAACCATGTGAAGCACCCACGCCAGAACCAGACAGAATCATTGGGGTCTGAATATCTAGAGGCCAAACACGGTGGAGGCCTCCCAGGCGCTCGAGGGGCCCCCACCCTGTTACCTACGGAGAAAATTATGTTAAATAGAAAAGCAACTGAAAATCTTAAATTTTTTTTTTAAAAGCAAGTCCCGCAGTCAGATCAAGGGAGAAATTGACAGAAACGGGAGAAGTTGGCTAGTTTGCCATCTCCCAGGTTGTTTTGGGAATAAGATAAAATCATATAAGCACAGCACCTGCGTGGGTGCTAGGTCACTTCAGTCATGTCCGACTCTACGCGACTCTATGGATTGTAGCCCACCAGGCTCCTCTGCCCGTGAGATTCTCCAGGCAAGAAGACGCGCGTGGGTCGCCATGCCCTCCTCCAGGGGGTCGACACAAACCAGGGATCAAATCCATGCCTCTCAAGTTTCCTGCGTGGGGCAGGCAGGCTCTTTCGCACGAGTGCCATGAGTGCTAAAGAAATGTATTGACAATGATTAATTTCTCTCTTCCAATGTTTTAATAACAAAAGCAGAGGTTAGATATGAAATAACCACTTTCAACCTTTTGAAACACCGTGACTCCCGGTTTCTCCCCTATTTCATGAGGATAATCACCTTCAGACAGCGATGCTTCCGGAAGGGTTCCAGGGGGGAGAACGGTTAAGGGTTCACACCGAGCCCAGCGTGGGGGAAACGCCGTTGTCACGATCAGTGCAGGATCTGGGTCTCTAGCTGCTCCCTGCACACGCGAAAAGGTGACCCAGACGTGATCACTTTCTGATGCTTGCTTTATTTTGACCCACATCCCAATCTTCAAAAAACCTGAATCTCAGGGCTGTTTGTGGAGACTGGCCTGCAGGCCGTCCTTTCTTCTGGTTCCGCAGCTGCCCCTCCCCTCCCCTCCTCTCCCCGGAGGAACTCCTCCCTTTGGGCTTCATCTCCGCTCTCCCCTTGGCAGTCACCCATTCGCCAAGGGGGCTCCTCCTGGCTGGAACCACAGCTCCAGGGGACTCAGAGGGCGACCCTGGGCCACACGTGCCTTCCAGGTGAGGATGACAACCATGTGAAGCACCCACGCCAGAACCAGACAGAATCATTGGGGTCTGAATATCTAGAGGCCAAACACGGTGCGCAGGCCTCCCAGGCGCTCCGAGGGGCTCTCACCCGACCCTGATCTGTACTACCAGGCACCTCCTCAAGGCTTCCCGGGACCCTGAGCAGCTTCCGAGCCTCTTCACTGCTGTTTGATGCCCTGGGGCAATGCCTCATGCTCTGAGCCTGGGAAACTCAAGTCAGCAGGTCACTCACCCTGTTAGAAGATTGTAGAGGCTCGTCTCAAAGACTGGATGGTCTAAACTACGCCTCGCTTGAGCATCTTCCCCCAGTCCTTGGACCTTGTTAAGCAGGACAGGGCCTCTGGAGCTTACATGTCAGACAGCCTCCTGGGGCAGGACCAGGACACGGAGAACAGGCAGTGGGAGTATGGGGGATCCCGCCCCTAAGTGGGCTCAGTGCAGTCTCCCTGCAGAACACGGATGCTTCTCCTGAGGCCGACTTCGGAGCAGCCTCTGGGCCAGGTGCTTTACACACGTTCTCAGTCTCTACGGCATCTGCTCGAGGCTGGCAAACCCACTGACAGATGCAGGTATGGAGGACTGGAGAGCTTAAGACAATTTCTTTTGAGTTCCAAGTTCAAGGATAGAGCACCACTGACTGATGGGCAAGGGATGGACAGGGATTAGGGGGAGCCTAGGAGACAGCCGATGCTGAGTGCTTGGCTCTGTGCCACATGGTAGAGTAATGAAAAGAATATCGTGCTGGGAGAGGGCAGGGTAGGTTCAAGGATGCATTTAAGGAAATTGAAGGTTTTTAGCAAGTTTCCTTGCCCTTGTCGAGCCTCAGTTTTCTTACCTGTAAAACGGGCTTGTTGTGAGGGAAGGTGTGAGTGTTTCAGTGCTGGGCATGTGCAGAGCAGGAGTCCTTATCTTACATCCTAGCTCTAGGAATCCCACAGACAGGAGGGCCCCAGCCTTGCCTTTCTCGTCGGTCATTTCCAAGGGCAGCTCTGTGCCCAACAGCAAGAGCAGGCCCAGGCCCAGCCTCCAGCAACTGCTGCGGTTTCTATGATTGTTTCAACAACCCGGTTCTCCCAGACAGAACTGCTTCTCTTGTAAATATTGATGGAGGCCTCAGATAGCAAGGAACGCGGAAACAAAGGAGGTTTTATTTATGATAGAAAAAGAAACCAACAAGAAAAAAAAAACAACATCTATAGGCCCGAAGGCGGGGGAATGTTTAAATAAACCATGGCAGGTCTACTGGATGGAATATTGTGCAACTATTGAAATGATGTTTACCGAGGGTTTGTAATAACACGGGAAAATGCTTATTCTATAAAGCTAAATAACAAAATCCTGTTAGAAGATTGTAGAGGCTCGGCTCAAAGACTGGATGGTCTAAACTACGCCTCGCTTGAGCATCTTCCCCCAGTCCTTGGACCTTGTTAAGCAGGACAGGGCCTCTGGAGCTTACATGTCAGACAGCCTCCTGGGGCAGGACCAGGACACGGAGAACAGGCAGTGGGAGTATGGGGGATCCCGCCCCTAAGTGGGCTCAGTGCAGTCTCCCTGCAGAACACGGATGCTTCTCCTGAGGCCGACTTCGGAGCAGCCTCTGGGCCAGGTGCTTTACACACGTTCTCAGTCTCTACGGCATCTGCTCGAGGCTGGCAAACCCACTGACAGATGCAGGTATGGAGGACTGGAGAGCTTAAGACAATTTCTTTTGAGTTCCAAGTTCAAGGATAGAGCACCACTGACTGATGGGCAAGGGATGGACAGGGATTAGGGGGAGCCTAGGAGACAGCCGATGCTGAGTGCTTGGCTCTGTGCCACATGGTAGAGTAATGAAAAGAATATCGTGCTGGGAGAGGGCAGGGTAGGTTCAAGGATGCATTTAAGGAAATTGAAGGTTTTTAGCAAGTTTCCTTGCCCTTGTCGAGCCTCAGTTTTCTTACCTGTAAAACGGGCTTGTTGTGAGGGAAGGTGTGAGTGTTTCAGTGCTGGGCATGTGCAGAGCAGGAGTCCTTATCTTACATCCTAGCTCTAGGAATCCCACAGACAGGAGGGCCCCAGCCTTGCCTTTCTCGTCGGTCATTTCCAAGGGCAGCTCTGTGCCCAACAGCAAGAGCAGGCCCAGGCCCAGCCTCCAGCAACTGCTGCGGTTTCTATGATTGTTTCAACAACCCGGTTCTCCCAGACAGAACTGCTTCTCTTGTAAATATTGATGGAGGCCTCAGATAGCAAGGAACGCGGAAACAAAGGAGGTTTTATTTATGATAGAAAAAGAAACCAACAAGAAAAAAAAAACAACATCTATAGGCCCGAAGGCGGGGGAATGTTTAAATAAACCATGGCAGGTCTACTGGATGGAATATTGTGCAACTATTGAAATGATGTTTACCGAGGGTTTGTAATAACACGGGAAAATGCTTATTCTATAAAGCTAAATAACAAAATAGGAAGCAACTGAATCGTACATTCAGCATAATCACACTGAGGCAAAAACCCAAGCCAAACAAAAATGCACAGGAAAAGCAGACCGGAGGGACCCACACCACAGCGGGGGTTTGTTTGGGGTGGCAAAATTGGGGAGATTGTTAAAATACCTTTCTCTATTTTCCAATATTTTTCTATAATGGCCTGGTTGGCCTAATGTGCAAAACAAGCCAAACTTAAGTTGATTTTTTTTTCCCCTAAAGAAGAAAGAACTCATATTGGGAAAGAAGGGCAGATGACCCTTGGAGAAGCCGAGGGACACTGAGGCCACTCTGAGGCTGAGGGCTGGAGAGCATCAGACAAGGCTCTCTAAAAGGTCGAGTGGAAATCCCAGACTCTGACCCCGCCGGGTAATATGGGCCGGCGACACCTAGCCACATATTCAGGCGTGGCATCTGTGTGTTACTCTGGCTATCCCCCAAAACGTGCACGCTCTGCTTCTCTCCTGGGAGTGTAGCTTGTCTCTGTGTAAAAGGCCCTCTCTCACACGTGTCGGTGTAGTGGAATTCTCTCCCTAACAGGAGAGGCTGAGGCTGAATAGCTGGGCTCCTGCCCTCTTCACTCCCCAAGATGGAGCGCCTGGGAGGCGGTCCTGCCCCTCCCTGCTGGCGTGGCAAAGCCCTTCAGGAGGCAGGCCAGCCCTGCCGGCCCGGAGCCAGCCCTGGCCTCTGAGTGCCCCGGATTTCCACTCGGAGCTCTGCTCCGCGTCTTCTCATCGGCAGCCGGATCACACCATCTCCCCTCCCTGCCTCTCTTCCTCTATGGCCTGTGCGCAGCATGGGTTCTAGCTCTTTGTTGATGCATTTGTTTTTTAAAATTGCCTGTTTTCTGTTGCTCGTATGTGAGCTCCACTAGGGCAGGGATGTGCTGTGTCTCATACCTGGAGCAGCAAGCACCTGGTTTAAACATCCTGTAAATGAACCCGGAGGCTTTCCCAGTGGCTTAGCAGTAAAGAATCTACCTACCAATGCAGGAGACATGGGTTCGATCCATGGGTCAGAAGATCCCTGGAGAAGGAAATGGAAACCTACTCCAGTATTCTTGCCTGGAGAATCCCATGGACAGAGGAGCCTGGTGAGTAACAGTCTATGGGATCGCAAAAGGGTCGGTGTGACTTAGTGACCAAACAACAGACTAAACGCTGAGCATCATGGCCCCGGATGGTCTTTGCAGGTTCCTGAACAATCTTGTCCTGACACAAGGACCCTGACCACTGCCATCCCTAAACCCAGGGAAAGGCTTCAGCTCTGTACCAACCTCCTCTTATTCTTTGTTCCAATATTGCATTTTCCCCAAAGACCCCCAGCTCATCCCCAGCAGCTGCCATGAACACAAGTCCCTGCCAGGCCCCCTGGAACAGGGAAGAGGTCTCACCAGGTGCTCACCTTTACCCCCAGGCAGAGAAGGGCGTGGACTGTCTGTCCCATTTTCAAGACAGAGATGCTGAGGTCCGAGCATTCCCATCTCCCCACCTGTCTAGCTGCCCTGACACGCCTGCCTTCTCTTCTTTCTTCACGCCGCCTATCACTTCAGAAGGAGTCTTGGCTCTCCCGGCTCCCGGCCAGTACCAAGCGCGCTACTGCCTTCCTGTCTGTACATGTGTCTCCCCTGAAGATGGATCAGGGCTGTGATCCTAGGTCAGACCCATCTCTCTCCCCTCCTTCCTGGAAGAAAAGGTAACTTCTTGAAGGTGGAGAGTTTGCTCCCTTGAGAACTGACCAAACCCAGTGTGAAAAGACATCCTGGTTTCCTGATGCACCACGAGAATGTCCTAGTTCCTCAGCTCCATCCTGGCCTTGCCCCTCCCTGGTCCTGCCCTGTCTGGTGAGGCAGACCAGGGGACCACAAAGCACAGGGAGGGCACAAGATGCCATCGTGCTCACCGCCTGGGAGGGCTCCCTGGTAGTGGCTGCCCCCGGCTCCCAAGGTCAGGGCTGGGTTGCACAAGCGGCTGCTTTGTGGAGCACTCTGAGGTCTGCAGAGAGAGACGGCGGTGGGCAGGTAACAGTGGGCCCAGCGGGAGGGTAGTCCTTGGGTCACATTTTTTCCTTCCTCTCCTGAGACCTTGTATTCAGAGTCCCTCGTATTCTCAAGTAGACCCTGAAAGAAGATGTGCCTTTACAAACGGAGGCTAAGAATAAAGGCTTCTCCTCTTTCCAGTGTCCTGGAATTCCACGTAAGGAGAAAAAGGCAAGTAGGTTTATTCTGCAGGCGAGAGCTCCTGTGGGTGGCTTCCATGCCAGTTCTTCTGCTTCCCCAGCCCTCTCTCCCTCTAGCGGGTCCCTTGGGGGCTGGCTCCCCTGGGCTTGTTCTGGTCCTTCTGGACCTGCCTCCCTCCATTTTTCCAGCCGTGTGTCCCAGATGCTTCTGGGAACCCTGGAGGTTGGGGCTCGGCGACCAGTGATTAGGAAGAGACCCTGGTGGCTTAGAGAGGGCTGGCCCAGGGCTGGCAGGGCCAGCTTGCGGGGTCACCGGGGGTCAGCTGGCCTCTGGACCGTGACTGGGATAAGGCTCTGCCCCTGAACGTTGCAAGGGTCCATGTACCGCTCCCCCATTTCAGAACTCAAGCAAGGTGGCGGCCAACCCTGCAGACATGGGCATCCTCGGAGCATCCGTTTTCAGTTCCATGGTGCGCACGGGGGTCTGCAGCCCAGTGAGGACAAAGATGCAGCTAAGAAGGCCAGCCCGTGGAGGAGGCAGGATTTAAATTCACCTCTTGCTGACCAGCTTCCCTGGCCCTCTGATCGCCCAGAAAGAGTCCATGCAGCAATGCGTAGAGGATATTTTTGCCTCTAGTCTTGGCAGAATGAGCCCAGCAGAGGGGCTACTAGACCCTGGTCTGGGGCACCTCTGGCCCGGGCAAGGTCAGGACGGTGGGCAGGAGGGTGCCCTGCGGGGAGGGGAAGCCCTGCAGCATTTCGGGAACAAACCTGGGCGAGACGTAGTCGGCCAGAAAGCGGAGGGTGCGCCGGCGCCCCACGCAGTAGATGAGGTCGTCCACCACGGCGCACTGGAAGGCGTCCGGGTAAGGCGTGCGGTACGTGGCGCACTCGTACCAGAGGCGGGTGCTGGCGCTGCAGCGGTGCACGCTGATGCCCAGGCTGCGGTTGAGGTCGAAGCGGTAGAGGAAGCCTTTCACCGCCACCATCTCGGCCGTGCGGTCCTTGCCGCCCCCGGTGGGGCCGGCCCGCCAGCGCTGCTCCTGGGCCGAGAAGCGGAGCAGCAGGTAGCGCAGCGAGCCGCCGGTGACCAAGATCTCGCCGCCGCACGCCGTGGCCGTGTGCGCCAGGGCGAACGTGTCGTTGGGGAGCGGCGGCGCAAAGGTCCAGCGGTCCAGGCGGGGGTCGTAGCGTTCCACCGTGCTCAGACACTCGCCCCCGATGGCGTACAGGTGCCCGTCCAGCGCCACCAGCCGGCAGTGCGGCCGGGCCTGGTTTAGCGGGCACACCTCGCTCCAGATGTCCGTCAGCGGATTGTAGCAGAAGACACGATCGGAAGGCTGGCGCCCGGGCCCCTGACAGCCGGACACCACGAAGAGATAGTTGAAGAGACTACAGACGGCGGAGCCCCGGGACACAGCCTCGCGGGGCAGGCGGGCCAGAGGCTGCCAGGCGTCCAGCTCATCGTCATACCAGCAGAGGCGGCCGGAGCCTTCCTGCGGGCACATGTCGGCCACCACCAGGTGCTGGCGGCCCCGGAGCCGTCGCTGGAGGATCAGCTCCCGCTCCGCCCCGCTGAGGCATCCATAGATGTCCGGGCTGCGCAGGACCTGGAGGTAATTGTCACTCATCACCTTGTAGGCTGCCTCCTTCAGGGGCTCCAGTTTCTTCTTCTTGGCAAAAGTCAGCACCGCGTAGCAATTGCCCAGATCCAGGTGGACCTCTGGGGCTGATCCAGGGGCGAGCGGGAGGTGGAAGAAATTGGTCCCCGCCACAGAGAGCATGTGGGGCTTCTCCTCACTTCCGAGGGAGCTGGACCCATGAGAACCCTGGGATGTGGGGCTGGTGAGCAGGGCACTCTGGTCTGGGCGGGACGGAGCAGGGTCTCCAAAGCCATGCAGCTGCAGCTGCAGCTCCGGGTTCTCCACGATCTGAAGGAGGCTCTCCTTCCGGCTGAAGCCTTGCGTGGTGGGGGAGAGCACAGGCTGCGGGGAGGCGCGTGTCTCCCGTCCACTTTCTCCATCTCCGACCTGGCCTCCGCAGGCTGCCCCCGTTCCCAGGGGGCCGGACCCTGACTCCGCCGGTGGAGCTTCGGGCAGGGCTGCTGTTCTGGGGGCCAGCCTGCCCCGGGAGGTGGCCTGGGAGGTGGATTCAACGTAGTATTCGTACACCTTGCCCTTCAGCCTGGGCCCGATCCCCTCCGCCTTCTCCGGTATGAAGCTCTCCTCCACGCGCACCCGGGCCACCGACGAGAAGGTATAGGAGGCGTCGGTGGCGCCCTCCTGCTGACGCAGGGCCAGGCCCATGCCGGAGGCAGCTTGGAGGGCCCCAGCCTCTTCCCTCCAGCTCCCTGGCACGTGGGTCAAGACCCAGCGCTTGTCCATATCACTCTCGCCTTCTGCGTGGGCCACCCAGCACCCGTGGGAGACCTCCTGCTCCCCGGCCCCTGGCTGCTCGGGGGGCCCACTGTCCCGCCATGGAGCCAGCTCACCACCCACCCCGCCGCTGCCCACGGCGGTGAGGCCGGCTGGGGAGCTCTGGGGCTCACTGCACTGAGCAGGCTGATAGGGGAGCTCGGGCTTACCGCCAACAGCTGTTCCGGCTTCCTGGCCACGGCCCTGAGGACCCGCCAGCTCAGAGGCCAGTCGCTGCCCAGCCTCCTCAGCAGCACCTTTCCTCCCGGCCTTCCCAGCCTCTCCCGCTGCCAAGCCTGCCGAAGCAATCCCAGTGGCCAGGACTCTGGAGCCCTCCGGGTTCTCCCAGCGAGAGCCCGGTGATCCTCTGGCCCCCTTGCTTCCCCTCCGGCGTCGCAGGTCCCCCTGTGGCACCCCGGAAACAGCCTCCTGGATGGCAGGCTGCCTGGAGTCCTCCGCCTCCTCCTCCTCCTTGGCCTCGGTGCGCCCTGACCGCCGCGGGGCCCGGGCAGGCCTTGACTTGTACAGCCTGTAGGCCGCGGTCACCAGGAGCAGGGCAGCAGCGGACAGCACCACCTTGCCGGTCAGCTGCATGTCCAGATGCCAGTCCAGGGCCTCAGCTCCTCCTCCTCCTGGGAGCATGTTCCCAAGCCGACCTGGGGCCGAGGAATGTCAAGAATCCGATTAATGATTGCCCAATAGGGGACCGTTCCTGGTTCCTGCTGGGCTGAGTGGGAGGGGGTAGGGGCTGGCTCTGGCTGCCCAGTGGAAGAGTTGAAGCAAAGGTGACTTTGGGCTGGCAGAGGGTGGCCACTGGAGCCTGGCGCTGGCAGAGCTCGGTGGCTGGTCTCCTTGGGTCCTTCGAGGCTTTTCCTGGGAGGGGGAGGCATCTGCCTGGAGGCTGAGCTTGTGAGCAGCCACCCAAGACAGCAGCAGCTGGCAGGGGGGGCGGTGGGGGGGTTGGGAGTGTCCAGCGGGCCTATGAAGAGGGAGGAAGCTCCTAGTCAAACAGTCACCCGATGCCAGGAAACGCTCGGGACTGGTGATTGTGTGTGTGTGTGTTCTGTTTTCTCTTTTGCAAATCCGCTGGGCTGGGAAGGTTGGGTGTGGTGAGCTGTGGGGCAGGTGGAGCCGCAGCAGGTGTGGCCTGAGATCCTCCTGGGTCCGTGTTCTTCCCACTGGGGTCGGTTGGTCCCCACGGTGGGGTCTGCAGTCAGCAGCAGGGGAGGCTGCGCAGAGGACCGCGGCCAAGCTCCTGAATCACCCTGCCTTCCTCCTCTGCCTGACCGGGTGACTAGGGAAACCGGTCTTCCTGCAAAGAGTTGGTGAAAAACGCACGGCGTTAGTATCTAGATCTGGGGCAGATAGGGGGCATAGCCTCACCCCTGAAACCAGACAACCTCACAGGGCGAGAGGCCGAGGGAGACCCACGCACCCCCAGCCCCATCTCCCCAGTGCTGTGGGCTCTGGACCCAGTCCCCCTGGCCCTACCACTTAAGCTGTGTGACTTCAGGCAAGTGGCTTCACTGCTCTGTGCCTTGATTTCTGCATCTGAAAAAGTGGGGGTAACGGCACCTCGTGTGGTCATGGTGAGAAAGAAATGGGCTAATGTGTGTAAGAGGGCCGAGCTCCTACGTAAAAGCTTCGTAAACGTCACAGTTCTTCCTCCGCTTCCTCTTCCTCATCACCCGTGTCATCGGCATTCATGTTGACCGTCATCAGCCGGAGTTTTGAAGGCACCAGGGTGATTCTGCCCCCGCCCCCCAGAGGGAGGCCCCGAAGCCCAGGGCAGGGGCTCCGCCTCAGGCTGCCTCTGGGAGCTGACAGTGCCAGGTAGGCGGGCCTGCCACTGCCTGGTCCACTCTTTCAGAGTCACTTAAGGTCTAGGTGGCGATGCTCTCTCTCTCTCGATTTCTAAATGTTGGCATTTAACTTAAAAATGAGAATAAATAACACCTGCGGAGGACGCACACATTTACAGGAATTGGGCTGTGAAGGCTGGACACGAGGAGAAACTCATCTTCAGGGTGTTCTTCACGGTCTCCCACGCTCCCGTCTCGGTTTACCTTCCAAGATCACCTCCCGATGGCGGCTGTGCGTGCCTCACTCTGGGCTGGGCTCAACGGCTTCCCCCGTCTTTGCTGGTCCAGCCCTCGGGGTCAGATCAACGGCTGCTTCCCGGGCCTCCTTCCGGGTGCCTCCGTCCTTCCGACACCATCTTTTCCTTCTTGTTCACTTGTTCTTCTTCTCCACCTGTTCAGCTTTCATCACGTGGGCTGTGGCTCCAAGTTGCCTCGGCTCTGCTGGATTCTGAGTCCCCACGGAAGCTCAACTCTGGGGCCCAAGGCACAGCAGGGACAGACGCCAACCTGGCTGCCTTTCCACAGGGAGGCTAGGAGTGGACACTTGGATGAGTATTAGTTATTGTTCACTGTCCCATTTGGGAGAGAGAAAATTGTTACCCCCTTTTTATGAAGTCCAAGGTTATGTCAATTTGCCTATCAATGGGGACTTTAATCTTTTGTTTCCAGGATTTTACAGACCTGGATTCATCCAACAGGTATAACTGCTCCAAGAGTGAGGGGTTTGCAGCCTATCCCGCTGGTGACCGGAAGCAGGGTTTCCTCTCTTCCCATCACTGTCAAAAATAGTGATTCACCATTGTTGTTAGAAACACAGATTTTCAAGCTCCGCCCTCAGATTTTATGACTCAGGAGGTTTAAGGTGTCTTCCAGGAAACCCTCATCTTTAGTAATCATCTCAGGAGAGTCCAGTGAGTAGAGACTGGAAAAGTGAGCCCGCTTTGTGGGCTCGTCTGCTGGGAATCCCTCTGCATCCCTGGGCGGTGGGTGAGCAGCTGCCCCTGTACCGTGCAGGTGAGGAGCAGGGAAGGGGGATGCATCCTGGGTGCTTGGCATGAGTGATGCCGTCTCACCTTCCCAGGCGTCCACAGAGCTGGGCATTGTCCTCACCCTCACTTTTCAGGCGAGGAAACTGAGGATCAGAGGGATTATGCACCAGCGTCCTCCGAGGTTGTCAGCAACCGAGGCTTGATTTATGAGCTGGTGTCTCTACCTGCAAGGCCATTTGTCTTCCTCTGGGAAGGAGAGGATGAATTAGAAAGGAGAATAAAAATGACTTGTCCAGTGGTGAAATCGGGGCTTTGGAGATTAGTGTGGGGCGCCCCCAGGGGCCAAGCTACCATTCCACCAGTCAGGGCAGCTTTGGGACTGCTGTACCCTTGAGAGGGGAGATGGCACGCCTCCCTGGTGTGCTGGGACCTGGCATTGTCCTCTCAAATGCCGCCAGGTGCTCAGGATCTCAGCCCCTTTGGTGGGCTGCTTCCCACGCAGGAGAGGCTTCCTGTATCCTGGCCCCCCACCCCCCAGGTCCAGCTTAAAGCCTTTGAGGCAGACGATCACTCTCTCCATTTGGAGCTGGGCTTCTGGGTATTAGACGCAGCCAGACCAGGAGCCTGGGTGGCAAGGAGGACACTTGGATGAGTATTAGTTATTGTTCACTGTCCCATTTGGGAGAGAGAAAATTGTTACCCCCTTTTTATGAAGTCCAAGGTTATGTCAATTTGCCTATCAATGGGGACTTTAATCTTTGTTTCCAGGATTTTACAGACCTGGATTCATCCAACAGGTATAACTGCTCCAAGAGTGAGGGGTTTGCAGCCTATCCCGCTGGTGACCGGAAGCAGGGTTTCCTCTCTTCCCATCACTGTCAAAAATAGTGATTCACCATTGTTGTTAGAAACACAGATTTTCAAGCTCCGCCCTCAGATTTTATGACTCAGGAGGTTTAAGGTGTCTTCCAGGAAACCCTCATCTTTAGTAATCATCTCAGGAGAGTCCAGTGAGTAGAGACTGGAAAAGTGAGCCCGCTTTGTGGGCTCGTCTGCTGGGAATCCTCTGCATCCCTGGGCGGTGGGTGAGCAGCTGCCCCTGTACCGTGCAGGTGAGGAGCAGGGAAGGGGGATGCATCCTGGGTGCTTGGCATGAGTGATGCCGTCTCACCTTCCCAGGCGTCCACAGAGCTGGGCATTGTCCTCACCCTCACTTTTCAGGCGAGGAAACTGAGGATCAGAGGGATTATGCACCAGCGTCCTCCGAGGTTGTCAGCAACCGAGGCTTGATTTATGAGCTGGTGTCTCTACCTGCAAGGCCATTTGTCTTCCTCTGGGAAGGAGAGGATGAATTAGAAAGGAGAATAAAAATGACTTGTCCAGTGGTGAAATCGGGGCTTTGGAGATTAGTGTGGGGCGCCCCCAGGGGCCAAGCTACCATTCCACCAGTCAGGGCAGCTTTGGGACTGCTGTACCCTTGAGAGGGGAGATGGCACGCCTCCCTGGTGTGCTGGGACCTGGCATTGTCCTCTCAAATGCCGCCAGGTGCTCAGGATCTCAGCCCCTTTGGTGGGCTGCTTCCCACGCAGGAGAGGCTTCCTGTATCCTGGCCCCCCACCCCCCAGGTCCAGCTTAAAGCCTTTGAGGCAGACGATCACTCTCTCCATTTGGAGCTGGGCTTCTGGGTATTAGACGCAGCCAGACCAGGAGCCTGGGTGGCCGGGGGAAAGTGGAAGGACCACAGGGAACAGAAGACACGGTCCCTGCCCCGGGAAGGAGTCGCACCAGATCTGGAAGCTGCTGTGCACACCAGAGATACAGTCAAGCCACAGTGTGTCACAAAGGAAATATTAACAGAGTGATCTGTCAACAGGTACTTATGACAAAGTAAGCCAGACTATTGGATGGCCAGGGAGGCTGGAGCAAGGGGCATCAGAGATTCCAGAAAGAAGTGTTTAGTGTTGAGTATTGATAAAAGGAAGAGGAGACGTAGACTGATTGCATGCATGTGTGCTAACTTACTTCAGTCATAGGCAGCCCTATGCACCCTTATGGACTGTAGCCCGTCAGGTTCCTCTGTGCATGGGATTCTCCAGGCAAGAATACAATACAGGCGTGGGTTGCCATGCCCTCCTGCAGGGAATCTTCCCAAGCCAGGGATCAAACCCACATTTCCTGCACTGCACGTGGGTTCTTTACCCATGAGCCACCAGACTGATGGATCGACCTGACTGATATTTACCAGATGTTTGCCACATACCAGGCCCTATGCTGGGGTGCAGTGACCTAGGTAAAGGAGCGTGAGGGTGAAGGGTGAGGGGGCTCCGATGTGAATCCTGGCTTGGCACTTCCTCTGTTGGAGGGTGGAAGTAACACCCGTGAACCCCCCTGAGCACAGAGGAGACCTTTGTTAAAGGCGGTTTCCGCCGTATGCCCTCCGTTCTGGTCCTCAGTGATCACAGTCGCCTGAGAGTGTTATAAACCGTAGGCAGGAGGAGGAGCGGGTGACGGAGGATGAGATGGTCGGATGGCATCACCGACTCAATGGATGTGAGTTTGAGTACGTTCTGGGAGATGAAGGATAGGGCAGCCTGGCGTGCTACGAATCTTGGGTTTGCAGAGTGAGACACGAGGCAGAGTGGGGAAGGTAAAGTAGGAGCCAGATAATTCATTGTTTTTGAAGGGAAGGATTAGTTGGGGAAGGCAGGGTAAACAGGCTTAGGAGTGCAGGGGCCCTGGAGCTGCCTTCACGTGTCTCCTACCCGGCCCTGGAGTAATTCAGTCATCAATTGCTCAGTTGTGTCTGACTCTTTTGTGACCCCATGGACTGTAGTCTGCTGGGCTCTTCTGTCCATGGGATTTTCCAGGCGGAGAAACTGGAGTGGGTTGCCATTTTCTTCTCCAGGGAATCTTTTGAACCCAGGGATGGAGCCCGGGTCTTCTGCACTGAAGCCAGACTCTTTAGGGCGTGGGAATATTGGCCCCAGGGAATAAGAGCCTTGTGAGAGCCTAGAAGGAGGTGGTTGTGGGAAGACTCTGGATGGTTCATTTGCTTATGAGAAGTGTGCGCCTGGGTGAGTCCTTTGCCAGCTCTAGGAGCGAGCCAGGCTTGGGAGCTCACAGCTCAGAGGGCCCCAGATGCCAGAGGGTCAAAATGATAGAAATTGTGTTTTTTGGCCATCTGCATGTCCTCTTTGGAGAGGTGTCTGTTCAGGTCTTTTTCCCATTTTTTGCAACCTCGCTTATTATTAGATGCAAATTGAAACTACAATGAGATATCACCTCACACCCTTTGGAATGGCCATCATCCACAAATCGACAGACAATAAATGCTGGAGAGGGTGCAGAGAAAAGGGAACACTTTTGCATTGCTGGTGGGAATGTAAATTGATACAGCTGCTATGGAAGACAGTATGGAGATTCCTTAAAAAACTAAACATAGAGGCACCATATGACCCAGCAATCCCACTCTGAGGCTTATACCCTGATGAAATAAAAACTGAAAGAAGTGCCTGTACCCCAATGTTCATTGCAGCTCTCTATACAATAGCCAGAACATGGAAGTAACCTAGATGTCCATCGACAAATGAATGGATAAAAAAGCTCTGGTCCATATATACAATGGAATACTACACAGCTGTAAAAAGAAATGCAGAATAATCAGTCCTAATGAGGTGGCTGGACCTAGAACCTATCATAAAAAGCGAAGTAAGTCAAAAAGAGAAGGACAAGTACAGTATACTAACACATATTTATGGAATCTAGTAGGATGGTAATGATAACACATGCAGTGAAGCGAAAAACGAAACAGACATGGACATGGATGAACAGGGGCCCTGGAGCTGCCTTCACGTGTCTCCTACCCGGCCCTGGAGTAATTCAGTCATCAATTGCTCAGTTGTGTCTGACTCTTTTGTGACCCCATGGACTGTAGTCTGCTGGGCTCTTCTGTCCATGGGATTTTCCAGGCGGAGAAACTGGAGTGGGTTGCCATTTTCTTCTCCAGGGAATCTTTTGAACCCAGGGATGGAGCCCGGGTCTTCTGCACTGAAGCCAGACTCTTTAGGGCGTGGGAATATTGGCCCCAGGGAATAAGAGCCTTGTGAGAGCCTAGAAGGAGGTGGTTGTGGGAAGACTCTGGATGGTTCATTTGCTTATGAGAAGTGTGCGCCTGGGTGAGTCCTTTGCCAGCTCTAGGAGCGAGCCAGGCTTGGGAGCTCACAGCTCAGAGGGCCCCAGATGCCAGAGGGTCAAAATGATAGAAATTGTGTTTTTTGGCCATCTGCATGTCCTCTTTGGAGAGGTGTCTGTTCAGGTCTTTTCCCATTTTTGCAACCTCGCTTATTATTAGATGCAAATTGAAACTACAATGAGATATCACCTCACACCCTTTGGAATGGCCATCATCCACAAATCGACAGACAATAAATGCTGGAGAGGGTGCAGAGAAAAGGGAACACTTTTGCATTGCTGGTGGGAATGTAAATTGATACAGCTGCTATGGAAGACAGTATGGAGATTCCTTAAAAAACTAAACATAGAGGCACCATATGACCCAGCAATCCCACTCTGAGGCTTATACCCTGATGAAATAAAAACTGAAAGAAGTGCCTGTACCCCAATGTTCATTGCAGCTCTCTATACAATAGCCAGAACATGGAAGTAACCTAGATGTCCATCGACAAATGAATGGATAAAAAAGCTCTGGTCCATATATACAATGGAATACTACACAGCTGTAAAAAGAAATGCAGAATAATCAGTCCTAATGAGGTGGCTGGACCTAGAACCTATCATAAAAAGCGAAGTAAGTCAAAAAGAGAAGGACAAGTACAGTATACTAACACATATTTATGGAATCTAGTAGGATGGTAATGATAACACATGCAGTGAAGCGAAAAACAGACATGGAGAACAGACATATGGACATTGTGGGGAATGAACAGTGAGTGGGAGGCGTAAAGGAAGCAGCATGAAAACTTATACTATCATATGTGAAAGAAATAGTATTGTCGTTGCTCTGTGAGAAAAGGGGATCCTGCAGGGGCACTGTGCAAAGGCCTGGAGGGGTGAGATGGGGGGGATGTGCACATGGCTAATCTGGGATCATACATATCTGTAAACAACAGAACTCTATAAAAGTAAAAAGAAAAAAAAGTATAGAAAATAAGAGGCTATAGCTATTTCAGCCAGTCAGAAGACCAGTAGCAGGAGAATAGGGGCTTTGGGGCCTCGAAGGAGCGGCCGGCTCCCCTGAGAGGGTGGCTGGGAGTGAGCTTTGGGCGCTCACCTGAAATCTAATCCCATCCGGCAGGTGAACACAGCGCTCCTGCCAGCAGACTTCAAACTCCATAAATTACAGCTTTTTTTTCCAGTCCATTTGGAAAAAGTGAAATGAACAAATGAAGACAGGAGCGAAATTAAAAGATAATTGGAAGTCTGCACTGGACTTCTGTAGGGGGGTGTGCCTGCCGCCAGTCTGGTCTCTCCATGCGAGCAGGATAAACTGAGAACTCTTTGGCTGGCTTAGGGGGTGGATAAAACAGTCAGAGACAAATGTGTGCCATGCAAATAAACAGACCCATCTTCCAGGGATTAGGTTTGCATTCCGCCCTGAAGGCGTCTCCTCTGGTTCGCTCAGCCTGACAGGCGGCGTGTTCCACTGTGCAGGTTGACTCCAGGTGGCTGAGGGCCCGGGTGGAGGGTCCGAGGTTGGGAGGAGCGGGGCGTGGGCCCTTTCAGAGGCGAGGCCTGTGTGCGAAGAGGGGGTGGAGACGTTGGGGAGGGAGTCCGGGAGTTGTGTGGCCTTTTAGACACACACCCATGCATGCACATATGCACATGAACAAACATGCACACACACCCATGCTTACACACAAAACACATGTGTGTACATGTATGTATACGAATGCACACACATATACACGTATACCCTGGAAGGAGACTATGGGCTTTTTGAATCCAGAAGGGTTATGGATAAATAGATCCCCCCAAACGGGAGGCAAAGTTCTAGTTGTCTGTCCAGTTGGGACCAGAGCACAGGGCCTTGAACAGGGTCTAGGGTTAGAGGAGGAGGTCAAAGATCAATTGCCACTTGTCTGAAGGGTACTCGGTATTTGAAGGTGGTGTGGCAGTTCTCTGCACTCACCAAGGCCCACAGCTTGTGAGTGGGTGGCAGGTGGGACTGGAATCTGTCTCCCCTCTGACCCTGAACCCTGCATCCCCTCAGCCCTCTCTGCATCCTGCTACCAAAGTTCACCTCCACAAGGTAGGGCCAACATCACTCTCCAAGGGGACACATCACCATCGTTCCTTGACACGCTGGGATGAGCAGGGGCCAGGGGCACATGAGGCCAGGATTTTGGAGAGGACAGGGCATGTTATAGCCATCCCAAAAGGGGTCTGGCCTGGAAAGGGGGTTTCAAAGACCTGGGAATGCCAAGGGCATGAAGAAATGTCCTACTTACGATTTCCACTGCACAGACCATTAGGAAATGGAATAATGACGGGCGATGCGTGCCTGTGAATTTGATGGGGAAATTGAATGTGGAGCGAATCCTGCGTGCTATTTGAAATGGCAAATTGCATCCTGATTTTTTCTCCTGGGGTGGAAAGAACTGAAGCCCAGGGAGTATCCTGATGGTTGGTGGGGGCGGGCACAACCCCTGCCTGCCTGCAGGGAGGAGGAGCTGTCACGGAGAGCTCCGAGCCAAGAGCAATAGTAATAACGAGGATGGTAGTTATACCTATAGCCCACGTTGACCCGTACCCACTCTGTGGCAGGCGCTGCACTCTCCCAGGGCTGCAGGCACCGTCTCCCTTAATCGTCATAGAGCCCTGCAGGGAGTTAAGACCCATTCCATAGATAAGGACGCAGAGGCTCCGTTTCTTGGTCAAGGTCAAGTCCCTTATGTACCAAAGCCATTTTCGAGAAACCTTGTCAGCATGCAGGCTCTCAGGCTTATGCCAGCCTCAGAAAATAAGACTCCTCCTGTTAATCAGATCCCTGCGTGAAGCCCTCTCAACATGGCCGCAATCCCAAGAATCGATCAACTGTATGGGTCTTCTGCCCTGAGTCAGAGAGAGGTAAGAGGTCAGTGACCTTTGTCCCTGACCCCTTGACCTCTGAGCTTCCACAACAACCTTCATAGACATCACTACTGATTCTGATTGTGAACATCTTTGTTTTCTCATCTCTCTGATAGGCATGATGTCATTCGTCTGTGGGGTTATTGTCAGAAAACACAATGGGCTGCCGAGGAAGGAGGCCACCTGGTGCAGGTGCTCAGCAGCGGTTGATAAGTGTGTATAGAATGCCTCATGGATCGTACCCACCACTGTGAAGGGCTGGTGGTGTGCCTTGTCCCGGGCTACGTGCTCCCGAGGTTGGTTCTCATTAAAGTGAAGTTTCACAGTCTCACCAAGCAGGCACAGTTATCCTTGTTTTACAAGGAAGAAACTCAGAGAGGTTAAGTTCTTTGCCCAAAGCCACACAGCTGGGGAATGGCAGCCCTGAGATTCAAACCAGGTCCCTTTAGATCTGAAGCCAGGCTGTGTCCCCCTCATGTCATTGCTCAGGTCTCCTCCTGCAGTAGTCCACACAGTCGCCAGCCCTGAGTGCCCTTCCAGGGGCAGCACACTCCCTGAGGCTGACATTGGAATCCCGTCCTGGTGGCTCCCCTCTCCCCTCGCTTTCGCCTGCCTCTTCGGCAGCCCACTTTCCGAGATGCCGCTGGTGGCTCCAGGATTCCTGAGGCTCCCCACAGCCACCCCTATCAAACCTGAATGTCTTGGCCTGTTCTCCAAGGTCGTCTCGATGGCACAGCCTCATTTGTCACTGTTCGCAAACACCCGTTCTGCTCCAGCCAGGCTCATCTGTTTACTGTCCCCTTGTCCCTGCTGTGGCACGGCCCATTTCTCCCGCTCCTGGTGCTTTCCCCATGTCTCTGCCGTTCTGTTCACATTTACAAAAGCCCCTGATCAGAACGGGGCCTTCTCTGTAGGGGCCCAAACCAGGGCCATGGTTCTTGACTCCTTCTGGGTCCAGAACCCTCTGAGGACCTCCTGGAAGCTGTAGACCCTTGCGGGAAAAGTACATCTACACACACTATCTCATATGTGAATTCTGAACATCCCCAGACGCGTGGAGTCCTGGTTAAGAACCCGCGAGCTAGGGGAAGTGCATGCTAAGCTTTTGAAAGATGGTGTCAGATGGGCTTTGGGGTTAAGAAATAGGCCAGCCTGGGGATGATGTGTTTTAAAGTATATGCTTTCCAATTATCCCATGCAGGAAAGAAGATTTGCTGGCCGGATAAGTTTTGAAAACACTGCTTGGTGACCTCTGAGCTCAATTTCTTCCCCTGTAAAATGGGGCCAATAAAACTTGCTTTTCTGTAAGTTGTCATGGTGATCGGATGAGTCGCTTTACAGTCAGCGCATCAGGACCACTCTCTCCTTAAACCTCCACATCGGGGAGAAGCAGAGACCCGCTCCTGTCCATCCCCAGTGGGCAGGGGAACCTGGTGCGTGTGACCATGGCTCCCAGCTGCTCCCTTAAGCCAACGGAAGAGCCCGTGGGAGGAGCCAGGGGAGCCCTTGTTAGGGGAGCGGCACTGCGGCCCCGAGTCTGGGTCCGGCTCTAGCGTCTCCCAGGGACTCAGGAGCTGGCGCTGGCTCCAGAGAGGCGGGGCAGGTTTGCTTTCCACAGCCCTGAGCCTCTACATGGAGCTAACTCAGCGCAGCCAGGGGCGCCACTGGCCCATTAGAGCCGCTCTGGCCGACTGCAAATCAATGCTCTGAAAAGAGACAGCAATCCTGGTGCAGAAAGGGGAGCCAGCAGCCCCCGCCAGGCTGCAGAGGGCCAGAGGAGGGAGGGGCGCTGCAGGCAAAGCGGCCAGGGAAGCCTGGGGACAGGGTCCGGTGGGTGGGTGCTGTAAGGAGCACCCACGTGGCCTCTGCAAGGGGCTGGATCCTGGGCTGGTTCTGAGGACGGAGAAGCAATTAGAGGAAGAGCAGCAGCCTCGCTGAGCACCTACCGTGTGCCAGCCACTGGCCAGGAACCCCGCCTCCTTCGTCATTTAATCCTCATCATCCACGGAGACTGGGCTAGGTGTTCCACCAGATCCTGGCTCAGTTTCCCCTCCCTGGGCACCCAGGAAAGCTACATTTCCCAACCCCAAGTGGGCAGGGTTCTAAACAAAGGTACTTCAGTTCCACAGTCAGGGAGAAGGGCAGGGTCCTCGTGGCAAGCCATGAGGTATGACTATAATAAAAGCAACGGAAAGCAAGTCAAAGAAACAATTTCCAACATGGAGTCAGAATTGGTTTCCTCCCTGCCACGTTCCTTTCTGTTGGAGCTAGTGACAGATGTCTTCTTGTTTTTGACAACGAGTGGTAGGGTGTGAGAGTTTCCTCTATAGATCTTTCTGACTCCAACCTCGGGGTGTCCTTTTACTAACTTTCATGGAATATTCCAAAAAAATGCAAGGTGTGGGATGCCCCCTATCACTCGTCATTAAGAACGGGAATAGAATGAGAGAGACGGTGGTTCCAGCTGGGCGTGGGGAGCGCCTTGTCCAGGTCCCCCAGGTGGAACCCCAGTCTTTCTGTTACCCCTCTTCCCACGGGAATGGTTCTCGTCTGTATTCTGAGTTCCAATCTCCCAAATCCCGTAAGTTAAGGACAGTCCCAGCTCTGGACTTGGGGCACTGAGATGTGAGATGGTGAGGCTGTTTGCCAGATGGTTTTCTTCAGCAGCCCTCTCGCTGGTGACGGGTGAATACCTCTGATCTTATTCTCTACCTGCAGAGGCGTTGTGTTTCCGTTTCCATCACTATCTGAGAGCCTGGGGGGCAGGGAGGGGACAGATGAAGCTCAGAGCATCCTGGGTGGAGCCTTGAAGACTTAGACTGTTTCTAGGCAGCAGGCTGGCTTCCAGCGATCTGGAAAGGTCCATCGTCTAACCCTCTGGCATTATAGGTTGACCACACAAAATGGGGCGAGGCTCTCAAATCCAGATAAAGGGGAACCATCTGCCAGGGTCATTGTTTTAGGCCATTATTCTGAAAGGTGCAGATGACCTCAAGGTGCAATGCAGGGACCTCATCGTCTGCAGCTGGCCTCCCTCCTTCCGTGTCCTTGTGGGCGCCTCCTCCATCCCACAGTCAGCCAGGGAGGTAGGAGACCCCAATTCTGTTCACAAGACCCAAGAGGAAGTGACTCTGTCCAAACCCTTCAGCTCAGCGGTGGCCGAGCTGCGATCCCTGTCCAGGAAACCCCAAGGATTCCGAGCAGGGGATGCAAGATGGTTCAGAAATCTCTAGGGCCCTCAACCCCAGGGAGTGCCGGCAGCGATGGGAGATACTCTTCCCTCCCTGGCGAGGATCCCAACTGGGAAGTCACCTGCGACGAAAGCAGGAGCCCGCTCGACCCCGTGGGATGCCCAGCATCTCACAACTGTAAGGAAGTCCTGTGTGATGCTCCCCCAGCCGCTGCCCTCCCCTCACAAGGAGGCAAGTGACCGGAGGGAGGGCCTGACTCTTAGTGGGTACTCAGGAAACCTTTGTCGAATAAACAAATGAATAAATGAGAACAGATAAATTACCATGTTAATAAGAGCAAATTAATACGATCTCGAGTGAGCCTTTAGGTTGCTTAAACGCGGAGGGTTAAGGCCCGTGAGCGGGTGTCTGCAGGGCCAAGAGGGTCAGAGGTGCTGTGTCCCGAGGGAGGGGATGTAGCTTCACAGAGACTGCAGGGGAAGGGCCCTGGGGAGGCGGGAGGCTCAGGCCAAGGCTCTGAGGGCGGATGCGCAGCCCCACTGGACTGGATGTGAGGGGTCGTGGCGGGAGCAGGGGGGGAGTGCAGTGACGCGGGGAATGGAGTTCAGCAGCCTATTCTGTCTTCAAGCTGTTCTTGGGGGTAGAGGGACAGGTTCGTCGTGTTGAGTTACATGTCCGATAATGCTTAAAAATGAAAGAAAAGGAAAGGGAAGAAAAGTAGAGAACGGTTCCCTGAATAGCTGAGTGATTCAGAGATCTGTCATCACCGAAATACTGTGGTCAAGCAGAAGTCAGGGCACCCTGGGTGTGGGTCCTGGCATCGTCATGAAATCTCAGCTAGTGTCTCCTGCTCCTGGGGGCTCAGTTTTCTCATCTGTAAAATGGGTGGAGAGCTGGAAATTTTTTACCCCTGTGGTGCAAGATGTGTGTTCCACCAGTGGGAACCTGCAGAGGACAGTGGGTAGAGAATCTGATTCTGTCCCTTTGGGGTCCAGGTCAGAGGTCTCTACATGGGGAACTCACCATCCTCTGCTTCCTCACTGGCCTTGGCATCTGCCCCTGCCACATTCCCCTAAGAGGATGACCTCGTCCTCTGTAAGACCAACATCTCATCTTGGCCTTCAGGAGGCAGCCTGAGTATCACCCGCTTCATGTGCCGCTTCTAATCTTATTAATTCTAGCAATGAAAACCGTAAGATCGATATGGCTCTTACCAGGTGCCATGCCTGTGTTAAGCACCTCATTTAATCCTGAATAACAACAACCCTGAAAGGTGGGTGCTACAGGCTGACCCCCGAGACTCTGCAAGCTCAGTTCCACACCACCACAATGAAGCAAATATCACAATAAAGCGCATCACGTGGATTTCTGGTTCTCCAGTGCATATAAAGTTATGTTTAGTGGGTAAACACGATACTATAGACACCATGGTGTGCCCTAGCACTATGTCTAAAATCACAGTGCACGTACATTCATTAAAAAATAATTTATTGCTAAAAATTGCTGACCATCATCTAAACTTTCAGTGAGTCATTATGAGAATGACCAGAATGTGACCAAGAACATGAAGTGAGCAAATGCTTTTGGAAAAGTGGCACTGGATAGACTTGCCTTACACAGAGTTGCCACAAGCCTTCAATTTGTAAAAAGTGCAGTATCTGGAAAGTCCAGTAAAATGAGGTCTGGCTGTAGTGTTACTCCTTCCAGGTGGGAACCTGAGGCTGGCTGGAGCTCAGCAGTGCGGCTGGGAAGCTAGGCGTGTCTGGGGCTAACCACTCCCTCTGCAGCGTGAGGTCAGACCCCAGGCTTGGCCCAGGGCCCCCAGCCTGGGCACTGAGGATACTGGCCTCCTCCCTGAGGCATTGAAGCGGGGGCCGACCGTGGCCTGAAGCCCGGGGCAGCCTCCCGGAACGGGTTTTTCCTGCTCTGAGCCCGAGTTGGAGGCACTGACTGTGCCAAGTCTGGGAGGCTGAGGACTTGGAAATGGCTCTTCCAGAACTTTCCAGCTACGTGGCCTTGTTTTGCCTCTGTGGGCTGGGCGGGGGCCGGGGAGGCCTCTCAGGCTGGCTCCTGCCATCTGTGATCAACACGTGGGTCGCCTGTGGGCCAGGTGCGAGCAGAAACCAGGTCTGGGAGTTAGAGATCTGGACTGGCCACCATGCTGGCTTTCTTAGTCCTCTGCCGAGTGGCTTTGGTCAGGGTCACCCTGTTCTGGCCTGTTTTCCCATCTGTAAAATGAACGCATTGGGTAAAGCCTAACAGCTTGGAGAGAACGGTCCACACTACCATGGCAGAAGCTTATAACAACCTTGTATGTGACGAGGAGTGTGAGAATGTGTGTCTGTGACTGTAAGCTCAGGGGTGGGAGGAGGAGCTGGGAACCTTCGGCTGGCACGTGAAAGAAGGAAGGGGGCGGGGAAGAGTCCTGGTGGACAGTCAGGAGGCAGGGTTCCCGTCCTGGCCGCAGCGCTGACTTGCTGTGTGTCTCTGAGCTGGCTGCACCCCCTCTCTGAGCAGCTGGAGCAACATGTGCAAGGAAAGACCCTCGGGCTGAGTGACCTTCCATGTCCCCGTGGCTGTGAGTCTGTTTCTGCAGACTTGTTTAGGTGCCAGTGGTGTGACTGGGTGATTGGTGAAGAGACCAGTGTTCTGGAGTCAGAGGCCTCCGGGGCATGACTGTGACTTTGCCTCTTGCTGACTGTGTAACCCTGGTTGGCCCCTTCACCGGTCTCTCCTTACCCATTGGGCACCTGGCCATCGGGTGAGAGTATGCAACACTTTCAGCGGCCCATGGCATGTTTAAGTTTCTCTTTTAAAAAAAGTTTTTTATTTTTATTTTTTTGGCCATGCCGAGTCTTAGCTGCAGCCTACGGCTCAGTAATTGTGGTGCATGGGCTTAGCCACTCCTCGCCATGTGGGATCTGAGTTCCTGTGTCAGGGATCAAAAGTGCGTCCCGAGCATTGCAAGGCAGATTCTTAACCTCTAGACTATCAGGGGAGTCTCTTTAATTTCTTGTTAAAATCAGAAATTAAAATTTTAAGTTGGCGGCACTGACTGTGCCAAGTCTGGGAGGCTGAGGACTTGGAAATGGCTCTTCCAGAACTTTCCAGCTACGTGGCCTTGTTTTGCCTCTGTGGGCTGGGCGGGGGCCGGGGAGGCCTCTCAGGCTGGCTCCTGCCATCTGTGATCAACACGTGGGTCGCCTGTGGGCCAGGTGCGAGCAGAAACCAGGTCTGGGAGTTAGAGATCTGGACTGGCCACCATGCTGGCTTTCTTAGTCCTCTGCCGAGTGGCTTTGGTCAGGGTCACCCTGTTCTGGCCTGTTTTCCCATCTGTAAAATGAACGCATTGGGTAAAGCCTAACAGCTTGGAGAGAACGGTCCACACTACCATGGCAGAAGCTTATAACAACCTTGTATGTGACGAGGAGTGTGAGAATGTGTGTCTGTGACTGTAAGCTCAGGGGTGGGAGGAGGAGCTGGGAACCTTCGGCTGGCACGTGAAAGAAGGAAGGGGGCGGGGAAGAGTCCTGGTGGACAGTCAGGAGGCAGGGTTCCCGTCCTGGCCGCAGCGCTGACTTGCTGTGTGTCTCTGAGCTGGCTGCACCCCCTCTCTGAGCAGCTGGAGCAACATGTGCAAGGAAAGACCCTCGGGCTGAGTGACCTTCCATGTCCCCGTGGCTGTGAGTCTGTTTCTGCAGACTTGTTTAGGTGCCAGTGGTGTGACTGGGTGATTGGTGAAGAGACCAGTGTTCTGGAGTCAGAGGCCTCCGGGGCATGACTGTGACTTTGCCTCTTGCTGACTGTGTAACCCTGGTTGGCCCCTTCACCGGTCTCTCCTTACCCATTGGGCACCTGGCCATCGGGTGAGAGTATGCAACACTTTCAGCGGCCCATGGCATGTTTAAGTTTCTCTTTTAAAAAAAGTTTTTTATTTTTATTTTTTTGGCCATGCCGAGTCTTAGCTGCAGCCTACGGCTCAGTAATTGTGGTGCATGGGCTTAGCCACTCCTCGCCATGTGGGATCTGAGTTCCTGTGTCAGGGATCAAAAGTGCGTCCCGAGCATTGCAAGGCAGATTCTTAACCTCTAGACTATCAGGGGAGTCTCTTTAATTTCTTGTTAAAATCAGAAATTAAAAATTGCTTTTGGCCACTTTGCTTATATCCGTGTTTATACTAACACAGAAAACATAATTTAAAATAATGTGTTGCATGAAAGAAGGCCCCAGGTTCCCCAAATCCATATGTGACCCAGTTCTCCCAGGGCTTCTTCCTTGGACAGAAGTGGGGCAGCCCTGACCCCCCAGGGTTGTTGAGAGGAAGAAATAAGATAACTTATTGAAAGTACCTGGCACACAGGCGGCACCCCCAGAATAGTAACTGGATATGGGGCATAGCGTTAGAGTAATGGCTTCCCCAAGGACAGCCACATCCTAATCTCTGGAGCTTGCGCTGGGCGATAGGGTATTGCATTAGGCCAAAGGGCATTAAGGCTGCAGATGGAACAAGGATTGTTGATCAGCTGACCTTAAAAGGGGGATTTGCCCAGATGATCTGGATGGTGGTTCAGCGGTAAAGAATCTGCCTTCAATGCAGGAGAGAGACCCAGGTTAGATGCCTGGCTTGGGAAGATCTCCTGGAGAAGAAATGGCTACCCATGCTAGCATTCTTGCCTGGGAAATCCCATGGACAGAGGAACCTGGTGGGCGACCGTCCAAGGGGTTGCAAAGGTGTTGGATATGACTTAGCAACTGAATGATAACGAGGACAATCTGGATGGGTTCTGTGTGATCACAGGGGTCCTTACGAGTTGATGGGGAAGGCAGGAAGGTCATTGTCAGAGTGATGGAAATGTGAGAAAGACAGGCCAGCCCATGGTGGGCTTTGAAGACGGAGGATGGGGCCACAAGCCAAGGAATATGGGCCGGCTTTAAAAACATGAAAAAAAAAATGCAAAACAAACCACCAGATTCTCTCCTGGGACTTCAGGAAGGAAGACAGCTCTGCAGACACCCGGACTTAACCCCGTGAGACCCGCCTCAGACTCCAGAACTCCAGGCTGCGTGATCGCAGATGTGTGCTGTTTCAAACCACTTTGCATGAGGGAATCTGGGAGAGCAGCCATAGGGAACTCAGACAGGAGGTGTGGAGACACAGCAGGTGTGCAGTGACTGGGGCTCTGGCAGAAGCCCCAGCCTCTCTGGGACTTCTCTCATTTCGCGCGGCACCCCGCTATCCCGGGGAGAAGCCCACCTCTGGGACTCCCACGGAAGATGTAAAGGGCTCATTCATGGTCTGCGGGGCAAGGGAGGAGCCAGGCACAGCTGCTCCTGCTGTGTTTCTCCTGTTTGCTCTGTCCCTTTGCCCCTGGCTCATTTTTTCTAGGGAAGCAGAGACTCACCTTGGCCCCTTTCAGTGTCACTCCCAAAGTCCTGGCTGTCCCCATCACACATTCAACAGGAAAGCCTGGCACACAGGCGGCACCCCAGAATAGTAACTGGATATGGGGCATAGCGTTAGAGTAATGGCTTCCCCAAGGACAGCCACATCCTAATCTCTGGAGCTTGCGCTGGGCGATAGGGTATTGCATTAGGCCAAAGGGCATTAAGGCTGCAGATGGAACAAGGATTGTTGATCAGCTGACCTTAAAAGGGGGATTTGCCCAGATGATCTGGATGGTGGTTCAGCGGTAAAGAATCTGCCTTCAATGCAGGAGAGAGACCCAGGTTAGATGCCTGGCTTGGGAAGATCTCCTGGAGAAGAAATGGCTACCCATGCTAGCATTCTTGCCTGGGAAATCCCATGGACAGAGGAACCTGGTGGGCGACCGTCCAAGGGGTTGCAAAGGTGTTGGATATGACTTAGCAACTGAATGATAACGAGGACAATCTGGATGGGTTCTGTGTGATCACAGGGGTCCTTACGAGTTGATGGGGAAGGCAGGAAGGTCATTGTCAGAGTGATGGAAATGTGAGAAAGACAGGCCAGCCCATGGTGGGCTTTGAAGACGGAGGATGGGGCCACAAGCCAAGGAATATGGGCCGGCTTTAAAAACATGAAAAAAAAAATGCAAAACAAACCACCAGATTCTCTCCTGGGACTTCAGGAAGGAAGACAGCTCTGCAGACACCCGGACTTAACCCCGTGAGACCCGCCTCAGACTCCAGAACTCCAGGCTGCGTGATCGCAGATGTGTGCTGTTTCAAACCACTTTGCATGAGGGAATCTGGGAGAGCAGCCATAGGGAACTCAGACAGGAGGTGTGGAGACACAGCAGGTGTGCAGTGACTGGGGCTCTGGCAGAAGCCCCAGCCTCTCTGGGACTTCTCTCATTTCGCGCGGCACCCCGCTATCCCGGGGAGAAGCCCACCTCTGGGACTCCCACGGAAGATGTAAAGGGCTCATTCATGGTCTGCGGGGCAAGGGAGGAGCCAGGCACAGCTGCTCCTGCTGTGTTTCTCCTGTTTGCTCTGTCCCTTTGCCCCTGGCTCATTTTTTCTAGGGAAGCAGAGACTCACCTTGGCGATCTCAACTCCTGTTTCAGTGTCACTCCCAAAGTCCTGGCTGTCCCCCATCACACATTCAACAGGAAAGACAGTTTCCCCCGAAGCCGCTGAGAGTCTGAAAGCCCAGCTGCAGGGCCGGGTCCTTCACCCCCTGTGTCCAGAGGCGCTGGTGAGCTTTGTCAGACCTGGTGCTTGACGAGGACAGAATGGGATCTGGAGCCTGGGCTTCCCTAGGGCCCTTCTCTGGCCCTGTTGGCTCCAAATCTCTTCCGAAGCATGGGACATGCTGCCCTCCCGCATAGGATCCAGGATTTGCTTTGTTGCTACAATAAAAGCAAGGTTTGGTGCGGGCCACTCTGGAGGCCAGCTCCAGGGGCGCGGCTTCCTTACTCAGAGCTGCTCATGGAGGTGCTGAACTCCTGATGGGCAGGGGCCCTCCTTCCTGTGCCCTGGAGAATGACAAGCTGTTGACAGGTCATCTCCACGCCACCTAGGGTGGCAACACCCGCACCCACCAGCATCTCTGTAAAGTTGAAAAGCTTCCCTTTCATTCCTGGACAGGCTATCGGACCTCTCTGGGCCTCTCTTTCCCCTCTAGTAACATGGAACTGTTCACAGCATCTGCCTCCGGTGAACTGCATATGTTAATACCTTGGAAGAATGCCGGCCCCGGAGGAGCGCTGGGAAGGGCCGGTTAGCCAGGGTGATTGCTCATCTATTCATCTCTTGTGCATGACATTGTCTCTGGGGGCCCCTGGTCTCCAGGTTGGGGTGTACAAATGAATAAGACATGATGCTGCAGAAGGCTTACCGTTTAGCGGGAAAAAAGTCACACCACCATTCTGCAGGGCACAGCAAGCGGGATGAACCTGCTGTGAGCGTGCAGAGGAAAGAGCTCCAAATCTGCCCAGGAGGGGAGAGTGGTGGAGGCTTACCCAAGGCCGTGAAGGCGGTGAAGAAGCTTGCAGCAGACGGAGATGGAGGAAGAGGGAACCGCCTGAATGGAGTATGGAAGAATGAACCCATGGGTACTTGGGAGGTAGCAGTTGGGCCTATGAGAGAGTGCACCTGGTGAACACGGTGGGAGGCTGGATGAGTTTCCGTTCAGTGTGCACAGGGATGATTCCTGGTGCCGGGCCCTTTGCTCAACACTGGAGATGCAGAGATGAGCACACAGTTTCTGCTCTTGGGACCACGTGTGTAGCGGAGACAGGCAGATCTTCGTGCATTCATTCAACAAATATGCACTAAGCGCTGCGTGCCGGGTGCCAGGGATGCTGCATGAGCAGAAGAGATTTCAGCCCAGCCTTCAGAGAGCTCACGGTTCAGGGAGAAAGAGACCGCCGTCAGAAATATACCCAAGGGAAGAGCCCTGGATAAGGGGCGCGTGACCCTGCAAGTGGGGAGGAGAAAGGAAAGAGGCCCCGAGTACAGTGGTTCGCGTTCAGTCTCTGGGCCAGATGACCCGGGAGTAAACCTTGGCTCGGCGACCTGAGATGCCTTCCTCTCACCCAGAGAATTGCTGACAGAGCGCCTGAGGTAGGAGCCTAACTCATACAGAGTGACTGCAAGAAAGCAAGACAGAGAGAAAGTTAAAGCCGAGGACTGAAAGTGAAACAAACTTTAAAATGGGTCAGGATAAGCTTTAAAGCAACAGAATGGAGAAAAAGAAACATAAACACCAACTGAGAATTGTTCTGTCTGGTTCACACGCAGGCAGAAGGAGGTTTTGTCAGGATCAACCTTAGAAAGAGATCATCGGTATAATAATAATATCATCAATAACATCATAATCTTGCATGTGCCAGGCACCAGTCTCAGCACTTCATTCTCTCAAGGATCCCTTGTGCTAGATATTCGTATGGTCAGCCGTCCACAGATGAAGACGTTGAGGCTTCTGGAATTGAGTTTTTGGCCCGATGGCACAAAGCTAGTAAGCAGTCAAGCCAGGATTCGAGCCCAGGCCATCTGTTTCCGTGGTCTTTGCTGCTAGCCACCGAGCAGAGAGGAGCCGACGTGGGAGCCTGGGCAAGACTCTCGGCACCCCAACGGCATAGATGGTCCATCTCCGGGGCAAAGTGAGGAGCCTTGGGAGAGAGCCCTGTGATTCCCAGAGCTCCATCCAAGGAGGTCTTGGGAACACAGCAGTCCCCACTGAGGGCTCGGAGAGGGTCTCCTTCTGCGCTGAAAGGCAGCTCTGGGTGTCCGTAAACGGATGGAAGGTCCCCTGTGCCTTTGACCATGATGGAGTCATGGCTGTCTTAGCTCGGGAGGCTGAAGGAAGAAGCAAGAGAGGATGGGGTGTTATGTGTGTGCTTGTGTGCATGAGTGTGCATGTGCAGGTGTCTGTGTGTGTGCAAGCAGCCGTGTGTGTAGGTAGAGGCTGGGAGAACGTCAGAGGACTTGAGCCGGAGCAAGATTCCATCAACACCTGCCCAGCCTCAAGGGCGCCACGAACACCGCTGATCTTGGCTTAATGAGTAAGAGCTTGGGCCTTAGAGTCAGCCCCAAATCCTGGACCCGGCACTCACAGGGGGTGCTGCTTTAGCCATCACATCGCCCCTCCTCGTTTGGTCTTTTCATCTAAAAAACCCAGGAAGCTGCATTTACCTCTTGGGATGGTTCTAAGGATCTGGTCAGAGTGCCTGGCACATTGTGCAAAACTGAGAATGCATGGAGGGTGTGGCACAGAAGCGGGGGATGGACTGACTTTTAGATGCCATTAACCCTTAGTTTTATCACAATTGGTCACACACATGAAAGAGTAAAAGCTTACTCTTAGTCTGAAAAATAGGAGTCACCTTTCATTCCCTTTGTTTCACATATTTCACATCCATCTCAACAAGGCCTGATGATTCTCCCTGCAAAGCACACCCCATGCTGGCCACTGTTCACCTTCGACCCGAGTCCCAGCTCTCGTCTGAGCCCTTTTTGTGTAATGAGATCATCGGGTCAGTCCTGGATTCCCTTCCACCTGAAGTAAAATCCACCCTCCTCAACGTGATCTCCATTATCTGGTCTGATCATTTTTCCCAAACATATTATTGTTTTTCTACCAAGTTGTTCCCTACTTTTTCCATTCCAGCCTCTCTGGACTTCTTGATTTTGATCCAACACCCCAAACTTGCCCCTGACTCAGGAACCTCGGAACCAGTCTTGCCTCTGCCATGGGATGCTCTTCGCCCAGAACCTTGCGCGGCTCCCTCCTTCATTTCAAAGTCAGATTTTTTGCTCAGTGTCTCAGAGGAGTCTTCCCTGCCCCACTACGGCAGGGATGGTTTGCTAGCCCCCAGCATCATCCCTTAGCCGGAGGTGATAAATTGCCTGAGTTTTAACTGGATACCTGGTTACCTGGTTGGGCACCAGAATGAAGTTTTTATTTCCCAGTCCCCCTGGCAGTTAGCTGTTTCCACGTGACTTAGGGCTGGCCAGCGGATGGGAGGCAAAGTGTGTGAGCAGCTTGCAGGCAGTTCCTGAAGGGAAGGCACGTGCCCCTCCTCCTCACTCCCTCCCTCCAGCAGCCTGCAGTGTGGACGAGGTCGTGCACCATGGTGGGCGGTCTGGAGGAGTTCTCCGCTCTAGGGAAGGCAGAGCCACGATGTGGAAGGAGTCTGGATGCCTGGTTGGCTTTGAGAGGCGGAGGCACGAGACCATCCCTGGAAAAGAACGAGAGAGAAGAGACTCTTCGTTTAAGCCACTGAAGGGCTGGACCGTGGGTACGTGCAGACGAACCGATTTTCTAATGATCACCCCCTTACCCAAGAAGGTTCCAGGTCGTTCCCTTCCCAGCCACTCTTTTGTCTCCTCCCTTGGTTTTATCTTTCAGTCATCTCTCTCTGATATTATAGTCTACATTTGTTTTGTATTTGTTTATTGCCTGTTTTCATGTCTAGAATGTAGCTCCCAGAGGGCAAGGGCTAGGCTGTTTGTCTTGTGCTCTGCTGTATTCCAGCTCGAGCAGCAGTGCACAGCGCACGGCTGGACTAAGTGCATGTTTCTGAGCAAGCAGGCGATAAGCACCTACCACATGTCGATGCTTTGTTTGCATTCTTGTAGCTGATACTGCTGTCTTGGCTCTGCAAGAGGAGAGATTGGAACGGAGGGGACAGAAGCTTCTCGTTTCAGATGCCAGATCCTGAAAGCTCAAAGGCCACGATTTACACTCAGACCTGCTTCTCCACCAAATAAGCTCCTCTATTCTTCTCAAAGCAATTATGAGGATGAGGCTTTCATGGATGAATAAAAACAGATTCTTATAACTCAACAAGAAGACAAATAACCCAATTAAAACTGGATAAAATGTCCTGATAGCTATTTCCCCAAGTAAAAAGTACAAATGATCAACAAACACACGAAAAGATGCTCAACATCATTATTCTTCAGAGAAAGGCAAATTAAAACCGCAGTGAGGGCTTCCCTGGTGGTCCGGTGGGTAAAGAGTCCACCTTGCAGTGCAAGGGGCGCCGGTTAGATCCCTGGCCTGGGAGGATCCCAAGTGCCGCGGAGAGGCTGGACCCGTGTGTCCAATTACAAGCCAGCGCTCTGGAGCACATGTGCGCAAGGCCAGTGCTCCGCAGTGAGAGAGGCAGCTGCGATGGGAGGCCCACACGGGCCAAAGAGCAAAAAACATATGAACATAAATAAATGAAAGACCAATAAAAGAGGCCAAAATTTAAAAGAAATAAAAACACAATGAGATACCACTTCCCAAGAGATTGGGTATACTTTTTATAAAAGTAGACAGTACCAAATGCTAGTGAGAATGTGGAGAAATTGGGATCCTCCTACACAATTGGTAGGAACGTATAACGGTACAGCCACTCTGGAAAATAATTTGGCAATGTCAGGGAAAGGCAAAGCAAATATTTTTTAAAATTTTGGCCTCTTTTATTGGTTGTTTTTATTTATCCATTTTCATTCTTCTATATTCTTTTGGCCTGTGTGGGCCTTCCATTGCAGTGGCCACTCTCGTCGCAGAGCACCGGCTCCGGGCACATGCGCTCCAGAGCACCGGCTCATAACCGGACACACTGGTCCAGCCGCTCTGTGGCTCATTGGATCTTCCTGGGCCAGGGATTGAACCCATGCCCCTTGCGTTGACAGGCGGACTTTTTACCCACTGGGCCACCAGGGAAGCCCAATGAAACAACGTTCTATCATATGACCTAGAAATTCCAGCGTTAGGAATTCCAGCCCCTGAGAAATGAAAACTGAGGTTCACTTGAAGACTCATACATGAACATTCAGGGGAGCACCATTATTCAAAATAACCCCAGACTGAAAACAACCCAAATGTCCGTCAAGTGTTTAAACAAAATAGCATATACCCATATGATGGCATCCTATTTGTCAATATAAAGAAGCAAAGTGCTGATAGGTGCTACAACATAGATAAACCTCAAAAATGCTATCTCGGTGGAGGAAGCCAAATTCAAAGAGCTGTATGTTGTGATTCTGTTTTATGAAGTGCTCCCCGAAGGGCAAATGAGTGACAGAAAGTACATGATTGGTGGCTGGGGCTGGGAGGGAGAACTGCCTAGTGTCTGCTAATGAGTTTCATTTTAGAAGGATGAAATAAATGCTCAACAATTAGATTGTGGGGGTTGTTGAACCTCTCTATAAAATTTACTAAAAATCACTGAATTCTATACTCAAAATGGGTGAATTTCAGGATTTGTCAGTTACACTTCAATGGTGGCTGAGTTGCTAAAGAGATTGTCTGCAATGCAGGAAACCCCAGCTCCACCCCTGGGTCAGACCAATAAAAGAGGCCAAAATTTAAAAGAAATAAAAACACAATGAGATACCACTTCCCAAGAGATTGGGTATACTTTTTATAAAAGTAGACAGTACCAAATGCTAGTGAGAATGTGGAGAAATTGGGATCCTCCTACACAATTGGTAGGAACGTATAACGGTACAGCCACTCTGGAAAATAATTTGGCAATGTCAGGGAAAGGCAAAGCAAATATTTTTTAAAATTTTGGCCTCTTTTATTGGTTGTTTTTATTTATCCATTTTCATTCTTCTATATTCTTTTGGCCTGTGTGGGCCTTCCATTGCAGTGGCCACTCTCGTCGCAGAGCACCGGCTCCGGGCACATGCGCTCCAGAGCACCGGCTCATAACCGGACACACTGGTCCAGCCGCTCTGTGGCTCATTGGATCTTCCTGGGCCAGGGATTGAACCCATGCCCCTTGCGTTGACAGGCGGACTTTTTACCCACTGGGCCACCAGGGAAGCCCAATGAAACAACGTTCTATCATATGACCTAGAAATTCCAGCGTTAGGAATTCCAGCCCCTGAGAAATGAAAACTGAGGTTCACTTGAAGACTCATACATGAACATTCAGGGGAGCACCATTATTCAAAATAACCCCAGACTGAAAACAACCCAAATGTCCGTCAAGTGTTTAAACAAAATAGCATATACCCATATGATGGCATCCTATTTGTCAATATAAAGAAGCAAAGTGCTGATAGGTGCTACAACATAGATAAACCTCAAAAATGCTATCTCGGTGGAGGAAGCCAAATTCAAAGAGCTGTATGTTGTGATTCTGTTTTATGAAGTGCTCCCCGAAGGGCAAATGAGTGACAGAAAGTACATGATTGGTGGCTGGGGCTGGGAGGGAGAACTGCCTAGTGTCTGCTAATGAGTTTCATTTTAGAAGGATGAAATAAATGCTCAACAATTAGATTGTGGGGGTTGTTGAACCTCTCTATAAAATTTACTAAAAATCACTGAATTCTATACTCAAAATGGGTGAATTTCAGGATTTGTCAGTTACACTTCAATGGTGGCTGAGTTGCTAAAGAGATTGTCTGCAATGCAGGAAACCCCAGCTCCACCCCTGGGTCAGGAAGTTCCACTGGAGGAGGGCATGACAACCCACTCCAGTATTCTTGCCTAGAGGGTCCCACGGACAGAGAAGCCCAGTGGGCTACAGTCTGTAGGGTCACCAGAGTTGGACATGACCTAGCACACGTGTGCACACATAGTCATTAAAGAATTGGTATATGTTTACCCCACTGTGTGTCCTCAAAGGGAAATAGGTAAGTTTGTGGAAGGAGCCTCCTGCTCTCTGACGGAGAGGTGACAGAGAGGAGTGTTGAAGAGTCCAGCCCCAGGGCCACTTTGCCACATACATGTATGGCAAGTCACTTAAACTCTCCAAGCCTCAGTGTCCTCATCTGTAAAATGGGGGCAACATGTCCTCCCTCCTGAGGTACTTTTGAAGACTAAAAGGCTGTCCCTTCTTCCCTTCTAGGAAAGCTACAATGAGGCGCTGGCTCTGTTGTGAGATGTCATCTCTGGTTAGGGAAATGGAATTAGCTCATTCATCCAACATCTCTTCAGTGCCTGCCCTGTGCTAGATCCTGCCTTAGCTGTAGGAATATGAGGTAAACCAGTCCATGCCCCTGGGAGCCCAGTGTCCAGAGAGGCGACTGTGATTTTCAAGGTACTTAAACTACTGGAATATAGAATAGAGAGAATTGAGGGGGTGGCTTGCAACCCATCCGAGAGGAGAGCTGTGAGATTCGGGGTAGATTCAAGAGGAAGAGGATGCTAGTGTGGAGCCCCAGAGGGTGCATAGGCAGTGAGGAGCCAAGGGAGAGGGTGTGAGCGTCCCAGGATAGAGCAGCAGCTGGCGCAGCTCCGTGGAGCCCACTCTGCCCCCGGGGAGCGTGATGAACGCAGGGGAGAGGCTCTCAGACCCCTGCACTGAAGGGGACCTCTCAAGGTCGTCCTCTCCCATCCGCCTGCTTGGGGTGGGGCCTTAGGAGAACTGCCTAGTGTCTGCTAATGAGTTTCATTTTAGAAGGATGAAATAAATGCTCAACAATTAGATTGTGGGGGTTGTTGAACCTCTCTATAAAATTTACTAAAAATCACTGAATTCTATACTCAAAATGGGTGAATTTCAGGATTTGTCAGTTACACTTCAATGGTGGCTGAGTTGCTAAAGAGATTGTCTGCAATGCAGGAAACCCCAGCTCCACCCCTGGGTCAGGAAGTTCCACTGGAGGAGGGCATGACAACCCACTCCAGTATTCTTGCCTAGAGGGTCCCACGGACAGAGAAGCCCAGTGGGCTACAGTCTGTAGGGTCACCAGAGTTGGACATGACCTAGCACACGTGTGCACACATAGTCATTAAAGAATTGGTATATGTTTACCCCACTGTGTGTCCTCAAAGGGAAATAGGTAAGTTTGTGGAAGGAGCCTCCTGCTCTCTGACGGAGAGGTGACAGAGAGGAGTGTTGAAGAGTCCAGCCCCAGGGCCACTTTGCCACATACATGTATGGCAAGTCACTTAAACTCTCCAAGCCTCAGTGTCCTCATCTGTAAAATGGGGGCAACATGTCCTCCCTCCTGAGGTACTTTTGAAGACTAAAAGGCTGTCCCTTCTTCCCTTCTAGGAAAGCTACAATGAGGCGCTGGCTCTGTTGTGAGATGTCATCTCTGGTTAGGGAAATGGAATTAGCTCATTCATCCAACATCTCTTCAGTGCCTGCCCTGTGCTAGATCCTGCCTTAGCTGTAGGAATATGAGGTAAACCAGTCCATGCCCCTGGGAGCCCAGTGTCCAGAGAGGCGACTGTGATTTTCAAGGTACTTAAACTACTGGAATATAGAATAGAGAGAATTGAGGGGGTGGCTTGCAACCCATCCGAGAGGAGAGCTGTGAGATTCGGGGTAGATTCAAGAGGAAGAGGATGCTAGTGTGGAGCCCCAGAGGGTGCATAGGCAGTGAGGAGCCAAGGGAGAGGGTGTGAGCGTCCCAGGATAGAGCAGCAGCTGGCGCAGCTCCGTGGAGCCCACTCTGCCCCCGGGGAGCGTGATGAACGCAGGGGAGAGGCTCTCAGACCCCTGCACTGAAGGGGACCTCTCAAGGTCGTCCTCTCCCATCCGCCTGCTTGCTGGGGCTGGGACTTCAAAGGCTCTTGGTAAAGGAAGCAGCTGCTCCGTACCTTGGCCTCGCTTTGAAGATGAAGCTGTCGACAGCACGCTCCGTGACTCGCACAGAGAGTTGCACTCCAGTCTCAGGAGCCCCGAGGTTTGCGGAGAGCACTCATGGGGCAGGGACCAGTTCCCCGTTGGTGAGAAGTAAAGCAAGACGTCGATCCTGAGCCAAAGGCCTCTGGAGCAAGAGTTGGGTCCTGCCCCAAGGCCACAGGGGCGAGGCCTTGTACCAAGGCCCGGAGGTGGAGCCCAGGACCAAGGTCAGCTCCGAAGCCGAGGCCCTTGGTGATGGTGGCCAGAAGCCTCTCACCATCATGAACAGGCTTTGTGACTTCCAGTGAGGCAACAGCGCTCACTCTAGTGAACACCCTACAGTGCCCAAACCAATCACCAAACGCCAGCCTTCCGGCAGAAATTGTCTTTGTCTTGAGGATATAAAAATTGGCTATTGACTCATGAAAGCTGTCAACTGTCCCTGGCCTGTCAGGAGGGGCCGCCCCGCGGCGCTCACAGGGCCCACTCTATCTCGGCCCTTTGTTCTTAGCACACTCACTTCTTCCTGCAGCACTCGGTGTCTGGACATTCCTTGCTCGCCTCACTCAGACCGCCTCAACACTCGGACAGCCTCAGCAGCAAGTGCCAGGGTCCTGCCTTAGCTGTAGGAATATGAGGTAAACCAGTCCATGCCCCTGGGAGCCCAGTGTCCAGAGAGGCGACTGTGATTTTCAAGGTACTTAAACTACTGGAATATAGAATAGAGAGAATTGAGGGGGTGGCTTGCAACCCATCCGAGAGGAGAGCTGTGAGATTCGGGGTAGATTCAAGAGGAAGAGGATGCTAGTGTGGAGCCCCAGAGGGTGCATAGGCAGTGAGGAGCCAAGGGAGAGGGTGTGAGCGTCCCAGGATAGAGCAGCAGCTGGCGCAGCTCCGTGGAGCCCACTCTGCCCCCGGGGAGCGTGATGAACGCAGGGGAGAGGCTCTCAGACCCCTGCACTGAAGGGGACCTCTCAAGGTCGTCCTCTCCCATCCGCCTGCTTGCTGGGGCTGGGACTTCAAAGGCTCTTGGTAAAGGAAGCAGCTGCTCCGTACCTTGGCCTCGCTTTGAAGATGAAGCTGTCGACAGCACGCTCCGTGACTCGCACAGAGAGTTGCACTCCAGTCTCAGGAGCCCCGAGGTTTGCGGAGAGCACTCATGGGGCAGGGACCAGTTCCCCGTTGGTGAGAAGTAAAGCAAGACGTCGATCCTGAGCCAAAGGCCTCTGGAGCAAGAGTTGGGTCCTGCCCCAAGGCCACAGGGGCGAGGCCTTGTACCAAGGCCCGGAGGTGGAGCCCAGGACCAAGGTCAGCTCCGAAGCCGAGGCCCTTGGTGATGGTGGCCAGAAGCCTCTCACCATCATGAACAGGCTTTGTGACTTCCAGTGAGGCAACAGCGCTCACTCTAGTGAACACCCTACAGTGCCCAAACCAATCACCAAACGCCAGCCTTCCGGCAGAAATTGTCTTTGTCTTGAGGATATAAAAATTGGCTATTGACTCATGAAAGCTGTCAACTGTCCCTGGCCTGTCAGGAGGGGCCGCCCCGCGGCGCTCACAGGGCCCACTCTATCTCGGCCCTTTGTTCTTAGCACACTCACTTCTTCCTGCAGCACTCGGTGTCTGGACATTCCTTGCTCGCCCCTCACTCAGACCGCCTCGAACACTCGGACAGCCTCAGCAGCAAGTGCCAGGGTCCTAGTCTGGGTGACAGGCAGCCACTCGCCCAGGAATACCCACGGGACCCAGAGAAGGAAAAGCATCAGCTTCGTTGAACCCCTGAGCGACATCCACTCTGTGCCAAGGGTTTTGGCCTTGGCTTGTGTAGATCCTTGGGGAGGGGGACATGCTCGGCCCCGTTTGAACCATGAGCACCCAGGGGCTCTGTGAGCTTCCGTGGCTCGCCTAAGGTCACACAGCTAGAAAGGAGAAGGACGAGTCAGGTTCCACTCCGTCCTCCCGCAGCGCATGCTGCCTCGCAGGCTGTTTCTTGCTTGTCCGAATCTCACTCCACACTTGACAATCACGTCGCTGACATACGAGGGCAACGGACACCCGCAGAAATTCCATATTTACTTTTTCTTCTTTACAAAAGAACAGTTTTCTCATCACAGTCTGTTATATATTTTTTATTTATTTATTTATTTTTGGCTGTTCTGGATTTTCACTGCTGCCATGGGCTCGTCTCTAGTTGCAGGGAGTCGGGGGTCCTGTCTAGTTGAGGGGAGCAGGCTTCTTTCTCGTGGCGGCGACTTTTCCTGTTGTGGAACTCGGGCTCTAGGGCTCATGGGCTTCGACAGTTGTGGCTCCGAGGCTCCAGAGCCCAGGCTCCATAGCTGTGGCTCACGGGCTTGGTTGCTCTGCAGCATGTGGGATCTTCCCGGATCAGGGATCGAACCCGTATCTCCTGCATTGGCGGGCGAACTCTGTACCAATGAGCTACCAGGGAAGCCCAGTCTGTTATATTTTTAAAGTATGAAATCAATATAAGAAAAATTGAAATTTTGCAACCAAAATGAAACATGAAATGAAACACAATTGAAATAAAAGGACGATGACTCATCTGGAGACCCCTGCCACGTTTTTCCAGATCACGGAACTTTTGCTTTTGTCTAGTTGATGCTGTCTTGTACGTACCATATTGTGCCCTGGTTTTTTCCCTCTCAAAATTGTGTCATAAACATTTCCTTTGCTGCTTCAAATTCCCTGTGAGCGTTTGGCAGTAGTCTTCATCAACCTGAATGAGTTTATTTAACCCATCTTCTGTACCGAATATTTCACTTGCTTCCACTTTTTCTCAATACAGTATGTTAAACAGCCCCTGACAGGTGAGGGTGGAGGCAGCTGCTGCCCCCGGGTCTACAGGGGCACGCACTGCCTCCTGCCACGCGCCTTCAGACAGAGACGAGGGGGCAGAAGATAGAGCTGAACACATGTGGGTGCTGTCCTGACATTTTCTTAGTCAGTCCTCTCAACGCCTTTGGCAGGTAGACACCCCTCTGCCCATTTTACAGGAGGGGAAATTGAGGCTCAGGAGGTAGATGGGCCCGTATTCTGAGCACAGCAGGTCAGCCTGCCTCTTGAGTCTGTGCTCCTCTCTCTGCTCCATGCTGCTCTCTCCTGAGCGTGGCCAGACTGTACCACAGCTCTGTCCGATGAGATGACTTTCCTTCCCTCAAATGTTCACGTAAAATCTCTGATGCTCTGTGGGGGTCATTTGATTGAAACACTTAGGCTGCTGAGAGCAGTGATTCCAGCCTTTCGTTTAGTGAGACTCAAATTCTCGAGGGAAAAATGCTCCCATGGGTGTTTGCTCCTGTTCTAACAATCCTCCCATTCACTGCCTCCCAGAGACGGTTGCCATCAAGGGTTAATCCTGAACTTACTCTAAATCATGTATGTTTAGCAGAGCAAATCATTTGCAAATTTTCTTAAATATATTTCTGACATTTTTGGCCACTTCTATTGGTCTTTCATTTATTTCCATCTTTGTTCTTTGGCCCGTGTGGGCCTCCCATCGCAGTGGCCTCTGTTGTCGCAGAGCACCGGCTCTGGGCACATGCACTCCAGAGCTCTGGCTTGGTAGTTGGACACACCGGTCCAGCCGCTCCGTGGCACGTGGGATCTTCCCAGGCCAGCGATCAAACCGGTGCCCCTTGCACTGCAAGGTGATATCCTTACCCACTGGACCACCAGAGAAGTCCCATTCGCAAATTTTTATATGCAGCTCTTTGTTAATCGCCAAAACCTTGGGGAGCCCTCCTGGTGTATTGTAGTACCCAGGCTGAGACAGTTGGTCCAGAACAGATAAGAAGCAGGAAGGAAGTTAGAAAAGATCTTGGAGTTACCCAAAACAGCTTTTGAAAATCCCTACACTAAAGTCCCTGCATTTGGATCAAAGGAGAGGTCCTCAGTTTTCTCATCTGTGAAACAGGCATAATAGCTCCTGCTGAGTATTGCTGTGAGAGGTAAGTATGGTGGTAGGTCATAGTAAGAGGTTTAAAAAAGCACTGTGGTACAGATGCCAAGAACAATGTGGGTGCTGTCCTGACATTTTCTTAGTCAGTCCTCTCAACGCCTTTGGCAGGTAGACACCCCTCTGCCCATTTTACAGGAGGGGAAATTGAGGCTCAGGAGGTAGATGGGCCCGTATTCTGAGCACAGCAGGTCAGCCTGCCTCTTGAGTCTGTGCTCCTCTCTCTGCTCCATGCTGCTCTCTCCTGAGCGTGGCCAGACTGTACCACAGCTCTGTCCGATGAGATGACTTTCCTTCCCTCAAATGTTCACGTAAAATCTCTGATGCTCTGTGGGGGTCATTTGATTGAAACACTTAGGCTGCTGAGAGCAGTGATTCCAGCCTTTCGTTTAGTGAGACTCAAATTCTCGAGGGAAAAATGCTCCCATGGGTGTTTGCTCCTGTTCTAACAATCCTCCCATTCACTGCCTCCCAGAGACGGTTGCCATCAAGGGTTAATCCTGAACTTACTCTAAATCATGTATGTTTAGCAGAGCAAATCATTTGCAAATTTTCTTAAATATATTTCTGACATTTTTTTGGCCACTTCTATTGGTCTTTCATTTATTTCCATCTTTGTTCTTTGGCCCGTGTGGGCCTCCCATCGCAGTGGCCTCTGTTGTCGCAGAGCACCGGCTCTGGGCACATGCACTCCAGAGCTCTGGCTTGGTAGTTGGACACACCGGTCCAGCCGCTCCGTGGCACGTGGGATCTTCCCAGGCCAGCGATCAAACCGGTGCCCCTTGCACTGCAAGGTGATATCCTTACCCACTGGACCACCAGAGAAGTCCCATTCGCAAATTTTTATATGCAGCTCTTTGTTAATCGCCAAAACCTTGGGGAGCCCTCCTGGTGTATTGTAGTACCCAGGCTGAGACAGTTGGTCCAGAACAGATAAGAAGCAGGAAGGAAGTTAGAAAAGATCTTGGAGTTACCCAAAACAGCTTTTGAAAATCCCTACACTAAAGTCCCTGCATTTGGATCAAAGGAGAGGTCCTCAGTTTTCTCATCTGTGAAACAGGCATAATAGCTCCTGCTGAGTATTGCTGTGAGAGGTAAGTATGGTGGTAGGTCATAGTAAGAGGTTTAAAAAAGCACTGTGGTACAGATGCCAAGAACAAACCCATGGTCACCAGTGGGAAGAGCGAAGGGGAAGGGCAGCGTAAGCGTAGGAGGGAAAAAAAAACTCTTATAGGATTATATGAAATCATGTGTGTTAAACTTCTGAAAATTGTAAGGCTCTGTAGAATCTGAAGAAATTTGCATTCAATAAAAGAATTTAAATGATCAGAAGAAAAGGCCTGTGATAGTCAATAATGCTCAGCAGATCTGACTCTCCTTGCCTTCCGGGGCATAAAGTGGGACTCCCTTCCCAGCTCGCCTTGCGGCCGGGAGGGGTCATGTGACTCGTTCCGGTCAATTGAATGTGAACAGATGTGCCATGTGCCCCTTCCAGGCCAAGGCGCCCGTGAGGGTGTGAGCGCATGTGAATTCTCCACGCCATGTCTCACCCTGCCCTGGAAATAAGCCATGATGCGCGTGCTCCTGCTCGGCCAGGCTTGCCCAGGCCTGGGGGCTGGGTCGGGGCATCCGCCAGGCCCCGCTGGGGGTCTTGGCTTCCTGGAGGCTCTCTGGGTTGCAGACTGTCAGGGAAGCCTGGTTCTGCCCGGGGCTGACCTCAGGGCCAGCCTCGGGGCCTAGCACGGTGTAGGGCGCCAGTGGAGGTTGGTCTAATGGACGAAGGAATGTTCCAGGCAGGAGGCGATGGGAATGGAGGGGAGACAGAGACACCCAGCAGCTGTCCTGAGCTGGCACAGTTCCCCTTTCTTGTCAAAGTCTGGCTCATGGGGTCACTGTGTTCAGTCTGTGCCTGACCTGGCTGGCCCGAACAGCCTGGCTGCTTTCACTTCTGAAAGACAGGTTGGGCTTCCTCACCAGCAGATGGCTCTCTGTCCTCTTCTCTCTGTCCCTGTGTCCCCGCTACAGGGTGGGCTCCTGGGATGACTGTAGTCCAAGGGCTGGCGGGATTCGACTCCTGGCTCTGGGGTACCTGGGACGTTCGACAAGCGTTGTAAGCCTTCATGTCTTCATCTCTCCTGGGGGTGAGAATATTCACACTTGCTTTAGGAGGTGATTTAAGGATTCAGTGAGTTAATGTGTATAAAGCTCTGCAGAGAGGAGCTGGTATATAATATAGTAGGTGCTCAGCTAAATCTGCTACCATCCCAGCGGCTGGGTGACTCAGGCGATGCCCACAGGTGATGCCACGTTCCCCGCTGCAAACCACCTGGTGAGGTAAGCAGTGCTCACGGAGGGTCAGAGAGGTCAAGGGACGTGCTCCAGGTGGGCCAGCCAATTAGGCATGCCACGTGGCCTCCGAATCCATTTCTTCTTCTACACAGAAGGGAATGTTCCCAGGGGCTGGGAAGATGGGCTGATGAGTGACTAGGGCCTCTCACTCCTCTCAGGAATGCTAGGAATTCTGCCCTCAATCAGGGTTGAGTTCTTCTAGGTAAATAAGAAATGATCTTGATTTCTTTTTTTCTAGGAAAAGCTGGTCCTGTGTGTGTGTGTGTGTGCATGTGCATGTGAATGGGCATGTGTGACGGAGGGGTCGGGGGAGCCGTCCTTTGTTTCTGGAGGCACTGCTCTCCCAGAGGGGGATGAACGGCAGACAGCGGAGCAGGGTCTGGCGGACGTGAGGACAACTGTAGACCTTTTCAGAGTCTGATTGTGGGGTTGCTTCGCCTCTGGGGAACTCTGGACGCCAACAGATCCTGGCTCTTCCTGTGGGTCATTTGCAAGCCTGAAGCTGCTCCTTATGGCTGTTAGAGGCGTCCTGGGGTTGTCTTCCCAGAATGTGCACAGGGCAGGCAAACTCATTTCAATATTAGCTGAAGTCAAAAGGATTAAGGAATGAAATCTGTAGTGGGGGAAAAAATGAGTTCATTGAATGCACTTCAAAGCCAAACAGAAACGACTTCGGGATCCTCTGCTGCCTTTTGGATTATCTTTGCCTGGATTCCATCCGCTGGTCTGGATTATCTGTATCTATGTGAATGAACGGTATGCCTGGTTCTGGAAGGACTGGGGTGTGAGACAGTGATGCCAGGCTTGGCTTCCCCACCAGGGCCCATTTGGGCGGGGAGGGGTCAGCCCCTTTGGCAGCAGGAATGTGTCTGACAGGTTTGGGTGGCGGGAGGGAAATCAGGGTCCTTTGATGAAGCTCCAGGTGCGGCGGCGGAGGGGACTGATTGGGAGGGAGGAGGCATCTGCTCTGAAAGGCAGGCTGGGGAGAAGAGAAAGTGCTCATCAGGCCATGAATGCTAAACGCCAGGCTGGTGTTCACCAGGGGGCAGGGAGGGGAGAGGAGGGTAGGAGAGGGAAAGGAAGCTATTCTCAGAGCAGAAGGAAATCCTGGCCAGCACCATGGAAATCTACTGGCGGCACAAAGAGTAATTGCGTGTTCCGTTGTTCATTCATTCCCCTTTTTTGCGAGTGTCTATTCATTTGTGATAATGTGGCAGGCCACGTGTTAGTTGCTGAACATACAAGAGTAAACAGAAAGAGACTGTCATCTCTGCCGTCAGGGATGAGAAGCCTAAATGGCTACTCGGGTGTTATGAGCGATGGAGTCTTACCCTAGATCGGAGGCACGTGGGCACAGAGAAGGCCAAGCGACTCTGACTTGGCAGAGACAGTCAGCGAGGGCTTCCCAGAGGGAGTGATGATCATAACACAAACTTTCCGCGAGTGCTTATTACATGCCAACCAGCGTTCTCAACACTCGACTCAGATGTTCTCATTTAATCTCCACATTAATGCCCTTGTCATTTTTGCTTCTCAGATGAGAAAACAGAAGGAGGTAACTCACCTGGGTCACAGACTCAGAACGGAGGGGGGCTGAGGGAGAGATGCAGGCTGGGGAGAGAATAGGAGATCAGTGATACGGTGCTTCAGGCAAAGCGGACAGCTTGGGTAGAATCGTGGAGGCGAAAAGGAGTGGAGCTGGATCAGAAAGCATGAGGAGGGGGGTGGAGAGAGAGAAGCTAAGGAAGACTTGAACTCTTCCTACCTTGAAGGGGTAACAGTCTGGGGGATGCCAGTGGAGGAGGAAGGTGCGTCTCAGCGATGAGTCCCGCTTAGGGAGGGTGCAGCCGAGGGACAGGGAGGTGGGGCACCCCAGGCCTGGGCTGACTACTTCTCCTGAGTCTGGGGAGCTTGCCCAGACCTCCTGAGAAGGGAAGCACGCAGAGCTCCCGAGAGGATGAGGGAGGACCCCACTCTTCCAAACCGAAGCACACGAGGGCATCCTGAGTCAGGGTCCTGGGGCCGTGGCTTCTCTAGGGCGGTCCTGCCGCTGCCAGGTCCTGGAGAGTGGAGAACACTGGTGACTCCCCGTCCTGGATCTCAGCAGTCTGTGAGGGCTCTGAGCCTCGTCATTGAGAGCCTTGGGGTCAGAGAGGTCTGGGCTCCACTCCAGGTTGCCCCAAACACAAGTTTATGGTCTTGGGCACATAACCCAACCTTTCTGGGCGGTTGCTTTTTCGTGTGTAGCTAAGGGACGTTAATGCTGCAGTCAATCGCGCATGGCTGCCTTCCAGCCTCATTCCTCACCCTTCTTTCCTAAGAGCACCTCCTAAGGACACTCCTACTTTGTCCAAGCGCTCATGTCTTCCCTGTGAAACCCCTTTCCATAGAGGAGGATTCATCGCTTAGTTGTGTCCGACTCTTTGTGACCCCAAGGACTGTAGCCCACCAGGCTCCTCCGTCCGTGGAATTCTCTAGGCAAGACTACTGGAGTGGGTTCCCATTTCCTTCTCCAGAGGGAAGCATACCTTATTTCCAGAGGTAGGCAATAATGGGTGATCCTCATTAAAAACATTAGACACAGCCATGGTTTCCAGTGATTGGTTAGGAGTTCAGGCTAAAGCCGATCAGCGTGTGCCAGTGGCCAGGCGGACTGGAGGAAACATCCCATTTGAGGGGCTTGCGGTTGAGTCTCTCTCTTTGTCTTTCTTCCACTGGGAGGGACTTCTTACTCCGGTTGCTGTGGACAGTCATCGGGTGCCTATGAGAGAAGTCAGCCTCAGGATAAGTCCCATGCTTGGGGAGGAGTTGTGCTGAGGCAACCATAGGGAAATGGAGCCCGAGCCCTGATCAGACTACACTTGGAATCCACCCAACCTCCAGGCCCTGTTATGTCAAATAGGAAAGTCCTCATTGTTGGAACCAGAATGAGTCTGTTTTCTGTCATTGCAACCAAAGGAATGCAAATGCATTTGCCCAGGTCATTCATTTGTGTTTTCATGTATTCAATCAAAAAGAATTTATTGAGTGTTTATTAAGATCCAGACAACACGTTAGGCACCAGGGTGCCAGCACTCAGTGAGGAGGGGACGCAATGGAACTCTCTCACTAACCGGGAGAGGTGAATGGGAAAAGAATACTGAAACACGGCAGTGTCAGTAACCAGGGATCTAAAGACCACAAAACAGGGAAAGTGAAAGTGTGAGTCCCTCAGTCGTGTCCAATTCTTTGGGACCCCATAGCCTGTAGCCCCCCAGGCTGCCCTGTCCTTGGGATTCTCCAGGCAGGAATGCTGGAGCAGGCTGCCAGTTCTTTCTTCCCAACCCAGGGATTGAACTTGGGTTGCAGGCAGATTCCTTGTCACCTGAACCAGCAGGAAAGCCTACAAAAGAGGGTGATATATAAAAGGTTGAGGGGAGCCCTGAGGTGGGGGGACCATTACCTTCAGAGAGGACTATCAGAGAGGGGTGTTGAAAGAAGCAGTATTATAGCTGACAGGTGAATTAGAGGGAGCCACCCGAAGCCCCATCATGGAAAACCTTGGAGACTGTGGTGCGGGGTTTGGATTTTATCTGGGGACGTGAAACCCTCTGCATGTCTGAACAGAGGAGTGTCCTGCTCTGAACCGCATTGAAATCACCGTGGCTCCTGTGGAGATAAAGTCCACCAGGGAGATGATAGAGGTGCGGGACCCGGCAGGAGGCCGTTGCCTTTTTGCGGACTGGAGGAAACATCCCATTTGAGGGGCTTGCGGTTGAGTCTCTCTCTTTGTCTTTCTTCCACTGGGAGGGACTTCTTACTCCGGTTGCTGTGGACAGTCATCGGGTGCCTATGAGAGAAGTCAGCCTCAGGATAAGTCCCATGCTTGGGGAGGAGTTGTGCTGAGGCAACCATAGGAAATGGAGCCCGAGCCCTGATCAGCCTACACTTGGAATCCACCCAACCTCCAGGCCCTGTTATGTCAAATAGGAAAGTCCTCATTGTTGGAACCAGAATGAGTCTGTTTTCTGTCATTGCAACCAAAGGAATGCAAATGCATTTGCCCAGGTCATTCATTTGTGTTTTCATGTATTCAATCAAAAAGAATTTATTGAGTGTTTATTAAGATCCAGACAACACGTTAGGCACCAGGGTGCCAGCACTCAGTGAGGAGGGGACGCAATGGAACTCTCTCACTAACCGGGAGAGGTGAATGGGAAAAGAATACTGAAACACGGCAGTGTCAGTAACCAGGGATCTAAAGACCACAAAACAGGGAAAGTGAAAGTGTGAGTCCCTCAGTCGTGTCCAATTCTTTGGGACCCCATAGCCTGTAGCCCCCCAGGCTGCCCTGTCCTTGGGATTCTCCAGGCAGGAATGCTGGAGCAGGCTGCCAGTTCTTTCTTCCCAACCCAGGGATTGAACTTGGGTTGCAGGCAGATTCCTTGTCACCTGAACCAGCAGGAAAGCCTACAAAAGAGGGTGATATATAAAAGGTTGAGGGGAGCCCTGAGGTGGGGGGACCATTACCTTCAGAGAGGACTATCAGAGAGGGGTGTTGAAAGAAGCAGTATTATAGCTGACAGGTGAATTAGAGGGAGCCACCCGAAGCCCCATCATGGAAAACCTTGGAGACTGTGGTGCGGGGTTTGGATTTTATCTGGGGACGTGAAACCCTCTGCATGTCTGAACAGAGGAGTGTCCTGCTCTGAACCGCATTGAAATCACCGTGGCTCCTGTGGGGAGATAAAGTCCACCAGGGGAGATGATAGAGGTGCGGGACCCGGCAGGAGGCCGTTGCCTGGTAGTAATGGATTGGAGCAGCGGAGGAGAAAGGGGCGGACGGAAATCAGGACGTATTTGGAGACAGAAACGCTGCCCGTCCTGATGGCCTGGGTGCAGGAGGTGGGAAAGAGATGAACTCGGTCCTGGGGTTTGGACCCACGCAGCGGGGCGGATGGTGCTGGCCGTTAGAGAGGCAGGGGAGAAGCAGAGGGAGCCGGCTTGTCGTGACGATAAAAAGAAGCCCTATGTGTGAGACGAGGCAGAAACGAGCAGCTGCTGCACGCTCTCCGTCCGTCAGAGCGCACTGGCTGTGTCTGTTCAGGTCTTCATGATCTCCACCTCTGAGGCGGCCTCCACAGCCGCAGGCCAGCTCCTCGGGCCTTCGTGACGAGACAGCTGGAGCGAGAAGAGGGAAGCCGGGCCAGTGGTTCAGGGAGTGGGTCTGGGAGGCATGGGGAGAGCAGAGAGGAGCGCAGTCCTTCTGAGGGTGAGGATGGTAAAGGAGACGTGAAGAGTCGCTGCTGAGGTCTATAGGACTTCTTGATGAAAAATAAAAACAACGGACTTGAATAATTTTGAAATCCCTGTTTGGTTGCCGGCCTACATTCCTTTGGTTGTGAAATTGGACCGTGGAGGCTGTTGTTGTGTTAGTTATATACAAACGCCAGCGGCAACTGGTGACTTACTATCAGGGACGCTCCCCAACCCTGAGACAAGGAAAAGCACAGCGCACGCTCCCTGGGAACCTGCACCTCCCTTCCCTAGGCCGGGGCTTCCCAGGTGGCGCTAGTGGTAAAGAGCCCGCCTGCCAATGCAGGAGACACGAGAGAGGCCATGGGTTCAGTTCCTGGGTTGGGAAGATTCCTTGGAGGAGGTCCTGGCAACCCACACCAGCAGTCTTGCCTGGAGAAAGCTATGGACAGAGGAGCCTGGCGGGCTGCGGTCCACGGGGTCACGACGCGTCGGACAGGACTGAGCAACTAAGCACCGCACAGCATCCTCGGCGGCGGGTAGGGGCCTGGGCTGACTGCTCTGAGGGGTGTCCGTCCTGCTCTGTGTCACCCTGATGCCCCTGCTCCCTAGGCCCAGGAAATACTGAGCACGCGGCCCCATGTCCACGTGCGTGTGCACACACACACACACGCAGCAAACCCAGCCTTAGCTCTTCAGGTACGTGAAGAAATTGTCCCCAGGAGACCATGTGGTCCCCTGTGGGTTGATTAAGAGGAAGACCCCAGGCTAGTGTCTGGGGGCAGAGTGGGGAGAGGAAGGCGGCCTTGGGGTGTGTGTTTGATGAGCCTGGGGGGATGAGGGTGAGGTAGGTGAGGCACTGGGCTCTGGAATGCAGGCACTCTCGATGGCACAAGTCTGGGAACAGCTGCCTCCCAGACTTTTTTGCCCCACCGCACCAGCCCGGTAACGAGCTGCTATTCTGAGGCGGCCTCCACAGCCGCAGGCCAGCTCCTCGGGCCTTCGTGACGAGACAGCTGGAGCGAGAAGAGGGAAGCCGGGCCAGTGGTTCAGGGAGTGGGTCTGGGAGGCATGGGGAGAGCAGAGAGGAGCGCAGTCCTTCTGAGGGTGAGGATGGTAAAGGAGACGTGAAGAGTCGCTGCTGAGGTCTATAGGACTTCTTGATGAAAAATAAAAACAACGGACTTGAATAATTTTGAAATCCCTGTTTGGTTGCCGGCCTACATTCCTTTGGTTGTGAAATTGGACCGTGGAGGCTGTTGTTGTGTTAGTTATATACAAACGCCAGCGGCAACTGGTGACTTACTATCAGGGACGCTCCCCAACCCTGAGACAAGGAAAAGCACAGCGCACGCTCCCTGGGAACCTGCACCTCCCTTCCCTAGGCCGGGGCTTCCCAGGTGGCGCTAGTGGTAAAGAGCCCGCCTGCCAATGCAGGAGACACGAGAGAGGCCATGGGTTCAGTTCCTGGGTTGGGAAGATTCCTTGGAGGAGGTCCTGGCAACCCACACCAGCAGTCTTGCCTGGAGAAAGCTATGGACAGAGGAGCCTGGCGGGCTGCGGTCCACGGGGTCACGACGCGTCGGACAGGACTGAGCAACTAAGCACCGCACAGCATCCTCGGCGGCGGGTAGGGGCCTGGGCTGACTGCTCTGAGGGGTGTCCGTCCTGCTCTGTGTCACCCTGATGCCCCTGCTCCCTAGGCCCAGGAAATACTGAGCACGCGGCCCCATGTCCACGTGCGTGTGCACACACACACACACGCAGCAAACCCAGCCTTAGCTCTTCAGGTACGTGAAGAAATTGTCCCCAGGAGACCATGTGGTCCCCTGTGGGTTGATTAAGAGGAAGACCCCAGGCTAGTGTCTGGGGGCAGAGTGGGGAGAGGAAGGCGGCCTTGGGGTGTGTGTTTGATGAGCCTGGGGGGATGAGGGTGAGGTAGGTGAGGCACTGGGCTCTGGAATGCAGGCACTCTCGATGGCACAAGTCTGGGAACAGCTGCCTCCCAGACTTTTTTGCCCCACCGCACCAGCCCGGTAACTGGAAGAGGAGAGGTGCAGTGAGCTGGGCTTGTACTGGGGCCCTATTTGCTTTTCTCCACCTGACCCGGGGAAGAAGATACCTCTCTCAGAACTTTAGTGTTCTCCATCTACAGAGTGGGGTCCTGAGGCCTACCTCCCAGGGTCCTTGTTAGAGGCATTGACCACTGTTGGTTCCCTTTGACCCTTCTTGGAGGTTCCAGGCAGTGATGAAGAAATACGTGAGGCTGGGATTGTGTTCCTATTTTGTAGACGGAGGTACGGAGGCCCAGAAAGGTGACTTAGGAGACCCAGGTGTACCCAGCCTGGAAATGGCACAGGTGGGTCTTGAACACATACTCTAAGCGACTACTGTGTGAAACGTCTCTCGCTGAGGCAGAGAGAAAGAGGAGTCTGAGGGGCTATGTGAAGCAGAAGGGGGTTTTAAGGACGGTGAGGGAGCACAAAATCCATGGCAATGCAGATGCCTCTCTGACTAGGCCATTGCTCCCCTAAGACAGGCTAGGGTATTTCGTTTTAAATGGCCTCGGGAGTGGTAAGGCCAACAGATCTGGAGCTGACGGACATTGAAAAGATAGCGGTTGCTCACAGCTCCCTGGCGGAAGGGGGCGTGCCCTGCAGGGCCAATCAGAGAAGCACCAGGGCCCGTCAGGAGGCAGAGGGGCAAGGGGAAAGCGTGGACAAGAGCCTTTGCTCTGGTCTTCATGGGAAGGAATGGGTGAGCCAGGCTGAGCAGGTGTAGCAACAGCCAGTTTGAGTAATTTCTGTGGACTCTGGGCTGTCGGGAGGCTTCCCTGCTGGCTCAGCTGGTAAAGAATCCGGCTGCAATCCAGGAGACCCTGGTTCGATCCCTGGGTCAGGAAGATCCCCTGGAGAAAGGACATACTCCCCACTCCAGGATTCCTGCCTGGAGAATTTCACAGATGGAGGCAGCCTGGCAGGCTACAGTCAGGGGGTCGCCAAGAGCGGGACATGATTGAAGCGACTGACATGCACGCATGCACTGGGCTGTAGCGAATGCCCTTGGTTGTCTGACATCTGCCCCTGGGCATGGGGGACATCTGAGGCCCCAGGAAGGAGGTGGGGGTGAGGACGGGTACTGGGTTTGGAGTGGTCAGTTTGCATAGGAAAGGCTCACTTGAAGAAGGGGGTTGCTTTCTGTCTCCAGGAATCAGCTTGCCCTGAGAGGATCTGGCTCTTCCCCGGCAGTAAGCCTCCCAAGATGTTAAAGCATCAAGACAATAATAAAACTAGAGAAAGTAATAAGATATAGTTAACATAAATATATTATAATTGCAGTAATAAAATAGAGTTAATATAGTTTCTCACCTGGGAAGTGCTTGCTCCTCTGGAGAGTTGGAGAAGGAAAGAAGAAAAATGTCTGTGATCTAGAAACACCTGTCAAACAAGGCACTGAGCAGTGCCCAGGCATTAATTAGGCTGAACGCTGCCAGGAGGAGAGGGAGCAGCCAGTGGAGACAGCCAGGGAAACGGAGGCACAAAGAGACCCCACGGCTGCTGGGCTGGCCTCCAGCTCGCAGTGTGACCCTGGCTATCAGCGTGTGCTTCCTGAACATGAGATCCAGGCCAGC